>OW386291.2:13764750-14434210 GCA_936432065.2 Rutpela maculata | reverse complement strand
CCAACTATGTCTGTTCCTGGTCTGCTGACTAATGTTATTGTAAGCGCCCATTGGAGCCGAACTCACTGCAAGAAAACCATCAGACGCCGTATCAGAAATCACCATCTAATTAATTTGTAGTAGTTAGTGGTAAGATTAGAATCCATGAGCGTAAGAGGAGAAGCATTACATTTTTTATGGATTGCCTCACATGCAGAGTGTACTAATATACATAGTTATTCACTCTCAATTACAATGGGTGTCCTACAGGGTACTATGTTGAATCTCAGTTTATCTTTAACACAAAGTAACACTGTGGCGCAAATAGAGGATCTAGGAGGTGAATCTTGGAAAAATGTTTATAAGTCTGAGCTAGGAATGGAAAAACTTGAAAGTTGGCTAGGTGATGGTCTTCTAAGTCTAAATGTCGAAGAAACAAAATTTGTAGCATTCTCGTTTATATTGACTGATTAACCAGGTAAAAAATTCATGAAAATTTACCTTACGTTGTGTAATAAACTGTGCTCTTATTCAAGAAACCGATTTTATTAATTATTTAGGAGTGTTGGTTGATCAACATTACAATGAAAGGATCATGTTGAACATATAACAGGGCGAAAACTTTTACATACATTAGTAGTTAAGTAAGGAGAGAATGAGCCCACTTCAAGGTCAAGCTGGAGCTGTGACGTCAGCACGCCCGCAGCCCCGCGGGTGGCGCGCAGGTGATAGATGATAGATCCTATGATCTAGGTTCTAGTGTGAGGTGAGATAATGCTAGATGATAGATCCTATTATCTAGGTTGTAGTGTGAGGTGGGATCTTCTTAGATGATAGGTGATAGGACCTAATGGGAGGGGGGAGATCCAATCCCCGAGCTTAGATATTAGATTATAGCTAAAGATAAGAGATTATATCTAAGAGGGGGTGGCTAAGAGTATATAGGATGTATCTAGTAATAAAAGAAGTATACAGGGTGTATTTAGTAATAAAAATAAGTATATAAGGTGTACTAGTGATATGGTGTATCTAGTAATAAAAATAAGATGGCTGCCGTTTATTGTTTATAGTTATTGGCGAATAGTATTGCATGTTTACGTTAGAGGGCGTTAGAGGTTAAGAAAATGGCTACAGACATCCATCATTGAGTTTAAATAGACAAGTCTTATATATGGAATAAATATTCATCTACTTCAATACGTAAATTTTATATTTGAATGTTAAAACTGTGACCAAATGCAGAGACGTTATCGGATTCCAGGAAATTGTTAATGTAAATAAATGCGACTGTCTACGGCTATATGTATATTTAAAACGTGATTAATTGTCTTTAGATAACAGCATCCGGCGGTTATAATACAATGACTAATAAGTCACGTGATCTATTATAAGGAGCGTCTCAGGGTTTGGAGAGAAATAATGTAAACAATGAAATCATCATATTTTTTCCCATATTTTTCTGCTTACTTGATACGAAAAGTGGGGGTGGAATACAGCATAAAAGTAAAGACCTGAGATCGCTGCATTCATTCACAATCTTAAAGTCGATATATACAAGCAGCAGCAGCAGCAATGTCTTTCACAAAAATTAACGTTGAAGCTCATGTCACGCCGTTCATGAAAATCTATGAGCTGGAAGTCGATAGAAAATATAAAGTGCTAGATATATATAAAGCACTTTCACCGTATGGTATCCAGGTCCAAGTAATCCTCGAAAATTGTAAAGTGAGTCTACCAGCCAGATACTCACGCATTATTTCTGATGATGATATGGTAACGCTACAACAAACCATTATACTAAAAGAAGTGTACTTGGTATATAGAGGGCTAGCAGGCACGACTACTAACATTGAATTCATCGAGTCCTAAAGATGGATCCCGAAACATATAAGAAGAGGTTACAGCACTTTATAAACAATTTAAAATTACTCGGAGAAGACGTTAAGTACGTTGAAGTTTTACGTACATTTCAACATGTCAGTATCCAGCCGAAGAAGTCCAAGAACAGTTCAGTTCAGCGAGGACGTTAAAATTCATCACATTTACCATTGGAGCTATGCCCATAGAACTGCTAGATGTGGTAACTGGATGCAAGACGCCCGCGATCGAGATCGTTTTCAAATTAAAATATTACGATACGCTCAAATAATTAATCCAGTACTTGAACATAAATATTCTGTTATTATATCACAAAACATGTAACCTCTTTCTTATATGTATTAATAAATTAATTTAAAAAATGGTTGACTATTATTACCCATTTCCTAATTAAATGAAGAATTCAGATTTTTTTTCAAGTTTATTGTAACGAAAATGTTCATGCTACATTTTATGTCTTTTTTAATGTCGAATTTAAATATGCAATCAAAAAAATTAAATCTTAAAAAATAAAGCCAGCCCAGGCAAAAAATGAAAAAATTCATATTTTTCAAGTTTATTGTAACGAAAATGTTCATGCTACATTTTATGTGTTTTTTAATGCTGAATTCAAATATGCAATCAAAAAAATTAAATCTTAAAAAATAAAGCCACCCCAGACGAAAAATAAAAAAATAATTTAATTTTTATAATATATTTTATTTATCTGAACGCATAATACAGTAATAAAGCTTATATATGTACATGGAATACATAACCTATAAAAATAATAGCAATAATAATAATAATAATAATAATAATAATAATAATTAATATAAGTGCATAAAAATTAAACAATGCTACTTTTTTCAATCCAACTGTTATGGGAACTGTCAAATCCAAGCCATTTAACGAAAACCTTATTTCCTTTCTTCCTTAAAACTTTCTCAACGAGATACATGTCTGAATGTTTAACCTTCTGCAGTTCTTCAGTATAGAAGCATCCTTCTATTGGTTGTTTCTGTGCATCGGTCAGTAAGTATGTTATGGGGCTGGTATAATTAATTTTTGAAATAGTAAATATTTCATTAGACCAATTAGGAGTATAACCTTTATCGAACACGCCTCTGTACTTGCTTATTCTCACATGATCGTTAATTTTAAATTTAGGTAATTGCGAGTATGTAATTGTAGGATAATTGTAAACGGATTTCAAGAGTATTTTTTCATTCTTTTTATTTACATCTACAGGTTTCATGCCGATGGTACGATGCCTAGTATTATTATATTTCTTAATAATATCAGCAAGTAAATTATACCACCGAAAAGAACCATTTATACTAAATTCTTTATACATCATAGATTTTATAGTCCTATTTACGCGTTCGACTACTGAACATTTTTTAGTGCTATACGAAGAATAATGATTAATTTTATATTTTTTCATTAATTTTTGAAAATTAATATTATAAAATTCGGTTCCATTATCAGTCTGTAAATTGACTGGGATTCGTTTATCTGCGACTAATATTTTTTCCATAGCTCGAGTAACATTTACGCCAGATTTAGATTTAACTGGTTCAGCCCATACGTACTTTGAAAAAACATCAATTACAATGAGAATATATTTATAATTTTTATTGTAATTAGCATATGGAATCATTTCGACTAAGTCAGCCTGAAGCAATTCATTTAAACCTCTAACTACGACTTTTCGTCTCTTAAAGTTAATTCTAGCCGGCTTATGTATTTCATTAACAATATCTCTTTTTATAGCAGACATGTTTACAGTTCAACAATAATTTACGTACTGTTAAATTAATCCAGCGGTTCGATTATTTTACTTTCTAATAGTTCCTCTAAAATTCTATTTATTTCATTCGTATGACTTGAATTGCCTGCCTCCTGTGAAGCTATCAAAAGCCTAAGACGATCGACGAGTTCATTAGGATCGTCCCAATATACGTAATCAATAGCATTATCGGTGACTTGCATCATTAATTCGCCGCCTTTTACTTTACCAGGAGCACGTTGCCGAGGTTCGCGAGCGTAAAGCATCGGTTTAATAATATGCAGGTACTTCCAGCTCTTACTACCGGACTTTTGCTTTTCAGAATCATAATTTCTCTTATGTGCGCTAGTCCTTTTTACAATATCAATGTACTGTTTCTTATCATCATAGTTATAGTGATGCGAACGTTTTTTAAATAGTAATTCATAAAGACCGCGAGTGCCCTGATACTCTTTATTATTTATTATTAAATTGTCACCGTCAAACTGAATGACAGAATTTCCAATATAATATTTATCTTCTTCGGGATTATATCGTACACCATATCGAAAATCATGTGTATTTTCAGTATCATGCATCATCTCAGATATATACGTTTTAGGCAGATCGCTAAATTTCTCAAGATACTTCTCATCTGACTGGTCGCCTTCTTCAGAGTCGACAATCGACGGTGACGGTGTAATATTAATATTTTTTTCATCCTCTGAGGGTTCAGACTTTTTCTTAATGTTTAAATTCTCGTCCGTCTCAAGCTTGATATGTTTAGCTATTGAATGTAAAGGTGCGGTGATTGGAGCAAAAGACTTTTCGATTTGCAGATCGTGCATTTTGAGTGCCTCTAATTTGCGCTTTACGGCTTTCCGAGCTTCGATAATTTTATTAGTAATGTCCATGTCGACAGGTGCGTCAGATAACATGTGTAATTATCAACTGATTGAGATAGTAAAATCACAGGTATATATACTCGTCAAACCCCTTTCTGTATCGGCCATGTTTAATATCGCTATCTTTATCTATCACTAGGAATCCGTATTTATCTTTCCAGCATAACGAGCACATATGTTTGAAATCCTCAAAGCTCATATCGGTATTAACGTGATCGGAATATACATGTCTAAGATTCATGTCATCCTGCTTGAATAATATCAGTAAATTTGCATTGTCTCTTATCAGATGTTTTGGAATGCGGGTATAGGTCTGACAGAGATAGAAGCTGTCTATCTGTTTATGCCGTCCCATGCTAAAGTAGTCACGCATCACACTTTGATTGTCGCAAGCTACGTCATCAAATATAAAAATGGAATTAATTTTAGCTTGCGCAGGCGTCATTATTACATCGCTATCCTTGAATTCATGATATCCCACGATCGAGCCGAGTACTTTTCTAAGATATTCATATTTAGGCTGGTAGAGAGATTTCGAGTAGACGTAAACATTCTTGAAACGCAAGCCGTGTGGATGAGTCAGCAGGCTTATCACGATGTTTGTTTTCCCACAATTTGAAGGTCCGCAAATGATACACCTGATGCTGTCGGGTAACAGAGGACCATGTCTACTATCTTTTTTCACATGACTATCGAAATCGAGATTATCGATTTTCAGACTGTTACCTGTCTTGATGAAACGCATGATTGACACTGAGGTATTTCCACCAGGAGTTTAAGTATAAATAGCTTTCGGTCACCTGTAACACCTCAGTCTACTATTACATGTGATAGAGGTAACATGGCTGTAAACGCTCTCATAAATAAATTACCTTTCGAAGCCCATATCCCTGGCTATCGTTTCTGCGGCCCGGGTACTAAATTAGAAAAAAGACTGGCGCGAGGAGATCGCGGAATTAATGGTCTAGATGAGGCGTGTCGTGACCACGACATACAATATTCTAAAGTCAATGATGTGAAAGGACGGCATATTGCCGATAAAGAATTGGCAAAACGTGCTCTGAAGCGAGTATTTGCTAGGGATTCGTCCATCGGAGAAAGAGCGGCAGCAGCCGGTGTAGCAGGCATCATGAGTGCTAAAGTTAAATTAGGCTTGGGATGTAAAAAAAGAAAATGTGGCGGTACGATGACGTTTAAAAAAATATCCAATAAAATTCGTAAACTAGTACGTGGAGCTCCCTCTGTCGGGGATGCTATTAAAAAGGCCTCTCGTGCAGTACAGCGTATTAAAAAAGATAAAAAAATATCACCGATGGCTGCTCGCGTTATTCCTATACCGAAGACGGGTGGCGTTCTACCGCTAATACCAATATTTGCTGGACTTAGTGCTCTGGGAGCGCTAGCCGGTGGATCTGCAGGTATAGCGAAAGCTGTAAGAGATTCTCAGGCGGCATCCTCCCAGCTTAAAGAATCTAAACGTCACAATCAGGCTATGGAGAGTATCGCCCTAGGTAAGGGACTCTATCTTCGTCCCTATCGAACGGGACTTGGACTATACATGAATAAAAACACCAACAGCAAGTGACTAGTAAAATTACCAAATCGAGCGCTCACCGACGTGGATCTGAAAAAATATGTTAAGATGTTAAATATACCTAATTTTCGAGGAATATTTATGCGAGACCGACTACCTAAACGCGTACATAAAATTGAGACGGGCATTGTGAACTTGGATAGTGATAGCGGTAATGGTACTCATTGGACTGCATACTTTAAGAACGGTTCGAAAGCCGTTTATTATGATAGTTTTGGTAATTTACAGCCTCCTCTCGAATTAATAAAATATTTAAATTGTTCTATTGAATACAATCACAAGCAGTATCAGTCTTATGACACAGTAAATTGTGGACATCTGTGTTTACAATTTCTATATAATGCGTCATGCTTTTAAGTCACGTTCATTCTCAGAGCTAACCTTGAAGCCGCAACATGTCTTGTACGTTTACATTATCCGGCAAATCATCTAATTTAACCGCGCACTTTTCCCCACCCATAGACCTTGAAGACGGCGCTGAATATTCGCTTGCTTTAATAAATTTCGAGGCGTATAACTCCATACCGAACATAGACGCTACAAATAATCATATATATTATGATACAGACGATAAGTTTATAAAAATTTCGGAGGGCTCGTATGAAATAGAAGATATAAATAATTACGTAAGAAAGCATTTTATTCTGAATCATGGTAACGATAGTCATATTTCTATAGTATCCAATAAAAATACGTTAAAAGTGGAAATAAAATCCAATAAGATGATAAATTTTGAAAAGGCCGGCGGTATTGGCAGTTTGTTAGGATTTACATCTCGTCGTCTAAAACCGCTCGAGAAACATATATCTGATTTCCCGGCAAAAATTCAAAAAGTAAACGCTATATGCGTGGAGTGTAATCTCATCACGGGCAGTTACATGAATGATAGATCTGTACACATTATTCATGAATTTTTTCCTAGCGTGCCTCCCGGCTATAAAATAATAGAGTGTCCCGCTAATGCAATTTACCTACCGATTAATAAGAGGCATATAGATAGCATATCAATTAAGATAGTCGATCAAGACGGTGATCTTGTTAATTTCCGTGGCGAGGTCATCACGGTAAGACTGCACTTGAAGAAGAATGGGTCTTAGTTTCCGAAATAGTTTAAAAGGAACACCTGCTCGCGCTCGAAACAGTTCACCTGCAACCTTCAAGGTGTTAACATCTAAAAATAGACGTTTTCTTTACTCTCTCGGTTACAAAGTGCTAATATGAATCCGAATATTTTAAACGTGTTTGAGAAGCCTACGTTTGAAACCGCGATAACTAATTTTGAAAATCATAGTCATGGACCATATTCAATCAGAAATTTAAATAATAACGACGAAATTCGTATACCCATTCAGCAGCAGGATGTGTATACTGCGCCGTATGCTAGTTCGCTGTATATGCGGGGCCGGTTACTTAAAGAGGATGGTACGGTTTCGAACACAGCGGTCTTTGATAAAATGGGGTTATTGTATCTGTTTGACGAGATACGATACGAAGTGAGCGGTAAAATTGTGGACAGCAGTAGAAATCCAGGCCTCGCGACTGTTATGAAGGGATATGCATCATTCACTCCGAATGACGCGAATCACTTAGAAAATGCTGGGTGGACTGATGTGGATGATAATTTTGCAGACGAGAACGGTTACTTTGACGCATGTATACCTTTAAAAATATGTCTGGGGTTCGCAGAGACCTTTGAAAGAATTATTTTAAATGTCCGTCAAGAGCTGGTACTCGTTCGCAGTAGTATTGATACAAACGCAATCATAAATCTTGTAGCCGATGAAAATATTAAAGTAGAATTGGAAATCGTTCAATGGCGTGTACCACACGTGACTGTATCTGACGTTGAGCGATTAAAATTAATGAAATATCTAGAGAGGAATATCGATTTGCCTGTACCGTTTAGAAGCTGGGAATTACATGAATACCCCATGCTGATGGAATCGCAGACGCATACTTGGAATATTAAAACTTCGTCTCAGTTAGAGACACCGCGATATATTATTTTCGGCCTTCAAACGGGTCGTAAAAATGCAGTCGCTAAACGTATGAGTGAATTTGATCACTGCGAGTTGACTAATTTTAAACTTTTTTTAAATTCGGAATCATATCCCTATGATAACTTGAATATTAATTTTGAGAAGAATTTCTGTGCTACTCTGTATGAAATGTTCTGTCAATTTCAGAAATCTTATTATGAGAAAGAAAATGAACCTCTGCTTACTAAATATAAATTTAAAACTAAAGCTCCTCTGGTAGTTATCGACTGTTCGTGTCAGAATGAGGTTGTAAAGTCGAGTGCAGTGGACATTAGGCTGGAATTTAGCACTAATAAAAATATTCCGAAAGACACTGCTGCATATTGTCTTATAATTCATGATAGATTGATTTATTACAATCCTTTAACCAGTATAGTTCGTCCATACTAATATGTATATAATAGACGTGCAGGGCTTCCAGCATAAAAAGGAGTTAGCGTTTACATGTAAAGAAATTTCAATTTTTAATATTACCGATGTCTCGTGTGTACATCGGATAATTAAACCGACTGTTAGTTACGGGCTTCTTACACACAATATTCAGAAGCAAATTAATTGGATAACTGATCATGTGCACGGTCTCCAATGGTCCACGCCTTATGATAATCTCCGGTACGGCGACCTGCAGGACTTCATCGACAGCCACGTACTTGGGAGAGAAGCAAAAGTTTATGTCAAGGGACTGGAAAAGAAGCGATGGCTTCAGCATTATCTGTCTAATAATAATAATATTATAGACTTATATAATTGTAATAATATGAATAGTTTAATGTTAAATAATTTAGAATATCATTGTCATAAACATATTAATAATCATTTACGCTGCTCTAGGCAGAATGTCTACTCGATATATCAGTGGTATATTGTAAATAAAGATAAGGATTTTGAATAAACAAATTTATGCTAACCATACTGGCTTTTATTTCTGTATACATGTGTGCGTGTATGAATGACGAGTGAGGTGGGGGGTAGAGAGGGAGAGAGAGAAGTGGGGGGAGAGCTCTCGCCTCGAGTCAGAGCGCGGTGATCAGTTAGACGTTGCAAAGATGCACAATCAAACGGGGCTTAGAGAGCTGATAGCGGGCAATATTTGCCAATGTTCGATGTGCCAAGTCCCACCGGAGGGCTGGAGGTACCTGGGGCTGCCTCAGCCCCAGGACCCCGTAACGCAACCACCACCACCACCACCACAGGAGATGCCCCGGCTGATGCTCTTAGCCGACATCATGAAAGGTATTTAAAATATTTTTTCTGTTTCGTATAACTCAATACTTATAGATATTTTTTTAAATTGTTACAGACTCCATTGAACTCAGAATTTCTTCGGAGATTTGGAGAAGTCGATCTGTCAGCCGGCGAGACCAATAAATTTCTTTTTTTAATTAACATACGATCTGCCCTCCCGCCGGATAGCCAGACCAGTGTTTTTATTATTTTATTAATTCTACACAATTTTAATTATAATTTTTTTATATTAATAAAAAATGTTATTAATAATCTTTTTTTTATTTCAATGAGTTGATAGCATCTCATACTTATTAAGTGTCTGAACAGCTCGAACAGCTCCAACAGCTCCAACAGGTGTAACAGGTACCGTACCTGTTACACCTGTTGGAGCTGTTGGAGCTGTTGGAGCTGTTCGAGCTGTTGGAACTGACCATATATAATACACGTATATGTATATGTATATGGGCTGCTTGAACAGCTCCAACAGCTCCAACAGCTCCAACAGCTCGAACAGGTGTAACAGGTACCGTACCTGTTACACCTGTTCGAGCTGTTGGAGCTGTTGGAGCTGTTCGAGCTGTTGAAACTGACCCTATATAATACATGTATATGTATATGTATATGGGCTGTTTGAACAGCTCGAACAGCTCCAACAGCTCCAACAGCTCCAACAGGTGTAACAGGTACGGTACCTGTTACACCTGTTGGAGCTGTTGGAGCTGTTGGAGCTGTTCGAGCTGTTGAAACTGACCCTATATATTACATGTATATGTATATGTATATGGGCTGCTTGAACAGCTCCAACAGCTCCAACAGCTCCAACAGCTCCAACAGGTGTAACAGGTACGGTACCTGTTACACCTGTTCGAGCTGTTGGAGCTGTTGGAGCTGTTCGAGCTGTTGAAACTAACCATATATAATACACGTATATGTATATGTATATGGGCTGCTTGAACAGCTCCAACAGCTCCAACAGCTCCAACAGCTCCAACAGGTGTAACAGGTACGGTACCTGTTACACCTGTTGGAGCTGTTCGAGCTGTTGGAGCTGTTCAAGCTGTCTCACCTGCCTCTCTCATGATCATCATGTCAGGATAGGTATTAGGAAATAAAAACACACATTTTATAAATAATTTAATTTATTAAATGTAAAATATTTATATTACAATACTTTAATACTAATTACAAAAAATGTAGACGAACTATGTCAAGCGTCTTAACATAATCTTCTAAGGTAGTCGATGGCCAGTGCCCGCTGTCTGGACCAGAGCTCCAACCAGTCGGCTGCCCAGAGCGACCTTTGGATATATTATCCTCCAGCCATTTTATTAGCTGCTTATGCTCTTCATTGAAATTAATATCTAATTTGAAATGTATATTATTCCTACCAATTACTCGAAACAAAATTTCAAGAAATTCGTATTGTGTAAAGTAAGCTGCCTCGCAAAATGCTTTATTAATCGACCAATCAATACTTTTATAATTATCAGAAATATTTTTAGCCGGGTACGATTTCGAATAAAAATCAATTGACATATAATCATCATTACACGTTAATAATTCTTCTAAAAAAATTCTAAAATAACTATTATTCGCGGCGGGATAATGTCTGTTAATTACTTCTCGTAATCGATACACGGTAAGGTGAGTAATACATTCTCTTTGGAAAATATATTCCAACTGTTGAATAAAAATATCGTTTTGAAGTTTTTTCGTAAATATTTTTTTCATTAAATCGAAATTAGAACTATCTCTTAAAGCCATCCAGTATAAAGCTTTGTCCGGTATAACAATCTTTTCTAAAATTTTATGAACTAATTGATAATTACCCCGATTCAATGCATTTTGAATGTACCTCTCATATATGTCGCGAGTGATAAGTACAAGCTTGTACTGCAATTCTTTTTCTAACCCGTCCATCGCGATCAAAGTCTCTAAAGTAAATGAATCCGAACGGCTACTGCCAAGCGCTTCACTGCGTCGATGACGTCATCTGACGAGCCGAGACTTGTTGGAAATTATATCCCCAAGGTTTCGTATCGGTATTTATATAATTTATAATTCTTTTATCATCATACGGACTGAGTGCCACCTTATTCTGTTTGATGGTATATATTTCATGTTTCTTTGATCGAATTAATCGCTGCTCTTTGGTCAAAATTTCTAGTCTTCAAATGTAATTTTTCTGATTATCTAAGAGGAATGGATACCTCTAGATATCATTATCTACCTATGACTACTGCTATATTATTATATGATGGAATATAGTAAAAATCATAACGATGTTGTGCGTCTAACAGGTAACCAAGACAGATGGCGTAATGCTGTCATACGTTCCATACAGCAAGCAGAAGTCCAGTAGGATAATTCATGAATGTGAATCGATGTAAATAATAAGAACACCATAATATATCCCTGTTAACCAGCGTCTTTGTAGAAAATTCAATTAGCTGATTGATGCATGACACATTGCCTCACCATCTTCGTATTCTATCTTGAGAACAGAACGCGGGATATTCAAATCATATGTATAAAATAATCAAGTACTTAACTCGTTTAAAAAATATCATTAGTTCGAGGATGCTGATGTGAGGTGAAGTACGGTACCGGTTTCAGTGGTGAGAAATCGATCAGTGAAGTTAAGGCACGCTGTTTGAGTCCGATACTTGGATGGGTGATCGTATCTCATCTCGCCGTCCTAGTTAAGTGGTGAGGTAGCATTAGCTAAACTTCGCCAGGACGTTAATATAAATAGTACAAATAAAAATAAAAAATAGTAATGTAAATGTCTTTTACGAAAGCTAAAATTAATTCTATTTTACCTTTTGATGGCGTAGCTAGTGACAAGCAAAGATTGATACAAGAGACCTTTAGCATGAAAACGATAGATATACGGCTTCTATCACAGTCATGCCTATACGCACATCTGATAGAAAAAATACTAATTTTTAAATATTCAAGCAGGTTCCATTATTATTCTATATATTTTATTTCTGTATAAGCGTCCGTATAAGCGTCTCTATTACAGTATTATGTATTTAAATAAATGAAATATATTATGAGTTTTTCACATTTTTGTCTGAGGTGGCTTTATTTTACAAGACTGAATTTTTTTGATGACATATTTGAATTCGGCATTAAAAAACACAGAAAATGTAGCATGAACATTTTTAATGCAATAAACTTGAAAAATCTGAATTTTTCATTTTTCGCTTGGGGTGGATTTATTTTTTGATATTTAATTTTTCTGATTGCATATTTGAATTCAGCATTAAAAAACACATACATTGTAGCATGTACAATATTCATTTCGATGAATTTAAAAAAATGATTTTTTTATTTCATCCGAGGCGGCTTCAACATGAATGTTAGAATACTAATTTCTTTGACTTAATGACTGCCAATAAAGTGAGCTTCTAGTGTTTAGTTTTATGTGATACTTCACCCACCACTCTTCGATGTCTTATAAATATAAATATATTAATGAAAAATAAATTAATTGACTGCATTAATATATTAGCTTCCCTAGAATAAATGTCAGGATCCGAACCTATGCTTCCATACGAAAATTAAAACTTAAATTCGATGTCTTAAGCCACCGACTTCTTTAGAGATTTTTAGATTTGATATTATGAATTAAGAAATTCCTCAAAACTGATATCTCAATCGCACTGCTTACAATTGTTTATCCTAGCTTAATATTTTAATATTTCTGTATTAATTATTAAAATCTTACTATTCACTTCATTATCGGTATTTAATTTAGTCACTTAAATTATAAAGTACTGATATTTCTTGATATATTATAATGTCCGGTTCTTAACTGAAAATATCTGCAATTGTATTAAAAATTTCAATCATATTGTTTACACTATTTTTACATTTTTAATTACGTACAGTTCCTTTCAGTTCGCTGTCTTCATCTAAAGTAATTAAGTTGCACTAAGCGTATACATATACCTACTGCTGGGAGTCATTTTAATAATCGATCAGCCGTTGTTTATATTAATAAATTCCTCGAAACTGATAACGCCTCTGCATTTGACCGCAGTTTATACATTCAAATCCATACCTATCTTCTGAAGCAGGCAACTACAATTTTTCCTCATATAAGACTTGAATACATATATCGATGATGGTTTTATCATTATTAATAATATTATTATTGTCATTATTATTATTAATATTTATTTACATAGACATGTGACCATAAATAATCGCTTCTATTAGCCATTTTACTCATATATTAACACACGCTCTTCTTAGACCGAGCTCTAGTATAAATATTTGATAGCTCCACTCATCACAATGTAGACTGGGAGATGATGCTGCTTTTTTACTCGGCAGTCGAGGGTCACGTGACTTTGCAATGGACGATTTCTAAAAGGCCCCCGAATTTTCATAATCTGTTCGTCTTTTACATATAAAACAATGTTAAATTGCTATATCGCTGCGGGGTGGCTACATATTCCCATAAGAAACCATGTATTGTAAGACACAAAATTCTTCGCATGCATCTTTACCGTATACCTATCTTATGTTAGTAGGCTATCAGAAATGATTTCATTTGTTTACATTAACAATTTCTCGGAATCCGATAACAGCTCTGCATTATATTCTTATTAAATTGAAATCTAAACGTAGAGAAGCGAATGAATATTTATCTTATATAAAACTCAGGCTAACAAGTCTAGACTTGTCTGAAAAGCGTTTATATTGGGTCTCGATATTTCCTTTGATCTAGCCGCTGTAGTTATCTAAAGGTAATTAATCGCGTTTTAAATATACATATAGCCGTAGACAGTCGCATTTATTTACATTAACAATTTCCTGGAATCCGATAACGTCTCTGCATTTGACCGCAGTTTTACATTCAAATCTTAACATATAGAAGTAAATGAATATTTATCTCATAATTATAAGACTTGTCTATTTAATCTCAATGATGGACGTCAGCAGCCATTTTCTTAACGCCCACTAACGTAAACATACAATACTATTAGTCAATAAACGGCAGCCATCTTATTTTAGACACACCCTGTATACTCTCAGCCACGTCCTTTTAGATATAATCTCTTATCTAAGCTCAGGGATTGGATCTCCCCCCTCCCATTAGGTCCTATCACCTATCATCTAAGAAGATCCCACCTCACACTACAACCTAGATAATAGGATCTATCATCTAGCATTATCTCACCTCACACTAGAACCTAGATCATAGGATCTATCATCTATCACCTGCGCGCCACCCGCGGGGCTGCGGGCGTGCTGACGTCACAGCTCCAGCTTGACCTTGAAGTGGGCTCATTCTCTCCTTACTTAACTACTTACAAAATATTATCAAATATCTTGTATGACATACTGAGTATTCACACGGAGAAGTTTCTGGAAAAGTGCCAAAGCTGTTTTAGGGTGATCCCTGTTTTAGACCAGGCCAGTCAACAACAAAACAAATATTCATCCTACGACCAATCCTGGAAAAGATCAACGAATTTAATACTAACCCTTTCCATCTATTTATCGACTTTAAAGCAGCCTACCACAGTGTCATAAGACCAAAGTTATACGAAACCATGAACCAACTGAATGTGCCTGACAAAATCGTAAAACTGGTAAAACTAACTATGTCAACAGTCATCTGCAAAGTGAAAATTCAAAATGAAACTTCCGACCAATATGAAATGTTTCAAGGACTAAGACAGGATGATGGGTTGGCCTGCCTCCTTTTTAATTTCGCATTGGAAAAATCGATCCGAGACGCTGAACTTGTGAAAAAACGAACAGTCTTTTCCAAGGAAATACAAGTTCTAGCTTACGCAGATGATATCAACATAACATTCCGAATACCCAGAAATATAATAGAGACCTTTAACAGATTCGCCAACGCAGCCAAAAATATTGGGGAAAATACTGAACTTCACATACTTGGGATCACTAGTGAAATGCAGTAACAACACTACAGAAGAGATACAGAGAAGAATAGTTTTAGCCAACAGATGCTACTTCGGACTGGGCAAACACCTCTGCAGCCCAAGCATTTCTTGGAAAGCTAATACTCAACTATACAAAACATTAATTGTTCCAGTGCTAACGTATGGATCAGGAACCTGGACATTAACAAAGAGCAACGAACAACTATTGCACTCATTTGAAAGAAAGATCCTAAGAAGAATTTATGGTGCAGTATGTAACAACGGGGTATGGTGACGTAGATATAACTTTGAGTTGCATGCAAAATGCAAGGAATTATCCAGCGGACGGGACAGTGCCACATTTATTCAAATTAGACGACTTCGATGGGTAGGACATATCATTAGATCAAAAGACCTACCCAACTAGGAAAATTCTGCTCTCACAACCTAGTGGAACCAGACAACGGAGAAGACCAACACTAAGATAGAAGGATCAGATAGATGAAGATGCAAGAAAAATTGGAGCAGCAAATTGGCAAATAGCAGCAGTAGATCGTGACGACTGGCAAAGTAAACTTGGAAAAGTCAAGCCCCCCCTTAGTGCTGTAGTACTATTGTTGTTAGTGAACATGGTAGATAATCCTGGAGGAGCTGAAACATTTGGTTCGATGCTGCCTCTGAAGTATTCTCTACAAGCACCAAAAGACAAGAACACAACACTCGAATACTATCACTCCGTTAACATCTTCTGGAGGTAATCATCTCCAGATGATACTAATATGGTTGGTAAAACGCATGTCGAATTATAGTATTTGAGAGTAATGATCATTTGATTTTGTGAATATTTGTGAAAAGTACTTCAGAGACATGACTGTTAATATTATTTTGGAAAACTAAAGCAACGAAACTTAAAGAAAATTTGAGCAATCCGTAATTATTTTGTTAAATGGGGATAAATGTGTACCAAATTATTCCATATATTTCAATACTAGCTGGTCACCTATCCTCAGAAAGTAAAATTTTCCAATAATATATGGAAGTGAAACTTTGTGAGTTTGTTCGTCATTCAATCAAGCAAATTTCAATTGTAGACTAGTGCAATTAGATGACCTCCCATGTAATAATCATTTGAATTAATTTCCCGGTACTCGAAAAGTTTATTTTTTGCTGCCATTCGATTCAGCTCGATGGGAATCGTATTGGTGAATACTTTAAAACGTCCCAATTTATTTAAACTAGAAAAAAATATTGAAATTTCAAATACGTTCTTTTTTAACCTTTCACCTTTTCACTTTTACGTAGCGAGAACGGTAATAGATACGACAAAAATGCACTGGATCTTTTTTGTAGAGCATCAGATTTTCTACCAAAAATTACGAACTCAGTAGCCCGCAGGCAATCGTGGAATTGGACGTTTTTCGAGATACTCTCAAAGCAGACCGGACGCGCCGATTTAATTAACAATTGAAAAAATAATTAAGGAGATCTCCAAAAAATTTGAAAATATTCATGTAGCTTCTAAAGCACATGCGAGATTTTTTTAGCGAAAATGTTATTGCTCTTTACCTTTAAACTTTGCAGATAAGTATTAGCTGTCCTACAGAGACTTAAATAGTGCCAACTTTTTCACTTACGTAATGGCATTTCTTATTTTTCTAGAATCTAACGCAAAAAACATTTAAAAAACTGGAACGGATAAGTGTAACACCGGTTTAATTGAAATTGTCTAAAATTAAAATATGTTGTAGTTCAAAGGTCTCTGATAAAAAGTCTTCATAGGGACAACTCAATTGAAAGTTTTCCTTTTGGCTCAGAGCACGCTGGATTTATAAAAGTAGGCTTTGTTGTGAAATAATTATACCCAAAGATGCATCTATTCTTTTACATTTATACTTTATACTCACATGCACAGATATCAAAATAAGCAAGCAAATACACACTTTCACACATCTATACACAAATAAGTGGTATTCTTCGGACTTATCCAATATCTAGCCATTCATTTCCACCTTTTAAACAACTAATTTGATGATGTCAACAAGTAGGTACCTATTGTTTGAAAAAAAATATTGAAACTATTTTAAATTGTCTTTCAGGTTACTCCATGATCTCTATGGAAGTTTATTGATATATGTCCTAAAATGTCATTCGAATCTGAGAGACACACTGTGTATTGAAGTCTCGATATCCTATATATCTTCGTATTTTTGTGTGCTTAATTAAAAACCTTAATTATATTTTGCTCAAAAATTATAATAAAACACGGTTGGGTTCGAATTATGCTTTCCGAGCGAGCGGACGCGTCCGAAAAACGCTCCCATTTAAACGCGCGTACACCAGATAAAAGACCGCTAAATCTGATAAAACTTAAGTGAATTTATAGTCCAAAACATTCCGCGTAAATTGATATGTAATAACAAAAGAACAAAGTTGAAATAGAATTAATATTTGAAAATAACTAATACTGAGTTATTTAGGGGCAGAACTGACCAGTGCAGTGTTATGCATAAAAAAACAAGCTTAAAGGACCAGGCAGTAAATAACGGGAATATAAGCTAAGTACACCTATTTTCATTTTTAAAGTACCGATCCGCCACCCAAGTTTATTTATCCAAGTTTATTTATGTCTTAATGACTAACAAGAAGTGTCTGCCACAAAACCACTGCAGTGTTTTTTAGGTGCAAATTCTAGCTAAAAGTGTAAAAGATATAATTTTAAAGTGTTAAGTGAGTGACATAATTTGTATTTGCATTAAAAAGAGTGTGTTTTGGTGGTGTGGCATATTTTGCATTACAAATGCTGTAATAAACTGCTGATTCAAACGACATTTTTTAGAAAATCTGAGAAGTGATTGTACACCTAAACCCTTGAAAATATCGACAGCTGTCACTATAAATTTATGGCATTATTGAAGTGTATTATTCCTTAAGATAAACAGGGTTTCTTAGAAAAACAAGTCGTGACTTGGGTAATAAATGGACAACCGGACAACCATAGCAGAGGCGTACTATTGGTAAAATACGCCAGGCCGCTGAACCTCTTGCAGTTCAATGGACATGCACAGATTTTCCTAGGAAATTGTTTCTATGCACAAGAATGATGGATCGAAGACAGAACGTAGGAACGAAAGATCACATGGTAGGCACAGAAATGGGGGAACGAGCCAGGAGCGTTAAAGCGGGGGGGTGGGGATACAGAAGAAATGATAACACATACACGAGAAGAGGCATACCACAGCTACAGTGGAGATAAACTGGAGGAAGAAGAGAAAGCAAAAAATGAACGAAAACAAGTACTGGACTATATACAAAACAGCATAGATTATTCCACCCCGTTCATGCCAGCATCCATCAACGAACCGGAACCCTGTTAAAATCAACACAGCATCAACAAGGAAAAGACAGAGGCGTTCATCGGAGGCCTGAGAAAAGACGGTTTCTGGGATGGGCAGGAGACGATAGCAGCAACAGCAAACTTGAAGAGGAGGACAAAAATAATACACCAGGAGAAGGGCGAAATCATAACTGTTCACCTCAACAACCAACAAGAAGACGACAACACGCCAATTAAGACTGTGCACAGGAAGCAGGGAAACTAACAATTTTGAGCTGTCAGGTGGGTGATGGGTGTTTGAAAGGTAATACATACCTCGGGACGTGCGATTGACAATTTTGTGAGTGGTGACATAATCCAGACGTAGGTACAGCCTTTTTGGTGTAATGCAATAGAACAAGTCAAAAAGAGAATGGAAGGGAAGAGAAGCATCACAGATAGGGATTGTTGATCTTTGACTTTTGTTGGTGTCTGGTTTAACAGGAGTGTGTTTCATGATATTGCATGTTCTTTGCGCTGTGGGTGTCATAATATAGTGTTGAAAATCTGATTTCATAATATTTTCTTAGGTAAATTATCAAGTGAGGTTTTTCAGGTCAAAATTGTGCTCGTTGCTAAGTGAAAAATTCTACATTAAATTCTACACTAAAAACAGAGAGACCAGGTTACACGTGGAAAACAACAACAGTGAAGATCATGAACAAACTACCAAACATACTGGGAAAGAAAAGCAAGGAGAAAATAAAATGAATTCCACAAAGAAATCGCAGTGATATGTACTCTACCAGAACCAGAAACCCAGGAATCAGAAGACTTAGAAGAAGAAGAAGATTTGTAGAAGCAGAAATACAAAAAGAGGAGCACGAACATTCCATATCATGACACAATGCGGCCACGCATTTCACACATACATACAGACATATACTCTACCAGAAGCAGAAACGAAAGAATCAGAATACTCAGAAGAAGAAGAAGAAAATCTGTAGAAGCAGAAACACAAAAAAGAGGAGCATAAACATTAAATATACCACGAACACAATGCGGCAACGCATTTCAAAAACAACTACACTGCCCAACCCACACTCCTGTACCATGCGTCATGTGGCTCTCGTTGCTGACAACAAGCATGACAAATCTAACCTAGCATCGGAAACCGAGGAATCAGTAGACTCAGAAAAAGAAGGCGAACCAAAAACACAAAAAAGGGAGTTTAAACGCTCCCTCACGATACAATGCGGTAACGCATCTTACAAATACCTACACCTCCCATCCCACATTCCTTTACCATGCGCCATGTGGCACTCGCTGCTGGCAACAAACATGACCCTAGTCCAACCCAGCGTGGACGTAGCAGGTCCAGCTGTATAATCCTTGGGAGCGGCAGAAATGCCTACCGCACGCTGGTAAATCAATCAATCAATCAAATTATAATAAAACACGGTTTATATTAAGCATGACAGTTTACGCGCCTCTGACGATCGCATGTCGAAATACATAGGGATTACGCAATGGAGTCTCAGAAACAGACCACTTTTCACTTTTTTTGTGCGTCTATGTCATATATTTGCATACGCGGTTTTCTAGAAAATGGTGGAGGATCCGGTGATACAAAAAAAATGGCCTACTTCTGGGACTCCATTAGGCAACTCCTATGTATTTCGAGATGCTGAATACGAATCAGGTGTTCATTTAGCTCCATCACCCACCAATTTTTAGTAAATCCTTAAATTAACCAAAATTATTAGTTTTTTAGGTTATTTTCGCGACTAACAAAAAAATTGTGGACCATGGAGCAATTCTGACTCCAGATTCGAATTTGGCGCGTACAAATACTAAATAAGATAAGTTGGTTTAGCCAGAAGAACAGCCCACTTTATTTGGTGTGTGCCTGTGTTAGGTATTCAATGCATCAATGTATAAAAGCATGTACACCTTGTATGTAAACTTTAATTGGGGAAATAAATGTAATGTTCTATTATGTTATTAGGTAATAATGTTCATTTAACTGGGCGACGGTGTAAATTTCATAATTTTTGGGGTCTCTGTTTGGAAGGCGATCCAATTTTTTTCTTTTTTAATTTTACCTGTTATCCTCTGGATCCTTCCACTTTTCACACTCTGGCCACATACCCCAGCCATCTGGGCGCCCAGACTTAATCCTGTTAAATGTAAACTAGGTAAATAAAGACCTCGTGATACCAAGTAATCTATAAACTCGGCTGTATATTGTCCAACTATCATAGTATTTTTAGAGGCTGTTAAATACCATGGCCCAGCTTCTAGCCTCTGTGCATTTACTAGAACTATGTTGTGATCTCCCCTCTGCAAATAGGCTGAAAAAAAAACAAGGAAATACAACAATTGAAATGTACAATGGGATCGAATTCAATTTTTCTTGCACTATTGGTACCACAGCAAAATGCGTGCCGTTTAATTATCTGTAAAAGAAGTTATCAAAAAGGAAATAAACATGGCCGAAAATTTGTTTCATTTCATGTAAAATACATTATTTAATATGCCTTTAGGCAAGTCCAGTTGTAGACACATCTTAACATGATAATTATGATGTAGAGTATTATGTTATGCAGGAAGTAATAAATTTTATAATTTATTGGACAATAAGTGTATTTCGATGTCAAGATCAGTCAATGTCATTGGCTTTCACTGGCACTTCTATGCACTAGCAATTTATGGGTACTTGCATTACATTCAATGCAAAGCAAATTAAATTGAAACCAAATGCGTTATACGCTTATCTTAGGTTTATCTGTTATGTAATTTACATAAAATTGTAGTTTTAAAAAATAACAGGAGAAAGTTTAAAACCTCTTTCTTATTATTTAACATTAGCTTTATAGTTCTTCCTTGATCAGTTATATGTTATTACGTTTTAACAGTTATATATTATATGTTCGAAACAGAAGTTGAGTATCTGAAAGAAAGTTCACAATATCAAGTATATTTGCGTATAGACCAGGCAACTCTATAGACGTATAGTAAACCGCAGATTTAACAGGCACTCAAAAAAGGTCAGCATCTTTGGCTTTGCGATGCAACGTGTTTGATGGGTCAAAGGCGCCGGCATTTTTTGAGTGCCTGTTAAATCTGTGGTCAACTATAATACTTTGCCAATTCAGAAGGTGGAAAAGGTGGTGGAATATGAGAAACTGGCATTGCACAAAGACGGGGTTTGAATTTTTTAGCTCGTTGTTGTTATCTTTTTGACATACTAAAAGTCTAGAAAAATCTGAGGGCGTAAAACGCGTTTTTTGGCCTTTATCTTGAAAAAATTTAAAAAATCATAAAAAATCGTATTTATATCAAATTACAGAAAATTTCATGCTGAAAAAGATTATGATAATGGTTTTAAAAAATAGAAATAAATAACAAAATGGTGGCTGAAAAACTGAAAGCTTATGAAGTGCTGAAATTCATATTTTTATTAATCAAAATGTGTTTTATAATACAAATGCATATGTCTGTCATCAATCTTACATCTTACATAAGAGAAAAGCTAAATCTAATAATCTTCTTCAGTTTTTTCTAAATCACTTTCTTTCAGTACACTTCTTGTGCAATCTCTACCAGAACAGTTAGAACATAGCATAGTACATTCCACATCATAACGTCGGCATGTACATCTACCACAACCACACGGATCATTTGTATCCGTTTTGCAGGTGCAGCGGATCATGTTTAGTAATAATTCTTGGTGCAGAGCTCATTTCACATGTTATGGGCTGTAGTTGGTCTTCTACTTTTTTCCAACCCCACTCTTCGGGATTGGCAATATTGGTGTTCATAGTTTTCCAACAGACATTGTAAATGTACGCGGAGAAGATGATAAACAGGAGCATCTTCTACAGGTGGCAATCTTGCAATATTAAATTCACTTTTGGCAGTTGTGATATTTTTTTTTTTTTCGAGTAGAGATCATATCGTAGTATGTTCAGAGTCTCTGTCTTTGGATGTCCACCATACAATGATACCAATGCTTTGGTGTCAATATCTGTAAGTTCCTTTCTGTTTGCATTTTCTGATCCAAACAGTGTAGCGCAAATGCTCACATTTTCAAAAATGTCTATATGCTGCCGATTTACCTTTAGCAAACAAGGAGCTTGTGGCGTCGCATCCAGTTAAAGCATGTGAAAAGAGAATAATTTCGCCAATCACATGCTGCATCGATTTAATATCACGTTTTTTTATCACTGAATGTAGATGACTGCAAACAACTTACAAGAATATCGGTGTCATCAGCAGCAACTGTTACATGCTTTTCTTCTACCAAAGTCAGTGCTGCTTTTACAGTAACAGTGTCACCATCATCTGTAGCATGCATCACAATGTGGCCATTCGCTTCCAAGTGTTTCCCAAGTATGGTTATAAAGCACTGTTTGTTTCCATTATTAGAAAGAAAAGGTCCTTTGCCAATAAGAAGTGGAGAGCTCTCAGTAAATTTCACTGTTACTGATGATTGTTTTGTGCGTATCTGATGCATTACATCCTTTGTACTGGAGATGGCAAGCCATCAAGTACAATTGTTACAACTTTATATTGCTTAGGAATATGACTGCTATATAGTTGTAACACATCTGAAATCCAATTTAAACTAGTTGCTATGTCATGCAAAGTTATTGCCAATTATGATTTGTCACTTTTTCTCAATAACTGAATTTCTGGATCAAATAGAGACGGAGGAAGTATATATATAATTGAAGTTTTCCTTTAATTTTTACAGACAAACATAGCAGCATTCCCTGGGCGAGGAATCCTGTATCAGTATGTTGAATATAACAATGACAATACCTTTTCTTAATATCTTCATTGTGACAGCTTGATCCTTTTTAACCTTGGTAACAGAGGTGAAAGCTTTTCCAATCAGTTTGGATTGGATTCGAAGCCCAATTAACTTAGCTTCATCTGCAGTTACCTTGTCTACTAACCCACTGAAAATATTATGTAGCTCAACGCATTATGAATCAAATGGATTGTGATCTTCCAAAAATTGAAGAAATGTAAGAAAATCCTCCATATTTCTAGATTTATAGCATCGGATATTTCAATGTGTTTTCTAGACTTTAAGTGGGTTTATTTTTTAAATCTTTTTAAGCATGAAATTTTCTGTAATTTGATACCAAACATCATTTTTTATGATTTTTCAAACCCCGTATTTGTGGGAATTAGTTCCACCCAAAAACCTATATCTACTCTACTATAGGTAGACAGACGACTAGACGATACAACAAAGCACAAACGGTTTTTAGCAAGATATAGTTCATATCAACACTTCTTATCTGTGGTTGATATATCTTGGTTTTTAGTAGTGCATAGGTACGTATCACAATTAAAATATTCATTTATGGCTGAGGCTGATAAAAGAAAAAGCTGCCATACTACGGAGCCGCAGAAAAATTGCTTATTGCATTCTTGTAAAATGATGAGGAGCTGCGTATGACAAAATTTACATTTTTATAAATTGTGCCTCTGATAAAGTTTCAAAAGGATCACTTTCCTTGCTCCATACGCTCCAAAAGTCTCGTTTCGGATCATTAGCAAATTCCTTAGCAACTTCAACAACTTCCAACTGATTCAGTAGAATCACTTCATTCATTGCAAAAAGCTGAAGATTAATCAAAATAATAAAGATTAAAAAAGTTTAAAACAATAAACAAATTTCAATGAATATAATATAGGTTATGTGATTACAGTATCAACACAGAATAAAACATTTATTCTATGATGTCAGTTTGCCCATCACCTCAATTCGCCGAATGCACACGCTCTGTTGCAATTATTCCATTGGGAATATACATTCCCCAGCTCTAGACCATGCGAAACTTTTCTCACACTTTTCGTTGGAAAATATTCCTGAGATACGTCAAGAATACAAAATATAGATTCCCATGGGAAAGTTCTATTTTTCCCATTGGAATAAAGTCAAGAATTGAGCCCCTGATGTTGGCAATCAATGTTACCAAAAAATGACGTCAAAATGACATCATTCTGCTGCCTGGGAAATAGAGGAGCATAAACACTCCAAATTCCGACGCAATGGGGAAACGCATCTCACAAACACCTACACTTCCCATCCTATATTCCTGTACCATGCACCATGTGGCTCTCGCTGCTGGCAGCAAGCATAACCTTAATCCAACCCTGCGTAAACATAGCCGACCCGACGGTGTATTTTACTGGAGTAGCAGCAATGCCTACCTTATGCTGGTAAATCTCAATCAATCAAAAAAGGATTATAGTAAATTTACGATGACATGATATTTTTATAGGGTTTTAGAAAATTTTATCGAAAAAATGAATTTTTATGCCAAATAAAATTCGTCGATCTTATCTTTGGTCGTTTTTGTTGGATGATTGAAGGAGATTTATTCATCGTGATCGCTAGACTTAAATCCCATTTATTTATTTTTATAAAAGTAACTAAAGATAGATTCTTTACGAGAAATTCAATCTCTAGATGATCAATGGGCCACAAGACGTTGGGCCATCCAGTAGAAATTATTTCACTATTGGTTAAATTTAAACTATTTGGATAAATTAAACCGGTAACGAACTTTTGGTGCACCTTGTATACAGAATCCGCAAATGTAGTTTTGTATATCCTGTGATAAACGGCAGCAAGAGAGAAAACTGAGAAATTAGGAAAAGTAAGGCGGATGTACGGCTCCCAGAACGTTACACACTGAAATCTTATTTTTATCACCTTGTGGTGTGTCAACGTAGGACATCGTAGGACAACGTAGGACATCGGTACCTATTGCTTCTAACCGCCTATGCATTGCAGTGGGAATAGATACGTCTTTCTTTTCCTAATTGATCTGTTTTCTTTCTTGCTCTCTCGTTTATCTCAGGACCCATATAAAACTACATTTGCTGAATCTGTATATAATAATGATAAATAAATGTAGACATTCAAGATCAAAACAGCAAGCTCTCAGTATGCACAATAATTGATGACCATCGACTAACCAATATATATTTTTTAATTCTTACACAATTAAATTTGGTAATGAGCTAATGCTATCTGTCCATTTTATTCAACAACGTAAGGCGGGTACATCGACTTAATTTTGATAAATTTATTCATAACATTTCAAATTTAAATTATCTATGATACACTATTATTATATTAATAATGACTTTCTGTTTCGAGATAAAAGTGAATGCAAAAGTAGGGGCGAACGTAATTATTTATTCCACAACAATAAATTCAACGTTCAGTTTACTAACCTAATATAAGTTTCACGTTAGGTATATATATAGCCATTATACACACAAATAACAAAAACAGTAATTGCATAGATATAGGCGGAAGCAGAAATAAATTATTTCTACTTCCCTTCCCCTTGTAGATAACAATTCATTAGAAACATTTCGAATAAATGCATATTATTTGTCTAATGGTACTGTCAAACCTACGACCTCATTTACTTCGTTAATATATTATTTTAAAAAGAGAAGAAAGTCGTAACTAAATTTCAAAACAATATTTTCAATATTTTATCATAAGAAATTATTATTTTGAATTAACGCTATTGGAATACATTTTTATATTTATAAACTCACATGTTCAGCAACGTAAACAAGTTTACAGTTTCAGTAGACACTGATCTCGCTTGAACTTGAAAACTGCTGATGCCTCATTTGTCTCAGGTATTTAAGGATCCGAGGAGGCATGAGGGTATCTACCCGAAAATAAGCCCAGGTGCGGCACTGCACCATGGGCTTTTATAATGTGAAGTACCTGTTGTACTTCTTTTATTTTTATTCTAATGTTATTGTAGCTTACATTGGTGAATAAATATTGTTTATTTTATAACTAATTGAATTTAACTTGGGTTTTTTTTCCAGATGTAATATTTTCTGAAATCGATCAAGAATGTCTACTTTTTCGCGCAATTTCAGATCCCAAAATACGCTATTCTAGTACTTTAATCCGTTGCCAAGCAACTATCAAAAAATAATCCGGGAAAGTTAAAGTACAGTTTTTTTTAATAGTAGTAGAAAATCGTACATTGTGTATCTAGTAGTAAATGCAATACGTTAACGGACGACTATGTAGCATTGCATTGAAGTCCGCAAATGTGCCTTTACTACGAGATATATTAAAATATATATAAAAAACACTCCGAGAAAGTTACTTTCTCGGCTTAGACCAGGAAAGTTTCTTTCCTGGAGTGTGTTCTGCTAGTTGCTTAGCAACGGACTAAAATACTACAACAGCGTATTTCAGAATCTGAAAATGCGCCGAGAAAGTGAACATTCTTGATCGATTTCAGAAAAATACATTTTTCTAAAATCGATCGGCATTTTCGGCACGATATCAGATCGAAAAATGCACAATTCCAGTATTTTAGTCCGTTGCTAAGAAACTATCAGAAAACAGACAGGAAAGGATCCGTTGCCAAGCAATGATCAACAACCATACGGTTTTTTATGTATATTTTAGACAGTAAAAAAATACACGCAGACAAACCAACTCACATTAAAATTGCATTAATTAGTAAGCAGTTAGATTGTAACGAAGAAATATTATACATTAATACAAATTCCTTAATTTATAATAATATTGATTGTGATTTCAGAAAAAATAGTATGTGTACTTCGGTGTGAAAGCACATTCCTGGACTTCGATGCTTGTTGGCCTCGGCTAGTGCCTCGGCCAGCAATTTGCATCGTCGTCCGGGAATGTATTGCTTTCACACCTAAATACACAATATACTATTATTTTCGGCCGACCAGAAATACACCCTTTCTGGAGAAATTTTCCACCAAAAATTAACGTTTTCCTGGGCTAGACCGAAAAATGGGCATCAGAGATCAGCTAAAGCTTTTCCGATTCCCGTTATTCTCTTTTCCATGATGCAAGTTTACGGTATGGGTGGTTATGCTTTCTCCTTGCTATGGAAACGAAAATTTGAAGGAGTCCTCTGTGAAAGTATGCAGGGGGCTCTAAGAATAATTGAAAAATGGTGCAGAGAACACTCGCTGTCTGTTAATCCCAGGAAGACGGAGATGGTTCTCTTCACAAGAAAAAGGAAACCAGGAGCACTGAAAGCACCAGTTCTCCTGGACACAACATTAAGTTTCGCATCAGAAGTGAAATACCTTGGGGTAACCTTTGACGCCAAACTAACATGGAATCTTCACTTAGACAGAAGACAAAAAAAGGCTTACATTTCTTATGAGCAGTGTCGCAGGACCGTGGGGAAAACCTGGGGAATGAAACCCAAAGTGGTCATGTGGATATACACTGCCATCATAAGACCAATGATAACCTATGGAGCTGTGGTCTGGTGGCCTAAGAGTAAACAGACTAAAGCGAGAGCCAAGCTCAGCCAAGTGCAGAGAGTTGCCTGCCTAAGCATAACAGGAGCTATGCGAACAACGTCAACGAGAGCAATGGAGGTAATGCGGTGTCTGCCACCACTGGATCTATATCTAGGAGAAGTGGCCTTAATAACAATGGCACGCCTCAAGTCCGTTGGCCTACAACCAAATGTAGGCTGTGGGGAGACCAGAAGTCGCCTGTGGAATGAGGCTGTCAGGAAGAAGCCTCTTCTACAGGCATGCACAGATGGTATCTCTCCCCGATTTATCTTTGACAGACCCTACAAAATACAGACAAATAGTGAGAACGAGACCGCTGAAGAAGGTGTGACAAACATTTTCACAGACGGATCAAGGAAGAAGGAGGGGGCAGGATGTGGAATATATTCCAGAAGCCTGCAAATCCAATATAAATGGACTATGGATGAGCGAGTCAGCATAGTACAAACTGAACTTGCGGGCATAACCATAGCCGCAAAAGAGATTGTCCGCAGACAAACTACGGGCAAAACAATCAGGATCTACACAGACTGTAGACAATCACTACTAGCCCTGAGAAGTTACAAAATAACCACAGGAGCAGTATGGGAATGTTATCAAGCACTTGTGGGTGCCTCCAGTACGAACAACATCTCAGTATGCTGGCTGAAAGTACACGCACAGTGCAGTGGCAACAAAAAAGCCGACAAACTGGCCAAGAAGGCAGCAGACCAACTTATCTTTGGACCGGGCCCGGCCAGTTTGTTATCAATTACGGCGACAATACAATTAATTAAGGAGAACACCCACAACGAATTTAAGAAGCTGTGGGATGAAACAAGCAGCTGTCAGCTCGCTAGGGAACTACTCACGTATCCCAACAAGAAAACAGCAATGGACTACCTGGCAATGACCAGAAGGAATCTACGTTTTATAACAGGAATCCAGACTGGACACTGTCCGCTAAGGAAACATCTATACAATATGAGATTAAGCGTCTTTGCAGAGGTTGTGAACAAGAAGATGAGACGGTTCAACACGTACTCTGTGACTGTTCAGCCGTCTCATCAATCAGAGAATCCATCTTGGGAGAGCGTTGGCCGACCTTGGCCAATGTAAGGGAGATGCCCCTAGGCAACATCACCACCTACTTCGAAAGATTAGGTTGGTTGAAGGCCTAGGCGAGTGTCTGCCTAGAGGGAGGATGTACAAGGGGTCCAATGGGGCCTAAGTGCTGTGGTTTTTGACCACCCTCCTGCTAATTCCATACTTCATATGGAAACGAACTTGTGTTAATTGTTGAGATAAATGTCAAATAGATAAATTCACTTAACTTTTACGAGTTTTCAAAAATCAATTCACAAGTTATTACTATAGTTAATGATTGTAGTTCTATTTTTCTTAGAAAATTTGTTAATAAATAATAAAAATTGAAGTTGTATAATGGTGTCGGTCGTAAAAATATTTTATTTAACACTGTTTAGTTATATCCTCATATTTTGATCCAAAAAATCTACTTTTGAACTATGGCCTATTATCAATGGTCCACATATACAGAGACATGTTTGATAAATGAATATATAAAATAACTTCAATAACCATTGACTACTATCCTTCTTGTTTAAAAAAATATGAAGACTTACCAGTTTTGATTAATGAAGCGGGAGTTCCTTGAGAAGATTCAAAAAATGCATGGAAAAACAACACCGTTGGTTCCGAGAAATTAAAATGCGATTCTGCTAAAGCTTTATCATCATCTATTCGTAGCTGAGATGGTTGCAATGGATTATGCCTACGAATAAAATTTGAGATATATACCTATTAATAAAGTCAACAAACATTTTTTAAATTGATGAATAAATAAAAGCAATTTATATTGCAGAATTGAATTTTTTTTATTTTCTCTAAATATTTCCGGATATACTACCTCGCATCGGAATTGTTCGCGATAAAATTTTAAGGAAAACTGCTACATAATATGAGTGCTCAATGGGCTGAGTTAAAGCGAGTTTAAACTAAAAGTACTGAATTGAGAGGCAGCGGCAAAGTTCCTTGATTTTTGCTCTGCGTTTACACATGAAAATGAAATAAGTGGTGACAAATCTGTAGGTAAAGATCTGCCGCTGGTTAAGTAGGAGAAGAAAACTCCTGTGCTTTAAATACAGAGTGACATCGATACCACTAACACCCCTTTTTGCCCCTTGTTTTTCAAAATATCGAAATTAAATTCGGCATATGATGTAAAATGTCACATTTTGACGTATTTGAATATTTTTCCGGACTTCCGGTTTAGCAGGAAGTGGCACTAATTCTTGATTTTTGTAAATTATTGCATTTTGAGAATCCTAGGAAAATTTTGAATGCGTTTGAACTATTTTGGTGAGTATTTACGCCGACTTGATTTTCTTTGGAGCCAAGTTTTGTTCTGAATCTAGAGTACTGTGATTAACTTTAAATCACCATAAATGACATAAAAAAACGCTGCCCAAAGAATTATTATTTCCACATCCAGATTTTCCATCCAAGTCTCTCACAACGAAAAAATGTTTTATGTGGAAAAAATTGTTTATGGAACTATAATAATATAATATTTGCAGTCGTCTACCCCAAAAACCCATAAAACGATATCCCACATCGGTAGTGGGGTGGGGGTTGTGATAGGGGGGGTGGTTGTCGGGGTGGATGAAGTAAAAAAATATTTTGAGGTTTTTGGTTCTTGAACACACACTAAATCACTTTTTTTTCACCTCCTTTAATAATGGGTTGGGGGTTGCAACCAAAAAATTTTTTGAGACCTTGCATATGCTAGATACCAATTTTATGGACTCTTACCTGCTTGATTTACCCTAATTAACCTCAATTTCCCCTCAACCCTTCAACGGAATAAGATAAAAATATAATCTAGTTCCAGATCACGTTCAATTCCATACATGTACCAAATTTCAAATCAATATCTTAAACGGTTCCAGAGTAATCGTGCGCACAAAAAAGTTACAGACAGACAGACCGACATAACTTAAAATCTCGATGTTTCATGACATTCTAAGCCTTTTTAAACAATAAAAATTTTCAAAATTTTTTTTGTCGTTACTATACTTCCACTGGATGTGGAGGTAAAATAATAGAAAAATACAAAATGTCATTTGTGATGATTCAAAGTTAATCGCAGCATTCTAGATTCAATATAAGACCTGACTCTAAAAAGATTAAGTCGGCATAAAACTCACCAAAATAGTTAAAACCTCAGAATTTTCCCAGGATTCGGAAAATGCAGTAATATACAGTGTGTTCCATTTAAAAATCAAGAATTGGCGTCATTTCCGGTTAAAGCCGAAAAAATCCTTAAATTTGTCAAAATGTGGAATTTTACGTCTATATTAACGCTGCCGAGTTTCATTTTGGTATCTTCAAAAATAAGGACCAAAACAGAGGCACTAGTGGTATCGTTGTCACCCGGTATACTGATTACGTATGACAAAATTAATTAATTAAAATGGATACAGAAAGAAGAAGACATTAATTATATAAGATGCAATTTAAATAATTAACATAATTAAATACAATTTACATAATACACATAATACAGTTATGAGGAAATAATTATGTTATAGTTTTACTATCACATGGATTACTATGAATTAACTATTCTAGTTTGTTGCATACTGCCATGTTTATATATCTATAAAGCGGAGATTGATTCTATGTTGCTTTTTAATATAACATTCCAATTTTAAACATGGATAATTTTTTACTGGTTATGGAAACTTATTATGTAGATAACCTAATTTAATAGTTGGAGAAAAAAGAGGAAAAACAACACCTTTTTTTGTTTATTTCTCATACGACAGCATGGCATCGACTATTTTTACAGGGATTTCTTTGTTTTCTCATGGGGATATAACAGATAGTGAAAGGCGATGTCAGGTAGTGTACCGCAACCGTCAGGGGGGGGGGGGGGGTAAAATTGTTTCCTTTGGTGTTTTTTGTTAAAGACGTTTACCCCTCCCCCCCGTTTTCGTGATCAAGAAAAAAATGGTTTTACGCCAGCTCGACCCTTCCTTCACCTTTAAACGGACGGAGACCACCCCTTTCATACGTGTCACGATTTCAATGCTCGTCAGGGCGTTCTTGGAGGGGGATGGCTGGAAATTTAGGCGGAGTTCACTGATAAGCAAAGGACACCACCCTCACAGGGGGTGAAATATTGATTTTGGTTCCCTCTCTGGTTTAACCCCCCGGTTTTCGAGGATGCCGATCAAGAAAAAAATAAAAGTAAAAGCATTTGATTCTTCCTGCTTTCCAATAAATATATCTGATTGAAGATTGTCAATTTGAAGAAACATGAATTTCAAATCCTGCCGAGGATAGGTTCATCTTTGATGAGGATGTCCAACGGACAAATGATTACTTTGAAACCACTCCCACTCAATATACAAATAAGAAAAAAAGAATTCAACCCCCTGCGGTTGTCACAATAATTGATATAGAGATATAGAGGTTATCCAAAAACGCTCTGTAGCTCGGTAATTGAAAAAGATAGACGATCGCGGTTTACGCCATTGTTTGTTTCTCGAAAGTCGAGCTCAGGACACCTATATTGGTTTTTGTCTATCTGCCTTAGTGTTAGAAACAACATCAAATCCCCACCGTGAACTGGTTGGATCAACTTGTAGATTTGGTAAATTTACTTAATATGGTTATTATATTATTTCTTTAGACAATCACTATTCGATATAATAAACTTAACCTGATCGTGAGTCACGCGGCAATTTCTACAATTCTACAGATAAAGGGTATATTATTACCAAACATAATTATATTTCATTTTCTTTTTATTTAACATATCAAATTTATGGTACGTAATTTTACTTCAGGCTGCTTTTCTTATCATCCAATAAATTTCACGCTATATGCTTCGATTAACGATAACAAGTAGTAAGTATGAATTTGCTAAAAAGGCATTTACGTGTGCATTAAGATATGCTATAAATAGTCACTCAGTTCGCTTACAAAATTTGCGGGTCGGGTCAGAAATAAGCAGATACGATAAAAAAAACCGCAGCTTAAGGAATCACAACAATATTTGCAAATATTGTTTTTGTCATTAAACACAAAAACTAAAAAAAAAATGGAGAAAAACTTGCACAAAAAACAAAGTGCATAAAATATTCTACAATTTTGTTCCTATACAATATTAGGAGTTACCATTTTCCAGATAAATGATTCTGCTGAAGAATTTCAATAAGCGATTGAGGCATTATTTTATCTGCTGAACACCAAAGAGGTTCTCCATTTTCTTGCCATCCATAATCATTCCAAGGCTTTGGAATATTGTGAATAGTCTGAATATTCGTCGGCTAATCGTCAAATACGCGTTTACTCCTTTTAATAAGGTCGAAAAGACAAGCTCTTGATGGTGGAATCGAAGAAAAATTAACTTTAGAGATAAAGACAACATTTTGTCACTACATTTCTGTCTAATGGCAATTAGGCGAAATTCGTCCACACTAGCGCATATCTTTGATCCATATATGGTACATGTAAACTCCTCTAATGCAGAAAGTTTTTCTCCATCTTTTTTAGTTTTTGTGTTAAATGATAAGAAAAAATTGCATCAGTTTTTTTGTAAATGTGGCCCTCATTTTGTAAGCGCATCCAGTTTATTTTTTGAGAGCATGTCTAAAATTGATCCTTAGTCTTTAATCTATAAGAAAATAATTATTTCATATGAACGGAGGGCGGGGTGGTTCCCGACTAAGATAAATGATTCTAAAATTAAGAAAACATGGAAATTCATACATCGGTAAATCATTAAGAGGAAATGTTTCATAAGATCGGGGCAATTTATTTCTTATAGATTAAATCCTAAGGAATACTTTTATACATGTTCCCAAAAAAAAAAAACTGGCTGCATTTACAAAATGGATACCATATTTAAAAAAAACTGTTACAAATATAATTTCCGTCTCTTGACACAAAAACTAAAAAAGATAGAGAAAAACTTTCTGCACAAAAAATATTTTGAATAAAATTGCCTACAATTTTGCTTTAATGCAATGTTTTGACAGGAGTTACCGTTTTCGAGATAAATGTCTGCAAATTATATTATGTTTTTGTTATGTTAATAATATAAAGTTATACGTCTTACAATAATTGTCAGTTATTTCCTCTAAACGATTTACCAATATATGAATTTCCATGTTTATCTGGAAAATAGTAACTCCCATCAAAATATTGTATAGAAACAAAATTGTAGAAAATTTTATGCACGGTGTTTTTCGTGAAAAAAAGTTCTTGTCCATCTTTTTAGTTTTTGTGTTTAATGACAAAAACAACATTGGAAATAGTTTAGCCAGTTTTTTTTTGGAGGGGGGGGGACATAAAATTGTCCCTTAGGCTTTAATCTTTATGAAAAACATTGTCCCCTAGGATCGGGGGGGGGGCTACAGCTAGGATGGGCTCCCCGACTAATTAGTACAGTAACTAAAGGTTTTAACTTCGGAATAAGGTCATATTGTGCCACCTCCTCTCTCAGGGGGTGGCGCTCAAGAATGTATATATCTATTGGAGCTGAAGTAGAATTGGATTTTAAGAAGAAAAGGTTCTATGCAATTTTTCACATAAATTGATAGTTTTTAAGTTATAACGACTTCAAAATTGCGATTTTATCTTAAAAAAAGGTATTTCCAAACAGCTTTCGTCAAGTATCTCGAAAAGTATTACTTTATCGAAGAAATGTTACAGACTAATTACAAAAAGTACAAACTGGGACTTAATTATATTTTTTGTTTATTGATGTAGGATTAATAATTTCGGAGATATTAAGCTTATATTTGGTATCGTTTCGAAATTACCTTTAAAGTTTAAAATGCATTATTTTCTAAAGCAAGTGATTTAAATGAGCAAAAAAATTTAAGCATCTAGGTAATGCTACATCTTAACGAAAAACTGTATTTGAGATAACTTTTTTAAATTACTGGCTAATTAGAGTAACGGGGTCAAGGAGTCAGCTACTTGGCCACTGACTCTAGGAGAAAAGCTGAGGGGAAATGGCCATCCTTTATGAAGCTTCTCTCAAGATCGTCCGTGCGCGGCTCAATGTCGCATCCTGCCCGAGGTGACCCTGCGTTCGGCTAAACACGGCGGATCTAGACAAGGTAAGTCGATAAAATCCTCCAAGCCAAGGTGTACGCAACCCGTGCCGAAGGCTGAATGGTACCGGGGCGAAAGGTGTCATTAACGGGGCCTCCGGAAAACTGGGCAATCTTCCGGAGTATTTTGCCTTACCACAGCAATGCAGGGCTCTACTGTGGCGGACCAACATTCCTTTGCTACTCGTGGGAACCATATGGTGAAAACGACTAACAAAAATAAACCAAACGAGAGGTGTACAACCCTCGATCTTCAAATCGAAGAACCTATGGAGATTGGGATAAATCCCACTCCGCAAACACGCCCGATCCCACCGGATCAGAAAAGGGAGCTGTTAAAGCCGATTCCTGAGTCCGAAGGAGAGGACAAATCAGAGAAGGAGGAGCCCAAAGCTTTGGGCAATCTCTCTTCTAAAAAACCCAAAGAGAGGGGTACAACCCTCGATCTTCAAATTGAAGAACCCTTGGAGACTGGGATAAATCCCACTCCACAAGCACGTCCGATCCCGTCGGATCAGGAAAGGGAGCTGTTAAAGCCGGTTCCCGAGTCCGAAGGAGAAGACAATTCAGGGGAAGAGGAATCCAAAGCTTTGGACAACCTCTCCTCTGAAAGAGAACAGCTAAGGGAGGCTGCAACGAAGCTCCTTAGCCGTTCACTCAAGAGCGGAATACCATATGAAACCGCCTTGCAGTCAGTGTTAGAACGACGTGACACCAACCAGCCGTCGGAGAGGGTTCAACAAACTTTCTCTGAGCGAGCTGAAACGGGAAAACGTCTACAGTCCAACGGCAGTTCACATGACCAGCGGGTAAAGAATCCCTGCGAAAGTGAAACTGTCAAACCCTCCTTTAAGGTAGTCGCCGAAGGAATCAACCTGAAGTCTACGCACGTCAGGTGCCTACAGGCGAATCTACAACATGCCAAGGCCGCCACATACGTCCTTGGCAGAAGATTCAAGGAAGGGCAGATTGACATTGCCTTTATCCAGGAACCTTGGACAACCAATACAGGCCGAGTAAACGGACTAGGAAACACTTCTGGCAAGATAGTATCAGTCGGCTCTGGAGAAAGACCCAGAGCCTGTATCTTGATCAGAAATAACATCAATTACTTTGTACTCTCAGGTTACTGCACCCAGGATGTTGTAGCCATCCGCTTATCGCTACCGGTGGGGGAATGCAGAATGGACATAATAGCCTGTTCTGCATACTTCCCGGGAGACAGAGGTGCTGATCAACCTCCTCCACCTGCGGTTAGGTCGTTAATCGCCTACAGCAAGAGGAACAACATTCACCTTGTTATTGGATGTGATGCAAATTCCCACCATACGACATGGGGCAGCACAGACATTAACCAAAGAGGTGAGTCACTCTTTGAATACATACTAGGTGAAGGGCTAATTGTGAATAACATTGGAACGGAACCAACCTTTGTCACTAGAAATAGAAGAGAGGTACTGGATTTAACAATCAGCTCAAGCTTTGTGAACAACAAGATTACTGATTGGAAAGTATCCTCTGAACCCTCGTGTTCAGACCACAGACACATTCTATTTAACATAGAAACTGGACCAAGACCTGTGATGACGTACAGGGATCCTAGGTGTACTAACTGGAGTGGGTATAAACAATCCCTCCAGGCACACCTGCAATCCACTCTCACCACAATCAGGAATCGTGATGAAATAGAAATTGCGGCGGAACAGACCCGGAGCGCAATTATTTCAGCATATCATGAAAACTCTCCACTAAAAACGAAAAAAGACAACAGAGGGGCATCTTGGTGGAACAAAAAATTAGATAAAATGAGAAAAGAAGTTCGACGCCTCTGTAATCGAGCTAAAGATTCGGGCAACTGGGAACAATATAGATCTGCGCTAACGGACTATAATAAAGAAATCAGAAGGGCAAAAAGGGAATCTTGGAGGAGGTTCTGCGAGTGTATTACTGACTTACCTAGCAGCACTAGAATCCACAAGATCATTTCCAGAGAGCCGGCAAGAGAATTTGATATGGTAAAACGTCCAGATGGCTCATTTGCTGAATCTGGAAAGGAATCTTGAACTCCTTACACTGAACCACTTCCCAGGGAGTTCGATCCTGGATAACCAACAACCACCACCATCGGGAGGCCGAACCAAACGACCTCACAAAGACGACTGGCTGGTGACCAAAAAGGTTATCACAGCACCAGCGATTGAATGGGCGATCAAATCTTTTCAACCATTCAAATCGCCTGGTGAGGATGGCATTTTTCCAGCGCTGCTACAAAACGGACTGGAAATACTGCTACCTTTCCTCATCAGACTATACAGAGCTGGTCTGGTATGGAACTATATCCCATCCAGTTGGGCGGCGGTAAAAGTGGTATATATACCAAAAGTGGGTCGGACAGAACCAGACCCCAAATCGCTAAGACCCATCAGCCTGACATCATTTCTGTTGAAAGGCCTAGAGAAAAGGTTCTGGATGGACATATCAGGGGAAACATCCTGAGCACCTATCCTCTGAATGTTCACCAGTATGCCTATCAACCCGGCAAATCAACAGAACTAGCACTAAATAACCTGGTCGGGAAAATCACACAATCTCTTGAGGAAACAGAGATTGCGGTGGCAGCATTCCTTGACATCGAAGGAGCATTCAACAATGCATTGCCCAACTCCCTATATACAGCTGCGGCTGCTAGAGGAGTTGAGCTAACTATAACTGGCTGGATTCAAGCTATGCTTGAAAACAGAATCATAACGACTTCTCTACAGGGAGAAACGGTCAGATTCAGGGCCGCAAGAGGGTGTCCACAAGGCGGGGTACTTTCCCCCCTTTTATGGTCACTGCTTGTGGATGATCTGCTGGCCATTCTCTCTCTGTGGGAAGCCGAGATTCAAGCATATGCGGACGATCTAGTCATTATGGTTAGAGGAAAATCTGAAGAGGTACTCTCTAATACCCTTCAAGAGGTGCTAAATACAGTCCATATTTGGTGTGAGAGGGAGCAGATGACTGTGAACCCCCACAAAACTGTAATAGTACCCTTCACCAGAAAAAGGAGGCTGAACAATTTAGTGCCGCCCTCCTTAGCAGGTGAAACTATTCCATTTGCGGGGGAAGTGAAATATCTAGGGGTTACACTAGATAAATCACTCAACTGGAACTCCCATCTGGAAAAGGTAATCCACAAGGCGCGACTCTCCTTGTGGACATGTCGCAGAATTTGTGGAAAAACCTGGGGTATAGGTCCCCAACAAATATACTGGCTATACGTTACGGTCATAAGACCAATGGTAGCGTATGCCTCCATAGTTTGGTGGTCGAAAGGGCTACAACAAACGACCAAAGCCAAACTCTCTGGTCTACAGAGACAAGCATGTCTGGCAGTAACAGGTGCGATAAGTACCACACCGTCAGCAGCTCTGGAAATCCTCCTGGATCTATCTCCTCTCCACATCTACTTGGAGAGAGAGGCCAGGTGGGCAACATACAGACTTCAACAAGCGGCAAATAATATGCCGCAGGGTAGCATCATGGAACGCAACAGGCTGTCAGATGACATGGAGTGTCATGGCATCCTGGGAATGCTTTCAGATGTGATGCCTACCGCGACCAACTATGAACTGCCTTTTACCGTCCTTTTTCCTGGAAGAGACGAATGGGATCGGAATAAAACTGACCTACAAAGAGCAAGAGTCTGTTGGTTTACAGCTCCAAAACCCCTGAGGGAGTTGGAGCTGGAGCATACAGTCGCAACCCAAAGGTAAGAATCACTTCGAGCCTGGGTAACTATGCGACTGTCTTTCAGGCAGAAGTTCATGCCATTGAACTGTGTACAAGGAGGCTTGAGCAGATGCATCCTAGACACAGATCAATAAAAATCTTTTCAGACAGCCAAGCAGCTCTTAAAGCTCTTGGCTCACATCGCTGCAATTCTAAATTGGTCTGGAATTGCCAAAAGGCTCTAGTCCGATTGGGCAGATACAACAAATTAACTCTGGTCTGGATGCCGGGCCATTCTGGCTTGGAGGGCAACGAAGTAGCCGACTCCTTAGCCAGGGAAGGTGCGGTATCAAAATTTATCGGACCGGAGCCAGTGCTTGGCATATCGGCAAGCACTGCGAAAACCACCATCTTGGCCTGGACTGAGGGGAAAATCCTCCAGTACTGGCAAGAACTACCAGGATTAGTTCATTCAAAGGAATTCATCACATACCCTTTGAAATCAAGAACTAAAAAACTATTAGAGTTAAATAGGTTACACCTAAGAACTCTAGTTGGCCTATACACTGGGCACTGCAGACTTAACCACCACCTACACAGACTCGGAATAGCGGACAACGCTGAATGCCGACTGTGTCTGGAGGAGGATGAAACGGCAGCGCACATTTTATGTACCTGTCCTGCTGCAGAAAGAACCAGATTCTCACTTTTTGGCAAAGGGCAACTGCTGCCAGAGGATCTGGACAACCTTTCACCCAATAAGGTAGTCGACTTTATCAAAAAGCTGAATCTATTGGGTGAAATATAATTAGGAGTGAGCCACAATAGACCAGATGGTCGCGGTGGAGGGTCTGTTACTAGCCCACTCACATATCAACCTAACCTAACCTAACCTAATTAGAGTAACAAAATGGCGACCTTTTCATATAAAAAAAAATATAAATACGCATATTTTTTCGTCATAACTTCTTTATTTCTTATGCTACAGGAACGAGTAAAAATAATTTGAAAGCGCAATGAATTGTCTTTACCCAGTGAACACCCAGTCGTTTAAAAAACTTTTATTTTACGAAAATTATACGAAATGATGGTTTAATTTTCGTAATCGTATTTTATTATACGTTTTCTGTAAACGTCTATAATATAAACGTTTTTATCACGTATATAATAAACCAGTAAAATATATATTTTTATTTATGTTATGCAAAATTCTTCTAGTTAATTTCAATACATGTTAATGATAAACTTCAATTATACGGGTGGTATAAACAAAAAAAAACGTTTATTAAATGGTTTAGTGTTCACTGGGTAATTTCATTTCTTAGCATGCGTGACGTAGGTGTCACAATTTCTGAGATATTTAACATTTAAACTGCATTTTTCGTCTGATAAACGTTCGGACGCCATTTGTAAACTTTCATATCTCCGAAACTATTAAATCCCATTTTTCAATAAAACTAATATTTATTGAGATATTTGGAAAACGAAAAAAAAAATACGTTTTATCGAAAATACCTTTATAGTTTAAACTGTATTTTTTTCTAAAGCAAGTCCTGTATACAAATCAAAAAATTTGAGCATCTACGTCATGCATTTTTCAATAAAACTAATATTTATTGAGATATTTGGAAAACGAAAAAAAAAATACGTTTTATCGAAAATATCTTTATAGTTTGAACTGTATTTTTTTCTAAAGCAAGTCCTGTATACAAATCAAAAAATTTGAGCATCTACGTCATGCTGTATATTAATGAGAAACAGTGTTTTAAATTTTTTTTTTTTAATTACTGGCTAATTACAGTGACAAAATGGCGACGTCGTTATTAAAAAAATGTGTAGACGCACATTGCTTTGGTCATAACTTTATTTTTTATGCTACAGAAACAAATAAAAAAATAGTTGAAAGCTCAATTAATAATCTATTATTCTACCTATTAGCATCCTTGACGTAGGTGTCACAGTTTCTGAGATATTTAACTCTCACTCTAAATAATTATCTTATGAACACTTGGATGCCAAATGTAAACTTATCTCCGAAATTATTAATCCTACATCAATGAACAATTCCCAGTTTGTACTTTCTGTAATTGGTCTGTAACATTTTTTCGATAAAGTAATACTTTTTGAGATACTCGACGAAAGCCGTTTGGAAATACCTTTTTTTAAGCTAAAATCGCAATTCTGAAGTCGTTATAACTTAAAAACTATCAATTTATGTGAAAAATTGCATAGAACCTTTTCTTCTTAAAATTTGATTCTACTTCAGCTCCAATAAATAAATATATATTTTTAAGTGTCACCCCCTGAGAAGTACCAGGAACCCAAAAAAGTGGTTTTTGAAAAATGTATGTGTGTGCGTGTGTATGTATGTTAGAACGATAGCGGTGAAACTACTAAACGGATTTGGATGAAACTCTGCATGAGGGTTTCTTTAGCGCTCCAGAAGATCTGAAAAGGTTTTGGTTGAGATCGGATTACGTTTAGTGCTGTTTTGGCACAACAAGTTGTTTATTTTATGATTACTTACAAATTGTAATCGAACCATTGAAAAGCAGTGAAAATTCCGATTTCAGCGATATATCACACTTGCACCCTTTCGATTTAGTTTCCGTGAAAAAATTAAAAAACAAAATAACAATCTATAAAGTCACGCTTCTTGTGTAAGATATATAGTCTAACCTAATGTTCAGTAGACTACTATGTGATAAAGCGTGCAGACTAGTATACACGTTTTTTAAGAACGTCAAGCCAATCGTGTTTTTTCACGAGAGAAGAGAAAGTTTGAAGCCGGTGGCAGCTGTGTGAAGCCTATACAGCCCATAAGGCACCCGTGTGATTACGGACAGCCCTTAACAGGGTCCAGAGTGAGTTTTTCATCAAATCATAATAAAGGTGACATTGACTTTAAAAGTCCAAAACTTTGAACCTATTTCCGGCGCATCACCGGAAACACTTCCGTTAATCATAACCTTAAAACTATATAAACAATCATACCCATATATCCTTTACTCAGACAAATCTAGATCTTCTAGATTTAAGAGGGTCATTGAGGTGACATGGAAGGCGGTTAAAACACATATTATCATTTTTAACACATATAGGGGAAAATAAAGGTCGCCAAAAAGCAGTTTGTTTGTTCGACCCACGACTGTAAACAAGCAAATTATTAATCCCCGATTCTCTTGGCTGGTAAAAAATAATGACTTGTTCCGTAGGGGATACTTTATAATATGGCGTTTAGTTCCATTTGCGTATTGTGTTCTATTGTGTTTTATGGGTGTTTACTACGCATCTCGCGTCCCTTGCCCATATATATTAAGAACAAACATTCGCATTGTTGTAAAATACAAAAGGCCCCTCTATTTTCCCTTATATTCTCGAAGATAACAACTTAAAAATTTTTTTGGATAACTATCAAAAATAAATTCCCCGTGAAAGTTTTGGAACCAGAATTTTGATCGTTCATATTTTTTAGTGCTCTTTTCGGTTTTAAAGATCCACCGGGTGGGAAAGTTCCAGCCGCTTTCTGTAGCTCCCGATTTTTTCTTATATCGTTATTTTCTTATTTCGCACTATACTCCGTATTTAAGCTTTTCTTCATAACCGAAAAAAATTTGTCAAATAAAAATTTCAATAGAAATGTAAAAAAGTAGTTTGCTTAAAATCGATTTTATATTCATATTTTCTAATTTTTAGAACACCTGTATAATTTATCTTAAGTTTGACAACTGTTTATGACTCCTAAGACAAGTAAAACTTTTTATAAAGAACGATTTTTTTCGACAAATCAAAAATAACAAAGTTTACAAGAGTGCGGTACCACATCCAGCGACACACTGTGTATAATAACAGAGGCGTAACTATGGCAGAGCAAACCGGGGAAGTGCCTCGGGGCCCCTGGAGAGTAAGGGGGCCCTAGCCGACGTCCTGGGGCACCGGGAGACTAAGGGTCCCAGCCGGTACTTGTTTTTTTGCCAAAAAATTTTTTTTGGATTTCTTCCCCCGCTCATCAAAAACTGTTGGGATGAAAAAAAAATTTTTTTCGGTTTCTCCCCCCCGCTCTTCAAAAAATGTTGGGATAAAAAAAAATGGATTAGGATTAGATATTAAGAAAATAATATAATAGGGGGCCCCCAATAGTTCTTTGCCCTGGAACCCCATGACGTCTAGTTACGCCACTGTATAATAAACTCAGTATAGAACGTATCCAGCCAAATAAAGTACTTAAAAATCGTTCTACAATTAATATAATTATGGTACTCAACCTAAGCTGGACGGAAAATACAAAATCTCTGCAACATTAACGCAATGAAACAATGGAACAAATGAAAGAAATAAATATAGTTGTTGCTCAACTTAAAACAGGTTGAAAGTTGAGGCAGATTTTTTAAATATAATCAATGTAACACATTTACCAGATTAAATTTAAATTATTGAACTACACCGAAGGCGTGGTTGCTTGTACAAGATATTAACTGAAATTTATCTTATTTATTAGCGAAGTTTGAACTTATTTATCGGTAGCCGCTGACAATTAATTGCTCATGAGAAAAAAATATTAAAGTGTCATAATACGTTCAATAAAATAGAAAGCATATTGCACTAACATTGATAATACACGATATAATTACATGTCATGGTATGTTTATTAATTAATAACTCTGTAGTGCAAATAGAAAAATCTTTTATTCCAACACAGTGACATGGCTTTCTAGCTTAAAACTCGCTTGTGGCAGTTTAGAAATACATTCAGCAATTATTATGATCTTAATCTTAGCAAACACTTTTAAAAAATGCTTGTATTGTGGAATGAAAACCTGTAAAACTTTAAGCTGGAACCGATCGGAAAGAATTTACGTGGGGTCGTATGCCTAGCAGAAAATCGCTGTGATGCCTAGAGATATATCATGCAACAAAGAGTTGTGAAGAGAAGAAGCTAGTGAAGTACAATAGTGCCGGTATCACACAACATTTGACAAGTCATTTTAATTTTAAAGGAAACCTAAATAATTCTACTGCCATCTATTAGTGGAGTGCACATGTATCAAAATGAACCAAAATCGGCTGCCAGCTAAACTTGTGGGGAGAGGGGAAGGTTAAAAACAATTTTTGCAAATATCTTTAAAACTACGAATTTTGTCAAAAAGTGTGAAATATACCACTTGCAGTTTATAAAAATATAAAATTAAATACCAGTTTCGTCCAGTTTCGTCTGAAATTGACCGGGACAAGATTTTTTTGAGGCTTGATGATTTTTATTTCTGGAAGCAAATTTCAACGCAGGTTTTTCGTAATTAACCGAAAAACTATAGATCTACTAAAAGTTAGAATGTAAATCAATTCCCTACAATCTAGTTCTTTACAGAATCCTCTACAATAAATAATCCGCTGCCCAAGGAATCACTACTTACAAATCCAGATTTTCTATGCAAGTCTCTCACAACGAAAAAAAAATTGATATTAAATTTGCACTCCACTATGTGGAAATAATTGTTTATGGAACTTTAATAATATAATATTTGAAATCGTCGACTCCAAAAATCCAGAACATGATATGCCACAGTGGGGGGGGTGGGAAGTAAAAAAAATTGTTGAGGCTCTTGGTTCTTGTACACACACTAAGTCACAATTTTATTTTTCTCACCCCCTTTAATTAAGGGGGGGGGGGGGCTAATACCAAAACATTTTTTGAGACCTTAACTTCTCTTATATATACTAAATACTAATTTTATGGACTCTTATGCGTTTGATTTACTTAGATCCCCATTTACCCTGATTTACCCCCCAACACTTCAACGGAATAAGTTCAGAATAAAATCTAGTTCCAGATCTCGTTAATATACATACGTATACCAAAGGAGGAAGGCCTATAAGGCCGGTTTTCGGCCCATTCGATTTTAGGTCAAAAAATTTCGAAAAAATTTTTTTTATCATATATATTCAATATCTAATCTATTCCGCCCCAAACAGAACTTCCCCTTCATGTAACCTCATTAAATTATTATAGAACCAGTTTACATTAACACATATTATGCTTAGATGTTTTTGTACTTGAAAATCATATTTGCTTTTAATAAACGGCACCCTAAGCTCCCCCTACTACTATACAATACCCCAACACCCCCCAACACCCAATGACAAGTACCTTCTACTCCCATAGCATAAACATTTATGCTGCTACCAGATATAAAATAGTTTTAAAAGGACTTTTTATTTACATTATTAATAAAATACAATTCCTCTTATACCTCTCTCCCCCAACATCCTCTCTCCTGAACCATTCTGCACTGTAAAAAGTGGACCATCGATTATCCATGTAATCGCGCGATTACATGGATAATCGATGGTCCAGCGATTATTCTGGTAATGTATGAAATGCTTCATGTTTTCCTGTAAAAGTTCCATATAACTGTGTAATATACTGATAGGCAGGTCCTGTAATTCACTGGATTAACTATGTATTTATACATTTTATTATGTAATTTATACATAATTATATGGAAAATTACATTAATTGAAGTAAAGATACAGGAACATGTGTAGTTTTAATTTACTTTATGTAATAAAAAATAAATATGTTTAACTTTAACTTAATTCCATATATGAAATTATACATAGTTAATTTATTTTTACCAGGACTTTCAGGGTAAAGTTAAACATAATTATGGTTTATTACATAAAGTAAATTAAAACTGCACACATTCATGTATCTTTACTTCAATTAATGTAATTTTACATATAATTATGTATAAATTAGTTACATAATAAAATGTATAAATACATAGTTAATCCGGTGAATTACAGGACCTGCCCATCAGTATATTACACAATTATATGGAATTGATATTTTATTAATAATGTAAATAAGAAATCCTTTTAAAACTATTTTATACCTGGTAGAAGCATGGAGGTTTATGTTAGTGGGGGGAGAGAGTGTGCTTGGCGCTAGGGATTGGGAGTGTTCGTATGTTGTATAGTAGTAGGGGGAGCTTAGAAATTAGGATGCAGTTTGTTTAAAGGAAATATGATTTCCAAAAATGGGGCGAGCGTAGAGGCGACTTCAATGTGAGTGTCAGTCGCTATTCCGTTGAAGCAATGTCGAGCGCGGTTAGTACTTGGATGGGTGACCCATCTTGGGAAATACAGCGTTCTCGTCCCACCTTCTAGCGGCTTGTATATCAGTGTATACGCGGAAGCTACGTAATTTCAGACGAGGATTACGTAGTGGATATACCATCCTTCGGAGGGGATGTAAAGCAGGCGGTCCCTTGTCTATTAAATGTTAGGCAAGTAAAAAATCCCTACTCTTCTTAAAGGAAGAGGTTCGGCAAAATTTCCAGGTTGGGGGTAGCTCGTCTCCTGGCGTCGGTGATAGGCCCTGGTAGCGGAAATATGCCGACGTTAAATAAATAGATAAAAAAAAAAGTACAAAAATATCTAAGCATGTGTACTAATATAAACTGGTTCTTTAATAATTTAAGGGTTATACGTGGAGGGAGGAGGGTTGGGGAAGTTCTGTTTGAGGTGGAATAGATTAGATATTGAACGTATATGATAAAAAAAAAATTCGAAATTGTTTTACCAAAAATAGAAAAGGCCGAAGACCGGCCTTTAGGCTTTCCTCCAGAACAACAGATAGAATTCCAGCTTGAAACCAGAAGCGCACGTAAACCAAGTTATTGGAATATAATAATCAAATTTAATAGCTTGTTGTAATCATCTTAAGGTTGGAATATTTCAAGTTCGTTGTGTTTGGGAGAGATATTACATCACTATTCACTATTTAATACAAGTCCTACATCGTCTATGACGTCGCGTCGGTTGCAGGTGTTCTGAAATCGGCTATACTCGTAGAATTTTTGAATAGTTCAAAAATAAGGTTTGAAAATCTTGTCGTCTGGAGAATCACAGCTTACAACATTATTTCGAGAATCTGATAATAATACTCCCACTCCATAGTAGATCCTATTCAATTTTTCCTCCAATAAAATTCAAATCTGGTTTAGTAGTGGTCACCTTTGATTTGGTTGCAAAGACCCGATGTATAGGCGATCTGAAAAACCGGAAAGGTTGCGTTTTCCGTGTTCCAAATTCTATTCTGAACGGTGATTCCCATGTTCGAATTGGAAGGAAACTCAGTTTCATATCAAACGATGTCTTCGATCAGTTTCTATCCTAATGAATTGAAGGAACAGGGCTGAAAGTTGATTTATACTTTACATGGGGTCGCTTTTCGTCAAAGTGATCTAACCCAACATAATTTCAAAAATTCGATTTTAGGGACCACCATAATCTGGATCTGGATTGTTTGGCGGGGGGTGAGCTTACGCTCACGTGCACTCAGGCCTCATAAGCGGGCCCATTGTGCTGCCCCCGTAAGTGGTGGCATGTCCACCGAGCCTCTCATTCCTCAAGCCAACCAACACTTGTGATGTATTTGAGGAGAAGACCAGGTGAGACGCCACCTGTACTGGCCATACTGGGCCAGAAGTCCCCCAGTATGGATCCTCTTTTCGTTGAGAGAGCAGGGCAGTGACAGAGCACATGCTCGGCGGTCTCGTCATCCAGGTTACACCCGCTACACTTGGGGTTGTCTATAACTCCCAGTGTACGGAGGTGTTTGTTTAGTCTGCAGTGTCTTGTTAGCAATCCTACATAAATGCGCAGATTACTCCTGGACATCTGGAGATAGTGTTTGCCTAGATTACGACTGGGTGTGGCCAAAGCCATTCTGCTATGTCTGCAGCTGCTCAGACCACCCTAACAGTCCGCATGGCGTTTGAGTGTATAGTTCTTTAGCAGGGAACTGTGGACTGAATCTGAGAGCGCTATTGCAGGTTCTAGACCATGCAGGGCGCTCTCAGATCCCTTTCGGGCTAAAGCGTCCGCTTCTTCGTTACCCTGAATTCCGTCATGTCCTTTCACCCAACGGAGCTGGACACTATTGTTTTGTGCGAGCACATCTAGGGCCTTTCTAATTTCCAGAACCAGCCCCGAGCCTGTCCTACAATTGTTTAGGGCAAGCAGGACTGCTCTGCTGTCCGTTGATATGCGCACCGTTTTACCACTGACGTTTGCCTTCGTGGTTTCTATTACCGCTTGCAGGATCCCTACTAGTTCCGCCTGGAAGATAGTGGCATGTGTGCCTAGCGGTATTATCGAATGTAGATCTAGGTCTTCTGAGTAAACCCCAGCTCCTGATCCACAGTCCATTTTTGAACCAACGGTGTAGATTGATATGTTCGGCTCGTCATTACCGGACACATTCAAACTCACCTCAAAGTTCTTGTTGAAGTTATATATAGGGGGGATACGGTCAGTTCCCATTCCCAGAAGAGGAATTTGTTTTGTAGCCTCCTCTAGGGCATGTCTCGTAGCCGTGCCTTTAATACACCATTGGCCTACAGATTGCAATCTCAGAGCAGTCCTCAACGCCACATCCTCTATGTACATATTTAGAGGGGGATGCAGAGTATAGTCTCCATTGCAGCTGTAGGCGTCGTTTTCATCGCACCAGTAACGCAGAGACATGCCAGTCTTTGAACATGCTCCAGTTGAGATGCTGCTGTTTTTTGCCTTACTCTGGGCCACCAGACTGTGACTGCGTAACAAAGCATGGGTCTTATCACAGCAGTGTACAGCCAGAGGAAGATTCTGGGTGAGAAACCCCAAGACCTACCGACCGCCCTGCGACACTGCTAGAATGCCGCACATGCCTTGTTTATCTTAACTTCCAAATGTCTCTTCCAATTCAGAATGCGATCAAGTATGACCCCCCAGGTACTCGACCTCACTCGCTAAGTGGAGTTGACTGCCCGATAATTTGGGCATTTTCATATTTGGTAGTTTCCTTTTCTTGGTGAATAGTACTAGCTCAGTTTTCTGGGGGTTAACTGAGAGAAAGTGTTCTGTGCACCAATTATCGACCAACTTGAGGGCTGTTTGCATAAGTTCGCATAGCAAGCCCTCAAAGTTTCCATTTAGCAAGATGGTAATGTCATCTGCATAACCTATTGTGAAGAAACCAGAGTTATTGAGGCGGTGTACGAGGCTGTCGGCGACCATAACCCACAGTAGGGGTGATAGGACGCCACCCTGTGGACAGCCTCTATTGACCATGCCTCTGGTCTCTATGTTCTCCACATTTATTCGGATGGCTCTCCATTTGAGCATGTTTGTTATCCATTCACTAAGTGTGTTGGGAACATCACGCATTTGGAGGGCTATCCGAAGGTTGTTTTATCAAAAGCACCACGGAGTGAAGTGCCGATTCTGTTGATTTCCCTGGGACCACCATAATATTTACATTTTAATTTGCTAGGTTAAAATAAAATTTTAATCAAAACTGTATTTGTAAAGATTACATAACTTCCATTTATACAATGAAACTAATTTTTTATTGTGTGTATAAAAGAACTGTGATGGCCAAGATTGCTTAATTTTTCGATATGATTGATATCGTTAAAACGATTTGTTTTCATTACTTCGACGTCGATTTCAAATAGATATTTTCTTTCTAACTGTTATGTAACATACTTCAGCAGACGGAAGAAAGTTGTATACGATGTTTATTCGAGAGACTTCCTATGTTTTTGCGCTTACTTGACCTAGACCGCTCAACTTCACGATATAAATGGATTCTAATTATTTTTACTTTATTATAACGAACAAGTGGATGATTTTATTATGAGCTAATAATGTTATATCATTTTATAACTAACAACCACAACACTTAACTAATTAATAATCAAATTTTCTAAATTATCCAATTACTCACGCTGGAATTATACAGGGTGTCCCACGACGAACTGCGGCGATCGATATCTCGAAAGTAGGACATTGTAAAATTTTGAAAATTTGGTAGTACACTAATGTCAATGAGGGCAACTCGGCTAAAATATTCTCAAGATGATGGCACTTCCAGTTATACAAGAAGTAGATGTCAACTTGCTTATTTTAAACGGGACACCCTATATTTTATTACATTTTGGATTCTACGCAAAATTCTAGGCCGATTTTGTGTATCATGTATTTTACCTAAGTCTCTCCGTTTTTGACATATTTCAATTTTTATGTCAAAAATGACGTTTGCAGGCCCTAAAAGAATTATCAATTTTTCCTATAAGGAAATTATTATTATCTAATTTGGGTTGGATTCTTTATTGAGAAAGACCTACTTTAATAGTGTTTTTATAATATTTTGATAAATATTAATACAGAATGTTCAAAAAATAAAAATAAAAATGAAATTGAGGAAACTGTCAAAAATCAATTTTTTCAAATGGAAACTCCAAATTTTTATAATCTTATCTTATTTACCATTAAAAATAAGGGTAAGTTTGTGTATGGATGTCTATTCCGAAAATTTTTAGTTTTCGAAATATTGCCAATTCAATATTTTTATATGGGGATTTTGCTATGGATTTTAAGTTCAAATACTCTTAGTTGGTAGGGTGCTAAACAAATGTATGTAGCTGTCACTTACCATTTGACAAATATTAATTATCATGCCGGAGGGCTTAAATGATACGCACGAGGATTATTTAAATTTGTTTATAATCTATGGAGAATGTAACAAAGTTTTATCAAGAACATGTGAAATATTTGGCAATAGATATCCAGAGAAACGAAAACCGTCTCTTAACAGTATTAAACGAATAATGGAGAATTTTAAAAATTTTGGCACCGTTAAGGCAACAATTCATAAAATAAAACCAATTGTCAATGATGAAAATATCGAAATTGCTATTCTGGAATATTTTGCGGCATATCCTATGACATCTTTAAGACAATTGGCCTTACAAACAGCAATTTCCAAGAACTCTATTCACAGAATTCTTTTGAAACACAAATTTCATTTCTATGGTTCAACACCTAAAGGACACCGATTTGGCCAGAAAAGTTCACTTTTGCGAATTTATTTTAACAATGTTACAAGACGAGTTTCGATTTTTGGACAACTAATTTGTATTGACGAAGCAAAATTTACGAAAAATTTCAACAGACATAATTCCCACTTTTGGTGTGATTCAAATCTCCATGCCGTGAGATTGCGAAATTATAGCAAAATCCCCATATAAAAAAATATTGAATTGGCAATATTTCGAAAATTAAAAATATTCGGAATAGACATCCATATACAAACTTACCCTTATTTTTAATGGTAAATAAGATAAGATTATAAAAATTGGGGATTTCAATTTGAAATAAATTGATTTTTGACAGTTTTCTCAGTTTCATTTTTATTCTTATTTTTTGAACACTCTGTATTAATACTTATCAAAATATTATAAAAACACTATTAAAGTAGGTCTTTCTCAACAAAGAATTCAACCCGAATTAGATAATAAAGGCGTCCTTATAGGAAAAATTGATAATTTTTTAGGGCCTGCAAACGTCATTTTTGACATAAAAATTGAAATATGTCAAAATCGGAGAGACTTAGGTAAAATACATGAAAGTCGGCCTAGAATTTTGCGTAGAATCCAAAAATGTAATAAATTATAGGGTGTCCCGTTTAAAATAAGCAAGTTAAGATCTACTTCCGGTATAACTGAAAGTGCCATCATCTTGAGAATATTTTAGCCGAGTTGCCCTCATTGACATTAGTGTACTACCAAATTTTCAAAATTTTACAATGTCCTACTTTCGAGATATCGATCGCCGCAGTTCGTCGTGGGACACCCTGTATACACATTAAAACATAGACATTATAAACATACACACAGTTTTGAATCTCTTGAGTGAAACAGAAAAATATACAGGGTAAAACACTAATGCATTAATGAAGCATATAACTCATTTCTTCAATTATACTAAGTTAAAACAGTGGGTCAAAGTCTTATTTTACACTGTCAATATTTTTTTTAAAGTTTGATTTTGCACTATAAATTAGGAAGGAAAAATGAGAGGGGCCACATCCAGATTTTCTATCCAAGTCTCTCACAACGAAAGAAAATTTATAGAAACAAATCTTTTAACAATTTTATGAATATTAGCGTGCAAGCTTAGCCTGCAAGACCAAATGACTGTTGCATTACAACCATTACATATAAACATGTTTATCCTTTCACAGTATCATATCAAATATTAATAAGTAGTATATCCCTATTTATCCACGTTTTAATCTTGTTTTATCCCCCACCTCATCCCACTTTTTCCCACCTTTCCTAATTACCCTTAATTACCTTTAATTATCCGCTAATTACCCCCACTAGTTACCCCATTAATTACCTCCCCAATTACCTTTAATTAGCTGCTAATTACCCAACACTAATTACTCTCCAAGCCACGCCCTCCAACTCCGCCCCCCCGTGACGTCTCAAAAAGGGTGAAGGGAGGAGACCATCTTATAATACCCTACTGCGACGAACTTTCGAAAAAAACTTGTACTTTCGAAAGTCTCTCACAACAGAAAAAAATTTGATATTATATCTGAACTCCACTAGATGGAAATAATAACTCCACTATATGGAAAAAACCCATACGGGGTTGTGGATGTGAGGGTGGTGGTAGGGGGTGGATGAAATAAAAAAAATTGATGAGGCCTTCGGTTCTTGTACACACATTAAATCACAGTTTTATTTTTTTCTCCCTGTTTGATAATGGGGGTGGCTACAAAAAATTTTTTGAGACCTTAGCTTCTGTTATATAGTAAATACTATTTTAATGAACGGTAGGCAAAAACTGGGAGCTACAATCAAAAATGGTGCACTAGCTGTACCAAAGGCTTGTAGTACCAATAATAACTTATACCTCCCTGATCTGGTGGCACAAAGCAGGAAAAAGGGAGGCAATGAGAAATCTAAGAAAGGTACAAAGACTGGCTCGTCTAGGGTTAACGGGAGTAATGTCAACAACGCCTACCGCATCCACGGAAACACTACTTTGCCTATCTCCACTACACTTAGTCGTAGAGAGTGAGGCACTGCTAACAGCATACAGACTGAAAACAAACGGATACAGGACACAAACTTCACAAAAACCTTCAGAGTATACATGAGAAGAGGAAGAAACAAGGCAACTGCGAAGACATTCAAATGATACCATATGATATATTGACAGATGAAAAACGTCAAGAAGCACTGGAGCAGGAGTTACAGGGGCCAACCAGAGACAGACATTAGTCTGCGCAGCACCGCAATGACGTTCCAAGTAAAACACACAGCTATAGAAATTTATGCACAAGAAACGATACGGAGGTAATATACTGACAAAAGAATCCGTTTCATCACTGACAGCCAAGCAGCACTCAAAGCTCTGGATGCAGTAGTGATACGTTCTAAAACGATAAAAGACTGCCTTAATTCCCTGGCGAATCTGGCGGAACACAACAAAGTACAACTGAAGTGGACGCGAGGACACCAGGGTAATGAAGGTAATGAAAAAGCAGATAACCTGGCCAAAGAAGGCGCAATAACAGCCTTGATAGGCGAGCCAACCTGTGGAATATCATACAATACCGCAAGACGAATGGTAAAGACACTATTGAGTAAGGAACACAACTTGTCTTGGCCCCAGGGATGTGTATGCTCATTACTAACGGACCATCCAAAACAAAGACCAATGAATTGCTAAAGCTGGGCAGAAAACAGCTGAGATGTGCATTGCGCTCATCTTAACAGGATATTTCACACTGAATAGACACCTAACCAATATATGAGTGATGAATGCAGAATGCAGGATGTGGTGTGGTGAGGATGAGGAAACTGTTCACCATATACTATGTGAATGCCCAGCCTTGGTGGCTGGAACGATTTCTTACTTTGAGGGACCATTCGTGACCCCGGAACAAATAACCAGAACTCTCATCAACTGTATATTCACCTCTTGGAGACAAACGCGACTAATGGGATAACGAGACTATGGGGTACAATAAGCTTAAGCTTCAGTACGGCGGAGTTTCGGTCCCCCAACCCATAAAAAAAAAAATAATGCTGTGTATTTTTATTCCAGATTTCAGCTGGCATATACCTCCTAAGGTAGTAGGTTTTGTCAGAGGATGCAGTATTTGAGAATAAATACTGTATTTACGCCAACTTATCTTGATATCTGGAGAATATTAAGGGCTTATATAGGGGTACTTTTGCTTCATAAACTACCTGAGGTCTTTGCACATACTGAATCTGTCAAATTGGGAATTGAATTACTCAACACCCAGACATATACAGGGCGTCCCAGAATTGAGCTCTCCAATGGAAATCTGGAATTTCTCAGTTCATACTGCGGCTATATAACTCTATTTTTCTACTACCGTCTATATAAATGACCTTTGCAACTCTAGCAACATGCGCGATAACGAAAGTAAACATTGGAGTTACCTGGTTGCTAAGGCATTGCTAGCTACGAAAATAGGACAGAATAGTAAAAAAACAAATTTTAACGCTTCATAAGTTTGCATATTCCTTTCTTAGGATTTCTTACGGTAAAGTGAAGCACAAGCAATATTGGCTGCTTGTTGTATCCCAGTTTCATCGCCACCAAACATATTTGTCTATTTTAGTTTGAAACCAAAAGAAATTAAAATGTTTAACATAAACCTCGATGACAGGTAGTAAATGTTTCATTGGTATGGAAACAATTTTCACAGACAGCCTCCTAAACTATAAAATTTATTAAAAACGTCAAATAAGTTTATGAAATAATTAGTTCTAAATTATTAAATCCCATAAGTAATATCTTTCGGTAGTAGAAAAAATATAATACATTACACTTTTAGGTGGTGCTCGATGTTTTTACTTCCACATTCAGTGGAAGTATAGTAACGACAAAAAAAATTTTAAAAAATTTTTATTGTTCAAATAGGCTTAGAATGTCATGAAACGTCGAGATTTTAAGTTTGAGCGAAAAAAAAATTTCTGTCTGTCGGTCTGTCGGTCTGTCGGTCTGTCTGTAACTTTTTTTGTGCGCACGTTTACTCTGGAACCGTTTGAGACATTGACTTGAAATTTGGTACACATATGTACTTTAACGAGATCTAGAACTAGATTATATTTTCATCTTGTTCCGTCGAAGGGTTGGGGGGTAAATTGGGGTAAATTTGGGAAAAATAGGTAAATCAAGCAGGTAAGACTCCATAAAATTGGTATTTAGTATATACAAGAGAAGCTAAAAAATTTGGCATTAGCCACCCCCATTACCACCCCCACCCCATTATTAAAGGGAATGAAAGAAAATTGTGATTTAGTGTGTATACAAGAACCATAAACCTCAAAATGTTTTTTACTTCATCCACCCCCACTACCACCCCCTATCACCACCCCAACCCCACTACCGATGTGGGGTATCGTTTTATGGGTTTTTGAGGTAGAGGATTTCAAATATTATATTATTAAATTTCCATAAACAATTATTTCCACATACAAATTTTTTTCGTTGTGAGTGACTTGGATAAAAAATCTGGATGTGGAAGTAGTGATTCCTTGGCAGCGGTTTTTGAAAGGTCTCGGCTTCGCTTCGGCCATTCAAAGATCACCTCACACCTAAAAGTAAACTTTCGGATCTAGTAATGTAAATAATTATTACTACATTCCAAAAATATATCCCCGAGTAATTAAATTCTTCCAAAGTGAGGCAGAAAAAGAATCCAGTAACTTAAGTTACGTGGGATTCCATCATTTTTTGACCACATCACGGCAAGACAGCAATGTAATGTTAATGGTTCGGGAAAAACTAGTTGGCAAGCGGTAAAGAGGGAGCCTTCCCAAACGGTGTGATAATGTCATCAAGAAACTGACGGGAAAGAACTTTAGTGTGGTCGTATACCTAACAAACAACCTCGACAACATGGCATGATGCTGTTAGACGTACCCTACATCAAGGGGAAACCAATTGTAACTACGCATTTACGACAAGTTCATAATTCAGGATTGTTAGTCAATAAACTACAACAGTAAATTATTTATATGTTAATTTTAAACGAGATTTTTCCCAAAGCTATAATTGGAATTCCTGACGCTGGATATCAAAACTGTGAAGGATATATCTAGCAATCCAGAAAATATACAAAACTATATGATTTGACCTTTGAGATCCTATGTTTCAGAAAGTGTGACATTTTGGATATAGATATTTAGGATTATACTGTCATAATTTCAGGTTCATTAAGTACCTGTGCGAGAGTGACCACTTCAAATTACAGAAGCATTTATGTTGGTAATCATACCAACGTATCAACGTTACCAATATTTCTAGCTACATAATCCATTATAAGGTAATATATAATTATTAGATTACTACTCTCTCACCATGTCAGTTCATAAATAAATAATTTATTATTAATTCGCTTTCACACAATTAAATTATACTGAGAGACTACTATCAATATATACACATTATAAATTAATAGTCCAGTCAACACTTCTTCAACTTAGGAATGTAATGGAATAGCTCAGGATTATTTTGCTTAAATTTTTATTTGAGCGTTAGAAACAAGACCTTGAGTTTGTGAAAATTCGATCAGAAGAACAGAAAAATTATATGAAAAAGGTCCAAAAATCACAAAGTCATGTATTGTTCGGTTCCTTTGCACTATTCAATCCACTATATTAAAAGTACTAATGGAACCTTAAACTGCAGCATAACACTATTGTGAAATCTCTTATATTATATAGACTCCCTTCCATAAATGTGAACGAATTTATAGGAAATCTAAAAATTTAAATTGAAAACTTGGGAAATACTGACTACGACATTATAATTGGTGATCTTAACATACCTTTATTTATGTTTAAAGGGTTTTTAGACGTTTAAAATTAGAAAAAATCTTGTATGTAACACGTTCCGAAAGACCATTTTGTGTAACTCGTGTTATTTTTCGGGATCTCGGTTTGCTCGTCCCGCAGACATTCACTCGTTACACAAAATAATGTCTTTCTTAACTGGTTACATATATAGCTATTTTTTAAAGCTTTTTACTTATTACCATAGAATTTTACGCACTAAAAATGATGAAAAAAAAGCGCAGATTTCTTAACAGTCGTAAAAGAAGATTTTTCGTTATCTTCTTATATGCTTTTGAGGCAAAACAACGTTTTGTTTTTTTAAGTCACAATATAACCAGAGTCGGACTAATAACTGTGCTTTGTGCATAAATTATAGTATTGATTCTACAAAAACTTACCTAGTGAATAACTGGAACGAAATATCTCGAACAGGATCAATTTGATGGCACTTCTGCTTACTTATCGGAAACAGTTGAACATATGCATCTTCTATACGCACACCAGGAGGACCTAAAATAATTGTAATAAACTGTAAGGACTTTAATAAAAATGGGGATTTGCAGGGACAGACGGACAGGAATACATATTAATACAGTAACTAGAAATTTTAATTAGAAAAATTGTCATGTGGATTAAATTTCGTTCATCTCTCGATAATTTAATAGTAAATGCATCAAAAAAGCGTTGCTATATTATGCGTGTGCTTCCATTTTTATAAGAGGTGGATGGCCTCCCCTTTTCAGGGATGACATCCAGAAAAAGTAGCTATTAGATATTTATATTTTGAGAAAGAACGGTTATATACAATTAATCGTATAAATTGATAGTTACATAAGTTATAAAGTCTTGAAAATTGCCATTTTCGCTTGAAAAAAAAAGTTTTCATCAAATAACTCGAAAAAATCTTACATTTTTGGTCAAAAATGCTAAAGATCAAAAAGGAATCTTGTATTTGTGGTGAATTTTTTTCTTTATTTCTAGGGGATTTAATAGTTTACAATTCGACAAAAATAAAACATAATTAAATTTCCTACAAGAATGTCTGTATTCATTTTCTTCCTATGTGTTGTAGTTTACGAGATATTCACCAGCCAAAATAGATAATTAAAAAAAAAGTATTAGGTACCTTGAATATTTCTATCAAAGTGGTTTACCGTGGTCTGCTAATAAATCACAGTCACAAAACAATCTTTATTTTACAACACTCTACGTATTTGCTAACGTAATATTTTGTCGAAATCTATATATTTCCTTAAATATACAGTGTGACTCACTTAAAATGAAGACGCCCTTATAACTTTTTTATTTTGTTTTCGATTTGAATCAAATTTTACTCAAATATAGAACAAGTTAGGATTTACTTATGACCAGAAAAACATTCGCCTGCTACAAAGGCAAAGCCACCTGTGGTACAAAAAATATGCTGAAAAAAATCTTATTAATAAAATGATTGTATATGTTTTTGGCTTTAAACTTGAATACTACTTAGTTCTTAATTTTTTCTCATCATTGTATGGTTAATTGTGCGTTAACTTATTGAATTTATTGATTTTACAAAGTTTTACAGGAAACGGAAAAAATTTTACAATTTGGTGTATCACCGAAAATTGAAATTTTAAACGTACAAAATTCGGTGCTACTGGAGCATCTTAAATCTATAAATTACTAAAGGAAATGATGCTACACTAACCCAGGTTATTGTTGACAATTTTGACACAGAAATCTCATCGCAAAATGGCAAAACCAGTACTCATTCGCAGGCTGTCCTTGCCGCTCAAACTACGTCAGCAGGAGAATTTTTATACGTACCACAAAACCATAATGTATCAGAAATTAAACGTGTCCCAAAAGGTAACATATCCAAAAAACTGGACTATGACACTAATGTAGTAAGATACTATGGTCCCGAAAAGCCGATAATGCCTTTATAGGTTTAAAAAAAAACAGTTCTACCATTAACAATTTTATGCCGTCAAATTTTGTCTAATCAAAAAGCTAAGGAGAAGGACTGCTGTTTTCTTAAGGATGTTCTCTATAAAGATAAATGCCCAGAGTTTAATGGATATAATACTAGACTCTTTCGTCAAAGCGATGAGTCACGTAGGCCTGCGATTAATTAGGTGCTCCAGTAGCAGTAACAAACCATGCAGTACAAACAGATGTAGCTGTAAAAGCTCTAGGTGACCCTGTACAATGTTCTGCGTTTGCAGAGCACATGAACACTGCTACAATGAACTAACCCCTACTGCCACTGTGAACGACAATGAAGGCGAAGAAGACGAATGTTCACTTTCCAATGATGAAATCGATTCAGAAAACGATGAAGTCTAATATATATAAATATACTTTTGGAACGTATTTAAAATTTTTTGTTTAAATTTTATATAAACCTCATTATGAGAAGCAAACCATTTGTAAAAAACTCGTTTATTTACGTAAAATTTACAAAGAAATTAAAAAGTGGTATTTCACCTACTTACTTATCGGACACCCCGTATCTGGAGTTGCTCAAGGATGACGCTTTGTCATCACTTGGATATCAAAACTAAGAGACCCTTAGACCCCAAATCCGTTTTGAAAAAAAAATTTAATACGAAATTGTTGGGTTTTCTCCGGGGCTGCCAGACTGCTGGAGTCTTAAATCTATAAATTACTGTAAGTGAAGCACTGTAACGTGCTTAATAATAACAGCATTTATTTGGATGTAGATTGAGATTTTTAGCCGAACATTTATTTTAAACTCTCTGTACTTCATGCAGTAGTGACATAAAAGCTATTGGTTCCAGTTAACAACACATAAGTTTTCGTAATATTTTCTACGGTGGCCAATTTGGAAATGAAATTTATTTAATTAACTAGTATTAAATTTCTTATAAATTGACTATAACTCTTCAACTACGTCAATTAAAACTAATCTGTATTTTATCAAGATCTAACTTAATTCTCCAGCAAAATATCAGTTACGTATATAATTTATTTGTTATTGCGAACGCTTAAATACTCGGTTTGGAAAAATTGTCCAAATCTTGTAGCCTTCTGTGCTGGTTTTACGGAAAGATGACAATAAAGCCAAGGAAGGGTTCAAATCGCCTAAAAAGGAATTGTCTTGCAATAGATTTTTTTTATTGGAACTTGTAAATATTACAGCGAAAACTTTTGGGAAGATGTTTATTTAAACAAAATAATTTTCAAAATAAGGTTTTTCCATAATTCGTAACGCAATAATAAGATCTGTAAAAGTATTTGCACAAGACTTCCATGTCTATTTGGCACCTCATATTTATTAATTATTTGTTCTGTAGGATGATCACCCTGTATATTTTTCTAACTAAAAGTAGAGTAGTGAAATTTCGAAGTCTTTTTTGAATTTGTTTAATTGAATTTTCCGCTATAATTTGGAGCGAAGGTTTAGTTCAATAAAAGGCTTAGTTACACCCACTTTCGTTAAGGTTTATGCATTATTATATTATATTTTTCAATTCATACAAAAAGGGCCGTTTTTAATGGTTTCTATTTTGTTGCAAATTGACAAATTAACAGAAACCTTTCACAGCTCTAATGTGTTTCGAAATTTTATTGCGAACAATTTGTCTTTTTAATTATTAATAATAGTGCAGTGCAATTAGTTATTATAAATGAAAAGTGACGGAACCCAGCTATAGTGAATGGATTTGAATGATTTTTTTTTATTGGATTTCTAATGCCATATACTAAAAAGTTTACCAATTGAAAATTACCGCAATTTCGAAAATTAAAAAAAAAAGTTAAAATTTTTTGAAATCTTAACGAAAAAAAAAAATTATCGAAATTTTCAAATATTTATTTTAAGAAAATAATGATTGTTGTAGTTTTCTAGGTTGTTTATAAAGAATTTGTAAAAAAATGAAACTTTTTAAAATGAATTTGAAGATGGCAGAAACTAGGCCAGGCAACATAGGGTTTGTAGGCGAATTAGTTGTCGGAAAGCTGGAAATGGTTTTGATCTTTTCATTTGCGTGTAAAAAGAGTTTGCACCTAATTTCTGATTGTGCTGTATGACAAAAACCTCGGTATTTTAGGACTTTTTTCAGTTTTTTATCAATAACTCCTAAATTATGCATTTCTCGGGAAATTTTATTCTCTTATAAATTAAAGTACATAAGATTCTACATCGAACGAGTACCATATACTTTAAAATGTGCAAAGTCGTTAGGAAGATATGCGAAGTCAAAATACGATGATAGTTTTCATTTAAGAAAAAAATGTGTTTTTTACATATTTTCGCAACGTAAAATGTAACATATGAAATATATAATGTAATATGTGAATATCCTATAATATTATATCGTGTATCAAAGTTAACTAGTCAATACTTATCGTGGTCAATACTTGGTGGTGAATTCCTGGATTTTAAAATAAAAGCGCACATTGTGATTATAAAATATGTAATTAAAACGTTAAAAATCGACTGAAAGTACAAAATGCTTTGATGGTAAATTTTTATGTGTGGGTAATTGACGAAAAAAGTAGAGTATACAAAATTATGTAAATACAACATCAATTAAGTTTGCTGCGTTTGGAAGTAGAAGCTGAGTGAAATAATTGGTCCAATTTATGTCCTCATCATCCAGGTCTTCTAATTCGTCATCATCGTCAGGTAGTATTACTTCGTCGTCATTGAATACAGGACGCACGTCTGCAATTATAGCATATTGGAGAACATTTCATTCCTTGCTTCCTGCAACCACAAGCATTTCGGCATCCCTCTAAGCATTTGCACGCAGTGTTATTGAGTAGTTCCTGCGGGGCTTGTTCGGCTGTTGATGGTACTGGGAGTAGCCCATGCTTAGTGACCTTCCAACCCCAGTGAACTGAGTCCATCAATTGACCTTTCCACAAATTAACTTGAAGGAAAACCCTCATCGAGTGCAGTCTAGCAGCTTCTTCAGTTGGAGGAAGAGTAGACAAGTTAAAATTACTCTGTACTAAGGATTTGGTGAACAGCTTAAAGCGTGTTTCAATCAGAGAACAAGTTTGAAGAAGCGATTCGGCATACAAAGCAGCAATTAATTTTTCGCCAGCAGCACCAATTTCATCTGTAGTCGCGTCAAGGTTTTTGAATATTCGACCGTCCTTTGTACCCCCGTATCTTTGTTGAGTAGCTTTACAAATTTCATCTTCCCCTGTCTGAAAACGGCCGATGTTGAATCGCATTCGCTGAACGCGTGAATGAATAAAATATTTTCCTTCACTTTATTTGACATTTTAAAGTGTGTCGGGGAATAGAAAACGGTCTCTTCCTTTTCCAGGCTTCATGACAAACAACCGACCACTATTAGGAGCTAACGCAGTAACAAGTACTAAAAGATCTATATCTTCTTCTACCACAATCACACATTCGGAGTGTGTAGAATTTTCTGTAGCCCTTCTGACAATGGTTGTGTCGGCATCCTCTGCAGCGATGTTTTCATCTGTAAATTTCGGAATAAGCATTGAGATGAATCGTTTTTGTTCCCTTCATTCGAGAGAAATTTATGTTTTGAAATTGTCAAAAACATTGTTTCGTCAAATTCAACGTTGGCTGCAATAAACTTGTTCCTTCTAAGGGGCTCTGCAGATTCTGTGCTTTTCTTTGTAGGGTCGTCTGGATAGCCATCAAATATTATGATTGATCGCGCCCCAAAGTATTTTTTGAGAACTGAAGAGAACCTTTCTCTCAACTCCCACGGCACTCTATGAAGTAGGAATCCACCGTCAATACATAGAGAGCACTTTCGATGTTTGACGGAGTATCCACTGGATCAAACAAATCATAGGAAATAGATTTACGTAATTTCTACATCATTCCTTGTTCATCAAATAAAGATGGTGGGTATGGAGCCAATTCATATGTAAAGTAATTTTTCAGTTCGGATTCTGATTTTTTATGAAATGAGATTCTCCTGAAAATAGTGTATAGGTCTACTGGCACTACTTCGTCTTGCAACTTTACACTGCTTGTGAAGCCTCGCATTGATAACACTTTTCTTTCTGGAGAACTTGACTTCACCAAAATTGCTTCCAATAATGCTTTTAAGACTAGAAGTTCCGATTTGGACAGATGGCAATTTACGTTTTCATCCCCTACAACTCCGGTAGCCACTAACATTACGTACTCCCCTACTGGAAAGGGATTGTGGCAAAGGAACTAGTCTACAAATTTCTTGCAGTCAGTGTTATCCCTAGTTATTCTGGACAACCGTGCATCTACATGTTGTTCAGTCGTGCACAATGAAACACCACAAAAATTCTCTACCTGCTGGGATACTTCCATAATTGTAGGCATGGTCGCAACCCATTTAGCCAATATGCTGTCCGTTATTCCTCTGCCGTGACTTAAACCTCCAGTACTTTTCATAGCTCTCATCAAGCTTTGCCCAAAGGTCATATCAGACCACAGCCCTGACCAGAACTTATCCGATCTTCTGATAGTAAAAAAGCCTTTATTCACAAACATTTCATAGTCCTTGGGAGTCAGGCGGGAGTCTAGTTCCAACATATTCTGAAGATATAAATGGCATGATTTTGCATAAAAGAAATGCCCACTAGCGTGAAAGTAGGGTAGCATTTCTCTTATGCTTTGAAGATGTAGGTTCCAATCACCAGATCTTTCAGCTTGAACAAATTTTTTGACTATCGTTACCATTATAAAATACTGCACCCATAGCCTAGCAGTTGCTCCTCTAGACTCCAACTCCTCAAGTTTGTTTGAAAACTTGTCAATAATATTTTTTACTTGAGGAACATCAATTTTAGCAGATGAGCTGTCACTCGAGCTATGATGGGAACCGTAAAATAGTATTTAATATAAATTATCATTTATTTTCTAATTTAGAGCGGGATTAGATAACATTTTGTACTTAACATGTTATGAAAACAGTAATTTCACTTGATTCATGTAATTTGCAAAACTCACTCGCTTCGCTCGCTCGTTTTGGCAAATATTACATTCGTCATGTAAAATTACTCTTTTCATAACTGGTTACGTAAATAACTATTACGTAATGGAAATAAGGTTTAAAAGTCCAATATATGATTTTTCCTTTAAAAATAAAAAAAATTGTTGTTTTTTGAACATGCATATCGTCCATACCACTTGACTTAATTTTTAATGTGGTGCTCATTGGATGTAGAATTTTGTGTACTTTACTATATAAAAGAGTAAAATTTTTTTAGAAGTGCATCCTTTAGGAGCTATTAGTGAAAAACTGAAAAAAGTCAGAAAATGTAGAGGTTTTTGGGACACCTCTTATATAGCACAACCCGAAAATTGGTGCAAACTTCAAAAAACCCCTTTTACATGCAAATAAAGAGATTAAAACGATTTCCAGCTTTACGACAATTATTTCGTCTACACCACCTTTTTTGGCCTATGTTGCCTGGCCTAAACTCCAAAAAGCCAAATGAATGAAAAAACGTTAAATAAAATAAATAGAAAATAATTTATTAACAACTTATGCTAAATAATAATTATTATGACTTATATCACATAAATAATTATAAATTACAAAACTGTACCATAATGAACTATTATAGATCTGGTGATAAAAAGTTGGGTATTGAATACATATTTGATGATAGAAATATGTGATGTATATTTATTTGTAGCTGTGTTATTTGGGTAACTTGTAGATTTATTGATCTGAGGATAAAATTCTTTCTCATTGAGAAAATGTATATCTTCCTGAAGTATTATATCGTTTTATCAGATTTATACAAAACAGTTGTAAGTTATTATACAGTGTAACTAATTCCGACGTTTTCGTTTTCAATGTCATTCATTAATATTTTTGGTGGAGCATTTAAGGAGCTAACTCATTCACATACCAAACATGGTTCAGAATACTTTAAGCCACTTTTTCTACATCCACAAGCAGGGCCATACCCAGTTTTGCATGAACAAAAAATCATTTTCAATAAATTTCCAGAAGCTGGTGGTTGGTTCACCGTAACTGGTACTAGTGAATTATCTTTTTTTCCATCTCCATTCTTTTGGCAACTTATCATGTCCCATCCACAACTGTACTTGTAAATACACTCTTTTTATATGTTTTGAACTAGCAAAGAGTGTAGGTATCAATGGAGCCAAGTCGACAGAGTATTTTTACTCGTAGCTTTAAGAAACGATTGGTATCGGAAATTATTTATGTTTTCTTGATTTTTAGAAGAACCATATAATGCTAAAATGCATAAAACACCCGATTGCAAAATAATAGTGACGTCAGCACTTTCATCGGTAAAGATAACAGCAGCATCTTGTAAATCTGTACGTATTTCGAATAATTTAGCGAATTTATTTTTACCCTCTTTGTAAAACGCTGAAGTTGTATAACATCCAGTTAATGCATGTAAAAACAAAATATGCCTCTTACACATTGGTAATGCTTGTTGAAGACTTTGATTCGAATAAATTTTTGCGGATACAGTGCCTTTTGCTGGTTTGAGAAAATATATTTCTCTATGAGGAGGTGTTAAAGCTGTTAATAATACTAACACATCAGTATCTTCAGCAACAATATTTTCTGATTCAATATTAATTACCGTTTGTATGATTAATGTATCAGCATCACCTTCCGCTTGACATGACAAAATATTGTTATCAGTTAGTTTCTTCCTTAACATTTCGATGAATCTGCTTTTATTATTGCTGTTTGCAAGGAACTTTTCTTGGCGAATTTTTAATTTATTTATTAATTTAATTTTAATTTAATTTATTTTCATCAAAAATTAAATCTGTTGAGGCAATTTTCAATGATCGACGATACCTTTCAACTGATTTAATGCAGTTGATGTGGCGAAAAAACGACAAAAATATTGTTTCCATAATTATTTCTTAAATATCGTATCTAATGATTGCATATGTAATAGCATTTCGCCATTATTAACATACGAAAATGTATTGTTATCATTTACACTAATATTGATCTGTGTAAATAGATCATAAAAATTTGATTTGGTTGTCTTTCACATTAAACCTTGGTCGAACAGAGTTACAGGATATGGAGCTAACACAAAATTCATGTATGTTTGAAGTTCATCTTCTGATTTTTTTAAAACACAAATACCTTGAAAGAAAAAAGATAATTCACTAGTACCAATTACAATGAGTCAACCACCAGCTTCTGAAAATGTATTGAAAATGATTTTTTGTTCGTGTAAAACTGAGTGTGGCCCTGCTTGTGGATGTACAAAAAGTGGTTTAAATTGTTCTATATCATGTTTAATATGTATAGGAGTTAGCTGCTTAAATGCTCCACCAATGAATGAATGACACCGAAAATGTCGCTGGCAATTAGTTTACATGACCAGAGGCGCACTGAAGGGGGGGCTTTGGGGGCTTAAGCCCCCCCCCCACACATATTTTAAAGTAAAAATGAAATATAAATAAACAAAAAACAAAATATGAAAGCAAAATACATTGTACGAAATATACGATTGCGCGGTCGTGGCAATATATACATCATGGGCGAATTGATTTTGTTTTGTAGTTTTATACTCCCTGTTAATCGTTTGTTCAATAAATATATTAAATGTATTAATCATATTATTATTATTTGTAGTAGCCCCCCCCCCTCAGCAATTTTCTGGGTGCGTCCCTGTACATGACTATCCTTGTAATAAAAATTTATAATTATTTATAGTACAGTAAAGGTCGACCTTCTCTAGGGGGTGCTCACAAATAAGTCCCGGCAAGCTGATTTTTTCAGGGTCGATGGAGTGGTGTCTCCCTCAGTATCCAACCAAAAAGTCACAGTCCACACCCCTTGTAGGGTGTTGCAATAGGGGAGGTTTCTTATTATTTTTTTTTTGAAATTTTCTTTTTTCATCTTGTACATAATAATATTCTCTACAACTTCGCCAAATAGAATTTGTTGGTAACTTTGATTTTTGACGCTCCAGCGCCCATTATATGGGAAAACATTCACCATATTTATTTATTATGGTTCAGGAAATATACAAACAAAAAGCTGAATAGCTAGTTTTTGCAGGGTTGATTAAGAACTGTCTCCTAAGTTTCCTACCAAAAAATCGCAGTCCAACCCCTTCGGGGTTTAGCGCAGTAGGGATGATCTCATTATTTTGGGGCGGTTTTTTTGGGGGTCACGTACTTAATAAAAATCTCTACAGCGTTATTTCCTTATAATTATTTTTTTTAATGTTAATATTAACCAGTAGAGGCCTCATTAAATGAAAAACGTATGGGCTACAATATTGATTTTTTTTCTGTTGCTCAAAGAGAGGACGGTTCGAATGATGGGAAAACTGTCTTTGTAATTGTCTTTGTACGATCGTAAATGATGCCTTCTGGGGAAATCACGTAAAAAAAACGCGCCCAGAACTGTACCTCGGGGGTGGTGCGGAAATGAGTTCAATTGACAATTAACATTTACATGTAAAGCACATCACTGAAAACACAAAGTTACTTGAACATTACATCCCATTTGTTTCAACCGTCGTACCTCAAAATTTCATTTGAACATCCCTATTATATATGCTTAAATGTTAAAAAATAAACAATCTTTAAAAGCGGTATGACTTTTATTAAGTACAAGTGGATATTTTTAAATAAAGAGACTACCCCTATTGCGCTAAACCCCGAAGGGGTTGGACTGCGATTTTTTGGTAGGAGACTCAGGAGACAGTTCTCAATCAACCCTGCAAAAACCAGCTATTCAGCCTTTTGTTTGTATATTTCCTGAACCATAATAAATAAATGTGGTGAATGTTTTCCCATATAATGGGCGCTGGACCATCACAAATCAAAGTTACCAAAAAATTTTATTAGGCAAAGTTGTAGAGAATATTATTATGTACAAGATGGAGAAAGAAAATTTCAAAAAAAAAATATATTGCAACAGCCTACAAGAGGTGTGGACTGTGATTTTTTGGTCGGATACTCGGGGGACACCCTGAAAAAATCAGCTTGCCGGGAGAAATTTTTTTGAAAAATGATATCTTTATTGGACTATTAGTACAGTAACTAGAGGTTTTAACTTCGGAATAATGTCATATTGAACGGATTTCGTTCATTTTTGGCAGTATAATAGTAAATGCTTCACAGAAGAGTTTCTATATTGTGTGGGGACTTGCTAATTTATAGGGGGTGGATGCCACTCCCTCTCAGGGGGTGGCACTTAAAAAATATATATTTATTAGGGCTGAAATAGAATCAAATTCTAAGAAGAAAAGGTTCTATGCAATTTTTCACATAAATTGATAGTTTTTAAGTTCTAACGACTTCAAAATTGTGATTTTAGCTTAAAAAAAAGGTATTTCCAAACGGCTTTCGTCAAGTATCGCGAAAAGTATTACTTTATCGAAAAAATGTTACAGACCAATTACAGAAAGTACAAACTGAGAATTATTATATTTATTGATGTAGGATTAATAATTTCGGAGATATTTAAGGTTATATTTGGTATCTAAGTGTTTCGAAATTACCTTTAAAGCTTAAAATACATTTTTTTCTAAAGCAAGTGTTTTAAATAAGCAAAAAAATTGTATGTTTTTCTAAAGCAAATGCTGTATACAAACCAAAAAATTTGAGCATCTACGTCATGCTATATATTCATGAAAAACAGTGTTTGAAATTCCTTTTTTTTAATTACTGGCTAATTACAGTAACAAAATGGCGACGTTGTTATTAAAAAAATGTGTAGACGCACATTGGTTCGGTCATAACTTCTTTGTTTTTTATGCTACAGAGACAAATAAAAAACAGTTGAAAGCTTAATTAATAACCTATTATTCTGCTTATTGGCATCCTTGACGTAGGTGTCACAGTTTCTGAGATATTTAACTCTCACTCTAAATAATTATCTTATGGACACTTGGATGCCAAATGTAAACTTAAATATCTTCGAAATCATTAATCCTACATCAATAAACAAAAAATATAATTAATTCCCAGTTTATACTTTCTGTAATTAGTCTCTAACATTTTTTCGATAAAGCAATACTTTTCGAGATACTTGACGAAAGCCGTTTGGAAATACCTTTTTTTTAAGCTAAAATCGCAATTTTGAAGTCGCTATAACTTAAAAACTATCAATTTATGTGAAAAGTTGCATAGAACCTTTTCTTCTTAAAATTTGATTTTATTTCAGCTCCAATATATATATATTTATTAAGTGCCACCCCCGAGAGGGGGTGTCATCCACCCCCTATAAATTAGCAAGCCTCCGCACAATATAGAAACTTTTCTGTGAAGCATTTACTATTATACTGCCAAAAATGAACGAAATCCGTTCAATATGACATTATTCCGAAGTTTTGCATATTTTTTACCTCTAGGTACTGTACTATATTATATCATTAAAATTTATAACATTCATTATTTAGCATAAGTTGTTAATAAATTATTTTCTATAAAAAATTGATGTATTTGTATTATTTAACGTTTCTTTTCTTTTATTTCGCTTTTTGGAGCTTCTGCCATCTTCAAATTAATTTTAAAAAGTTTCATTTTTTTTACGAATTCTTTATAAACCTAGAAAACCTAGAAAACTGTAACAATCATTATTTTCTAAATATAAATATTTAAAAATCCCGATAATTTTTTTTCGTTGAGATTTCAAAAAATTTCATCTTTTTTTTTTAATTTACGGATTTTCGAAATTGCGGTAATAGTCAATGGGTAAACTTTTTAGTTTATGGCATTAGACACTCAATAAAAAAAATCATTCAAATCCATTCACTATAACTGGGTTCCTAATTGCATTGGACTATAGCAGAAAATTTTATTGTAACACAAATTGTTTAATTTTGATATCGTCAAATTTAGTCCAAAATTTTTCATTGCACTTGTTATCTCACCAAAAACAAATTAAAACAATAAAATCGCAAGAGAATTTCTTGCTCACCTTATTTATGCTTAATTTAACTCCACCATTATTAAAAACTCTCTTCGTATTTCAAATAAAAAAGAATAAGCAATTACTTAGTAATAAAACACGTAATTAAAAATAAATTACTACAACGAGTCGTTTAAATATTAATGAACAAAAAGAGGAAACTCGTTTGCAAACATTACGCGTGCACCTAAGTGATATTATTTTCCCCTATTCGTAAAGCACTTCACTTTCACGCATTCTACCAATCTAAAAGGAGGCACATCTTAAAAATCACAGGTGAAAGCAATAAATAGGATAAATAACATACCAGGTAGAGCGCTGATTATACACACTAATAAAAAATCGGAAACACCCATAGTATCTGAATTCAAAATAGTAATTGAATAGAAGTGGTGTCTATGATCGAATCTTTGGTTTTTGATTATAGCGGCAGGGATAATGCACGCGATCTAGAAAAATGCCTTTTCGTGCCGATAACTTTATGTAGTTGAATAGAGAGTCATTTCTTGGTTCGCCGACATATAAACATTACATGGGCACACGTAAGGTTACGTTTTTGCAGAATGCACGAGGGACATTCTTTGGTTATTCTTGAGTGAATTCAAACATTTTTTGTTACCGTAAATTACCGGTAAACGATTTTTTTCCGTTGCAGCCTTCGAATGTATTATTGTTTTGTTTCGAATTAGATAAATGCAACTTGCTACCGCTTAAAGGCAGTGTTCGAAATAATTATGATGAAAAAACAACGTCAAAATATTGTCTTTTTTTGAAGTGAATTACATATCAAGTTGATAGTTGATGCGTATTTAATATTGGAAAAATGTAATTTTAGGAGGGCGTAATTCGAAAACCATGAATAAAGTTGTTGTTAAATTTTGGACATGGAGGTTCTAAAGCATGCTGATCAATATAATTGCATTAGTTTTTCATTAAAAAAATGCCCAATATGACTTCTCGAAAAATCGACAATTTTTTTCTTAATAAAAATGCACACCAGTGACTGAAATAAGTTTTGTTTTACTCAAAAAAGAGACAGTAAAGGTCTGTGATACCGACCCAAATTTGGTTAAGATTGGATTGAACTAAGCAACAAAGGTATTACTGTGAAAAGGGATATACTGTTTATACTCAAGTTGCAGTACTGAAATAAACTCTTATTTTTTTTACTCTGATATAATATTTGCACCTATAATGCAGTTGAATTGATTTTTTTCGTCGAGACAACATTCCACCTGAAATTATATTCTTGATTCTTATGTATTATGACCTCCTGATTACGAAAAAAATATGTACGCCCAAAAATTCCTTGTGCGTCAAAAGTTATATGCACTTTTTGACGCGCTTTCGCGGATTTTCAAATTATCTGCTTAATATATCTTATACTAATAATAGGAGTATGACCCAGGGTAGGTAAAAGTTGGCCGAGGACCGTGGTTTGGAGTCCATGCCAAATTGTAGAACCCTAGGAGCAAAGGACCCGCGATTGTGACCTAGTTGCCTAGTAAAAAGTAGTTACTATCCTAATCCACTAGTAATCGGATGATAGATGGAGGACGAAATTAAATTTTTAATTCTTCGTCAATTATCAAGGAGGCATTGTACGTCATTTTTTTTATTATACATTATTTTATATACTTTTTGGAGATAAAGTCGATTTTTAATTTTCAAAAAAAGTGTATTTTTACAATTTTCAAAAATGTATTTTCGCTGAACAAAATGAAAAACCGCTGCCCAAGGAATCACCACTTCCACATCCAGATTCTCTATCGAAATCACTCACAACGAAAAAACTTTGTATGTGGAAATGATTATTTATGGAACTTTAATAATATAATATTTGAAATCCTCTACCCCAAAAACCCATAAAACGATACCCCACATCGGTAGTGGGGTGGAGTGGTGATAAAGGGTGGTAGTGGTGGTGGATGAAGTAAAAAGATATTTTGAGGTTCTGGTTCTTGTACATACACTAAATCACAATTTTTTTTCATTCCCTTTAATAATGGGGTGGAAATCGTAATGGGGGTGGCTAAGGCCAAACATTTTTTTAAGACCTTAGCTTCTCTTGTATATAGTAAATACCAATTTTATGGACTCTTACTTGCTTGATTTACCGATTTACCCCAAATTTACCCCCCAACCCTTCGACAAGATGAAAATATAATCTAGTTCCAGATCTCGTTAAAGTACATATGTGTACCAAATTTCAAGTCAATATCTTAAACCGAGTCTTAAACGGTTCCAGAGTAAACGTGCGCACAAAAAAGTTACAGACAGACAGAAATTTTTTTTGCTCAAACTTAAAATCTCGACGTTTCATGACATTTTAAGCCTATTTGAACAATAAAAATGTTTAAAAACATTTTTGTTGTTACTATACTTCCACTGGATGTGGAAGTAATATACTATATTAGTTTCATTACCGTCTTATACCATATAATTTCACTGCATTCCTCATCGATGGCCGATTAATCAAAGGTAGAAGAAGCATTGGCACAATTATTTCCTTTACAATAGACACATAAAATAGAACAATATATATTCAGTTTTTTACAGCCTTTCTTTCATTTACAGGAAATATTACTTAGTAAATTTTTAGGAAAGCATTACTTTTACTCATAACATCATGCATTAAGTCATTCTCAGTTTAAGCCACCCGAATTGTAACGGATCTTTCTCAGAACCTAACTATTTTACTTCCACGTCCAGTGGAAGTATAGTAACGACAAAAAATTTTTTAAAAATTTTTATTGTCCAAATACGCTTAAAATGTCATGAAACGTCGAGATTTTAAGTTTGAGCGAAAAAAAAATTTCTGTCTGTCTGTCGGTCTGTCGGTCTGTCGGTCTGTCGGTCTGTCGGTCTGTCGGTCTGTCGGTCTGTCGATCTGTCGGTCTGTCTGTCTGTCTGTCGGTCTGTCTGTAACTTTTTTTTTGTGCGCACGTTTACTCTGGAACCGTTTAAGATATTCACTTGAAATTTGGTACACATATGTACTTTAACGAGATCTAGAACTAGATTATATTTTCATCTAATTCTGTCGAAGGGTTGCGGGGTAAATTGGGGTAAATTTGGGGTAAATAGGTTAATCAAGCAGGTAAGAGTCCATAAAATTGGTATTTAGTATATACAAGAGAAGCTAAGGTCTCAAAAAAATTTTTGGCATTAGCCACCCCCATTACCACCCCCACCCCCTTATTAAAGGGGATGAAAAAAATTGTGATTTAGTGTATGTACAGGAACCAGAAACCCCAAAATATTTTTTTACTTCATTCACCCCCACTATCACCCCCCCATCACCACCCCCCTCCCCACTACCGATGTGGGGTATCGTTTTATGGGTTTTTGGGGTAGAGGATTTCAAATATTATATTATTAAAGTTCCATAAACAATTATTTTCACATACAAAGTTTTTTCGTTGTGAGTGACTTGGATAGAGAATCTGGGTGTAGAAGTAGTGATTCCTTGGGCAGCGGTTTTTGGACTTGGAAATAGACTCGTAAACAGTGTTTTTCTATTACCTCTTCAGTAAGTGGAATTGCAGACAATTCTATTTTCATCATAATGTTTGTTAACTATTTTATTCATCTTAGGTTTGTAAAAATAGAGTTTTTTTTGTGATGATTTCATTTCATCTTGTTTCGATGAAAATTAGGTGAAAGAAAGGAAGGGTCAAAGAAAATACATTTTGTAAAAATGGATTTTGTTGAAAATTAAAAAAAAAAAGAAATCTATCCCCTAAAAGTACATAAAATAGCGTACAATCGAAAAAAAAGTGACTACAATGCCTCCTTGATAATTGACGAAGAATTAAAAATTTCATTCCGGCCCCATCTTTGACCATTCTATTTGACATACGGTGTCCGGGATTGGTGCATTATATTTAACCATAATGATTAATAAATGCTAGGAAACAGCAGGAATATTTAAAAGAGAAACCGCTGCCTAAGGAATCACTACTTGTACATCAAAGGACCCTCGCACTAATCTTATGGAAAAGTAGTCTCGGTCAAATTGGCTGAATTTTTGACCTTTGTACAATTTAAGAAATTTTGAGTTAAAGATTTTTTTCATACATTTTATATTGTGGTATGTTCTAATAGCCCTTTGTAATATTTTGCACTAAAAAGATTTATTGTTTTATTAAGGTAGGAAAAGTTTCAAAAATGTTGGCGAAGGCTAAAAATAACAAGTGAAACAAATATTCAGTTAAACTGGCTAAAACATTTTTTACATAAATTATGTGTCTTCCTGGTAAAAAAACTTGAATTGAAAAACTTTGGGAAATTGCTCCTTTGACTTCTGATATCCCATCAATAAATTAAACAAATTTTACAAGAATTTATAGCTGTTTCTCTGAAACTAGACCAGAACCACTTTTCCATAAGATTAGTCCGGGGTCCTGTCCTACCCAAGTTTCTTACAATAAAAAAAAGTCATAGTATATTTGCACTCCACTATGTGAAGTAATTATTCATATAACTTGATAATATAATATTTGAAATCGTATATCCCAGAAACCCTTAAAACGATATGCCACATCAGTAGTGAGGGTGGTAGAGGGTGTGGCTGATGCCAAACCAAATTTTGACGCCTTTGATTTTTGTACATTCTTGTGCATATAGTCCACTCAAATTAGGAAAATAGTGGAGAAAAATTCAAAACAGCAGTTTCTTTGCATAGAATTGAACAATTCAACGAAATGATTTTTGAGATATATACATATATATATATACGTTTTTTCGTTTTTTTTTCCATTTAGACGTATATATCTCGAAAAGTACGCGTTTTTAAGGCTAAACATTTTCAGAATACGACATCCTACAAAAAAGATTCTATACATTTTTGTTTTTTATTTCTTTTTAATTCTATTTGATTTTTTAAATGTGGTAAATATTATTTTTATATTCATTATATATATTAACCTCCCCACAATAAAATTGTGGGAGGTTACTACAATTAGTCCAAAATCGAAAATTGAGATAACATCAAATCTTTACGTTTTGAGGTCCCAGGAACCCAAAAAAGTTGTTTTTGAAAAATGTCTGTGTGTATGTATGTGTGTGTGTGTGTGTGTGTGTGTGTGTGTGTGTGTGTGTGTGTGTGTGTGTGTGTGTGTGTGTGTGTGTGTGTGTGTGTGTGTGTGTGTGTGTGTGTGTGTGTGTGTGTGTGTGTGTGTGTGTGTGTGTGTGTGTGTGTGTATGTTAGCACGATAGCGGCGAAGCTACTAAACGGATTTGGATGAAACTTTGCATGAGGGTTTCTTTAGTGCTCCAGATAAAAATTCCGATTTCAACGATATATCACACTTGCACTTTTTCGATTTGGTTTCCGTAAAAAAAATTAAAAAACAAAAATTTCACTTGTTTTGTCCTCAAAGCAGTGCAATGTACAGGGTGATATTTTAATAATGACAGAGGTGTTCAGTGATTTCGGCTGATAACTCGGGAACGGTTGAAGATATCGAACTGAAATTTGAAACGTAGAAAGCTTTAGAATAATCTAGTAAAACAAGTAAGCATAAATTATTTTGATCGATAGCAGTGAAGAAATCATCAGTCACTTTTAGCAATGCGGTGGTACAACTATGTCCCGAACGAAAACCCGACTAATGCAAAGGTAGAATATTAAATGTATCCAGATGTTCTCTAATTTGAATGTTAATAATTTTTTCAAAAACTTTTGAGAGGCAACAAAGAATACTGATGGGACGCAAGTCTTTCAACTCTTCTGGATTAGTGACTTTCGGTAGAGGAATTACTCGTGTTTGTTTCCAGATAGCAGGATAAACTCCTTTTTCTATAGCAAAGTTGAAAATATGACTAATATATGGTAGGACATTGCTTACCTTACTTACCTATTTACCACCCAACCTTCAACGGAGCAAAATCAAAATATAATCTAGATCCGGATCTCGTTATAGTACATACATGTAGCCAAGAACAAAAAAAAAATTCATTTTTTTTACGGTTTCTATAATTCCACTCCACTACATGGGCGTGGAAGTAAAATAGAACCATTGCGTTGGTTAACTGAAACGTGGAGACCAAACATGTGAAAATAATGGAAACAAATTTTAATAATGGGATCCTCAGTACAAAACCAATGGCTAGCAGAACCTATAATTCTTAGTGAACTATATACAGAGTGGTCAAAGACATACAATTTTAAACCTATCGACACATCCACTATATAACAGCTTCTATCCCGTAACTTCGCTACATACGGAAGCAACAATAGTTAGGCATGTAATAAGAACAAAGAGAAGATAGCATTCATGATTCTTAGTTATTTTCCGGAAGATATTTCCTTAATAAATATAATTGTGGCGTGTAAGTAAGTGAAAACTTCTATCGTATTAAAGGTTAATAACATGTTAATTATTTTGTTTACTTTATTAGAAGATACAAATAAAAGAACAAAACACACCACGATCGCTAATTCGAGAGGATATTACAATATTAAAAAATTGAAGCGGCAAGGTAGCCAAGTGGGTAAGTTTCTTATTCCTACTTATAGACCGGCAGTGACAGATGCAAAACAGTCTGACTAAAATCGTACCAAAATGCATAGTTTGCGAACAAATGAAAACTTTTCCATATGAAGAACCCAGGATGACTCTCTGATTCATGTCTTGTCGCCATAGGAATATACGCATCTTAATACCCTACGAAAAGCATATTTAGCAAAACTACAACCAAAAATCCGTCACCAACTGCCGGTCTATTACACAGTAGCGAAAATAGATACGTGCCTGACACCCGCCTACCCCCTCAACGGCCAATAACCGGGGGTATGCTGCAACCCTTTGGAGGGTTGTTGTTGGTTATTTACGGGGGTGGGCCACCACGGGGAGGAATTCCACCACGGTGTTCAGCATCTTCGAAAACGGGGGATCACCAAGTAAAACAATTATAATAAGCGTTAACCCCCGATTTGCGAGGTGGGTCATGACAACGAAAAATTATGCTACCACCATGGTATTCAACATCCTCGAAAACGGGAGGCGAACGGTGAATGAGGAGTAGGTTCTGCCCGTTTCAGGGATGAGGGAGGGTTGAAGCTAAAGATGAATATTTTCCCCGTGATCAGCGACTCCAATAACGGGTTTGAACAGAATCATTTGAAAAAAAAATGATTTTTCTACCCCTCGGAAGGGTTCAATCAACACGCTAGGCCAGCTATCTGGATTTCACTTACTCTATTCCCCCTTCCATGTTATTTCAAGTATAACCCGTCGATAAATCACTCCCCAGACCCGTTTATATATGAAAACATAAAAGGATACATAAAAGAGGTGGCCATATCAGGGGGTTACGGTGGTCAAAAACTTCTCCCACCACTTGAATCGTGTTCAGCACTCTCGAAAACGGGGAGGAAGATAATCTCGTCTTTGCACGAAATATTTACACTATTTCTGCATTCATAGACATGTAGGGAATATGCTGATCAAGCATTTAACAATCATATAAATAACCCAGAATCAATGAGCAGTCGCAGCCCAGTCTGGAGACCCATCTTCTCCCATCATGTTCTTGTGGTAAGAAAACTTTATACTTACTGTGTGTTTAATAATTTTCAACCAGGAAAACCTCTCGCAAGCCAAGTGGCCCCTTATTGTGGCCGCCATAGGTTGACGTCAAGACAACACTACATCAAATGATCGTCATATTAATTTGGGAGTTCCAGAAAGCTCCATGCTGGGACCACTACCATTTTCGTTATACATAAATGAGCTTCTACCTCACATAAAAGGAAAAATTACCATGTTCGCGGGTGATACGCCTGTCATGGTCTCAGCATCGAACCTTCTGGAATTTCAGTCTCACAAATGGTGAGGTGGACAGTTTCAACTTATGGTACTCAAAAATTTGTTTAATATTAAATATTACCAAAACTGATTGTATATAGGTACTTTCCTCCTCGAGAAAAATCTATCGTTATTTTAACAACAGAAATATTAAAGTCTCTAGTTAAATTTCTTGACATATTTGTAGATTTACATCTAACGTGGAATAATCAGGCAGGCCGCGTAACTAAGAACATTTATAGTTCTCTATATGCTATTGTCCCATTAAAACACAATTCCCTGAAGACTATCTGCTTAATATTTATTATGCTATGGTGTATCCTCATTTCTCTTAAAATATTATGGCATGGGGTAGATTAGCTACTATTATTAGAATCCGAATGCTACGAGAAAGAATCATTAGACTTATCTTTAATTAAAAAAAACTTGTAGACCATATTTTATAAATAATAAGATATCAATACTTCCATCAATTTACGTCTCCAGTATTTTTCAATATGTAAGAAAAAAAATTACCTTTATTTAAAAATAATGGTAGTTTCATCTATGTACCACTAGACAGAGATCTTCCTTAATGATTCTTATGCATAATTTATCTCTATAAGAAAAAGCTCCTTATTTCTCAAGTATTGAAATTTATAGCAAATTACCTATCCACATATTAAATGTTAGGAATTTTAATTGTTTTAAAATACTATTAAAACCATACCTAATTAAATATTTACAACCTTAAAGAATTTGTTTAAATGTTTTATGTTTATGATAATGTATGTTTTCTCTCATATTGGTGGTGTATGTCTTCGTTTTGCTAATAATTGTTTAGTTACGTGTAATTTTTAGTGGAAGAGCGAGGACACTGATTTCGACACATGCTACGCAAATCTCGAACATGCGAAGGCGACAGTTGATTCTTATGTAAAAACACTTAACAAAACATATTTTTGAGGGCGCCATTTGATTTGAAATTACGAAAGTGGAGAAAATTGCACTTTTTCATCTTTTCCACGAAAAATACTATTTTCACATTTTTCATGTTCCCACTCCTCTATATCTATCATTTGTTGTCGTAAAAACTTGATATTTTAGTATTACAATATTAAAATATTTCGCTCTTCAACAGTGTATGTATGGAAAAATAATATTTATTACAATATGACTGAAAAATAAATAAATATTAATGGAGAAGTTGCGATTTTTGTGTAATTTACAGCGAAAAAGTGTGGATCAAGGTAACTTTTCTTTTTTTCCAAATGGCTCGAAATCCCTAACCGTATCGGGCAACAGATAGTTTTCATTTTATCGCATTTCAATGTGAATATGAAGTGTTTAGTTCACTACTGTTTGTTTTTTATGATACATTATTGTAAATATTGTCATAACTCAAAAAATTGATAAAGAGAGTTTTTCAAGCCTTTATTTCATTTTCGTCCAGAATTCACGGAAAGTATGGACTATTTAGGAGTCCAAATTGTAATACTATTAGAGACTTACCATCACGGAAAGCGCATATTCTGATAGCCCGGGAGGCAGCGTTGCATTTTTGATAGTGATGTTACGCCGCTTAATTTTGTGTGTAATCGATAGTCTAGATATGGCTAGCAATAGAAACAAGCGTCAGCTGTCAGGATCGTGGTGGACCTGGTCGTGAGAGAACGTCTATTATGTCGAAAAAAAAATTCAAAAATGATTTCAAGTCGTTTGAAAATTTGTACACTAATGTTTACATGATAATAATAATTTTAAAAAAAGTTAGCTGCCTAGATAATGAGGGATTATACGTCAGCCGCTTATATAAATCTGTATAAAAAAATAATTGATGTAAAATCATTTCAGGTTCAATGAAACTTATACAGCTAACTCTTTATATTATTAAAATGATAAATACAATCGTCAGCCATTCTTACAATAAGATTAAGACCGTCAGCTGAACGATTATAAGTGCTGAGCGAGCTTTTAATCTGAGTATGGTGCAATCCAATGTATGATCTAACTGACGATCTTTCCGCTTTTAATCAATAGCTGACGTACATTTTCATTTAATATATTGTTTATATAATCATTTCTAAAAACTTAAAGTCACTTGAAATCAATTTAAACTAAAAATGTATGGTTTCAATTACAATGGTAATATACACTAATGCTGGAAAATAAACAATTTTAAAAAATATATTTTTCCATTGTATTTTCCTGTAGGTTAAATTTGCACAGACCTTGACAAATTGTGACAGTAACCATCTGCGCATTTCTACGTAAATTTCCTGCGCCCTTACTTATCACCGTTGGGGCTCTTTAGGATCTATTTAAGTAGAAGAATTCGGGGGATCCATTTGTCTAGCCATTGAACAACCTGCAGTGTAACTCGCATTGGCGGAAAGAGTTCGCGCATCCAAGTTGGCGCACGTGAAATCGCCATTTTTTGGAGCATTTGTAGACTTGCCGAGTTTTATTTTCAGCAAAAAGGATAAGATAGAGCGGAAGGCTCGCGTACACATGCCATCTGTCGAGTTTTAGGCAGCAACAACATATTTACAGGCATCGGCATCAATGAAAGAGATTGTCGTCTATACTATTGACCTTGCAGGCGTCTGAATTTAAGATGCCAGCGCCAAAGTGGAGGACTCGTGAACTAATTATAGGCTTTTTGTTTGTTTATATAGCGAAAACTTTTATTGATTTTTTTCTGTTTATTGTTGTTTTTGGCGTTAAAAATAATAACATTATTAATATATGACCTAAAGGTTTGCAAGATTTTGTTGTAAGTGATTTGCAATATGTTAATGGCATTATTCAACAAAATTCATATTTTTTTAGGTTATCTAGTTTTTCCCTTGAAAAGTACAGTTTCTTCGACATAAACGGTGTCTGGCTAGTTAAATATTAATAAACTTAAATATTTATTTAAATTTATATACAGTTGTAGTGTAAATCACTTTTTGTTCAAGAAACTGAGTGAAATTTGTAAATCACTAAAAATGTAAGTAATTCTAAGTGTGTGTATGAAGGGGAATATGTTTTAAATGCCGGACATATTATTTTGTGTGGTAAAACCCATATTCAACACAAAACTTAATAAATGCCTATGTTTACAAACAAGTGTCTCAGTTTCAAATACCCATGAAATTAGTGGTACATTGAATATAACTTAAAAGATATTTCTTAATTCTTTAAGTAAAATAAATGAAACAGTATTTTGTAAAATATGAAATAGAAATATTCAGGGGTAAAACATAATAGTGCATGGTGCAATAGTATATATTACTTTTAAATATACTGGAATTACATATATTTACTTATTTCAAAAATTTCACTTACAATGTGTGATTGTCTAGGACATTATTGCTACTCGGGCCACGGTTATTTGCACCAGCTTTTTCCCTCTTAATGCCTTGTTAAAGGTGTCTACATCAAAGAGGGTATGCTTTGAACATTGTCGTGCCAACTCAACTTTCACGAGTTTGTCCCTGCAATCTACAAAGGATACCGACTAGGTTGGCTCCAGCCTATTGTAGCCCCTTTAAACGCTATCATATTTTTAATAACTTAGCATCTCAGTTTATCATTTACTTATTGTTGATATCATCGTACACTAAAGAGACAATGACAGAAAAGCCCATAATTAGTTTGACTATTGGCCACCAGGTGGCGTACTCCTTATTTTCAGACGCCTATTGCTGTTGATCTATAATCAACAGGTGCGTTTTTTTGCTACATTTCTGACACCGGAATATCAAATCTTGTCGTTTTTTGCTCGCCATTCTGATTCCATACACATGAATGTCGATGCCATTATTCGTTATTTAAGAATCCTAAGAAATTTGTCGCCTCCCACCTAGGAATTTCAGTTTTGTCGTTTTATTGGTAAATGTCATTCTGGTAATTCTAACTCTACCGGTCGTGGACAAAAAAACGCACCTAACCTTACAATCATGCAGTGGTAATGGTGATTATAATAAAATGTCACATGTAGAAAAAGCAAATGAGTATTATATGTGTAAAAAAATTATAGTTTTGATTATAGTTATAAAGTATATAATGGTTGTGGCCTGCAATTTTCCAAACTGTCGTAGAAGAAACGATAAAGATAAAGGGCATGGGTTTTTTATGGTCCCTAAGGAACCCGAAATGTGAGTAAGATCCCAGATGCCAGTTTGATTTGAAATTGTTATGAAAATATGCTACCAGCTTGGTACCCTCCGCCTTACGAAGTTCTGTATCATGTACTTAGCATACAAATCTTGCAAATTGCTAGCACTTAGGGCGAGTTGTATCAACTAAGTTCAAACCAAGTTCAGCTTAAGATGTTATTTCCCATATTTCGTATGGGTCCCACGCACCACAGACGAGAAAAAAAAAATTGAAATATCACCAGCCACCACTGCATGATCAGACCTTGATCATCAGTATATAGAAAGAATATAATTTTCTTGTTTTTGATATTGATATTGTTAGATGAAAGCAGTTGATAAGATGTCTCGTAAGAGTCATTTTTTGTTGATATACTGGTATGATCAGACTTGGATCGATAGTATATGGAAAGAATGAATGGTTTCATTGAAAGTTATCTGCTGAATTAGTACACCAAATAATATTTTTCGATAATTTGTAATGGTTGTATTTTGAGCTACCACCAATTAGTGATTTTTGTTTTACCCGTTAATTTATTTTTAGTATACGATATACGATGTTTATATTTGTTATTGTTTCTGTCAGTTTTGTGTCCGTTTTATTTATTAATTTTGTATGATTAATTTTTTTCAATTGCACACGTTGAATTCATTACGGCTAGAATTTTTATTTTCTGTTAAATACAACACTAGCATAACTATTGATCAGTGTTATACAAATTTCTAGTTATAAGTTATTATACAGTGTCATTTGTAGAATATTTTATAAATTATTTATACTATTTACATTCACTTATTACTAGTAATATTTGTTTTGTTAAGGGTGCAGTGGCTATTTCTTAAAATAAAGTAATTTTTTTCACGTTTATCGCTTCTTTTTTCCTTAATTTTTGAGAAATCCAATGGCACGAGTGCGGTGCCTCGAGAGTTTAAATTTCCCGGTAATGGCGGTAGTGGGCAGTGAGGGATTTAGTTACGCATCTGACCTGCAGAGGGCGCCGGCTCAGTACTTCCGAATTTAAATTTCCCGCTAAAAATTGAAGGCTGAAAGTTCCTTTACGAGCCCGACCCGCGCAGGGTGCATGGATTGAGGACCTTGAGTTTCAGTTTCCCGCTATGTGTGGTAGTGGGGATTTCATGCTGCCTAGGACTCGCCCAGGTGGCGCAGGAAAACCTTGTACGGAAAAATACATTGTGGCCATATGGAACCTTCCACTCTATCTTATCCTTTTTGATTTTCAGTCGCAGTTGCCAAGCGAAGAGGACATGTAGGTAAGTATGCAGTTTTTTCAGCTTACCATGTTTATATAAAATAAATATGATTATTGTTATATTTAAAAACGTATATCTTCTTCCTTCATTGCATATTTATTCCTAATCAAAGACAGGAACTTAAGATCTTTGAAAGAGGAAGCCGTTACTTTCTTGAAACTTGTTTTAAACCAGAACAAGGATCTCCTTTCTCGTGGAGACTACAGAGAACATGCTGAAGTCTTACTAATACTATTGGGCGGAACTCACTGGCAGAAGCCTGGAGTTTTTCAAAAAGCAAGATGGATGTCATCAATAACAATCTATGCAGCAAAAATGTGCCCATTTAGCGAGTACCTCGGTTATGAGCTAGAAAAGATTGATAAATTGCGGCAAATCTGTCTTTTCAATGCTCTGGTTCACATTAAATGCTAGTTGAACACTCCTAAAGCAGCAGATGCCCCATAAATGATTTACAGCTATGGCACTGCTTAAACAGTTACAAAACTTAAAGCATCCTAAAGCAGTTTAGGCCGCACTAATAAGTTTCAATCGAGACTATTATGGTATTTGAAAGTGGAGACAGTACCGGTATCACTCTTTTCAAATAAGATATCTGACACTAAAAAAAGCCTAAAGAATCACAACTACATTCATTTAATTAGAGAAAATAGATTTTTGAAAAAGAATTGCTTTTCTTAATGTCGGCGTTTTTTACATAAATTTAAAACTGTAGCCCCCAGGGGCAAACTTTCTCCTAAACCTACAGGTTTCAAACCTTATATGGTTTCATTAGGAACCAAGGGGAATCAGAAAAATCCTTGTGAGCAACAATTTTCAAAAAAAAATTTTTTTGAAACACCCTACACATTACGTATGCTATGAAAACTAGATTAAAACCATAAATTTTAGTTTAAATTGATTTCAAGTCACTTGAAATTTCTATAAATGATTATTTAAACAATATATTAAATGAAAATGTACGTTAGCTATTGATATAAAGGGGGAAAGATCGTCAGTTAGATCATACATTAGATTGCATCATACTCAGATTAAAAGCTCGCTCAGCACTTATAATCCCTCAGCTGATGGTCTTACCCTCATTGAAAGAATAGCTGACGATTGTTTTTATCAACAGTAAGATCACAAGAGCTTTTTTTTTATCGGATAAATTTCTCTTTGTAACGAAATAATTTTGCCAATCAGTGATTTTATGAGAAAAACTGATATGAAAAAATCGCGAGATCGGAGGTCGAGCGATTTTGTCAAATGTCAGTTTTTCGAGCAAAATTACTGATTGGAAAAATTTTGAGTTAAAAAGAAATTTATCCATAAAAGAAAAGCTCGAATGATTTTTGGCAAGATAAATTAACGACAGAATATGTGAACGAACAACAACAATTAAAAATAATTATAATTTTCTCAAAACGACTCATATCGTACAGTATAGTTTCCACAAGACTTAAAAATTATAGCCGACAGTACAGATTTTAAAATGACGTGCGACTACTAGATATACTCTGCTTTTGAGGAACAGGCATTTTTATCGTGATAAAAAACGATGCACCTTTTTTATCGCTGTCAAAGTGACAAAATGTGACTGTCAAATTGACTTTTTTATATAGGAGTTAATTTATCATTTTAATAATATAAAGAATTAGTTGTATAAGTTTCATTGAACCTGAAATGATTTTACACCAATTATTTTTTTATACAGATTTATATAAGCGGCTGACGTATAACCCCTCGTTATCTACGTAGCTAACTTTTTTTTTAATTATTATTATCATGTAAATAATTTGTTGTACAAATTTTCAAACGTCTTGAAATCATTTTTGAATTTTTTTTTTTTTCGACATAATAGGCGTTCTCTCACGACCAGGTCCACCACGATCCTGACAGCTGACGCTTGTTTCTATTGCTAGCCATATCTAGACTATCGATTACACACAAAATTAAGCGGCGCAAAATCACTGTCAAAAATGCAACGCTGCCTCCCAGGCTATGAGAGCATATAGAGCATATTTAAAAAATAACCATCATTTTAATCGGCAATGTATCAAAAGCGGAAGAGCTAATAAAAAAAAAATGTAATCTATGTGAATAATATTTTAGTCATTGATGTAACACAGCATTTTACGTACGGTGAAATTTTTCTAATTTTTCTTTTTTCTTTAAATTTTCGGATTTATTGTCAAAAACGTTACTTGGTGCTTATTCTTTTAGTTAAAATGGCTTTGAAAAGTGGTATGTTTTTCTATATAACTTAGCAATAAAAGGGTGAGGGTGGTAATGGGTGTGATAGTGGGGTGACTGATACTAAAAAAAAAAAATAAAATCTTAGCTTCTACATACTAAATCCCAATTTTAAGGGATTTTACTTGCTTGCTTTACCTCGGGGTTGGCAAAAACCCAGGTTTTTGTAGAAAAACACCTGGGTAGTAGGTTTATGCGGGTTTTTGTGGATTTTTGGGGGTTTTGGGTTTTTCTACTTTCATCGAGCATTGTTCCTTGCTGTGCCATTTGTACTCGAATAGAAATAGTCGAAACCAAAAAATTTTCCACATCAGGTTGACGGTATTTAAACCAAAAATGAAAGATAACATAACCTAATAAATTATTGTGCCATCGTAAAGTTTTAAAGCTTAAATGAGGGTTTCTTCTTGATTTCTTTATGGTGCCTCGTTAGGTTGAAGTGGGGACTTATTATTATTTATTCATTCCTTGATTTTTCAAAAAGCAGCAGAGGTAAGCGATAAGCAATTAAGTAATAACTTAAACTTACTTATTACTTAATAACTACTTTACGTTATTAATACCCAGTCAGGTCAACCCTGGGATGACCTAAGAATATGTCCGTGGGATAATCCCAAATCTGGGACAGCGGGACTATACTAGGATATCCTAAGGATATCGTGTGATGTCTGGGTACTTTCTCGAAAATCATCTCGTTGATGCGATGGGTTCTCTCGAAACCATTAATATATGCCGCCTTACTGGCGATCTATTTCTCACAAACATAAAGAAACACGGAAAAACTAGTCCAAGAAGGCACATAACAAAATAAAAAATTGTCAAGTAGTAAAAGGTGCAATTCTTATTTACTACATTTGGGAATAATTCACTTATTAGCACTGTAAAGTAATGGCATAAGAGATTAGATTCAGTGTATACTAATGGTGCATTAATTAGTTCGTTCCTCTTTCCTTTCTACTGAGTTTATGCTTACAATTAATAATTTTCTGTTGATCACCCTAGGCGTTAAATAGCAGAATATTTTTCAGTTTGAGACTGAAAGTGACAATATTTATATTGCTCTATTTATTTTACTTAACTCCATATACAACTATTACTATGCACATATTTATTAATTACCACATGCCGGTTATATAATATGGTAATAAAACATTTCCCATTATAACATAATAGACTAATAATTTGCAGGTTATGCTAATGATGTAAAATATTTAGATATATTAACTCTTCTGATACGTGTTTGCTATTATCGCAAGAAAACTGAGGTATATATTTAATCTAGTCACAATTCACACAACTTTTAGGTTCTAGCAAACTTTTGAAATTCAAAATAAATTAAGTGAAAAAGCGTGCCAAAGTTTTATTAAAGTATTTGATAGGAAGATTGTACTAGTATTGAATATATCTTTATTATTTATGGTTTTATTAATTGGATCAAACATATGAGTTCCCTAAATGCAAAGCGCGACATTTACAAAATTTTTCTTTTTGGAAAACAAAAAAAACTGTTCGTAATTTTATTTTTTTCTACACTGCCAACATCTTGTTTTAACCCTATTCTTATGGGTCCTGGAATAGGAATAAAGCCTAGTTACCCATAAGGCTAACTAGGCTATAGCCTAGGGGCGACAATGCGTCGAGGGGCGCGAGCTGGAGCGTGCTTATAAAAAAAAATATTCCCGGTATCAATTTTCGTTTTCGAGAAATTTTTTTTTCATTTCCTTCTCCCCGCTCATCAACTTTGATTAATTGTCAATTTTGAAACCCAAACGAAATTTTTTTTTTCATATTTCTCCCTGCTATTGCTTGAATTTGGACAAAAAATGTTTTTTTCAGATTTTTATCTCGTTAACACGCTTTACTTAAAAAAGTGAAAGGTAACAATCAGTGCTGGTTTATGAACTTGTGCACCCCTAGGCACTAAATTTTTTGGCGTCCCCCTTAGTGGCTAAATGAAATGGCGCTGAAGGCGAAAGCTAGTGTCGCAGACAAATTTGTCGCAGCTAAAAATTTTTGGCTGGTAAACAAAATGGCGAAAAATTTTTGCGGCACCACATTGAATAGTTTGCCAAAAATAGTAGATTGTAATACAAGTGTGGCAAGGGCTTCATTGCAAAACGATGTATGAAAGTAGGAACACTGCTGCGCACGTGTTCCTATCATACGAGTTTTGCAATGAAGCTTGCCACATGTCTGTTACATACTATTTTTTCTACGGTTGTGAAGTTATTTCCCTTTTTTAAAGTCTTTCCAAAATTTTAAATTTGCTGCATGTCAGATTTTATTTAAAGTGACATTTTCCGCAGTCATTCTGAAGTTAGAAAATTTGACTTTGTAATTGCAATTCATGTGTAATTAATGTACATTTATAGAATTTAATTGTTATTACCAGTAAGTAATATAAAATTCTTTAAGGTAAACGTACTATTTTATTCCGGTGTGTGAAGAAGTAATCAAGGCGTGTGGCAAATTCTTTGTCGCACGGTGTGCAGCAAAGTGAAATTTTCTGCAGTCATTTTGAAATTAGAAAATTTGACTTTCAGCACAATCGTAGAAAAAATTATTTTTTTGGGATTTTTATTGCTCTTTAATTTTAATTTTGTTATCTTAAGACGAACCTGAACCAACCTACATTTGTTTAAAAGTCAGTACAGATGAAAAACTCGTTTTTGTTATATTTTATTGAAAAACATAAGTATAGGACAAAAAAACAGCAAACAAAAATATTTGAAAAAAACGGTTCAACAAAAACTATACAACTAAAAAAGCCAACAAATAATATAAAATATTTAAAAATAAACAAATCTAGGTTCTAGAAATATATCATTAAATAAAACGAAACACACAAAACAAAACAAATCGTCTTTGCGGACTTAAAAAATCTTTTTTCTTGCTTTCTCAGATGCAAACTGATCTATTAGACTAGTTCACAAGTTCAAAGCCGTGTTAATGCTTGATAAAGCTCGTAAAAATATGAGTGAGTAACAATTTGCTATTAACAATCGCCGAATGTATTTATATTCTTTTTAGACAGAAAAAAAATAACAAAAACAACCATATACATAAACACGTCAAAAAAAAATTAAATATAAAATTCTATAAAAAATATTAAAAATTAGAGTTTCAGGAGTTCGGACTTTTTTATTGGAAATTTCGTCCTATTTAAGAAAGCTTTCTTTAAAATTTCTTAAATATTAATAGTTTTCGAGTTATTTGCAAAAAACGAAACTCGTTATTTTTTCAATCTTCATTTGTTTAAAACATCTGCAATTGTTTATGTGCGGGTTTGAAACTTTTGCACATTTTTCTAGACGTCATTCCGAATCCAGTGAGCCCGGACTCATATTTTTACGAGCTTTATCGAGCATTAACACGGCTTTAAACTTGTGAACTAGTCTATATTATGCTGTTGGAGTCTATTGTATCTAACAGGTCATTGTTTAAGTGTAGGAGGGCTAATTCACTTAGTTTTTAGTTTTCTAACGAATTTCTTAAATGTTTTTTTACGTATTTTAATGTTGAAAAAGATCTCTCCCCTGCACAGTTCGTAACTGCCAAACTTACAAATATTCGTAAAGCGACTTCTAGAGGTAAGAACCTTTAGATCTAATGAATTTTAGCGTTTCTCCAATCCAAAATCTAATTAAATCCATCATTATCATTGTCCATTTGATATTTGCTGTTCGCTTTTATGATGGATTAAGAATTAACACTAAATAATAGGTAGGTATTACAGGCGTCTCTGCATTTATGTTTTAGATTTAAAAATTTCGTTTTTTTTTTCCAGGATTATTGTTATTGAGAGTCGCCTTCGGCGCCCCTAGGCACGTGCTTAGAGTGCCTAGTGGGTAAACCGGCACTGGTAACAATAACAGCACAGAAGAAGAAACAATCAGAATATAAATTCTGCAAAAATCCTTTGATCTCGTGTTGTAAATTTCCGCCATACTTTTGTTGGGAGAGTTCAGGACAGTACTCAATATTTCTTACCTCTTTTAGGAACGGCCCGGTTGAGAGTCAGAAAACCTGTGAAACATTAGATAAAGACAAATAATATTTGTCAGTGGCGGCTCGTCAGGGGAGGCAGGGGAGGCTGAGCCTCTCTTTGGAAAAGAAGCAGCATATCTTCCAATCTTCCAATCTTCCAAATTAATATCTTTTACTTGTAGAAATTTTTCTAATTGTCTTTCAAAATATCAAGCCTCCTCTGCAGACAATATCACGAGCCGCCACTGATATTTGTTTTAGATTTTCAACATTTCTTACCTAGTTAGGCGGCATCATGATACAAACTGTATCACCAGGGGAGACCACGCCGGTTGTCGCAGACGATCCTGTTACAGAAGAAATCCGTGATCCGGGCCTGGTACAATTTTTTACAATTCTATCCGAGATTGACAGTGCGCGATGTAGATGCGCGAACTTTTCCCGCCAATGAGAGATTGTATTCTGATTGTTTCTTCTTCTGTGATAACAGTATAAGCACGGCAACTTGTCTTCAGTGTATCACAAGCGCATGACCAGAGAACTTATTATGGTATAACATCGACCTACTATAAAAGTATGTCAATGTGGTATAAGTTCTCTGGCATGACTACAAACATGCTAGGTGCAGAGTCGGACTGGCTCGATTTGGTCCCTGCGAGACGCCCAGAAAAACTTTTATGGTCCTGACACCTATTTTACCTATTTTACATGTTATCTATCTTAATCAGAAAAGCATGACAGAAAAAGGAAAAAATTATTTTTATTTCAATGGATTTATTATACTTGGAAATCTGTATGTATGTATATATGTATCAAATTTAGTGATTTCAATTTCACGCATTTCCAGTTATCCGATCGAGCTGAAGTTTTGCATACACATGGAATTCTGATCCTAATACAATAATATGGTACCAAAAAGTGTGTTTTTTAGTTTTAAAATTATAGTTTTTATTTATTTTATTGATCGCATAGTGTATTCACTCATACGTTTTTACAAGCTTTTATTACAAGTTATTCTAAGAAATGGCGAAAACGCTAGAATGCCTACAGCGAAGGTTTCGGAACTATTTTATCAAGTATGAATATAAAATAAAATAATTAAGATTTGGTTTTAAAATAAAACCATTCTTTTTAAAAAGTTTTTTTTTTTATTTATTTATAGAGGATCATTGATTGTCTATCGACATTTTTTTTGAGTTCTCGAAATTCTTCTGCAATTTTAAATAATGTGAGAAAAAGTGCCGCCACGGACTAGACTGTTGCTAATAAGTAAATATAAGTGTGTTAATAATTTTCCTCTGAGAACTAGATTAATAAAATTTCACACACTCTACCACACTTTTAATACAATTTTATAAAAATTATTACATCAAAATTTACATTTAATAATTTCTTCAAAGTTGATTATTATTTTATACGCAAATAGTTGAATGAGTCGTCAACAGAGAGTAGTAAAGCCAATTAAGAAAGAACAAATTTTGAGTTAAAACCAAAATTATTATTATTATTACTTAGTTTGAATAAGTACTCCTTTAAAATAATAATATGGCCTCATTCTCATTACTTATTTATGATGACTATAAAATAATTAAGCATTGTTTATCTACTTCACTAAAATATGATCAGAGCATTACAATAATACTTCTTCATAAACTATATTTCGAAGAACTTTTCTATTCATCCGTCGTCGTAACTTTACCTTCACCTTCACATTCATTAATTACATGGGATCTCTTGAGATGACAATGTCCATGAACTGACCGTGTGATTTCTTCACTGCAATTGAAAATGCTCTTCGTAGTATGTGCTTTTCGGCTAAGGCTCTCCATCTTCTTTGATGCTTGCCTTGAATTGTTGCTGTTATTGAATAGCGGTGCTCGTTGGCTGGGCTGATATAGTTTGTTTTAGTTTTTGTTTTGGGGTTAGTAATTAGTATTAGTTATTTGTGGTTGTTATATATTTTTGGGGTGTATATATGCTAGGTGTGCACAGTGAATGTGTTGTATGGCTCTTTTGTTGTTATTTATTTTGTTATGCTTTGTTTGTTTTGTGGTTGAAAATGCTACATCGAGGAAGTGAGTTAAGTTGCATCCCTTCCCCCGCTTGTTTTTCTAAACTTTTTTCTTCTCAAAAAGATTGAGCTCTCTTGCTCTCCAAAATAAATACTACTGCCCTATTCTCCTTTGAGTTATTAATTATTGCAAGTGGGGGCTAAGTTAACGTTTTTTTTTATTTTTTTGGGCATATTAACAATAAAAATCCCAAAATAGTCTCAAACTGTAAAGAACAGTAAACGACCTTTTGCGCCCCTAGTAAAATAAGCTATAAGGTCTCAAAAAAAATTTTGGCATTAGCCACCCCCATTATTAAAGGGGGTGAAAAAAAATTGTGATTTAGTGTATGTACAAGAACCAAAATCCTTAAAATATTTTTTTTACTTAATCTACACCACCCCCCACCCCACAACCGATGTGGGATATCGTTTTATGGGTTTTTGGGGTACACGATTTCAAATATTAAATTATTAGTTCCATAAACAATTCTTTTTTTTTTAGAATTAAAAGCGGGGTTCAATCTTTTTCCAAGAATATTTAAGTTTGCAAAACTTTTTATTACCCTCAAAATGCACGTGTGTCCGCAACATTTTTTTCCTAAATATCAGCGCGTGTCTATGTATATGTTTCTATAGTGGTGAATTTAATAAACTTTGCTGACTGGCCTAATATAGTATGTTTAATTGGTATTTACGCATTTTATTGTAATTATTAATACATGCATTTAGTTCCTGGCAATATTTAGTATTATGGAAATAAAGTTTATTAAATTTTATTACTTATGCATCTAAGTGAAAATGTCCATTCACTTATATTAGGTCAATTATAAGTGAAAATTAAATAAATATTTAACTTGTTTCAACAAACTGATATGCTAATGTGGTACAAAGCCAAGTCTTAGAAGAAACTGTAGAATTTTAATGAAACTATATTGCTATATTATATATTATAAAGATATGTATTCTCAGTCGGCAATGCCAGATTGCAACTTTTACTCGTTTTGTGATAGTCTTATTAAAATAACGTACCAACTAAGTTCAAGCCAAGTTCAGCTTGATCCAAGATCAAAATCCATGATTACAATTATTTTAACAATGATAACCTTGGCTTTTGATCTTGGATCAAGCTGAACTTGGCGTGAACTTAGTTGGTACAACTCACCCTTAATAATACATTAAAGTAAAATTGATATACCTGTTATAACACAGACAGACAAAAAAGGTCGTGATCTGAATGACTGACTATATATTCTCTACGGTCAAAAAAATTCGTATACCCCTTTAATTTATGTACAAAGCCAATAATATCCCTTAATAGACCATGTGCCAGACCTATCAGTCATTATAATTTGGGGGGACTGAATGAAACTTTTACCAGCCGTTTCTGGGCTCATGTCGAGCAACAAAGTCGGGGGGGTTCATCATGGGGAGGTAGCTTTCAAATATGGCGGCCGTTCAAAATGGCGACTGAGAATCTTTAAATTCAATTATCTCGAGATCGGGTGGAGCAATCTTGAATTTATTTTTTTCTAAATGTAGGTTAATGAATTGAATACATTTTTGTTCGTAATGTTTATGGCCCAAAAAACAGAATTTATAAGTCAAAATTCGAAAAAACGAAAAATTGGGTTTTTTGAAATTTACGTTTTGCTGCTTATTGGACTAACGGTTGGGTATATCGAGAACGTGTTCTGAATAAGAGTTTTAGAGCAACATCTCACCTTTAAAACGCAAAAAAGAAATTGAAGATCGGATCAATAGAACCCGACATTTCGAGATTCAAAGTGGACGGGGCGGGGTTGAGCATTAATACTGTATTTTAAAATAATAGGGTTTGGGTTTATCCATCTGTCCGTATAATTTTATTGTTTCTTGCATTTTATTTTATATTATTTATTTCATATTTCAGGTAATAGTGTAACTCCTCCAAAGAAAACATGGATCCTACTCCAAAAAAGTTGGAAATTGACCGTAGCTGCATCATTTGTGAAAACTCTACACCGGTTAATCTACATTACTCCAAAGACTTGGACTCATGGAATACTTTGTGCAATGCCACGATACTAAGAAAATTTGAACCAATAAGAAAACTGCACGAGAGGTTATCTGACCAACAAAGGTCTAACTCATTTGTATCTACCCATTCCAAAGACCCAGAGTACAGAACTTTCATGCAGGCTCCATACATGAGCTTGTGTAAGCGAACTGTGTGGTTGTAGAGCTTACCATCAAGGATTTTATCAATGGAGCCTTCCGCTATTACACCAGATTCCAAGGCTAGATTTCGAAGGCCGTAATTACCAAAAAGTTTGCCAATAAAAGACAGAAAGTTGCAGATTGTGTGGAAGTTTCCAATCATGGGGAAGATTCGCCATGATTCTTCTTCTTGTTGATGTGCCCATAATATTTCAACAGCCTTGCAGTAAAGGGCTTGGTCCATTACAACTACTATGCAGTCTATCTGCAAGTATTTTCTTATTTCTTCAGTTCTCCTCAAAATTTGCAGGACTGTCTATTGTTGGCAAATAATTCAAGTTGTCTGGGATTACTTTCAGCTGATCCCTCGTAAGTATATTGAAGCCAGTCCACGAACAGGTCTTTTGGATTTTGGGTCCCACAAGTCTTGTTAAAAACCATACATAGTTCTTGTTTCTTGCTTCATCAAAAGATGATACACACTTAATAGGAAGATCAGCTGCTTCTATTGCCAAAGGTCCATTCCTTGTTTTCTCAATGTAGCATGGCAGAGGGTGATCTTCTATTCCTATTTTCCTTGTCTTCTTGCTATCAGGCGCAGAAGTAGAGATAGTATGCTGTGTTCTAGTACCAGAACTTTTGGTCAGTGGTTAAACTATTATGCCATTAACTATGTGAGAGGAACAGAAAGCGATAAGACGGAAGAAATATTTTTTTTTCAATACACCAGGCGTTATCAATTTGAACAAATGAGATCGAATATATTCACAAACGCTATAAAAAGCCTCAGTCTCTTCTTTGGAGTAAGGATCTGAGGAAGTCTGCTGTACCTTCTGCGGTCGTTTCCTGGTGTATGACTTGTAGCAGGAAGATGATAGTGAGCCTCACCAGCGACAATATCTGGTGAAGTAATTGCCATGATTTTACTATCCATTCGCTCCACCGCTACAGCTCGAAGTGTCTTGTCCGCTCTGAGATCAACGGACTTGACACACTTCTCCCTTGTCCTCGAATTTTGGGAGTATTTTCCTGGCTTGTCACAAAAAATGCAGATCTCCGGATAAACACGCCCTGTAGTACTGGCATTTTTCCTTTCGGGCAATGATTTTCTCATAGATGACGGAGTTCCATTGATGTTTCTATTATCTTCATCAAGTGAAGGACCTTTATCTGTGGCGCGGGCGATTCTTTCAAGATTTCTTTTATGGACGATAGTTTTGCGACATTCTTTATGGTAGTAAACGTCAGGTATTTGTTGGTCAGATAACCCCTCGTTCAGTTTTATTATTGGTTCAAATTTTCTTAGTATCGCGGCATTGTATAAAGCATTCCATGAGTCCAAGTCTTTGGAGTGGTGTAGATTAACAGGTGGAGAATTCTCAAAAATGATGCAGCCACGGTCAATTTTCAACTTTTTTGGAGCAGGATCCATGTTTTCTTTGGAGGAGTCACACTATGACCTAAAATATGAAATAAATAACATAAAATAAAATGCAAAAAACAATAAAATTATACGGACAGATAAATAAACCCTATTATTTTAAAATACAGTATTAAATGCTCAACCCCGCCCCGTCCACTTTGAATCTCGAAATGTCGGGTTCTATTGATCCGATCTTCAATTTCTTTTTTGCGTTTTAAAAGTGAGATGTTGCTCTAAAACTTATTGAGAACATGTTCTCGATATATCGATTATTGGACTAACGATTGGGGTTAGTCCAATAAGCAGCAAAACGTAAATTTCAAAAAACCCAATTTTTCGTTTTTTCGAATTTTGACCGATAAATACTGGTTTTTTGGCCATAAATATTACGAACAAAAATGTATTCAATTCATTAACCTACATTTAGAAAAAAGAAATTCAAAATTGCTCCACCCGATCTCGAGATAATTGAATTTAAAAATTCTCAGTCGGGCCGCCATTTTGAACGGCCACTATATTTGAAAGCTACCTCCCCATGATGGACCCCCCCAGACTTTTTTACTCCACATGAGCCTAGAAACAGCTGGTAAAAGTTTCATTCAGTCCCCCCAAATTATAATGACTTTAAGAGGTCTGGCACATGGTCTATAAATAGGGATATAACTTTACCCCTCAAATGGGCGTAAAGTTATGAATATCAGTATCACTACGGAAAGGGGTATGAATGGGCACTTAGAAACGCTCGTACTCTCATTTATTATTGCCAAGGGCCTAACAATCCCCCCCCCCCTCGAAGGGGTTGGTACGCCTTCTACGCCCGGTCTATACTCTTTCGGACATAGATCTGCGTCATGAAAGCTTCTAGCTTACAAGCTCCTGAGAATGCAAGGGAGACATGGTGGAGGGTGCACACAGCCAAATGCGTGGGTGAAAACTACTTTCTGCTGGACGGGGGTGGAGGAAGATGTGGGAGAGCAAATTTTTCCTGTTTTTGTTGCGCAATGGTCGCAGTGCACTGTGCAGAACAGCCCTCAACTGCTTTTCCCGTACCCGTCTAAGAGATGAAACCACCCCCCCAAATTCACAAGAAGTATTCGAAAAACTTTTAAGACCGGAAAGATGCACTCTGGAGTTTTCAAATTTGAGAGAAGAGAAATCTGCCAATGGTATTGAGTTTGCACAGCAAGACCAACCCTTAAAGCAAGTAAAGAACATTATTCGATGAGTGGGAAGCAGGAAGGCGCAGAAGGATATGGGAAGACTAATTTTTTTTAGTGCAGAATTTATCGAGCTCTCGCATACACCTTATATTGTCACTTCTCCTCGAATAATTTGCTCTGCCTTGTCTGGCTTAACCTTTTACCCGACCTTTGCGTTCTACACGTTAACTGAACATGAAAGAGATACTACCAAAAAGAGAATAGATGCTATAGCAGTGAGAGAGAGAGAGAGAGGGGGGGTAGAGGGGGAGAGCGAGAGAGAGAATGAGAGTAAGAAGGTGTCTCAGCGAAGCAGGAGTGAGAGAGCGCAGGAGAGTGTAAGAATGGACGACGCGTGCCAGATGCATACAGAAGGTTTGTGATATAGTGTCAGAGAGTGAACAAAAATGTATGAGTAGAACAGCATGAAAAAGAGTGGCAGAAGATCTTTCAGAGATCGAGACAGAGTGAAAGAAGGGGAGGTAAGTTGGTAAGAAAGTGACGTGAAGAAGAGTAGTATATAGAGAAGAAGAAGAGTATATAGAGTATAGAGAAGCCCTGAAGAGAGACAAGAATTTTAGAGAACTAAGTGTGATTGAAGATAAAATGGAGTGTATGAACGAAAAAGACACGGAGTATGAGGCCGGACAATGGAGACTAAGAGACAGGGCGTCGGCGAATACAAGAGTATGCGGCGAAGACAAGAAGGCAGAGAAAATAAGTGAGGAACATTTTGAAGGAGTGTGTTATAAAAAGTGTATGTTCAGTTAAAGTATAGAACGCAGAGGTCGGGTAAAAGGTTAAGCCAGACAAGGTGGAGCAAATGTTCGAGGGTTGGAGAAGGGATAACAGAAGGTGTATGAGAACTCGATAAACTCCACCTTTTTCCCGGTCTTAAAAGTTTTTCGATAATTTCTTGTGCATTTGTGGCATTGTGCATTTGGGGGTGGTTTCCACCTTAGACGAGTACGGGAAGAGCAGTTGAGGGCTCTTCTGCACAGTGCACTGCGACCATTGCGCAATAAAAACAGGAAAAATTTGCTCTACCACATCTTCCTCCACTCCCCTCCAGCAGAAAGTAATTTTCACCCATATAGGGGGTTGGTTCTTTGGCTATGTTTACCCTCCACCATGTCTCCCTTGCATTCTAAAGAGTTTGTAAGGTAGAAACTATCATGACGCAGAATGGAAGGGGTGTAGAAGGCGCACCAACCCCTTTACAGTATTGAATGAGAGTACGAGGGTTGGAAAGTGTCCATTCATACTCTTTTTATTCTTTTCCGTAATGATATTGATATTCATAACTTTACCCCCATTTAAGGGATATGTTTGGCTCTGTACATTAATTTAAGGGTTACACGATTTTTTTTGACCACGGATTCGGATTCAGCGTCGAAAAATACATAAGAATACCATGTGGTCAGTCATCCAGATCACGACCTTTTTTTTTGTGGGGCTGTGTAATCTACGTTATAGGCCGGGAGCCCGTGTATAAAATGACTGACTATCCGGCGAACTTTGAAACTATGTAAATTGGATTGTTCTTATATAAGTTAGCAAGGAATGGACCATCAGCTGGTTGGGTAGCGGTGGGGGTGGGAGTGGCTGTCAAAGGGTTAAAAACACGTAAAAAAATTTGAGAAAAAAACTATCCGGTGAACGCTGAAACTTATATGAGGGGAAGATTATGTTATACAATGAAAGTAGAACATAGTCAGCTGGACGGGGGGCGGTGGATTTACCGTCAGCTGATCGATCAAACAGGTCCAAAAACATGAAAAATTTAAATTATTCGGCGAACTTTAAAATTTGGGTATAAGATAATATTTATACTGAGATTCACGAAAAACATAGCCAGCTGCAAGTATGTGGGTGGAAAAGTCGTCAGCTGGTACAGAACAGTGCTAAGTGTTGATCGCCTGCGAGGCAGCGCGCATCACCTTTCTTGCATCAGCTGACGACTTTTCCACCCACATACTTGCAGCTGACTGTGTTTATCGTTAATCTTAGTATGAATGTTATCATATACCAGAATTTCAAAGTTTGCCATAAAGATTTAATTAGTAATATCGATATTGATAACTTAATGTTAGAAAACGTATTATTAATATACATTATTTTATGAGAATACAAATTAATACATTCGTACATTTCAAAATTATATAGAATGATCTGCTCAGAAAATTTATTTAGTTTAGTGAAAATAAAAATAAATTTATTCGGCTTCCGCTAACAGATCTTCCTCATTCTCATTTTCATGTATTTTCGGCATCTCGGATAACAAAGGCACACAAAATAAAAAAAAACTCCAGAGACCCAGAGGGATCTTGTAGAATGCACTTGTAGATCTTGTAGAATGCGTTGAGGAAAACAAATTTAACTTGCAAGTGGTCTGATGGAGATCGATTACCTCCATAAGTGGAAATGATTATCCGAGATGCCGAAAATACTGAAGGTATTATATCATTTGTACTTTTCACTTTTCATCCTATTATAACCTTAATCAATTTTTTATAAATTTTTTAGATACGAGTGACAAAGAAAAAAATGATCTTTTACCCACTGAGCATCAAGAGAGTGCTGAGTTGGATGAAAATGAGAATGAGGAAGATCTGTTATCGGAAGCCGAATAAATTTATTTTTATTTTCACTAAACTAAATAAATTTTCTGAGAAGATCATTCTGTATAATTTTGAAATGTACGAATGTGTTAATTTGTATTCTCATAAAATAATGTTTATTAATAATAATTTGAATATTTAATCAAATTAAAAAAAAAACTCGGGAATGCCGCACGCACGTTTTCTAACATTAAGTTATCAATATCGATATTACTAATTAAATCTTTATGGCGAACTTTGAAATTCGGGTATATGATAATATTCATACTAAGATTAACGATAAACACAGTCAGCTGCAAGTATGTGGGTGGAAAAGTCGTAAGCTGATACAAGAAAGGTGATCAACACTCAGCACTGTTCTGTACCAGCTGACGATTTTTCCACCCACATACTTGCAGCTGACTATGTTTTTCGTGAATCTCAGTATAAATATTATCTTATACCCAAATTTTAAAGTTCGCCGAATAATTTAAATTTTTCATGTTTTTGGACCTGTTTGATCGATCAGCTGACGGTAAATCCACCGCCCCCCGTCCAGCTGACTATGTTCTACTTTCATTATATAACATAATCTTCCCCTCATATAAGTTTCAGCGTTCGCCGGATAGTTTTTTTCTCAATTTTTTTACGTGTTTTCAACCCTTTGACAGCCACCCCCACCGCTACCCAACCAGCTGACTGTCCATTCCTTTCTAACTTATATAAGAACAATCCATTTTGCATATTTTCAAAGTTCGCCGGATAGTCAGTCATTTTATACACGGGCTCCCGGCCTATTAGGTTCGTGCGAACCTGAGCAACTCAACAATAATGAACATACAAAAAAAAAATTTTTTCTTCAAGCGTATTAAAATGTTTAAATTATGTCACCAAAAACAGAAGTAGAAGTAGGACATTGTTTTACTAGTAACAAAATGTTAGTACCGAACGCCACCGTAGTGGACATTGTTTTACTAGTAACATAATGTTAGTTCCGAACGCGCCGCCGTAGTGGGTATTGTTTTACTAGTAACATAATGTTAATACCGAAAGCCACCGGTGGCGCGCTATCCACTAGCCAGTAGCCACTTGTCATATTGTGTCAACATGTAAGACTGTAGTTTGAATATTTGTACATTTATGATAAATAAATGAATTTTTGCATTTTAATACGCTTGAAGAAAAAATAGTATATATTACACGGAGTAGAACGCCTTTTTTGTGTTTCGCCCAGTTTGCGGCTTCGGCTTCGCCTCAACCGCAAATCCTGGGCTCAACACAAAAAAAGAGTGCGTTCTACTCCTAGTAATATAATATACTATTTTATATTTAACCGCTTTCATAGAAGTTCGCTAAAAATTATGAAATCAAATTCCACCATCAGTTAATTGAACCTTATTGCCTAATATCGATTTGAAGGTGTTTTGTTTGCCTGATCGTTCCTCATTGCCACTTTGGGACGTGAAACTAAGTACCACCCTGTATTTTTGTTGCTATGATCGCAATCTACTATTTAATAATAATTCCTACTAATCGCCAAGTTGTGGAAGTGACAAAAGAATTAAATTAATCATAGGCTTTTTACTATTTTTTATATAAATTCATGGCATAATTACTTTCTATATAAATGGTAGGTACATTATTACCAATCGACCCTGTAATAGGGTATGTGTAAAATAAATATTGCAATGTCTATTTAAACCATGAAAATATACATATCTCAAACAATAAAGTGACCTTGAAAAGTATTCTCTTCATTCCACATCTTTGATTATATCACTATAATTAATATAAATTGAGTATAATCGAAGTGAAAGCATGTAAGTATTATAAAAATTCGAAATAATCCTGTCAGTGGTTTCTAGAGGAAAATGCGGATATCCCAATTTTTGACTCGAGGGCTGTGTTTGGACTATTTAGGAGGTAAACATACAAAAGTCCCCAAACATGAGGTGCGCGGGGTGCGGAGGGAGCACGAAGAAGGTCCCGACTTTTAGTTTATCGCTCAAATCTCGAAAACGGTTAGCCATAATCAAAAAGTGGCTATATGCAAAATTAAAGCTGACTAAATTTTCTACAATAATGTTTCTATTAAAGTAAGAGTGAGAGTAAAATTTATTGTTCATGTAAAAAGGATTTACATTATACCCATTGGGTGTTGAACAGAGTGGGTTAATAACTAAAAATTAGATAGATAGATAGATACCTTATTAGTGTTAAAATTCACAAAAGTGTTTACACACGTCAAAACATTTGCTAAATAAGCTAAGTAATGTAACAATAGTAAGTATGGTTAAAATATATAAGACTAAACATTATAGTTAAAATCGATTATTAAAAACAAAGTGTACAACGTGGACAAAATAAGTAGTAATAAGGTAAAATATATCAATAGATTAGTAAAATACATAAATATAACATGACAATACGATGTAAAACTCTGGGACAGAGAATCAAATACAATATGAACATACTTAAATAATTAATACACACTTAAGGGTTTATTCCACATATTTTATGTACTATGGAAACTATGAGTTGGAGTTATTTAAAAATAATGCATCAGTACATACAAAGTACATTATCTAAAAATGATGTTGTAGATCCATAAATTCACGTATACTATAAAAAGCTTTATCAAGTAAGTATTGTTTTATTTTCATCTTGAACTGTTTGATATTAAGAGACTTTACTTCAGGTGGTAATATATTGAAGAACTGAATTCCTAAATAGCCCGTTCCATTTCTAGTTTTGCTTAGGCGTAAGAAATTGTTGTTTAAATTATCTTTTATTCTGGTGTTATATGAATGTATTTGGCTTCTAAGGCAAAATGAGTAGTCATTATTTTTTATATATAAGAGGCACTGAAATATGTAAGTACATGGTACTGTCATAATTTTTAATTTAATAAATCATCTCTAAATCTTAGACCAGAAATTATGCGTATCGCTTTTCGTTGGGCAGAAAACACGTCAGAGGATGATGTAGCATGCCCCCAGACTAGGATGGCATATGATATAGTGGAGTGGATGAGGCTGTGGTATGCAGTTGTTAGGATATTTTAAGATACTTTTCCAACTAGATTTCGAAGCAGATATGAATATTTCGAGATTTTATTACAGATATACATGGTGTGATTTCCCCATGACAATTTGGGGTCTAAATTAACTCCAACGAATTTTATGAAATCTGGGTTGTTTATTTCTGTTAGGTTGCGTAAACTAAATACCATGGTCTCGGTCTTTGATGCATTTAAGCATAAATTATTTGAGGCAAACTAGTTTTGGGCATCTAGTTCGATGTTTGGCATATCATTTAGTAAAACCTCAATATCGGTGTTGGAAATAGTTAGATTTGTGTCATCAGCAAACAATATGGCCAAAATATTATCTGGAAGTGCCTTAGGGAAATCATTTATATAAATTAAGAAAAGTATAGGCCCTAGGACGGATCCTTGAGGAACACCATGTTGTAATTTTAGCGACTGAGACTTAACACCGTTGTATACAACAAATTGTTGTCTATTATTCAAGTAGGAACTTAGAAGACTTTCCTCAGTAAAGCCGTAATAATTTAATTTATGGATAAGTTTATCATGGGAGACGCAATCAAATGCCTTAGTGAGATCTAAAAATTGAGAAGATATATATTTTCCATCCTCAAATCCAGTGTTTATCATAGATGTTAATTTGTCAATAGCTAGCGTAGTAAAATATTTATTTCGAAAGCCATATTGATTAGAATTGAGAAGGTTCTTTGATTCTAGATATATCGTCAACTGATTTTTTAGTACAACCTCATATATTTTAGCTACACACGGTATAACAGATATTGGTCTGTGGTTTGACGGATCATCGATATTATTTTTCTTATAAACAGGCACTACTTTGGATATCTTTAGGCAATCAGGGAACACGTTCATAGATATGCATATGTTTATTAGAATACTAAGGGGAATTAATATAGAATGCATTATACCCTTTATGACTCCTATTGAAATATCATAGGCATCTTTACTTTTTTTGTTTTTAAGATTTGTAATTATCTCGGCAATTTCTTGATAAGATACTTGAGTAAAGTAATACTGGTTCGGTTGGCTGAATTCATCCAAATAATCAGTATAGTGTGAATTATGTGGTGGTAATTCGTTTATTATTTTTTCAGTTACATTAACAAAGTGATTATTAAATTGTCCGCTGCTAATATTACAGGACACATTATTTGGGACTGCTTTGTGGCTGTTAATAATTTTCCATATTGCTTGTTGCTGATTATTATGGCTTTTTATAAAGTTGTCATAAGATGCTTTTTTGCTTTTTCTCGACGATATCCGACAAGAAATTGTTTAGTACGACCCTATTATAGTTAGTGGGATTTCTCTTATAATATTCATAAAGAAAATTTAGATGTTCTCGCATACGTCGAAGATTGTCGTTAAACCAATAAATTTTTATTTGCTTGGAGTTATTTACTATACGAGATTTGGTTGGAAAAACTGTATCTATAGATTCTGTGATAAGACTGATAAATTTTATGAAACGATCATTTATGTCCAGATTCAGATCGAAAATAAAATCCCAATTTAATTTTTCAATGTGGTTATTTAAGTCTAACAGGCCGCGCTCATTTATGGGCCTATATGTTATTCTCTTAGAAAATATTTTAGATTCAATATTCGTCTCTAAATGTATTCCTAAATGATCTGACAGTTTGGTGTCTACTGATTGAGTATATAATTAGAATTGATATTGGTAAAAATACCATCCAAACAGTGATTGTTTCTTGGTAAATTCAGTATAACTAGAGGTAAACCCAAATGATTTAAATGTGTTTATAAGTAGTATTGTACGCTGTTCTTTTTCTTTGTGTAAATATACATTGGAATCACCTGATACAAACATTATTTTGTCACCCTTGGAGAAAATTTCAAGAGCAAGATTTCCAGAAATAAATTATAATCACCATTTGGAGGTCTGTATACCGTCATTAATCTAGTATTACCAAATTCAGTAGCAGCTATCTCACAGTGAAGTTCAACTGAGAGTTTATTTATCTGTTCTAAATTTATACAATTCATGTAATTATCAGATGCATACACAGCCACCCCTCCATGTGTGGAATTGGATCTACAGAATTTAGAGATCAAATTGTAGTTATTAATACTTACATAATTCATGTGTTCATTTATTAGCAAAAAGTTGTAGTTGCGTCCATTTAGAAAAATTTCCAACTCATTTTTTTATTTCTAATACTCTGTATATTCAGATGCAATATTTTAAAATTATACAAACTTTTTTGAGACTCATACAATTTGTTACCCTCAGATTGGGTTATATCCCTAAAAAATCATTCACGGTGTATTTGGAATCTTTTGTATCCTGATTGGGATGTCTTCTGAATTTAAATCGTTGAAAAGCAACGTTATGTGGCCAAAAATTTTGCTGATATACTGTGTCCAATAAATCATATCTGATTCCCACTTGGAAGCACCTGCTATCGGCTCTTGTTTGTTCTACTCTGGTAGGTATATATTTCACTATAAGGTCATCGTCATTGGTAACTTTGGATTTTTTCTTGATGTAATTCCTAACAAGAGCCTCATCTATTTTATCGGGTACTCTAGAGATGAACAACCATACTTTTTTATTTTTATCGTCTCTACCAACAAAACTTTCATTTTCAATTGATTCTCCCGTTCCAATGAAAATATTTCTTTTTGGCCTATTAACATTATTATTCCTATTTACTTGTGGTGCAATTGAGGATGCTGCTATCTGAGCCCAGGATGTAGGAGGGTCTTTGCGTGTTGGACTAGCTAGATCGATTATGTTCTGCATTATTTTTCTTTGCTCCATTTCATAACTGTTTGCATTGTTTGTTTCTGTTTTTGTTTTAGAACTGCTGAGAGTTTCTTTATTTATTATGTCTTTCGGTTTGTTAGTGTTTTTGTTTCTTTCATTTTTGTTTTTGTTCTCGAGAATATCTATAATTTTTTGTTTATCATTTATCATGGTTTCTTTATCATCTATCAGTTTTTTGTATAATACAATTTGCTTTGCTAAGTTAACTTTTTCATACATTAACCTAATCTAAAAGCTTAAACTAATTCTAAATCTACCAGTTAAAACGTTACAATAAAAATTTTTCAAAACATAAAGTCAGTAGTGACAGGTAATCAGTGTAAGGTTAAATAAGTGTTTGTTATAGACATTGAACATCCACTGGAGATGATCTATACTCCTGCAAAGAGTAGTGTGCCTGCTTTATGAGATATTTTTTTATTGTTTGTTCAAACATTGTAGCGGTTAACTGTCTTATATTCGTAGGTATTTTGTTGTATAGTGATTTGCCCAAATAATATATTGTATTTCTAGTTAGGTTTGAGTGAGATTGAGGCAGACATAAGTGATCAGAGCACCTAGTTTCATAGTTGTGCACAGTTTCTCTTTTTTCCATACTGCGTATATTTTTGTGAATCTAATCATATATGATTAGATCAAAAAGAGTTAGAATTTTCAATTTTTTAAATAGTGGTTTACAATGTTCCCGATAACCAGCACTTGCTAATATCCGAACAGCTCTTTTTTGGAGTAAAAATATTATTTCAAGATTTGTGGAGTTTGAGTAACCCCAGAAAGTAACACAATATCTTAGATTTGACTCGAATAGAGCATAATATATCTGTACAGCGACGTCTCTGTTTAGTTCTTGTGTGGTTTTTTTTATTGCAAATAGTGCCGATGATAGTTTATTACTTAGGTAAGATATGTGTTTATCCCATTTTAGATTTTCTTCAATATTTAAGCCTAAAAATGTATATTCTGGAACCCGATTTAATACAATTTCATTGATTTTAATTTTTGACGAGTAATGTTTATTAAACGAGATGAATTTAGTTTTTTGAATATTTAGAGATAGTTTATTGGAACAGAACCATGCATTTATCAGTGCCAGGTCCTCGCCCACTCTCTGCTGCAGTGTCAGTGAGTCGCTGCCACTCCAACAAATGGAGGTGTCGTCAGCGAATAATGTAAATTTGGCAGCAACTGGAAGGCTTTAAGATCATTGACATACAACAAGAATAAAAGGGGACCCAGCACCGAGCCCTGCGGGACTCCAGTCTGTATTGTTTTCGTCATTGATCTGATAATGTTACCACTTTTATCATGTACTTGCACTAATTGCTTGCGGTTTTTTAGGTATGTTTCTATCCAGAGTCTTATTTTACCTCTGAGTCCATAGTGTTCAATTTTATCAAGCAGAATTTCATGGTCTACACAGTCGAATGCTTTCTGTAGATCGCAGAAAACTGCTAAAGTTAAGTCTTTGTTATTTACTTTGATAGGACATATTCGAGAAAATTGTAGACTGCATCTTTAGTGCTTTTGCCTGTTTGAAAACCATACTGGTCTGGTGTTATTGAGTTATGTGTCAGTAAGAATGATGTAACACGTTTTTTAATTAGCTTTTCCATTATTTTAGAAAGTATAGATAAGAGGGCAATGGGACGATAGTTTGAGGGACTACTGTTGTCACCTCCCTTGTGTACAGGTATAACTATGGCTGTTTTCAAACAATGTGGAAAAATCCCAGTCTCAAATGAGTCATTTATTAAGTACGTTATTATTTCAATTAATTCAAAAGGCATTTTTTTTAATTACTTTTAGGGTTAAGTTGTCAATCCCTGAGGACGCCTTATTTTCTAATGAGTTTATTATTTCAAGAACCTCGACAGTAGTCGTGGGTGTTATGTATAAATTTTGTGACGTTGAGGTGGTCTTATTTTTGAGAAATTCAGAATATTCCATACTTGTCCAATTTAAGTTTTTATTTTGTTCAGTTGTTCTGCGACCTATGTTGATGAAATGGTTATTTAGGAGCTCATCCACTTCTTCTGGTATGTTTATAATTTTTTCATTTACAATTTTCCAAGTTTTCCTAGCAGAATTTTTTGATTTAGAAATTTCTGTTTTATAAAATGTATTTTTGGCTTCAATACATACTTTTTTTAATAATATTTTATACATTTTGTAGTAATTTTGAAAGTTCATATTTGTGGTATATTTGTTCATGTACGATAATGAGCGTTTGTTTTTGGCGGATATTTTTATGCCTTTCGTAGTCCAAGGTTTATTCTTAGAATTTATATTTGTCTTTCTTAGTTTAAAGGAGTTTTCATAAGCATCAGTTATCTTAATTATTAATTTCTTTCGTATCTGTTACGGTTCAGTAATGGATTGTATACTTTTAACTGCATTCTAACTTTATTATAAAGTTATTATAAATTGAAAAAAAAATGAAAAAAAAACAAAATTTAATAATCATCATAGAAAAAAAAATTTTGTACCGATAACCATTTCACAGCAGATTGAACATCGAATAAAAAATGTCTTTTTGTCTGTAAGTGTGTGTGTGTGCGCGTGTATATGTATGTACTAGTCAACCGTCCTAGGATGGCATGTAGTCCAGAGAAAGAAGAAATATCGTCACTGTTGGACAGTGACAAACAAGCTAGCTAGCTAGGCAGCTTAAGAAGCTTAAAAAGCCTGTTTGTCCCTGCGCGACTACTTGCCATCCTAGGATGGTTGATTAGTATGTGTGTATACCGTTTCTTGTAAACACGATAACTCCTGTTAGACCTAAAATATTTCATTACAATTTGGAACATATGTAAAACAGTATAGTGCAATAATCCCTATTGAAATTGGGCCATATCTGTAATGTTGATAACCACCGGCCTACAAACTTAAATTCTTATATAAAATAGGTTTTAGTTTAATTTCATAGCAAAATGTTAAATAAAGTTGGTTTGAACCTAATATACACCCTGTATATTACGGTTTATAAATCTTATATATCTTCATATTTTTGTATGCTTAATCAAAAACCTTAGTAACATTTTGCTCTGAAATTAAAATAAAACATATTTTACAAAGTGGAATATAGATTTCATCAACAACTTTTAGTACGTGTCCCCTTATCTCATCTATCCCAGCAGCTAATTTCCTCGTTGTTTTAAGCAATATTTCTAACTTCAGCTGAAGTGAGAGGCAAAAGATAAAAATTATGTATAACATTGGCATGTAATATAATTTTAGTATAATCAGATTTAGAACACTGAAAATTTAAGAAAAACTATTAAAACCATTCCATATTTCCTACTCATTGTTAGCACCAGATTAAGATAATAAAATTATCGATAACTTTGTTAAAACAATTAACACCTCTGGTTTTTTACATATACAGAGGGTGCTAAATGGGTGCTAAATGATGACATAGGTTTCGCAATTAGCACCGATAGTTGAGATATTGATATGCTGGCACCAGATTAAGGTAATAAATTTATCAATAACTTAGTTAAAACAATTAGCACCTCTGTTTTTTTACATATACGGAAGATGCTAAATGGGTTCTAAATTATGATCTAGGTTTCCCAATTAGCACCGATAGTTATGGTAATGATATTCTGATGTGAAGCTGGAACCAGATTAAGATAATGAAATTATCAATAACTTTGTTAAAACAATTAGCACCTCCGTTTTTTTTACATATACAGGGGGTGCTAAATGATGACATAGGTTTCGCAATTAGCACCAATAGTTCGGATATTGATATGCTGATGTGAAGCTGGCACCAGATTAAGGTAATAAAATTATCAATAACTTTGTTAAAACAATTAGCACCTGTTTTTTACATATACGGATGATGCTAAATGGGTGCTAAATTATTATCTAGGTTTCGCAATTAGCACCGATAGTTGTGGTAATGACATTCTGATGTGAAGCTGGAACCATATTAAGATAATAAAATTATCAATAACTTTGTTAAAACAATTAGCACCTTTGTTTTTTTTACATATACAGAGGGTGCTAAATGGGTGCTAAATGATGACATAAGTTTCGCAATTAGCACCAATAGTTGGGATATTGATATGCTGATGTGAAGCTGGTACCAGATTAAGGTAATAAAATTATCAATAACTTTGTTAAAACAATTAGCACATCTGTTTTTTTACATATATGGAAGATGCTAAATGGGTGCTAAATTATAATCTAGGTTTCCCAATTAGCACCGATAGTTGTGGTAATGACGTCCTGATGTGAAGCTGGAACCAGATTATGATAATAAAATTATCAATAACTTTGTTAAAACAATTAGCACCTCTGGTTTTTTTACATATATACAGAGGGTGCTAAATGGATGCTAAATGATGATATAGGTTTTGCAATTTGCACCGATAGTTATGATATTGATATGCTGATGTGAAGCTGGCACCAGATTAAAGTAATAAAATTATCAATAACTTTGTTAAAACAATTAGCACCTCTGTTTTCTTACATATATGGAGGGTGCTAAATGGGTGCTAATTGGTGATATAGATTTCGCAATTAGCACCGATATTTGTGGTGCCGGTGTGAAGTTGGCACTGGGTTATGAAATCATTAATAACTTTTTTAAAACAATTAGCACCTCTGTTTTTCCACATACTCAGAGGGTGCGAAATGATTGCTAAATAGTGGTATATGTTTCGCAATTAGCACCGATGGTTGTGGTGCTGATGTGAAGTTGGCACCAAATTTATAAAATTAGTAATAAGTTTGTTGAAACATTTAGCACCTCTGTTTTTTCTACATATACAGAGGGTGCTAAATGAGTGCTAAATCATGATGTAGGTTTGGCAATTAGCACCGATGGTTTTGGTGCCAAATTTACAGACCCGTAAACTACACATTTTAAATGTTTTGCTAAAGATGGGTCCAGAGTTTTCGATTTGCCTGCGTCGGATCGTTGTTTTCTTGGGAGGGCACCTTCTTTCACCAGTTTGTGTATTGTCGAACGGGGAACTTTTGTCAGAGATGCTGTTTTACCTATTACATCCAAATCATCCAAATTAGGGTCATTAGCTTTTTGTTCCAAAATACTATCGTAAACATTTAAGCAAATTTGTTTCCCGTCCACGTCCAAATGTACTCGTTTTTTTCTTACTGAAAACACTGATGGATTTTGATTTTCTTTATCACTGTAATCACTATCACTTTCATTTTCACAAACACGATTGATTGGATGTAGATGCCTCACACGGTCGACACATTTTTATCAGGGGCGGCTGATGAAATTTCAACAATTTTTTTCTCGTCTGTGGCGCATGGGACCCATACGAAATATGGGAAATAACATCTAGAGAAGCACTCCTCTAACGACGCCTAAGAAATTTTGAAAGAGCAGTTTGCGAAAATTTTTTTCAAAATTCGATTGACCCCCCTAGGTCTAGGGACTCCTGTTTAAAATTAATTTTTTTTGTCATATACATTTTACTTTTCATAAAAATACAACACTTTTTGAAATTTATGAAAATATTTCCATTACTAACTGAGATACAACGAATTGAAATTTTATCATTTGTTAAATTGTAAATTACAATGAATTTTTCGCAAACTGCTTTTTCGAAATTTTTTAGGGGTCGTTAGAGGAGTGCTTCTCTAGATGTTATTTCCCATATTTCGTATGGGTCCCATGCGCCACAGACGAGAAAAAAATTGTTGAAATTTCACCAGCCGCCCCTGATTTTTATATAAAATATACTTTATAATAAAAAATAAATAGATATAAAATTATAATAATTTATAATATTACACTTACAATATCCCCCAAAGCACTGCTATGAATTGGTAACAAAACTTACTAAAATTATTTTCAAAAACACATTACCAAATAAAGAAATATAAAACAATTATCGAATTATATCTTCACCCCGGCAGTATAAGCTCGACTGCGGTATCTCTAAGTGCGGTCCTGAATTAAAAATAACAGTCTAACGGTTTACGTGTACACGCCTCGTCAGATGCCGACATCGATATCATCTCTCTCATATTAATGTAAGTGGAGTAAAGACGGGAGATCTACTTACCCGGCCAATTCATTCCTCTCCCCTCATAAGGTCATAGCCCCTCACACTATTAAGACTACTTACTTCAACATACATACAATTTATAACTTTAAACGTCTAAAAACCCTTTAAGCATACATGAAATAGGTGCATTTAAAGATCTTAAAAATTAAGTAGTTTTTTTCATAGTTACCTTTACTCCTATTATTACACATTATAACGTTAATGTCAAAATTGACAAACGTTATTTAGCCATGTCACAGAAAAGGTAAACCTACTACCTTTTCTGTGGCCAAGTTATAATATTATTTGAAACCCTAATTTGATAGCATAAGGTAAATCCCAAGCAGCATTCAAAGTGATGGGAACTGACATCTGAGGCATCGGAACTTTAATATAGTAGGAATGACATAACTGTTACTAAATTTGTGACTTTGAGGTAATATTCACTTTGTGGTATGCATTTGTAGTGTTAATTATGTAGATTCTACTGAATTCAGGTATTGTATAGTTATAACACTTTCAAGTAACTACTGCAGAATCTGCAACGTCGCGGATACTACTATGCATTACTTTGAAGCATCCTCAACTGCAAAGTGAAAATTGGTAGTAATGCCGACCGCACAGCATTACCAAAGGACCACTTCAAAGTAACGATAACTTCAAGTGTGCAATTTTAAGTCCTTGGTACGTTGTTGAAAAATTTTCTGGAACTTCAAAGTTATTGTCTAACTTATTAGTGACATCTCGAGTGAAAGTGAGGTTATTTCTACGAACACAGGGGCTCTGAAGTTATTTTTACTGCTCCTCACTAATTGAAAATGACTACAAAGTTACATATACCTTAAAAACCTACTATAAAGTAATATTAACTTTCAAGACAATTTATATAATTATTGACATTGAATAAAATGGCAGCATCTGAAATGCTCAGTAAAAGCGAAATAAAGTTTATCGGCACTCATCCACGTTTTATAGAAAACTGAACAAACAGTTAAACAGTAGTGGAAATAGTGATTCTTCAGAATGTAATGCACACATGAAAGATTATTTGGCCACAGCAAAACCATCATTTTTGGCAATAAGAAGTGCAAAAGTGTTCCTATCAACACAAGGAGAAGAGTAATCGTATTTTGATCATGTGATTCAGCATATTACGCAGGGAGTGCAAATTAATTATTAATCTAAAAACTTCGTTAGACTTATTTGGGACTGGATTGGAAAAACAATTCATGGAGAACTTTAAAGCTACGAATGATTCGAATTAATGTAATTCTTTGGCAGAAAAAAACGAAGATTTTCGTAAGTCTGTTTTAGAGAATCCAAAGATCTTAGAATTTAAAGCCTTTTACTTTTATTATATTGCTCTTCATACCATTTTTACGATATAGTGTAGTTGCATAAGAGTTTCAAACATATTTTATTTTGAAAAACTTTGTTTCTATAAATAGTTTTTTTCAAAATGCGCCTTATCCAGTCTGTTGCTCCAAAATGCTTCTTATCCAAATTTAATTTTAAACTTTTGAGAATACAGAGCATAAACGATTTAAAAGGCTTGTGTTTTACTGATCTATTAATAATACTCTTTTATGGCAAAATCTAGCTAGGAACAAAAATATGTGATTATAACGAAACACGGTTTTTTTGATTTCCTGTAATTTTCGTCTAGTGGGCAAGGCGCATTTTGAAATGACCTTCCCCATTTATTATATTTCTGTAGTTTTTGCAATTGTTTGTAAGGTGTAAACAAACAGTTAGATTAAAACATTTCTCGATTGTAGACGTTTCTTGGTCAGAGGTATTGTAAAAGCATTCTTCAAACAAAAGTAGTCAGGGTAATTGTTGTATAATAATAATTAGTTGGGGCTACAGTATAAAAATGTATTGACACAGGACAGATATTTTAATCAAATATTATTTATTTAAGCGGTATTAGACACCGAAGATATGGGGAGTGCAATTGATCCCGAGGAACTCATTATTTGCCCATATAACAACTCCCATCATATTCGCAGAATGAAAATGGGGTTTCATCTGGTGAAATGCAAAAAAAGTTATCCTAATGTCAAAATGTGTCCGTGTGACTTCAATGTCACCCACCAAGTACCTGAACCTGAACTTCAGTATCACCATGAAAATTGTAGTAGTAGAAAGGATTTAGAGATAGCAGTATATCAAGAACAAGGTGAGTTAGTTCATTTTTGTACATTCATGAAGAGTTTAGGATGTTTTCAGACAGTAGACTAGTTGAAAGTTTTGTTCTATTTATCTTTATAGCCAGGCAGGTAGCGACAGATTTTTCGCCTTAATACATTTAAAGCTAGATTTTTTTTTCCATGATAACTTAAACAGCATCAATGATGAAGATGCAATTCTACCAATCTATAAGTACTGCAAAAATGAGTAAAAAATTAAATAACACGTTGCAAAAAGAGATATCGATTTTCTGAAATGTCACAAAATGTCACTTTTGATTCGTTCCTGCCGAGCCGAATTTTCGAACTTCGCCGTGCAATTTACGATCAGGTTTATCTGGAAGACGTCCTCTATACGTCGCGACATCGTACGTCCGTCCCAATGGTGTTTTTCGAAAAATATGAACATATCAAGATTGCATGTTTTTGCAATTTTTTCAGCTCCGAAATGCAAGCTGTTTTCTGCGATTTTTCGCAGATATCTTTGAAACGGTGAGAGTTAGCTCGAAATAAAAAATAAGGTCATACGAGTATTTTCCACTATGAATCTTTTTCTTTCATCAGAATTTTGATTTTTTTTTTTTTTTCGTTTCGGAAATGACGGCAAAAAATCGCAAATTTAGAGCTTCTACAGTTGGCAACTTTTTAATCTTGGCTCCTACGCCAAAAGACTACTCTAGCTAATTTAAATAGAATTAAATTTGCTAAAACCACAAAAACGAAGGAATTAAAGCGGGCGGGATTTGGAAGTATTTTTTTTTTCGGTTAAATTTCTCCATTTTGTCACCGTAATTAATCGGTAATTAACTGAAATCGATCTCATATACGATGTTCACTTAAAATCATGTACTGCTTTGACGCTCCGTTAATCTCGGCCCTTCGAAACAAAGGTTTCTGAGAAAAAATATTTTTTAAGATTTACATACATTCTATTAGTGGGGGAGCTACGTATATAAAAACTGCAAATTGTGATAAGAATAAGCCTTTTGGTATGAATTTAGGTTATGGTCAGACAATGAAAATAAGATGGGGAGGCACTGCCCAAAGTTGTTATAATCCTAAATGGCGGCTATTTCTCAAAATGGCTACCCGTATTTTGTTTTTGCTACACTTTTCTTCATACACATCATGCAAAAGTGTGCGTTATATGTATTTACATATTTCTCAGGTCAAGGGTGCATTACTACAAGTATTGCGTAATGTTTTCCAAGCTGGACACATTTGGGGACAAGCAAATAAACGCACAATATGTGTACCATCACCAAACGATTGGGGATGGTGGTTGCATAATGAATCTTGGCGGTTGAAATGGTCGGAGTTATCAGAAATTTCTGATTCCTGCAACGAACTCATAAAATGTGTTTGCAAAATCTGCAAAAACAAGTGCAGCTGCAGAACTGCTGGTTTATCGTGCACATTATTGTGCAAATGCAAGAATGAATGTGAACAATAACAATGGTGTTGGTAGAAATATTCTGCAGAACTTATAAAATTAAAAGTGTACTATTTGGTTTGTTATATTTATGAATTAACACTTTGTGTAAATAAATTTACGTTTAATGCATTATTACTTAATCTATTTACTTATCCTAGACCTAAAACATATAAATTGATATAAAACACTATTTTGCATCATGTGTATCAAAGAAAATGTATCAAAAACAAAATACGGGTAGCCATTTTGAAAAATAGCCGCCATTTTGGATTATAACAACTTTGGGCGTTGCCTCCCCATCTTATTTTTATTGCCTAACTTTAATCTACATTCTCACCGAAGGGCATGTTCTTATCACAATTTGCAGTTTTCTTATGGTTTTTGTTGTAGAGCTCCCCCACTATATAGGAAAACGTAATTTCCTACATTTCCTCGAATATCTCGATTATTATCGTTTTTTTTTTTCGAAAAATTTGTAGACAGCTTATGTAAAGAGAATTGATTGAGCTTTTCGACACTTTTTTTTATTTTTTCTCTAACCTAAAAAGTATCAATGATGAAAGTGCAAGTCTAAGGAAACTTTTGTGTTGCAAAAATGAGTAAAAAATGAAACAACACATGTTACAAAAAGTTTCATAAATCTATATCTACAAGATTAAAATTTTACATACTCACAGATGACATAAAAACATACCGGAAAATAATATTTTACCGCTTCGGAAGCGTTGCCATGTCAGGTCTACCACCCACGCAAAGTGTGGAAAAAACAAACATTTTTTACTTATATCTACAAAGCTGAAATTTTTTTCTGGGATAGAAAACACAGTCTACCGATCGTCTAATTTTCCTAAAGACTTGGTAGACGTAATGGATTGCAAGCGCGTGACCGCGGCCGCTGCGCTGGGCTATTGCAGTTGGCGGAGTAGTATTGCATTTTCCGCCGCAGAATGTTAATCTACCAATCTTTTTTTTGTCTACAAGCAGTTATGCACTATTTCGATTGAAAATCACATTCTACTTCCGCTGAAAGGTGGCTAAATCTTTGGTAGACGTTGCCAAAATGGCAATACATAATCAAATCATGACAATTATATTCTTCATTAATATTTAAGAACAGACAGTTTTATTATAGATGTGTTAATAATCACTTTTATTTACTTTATAATATGGCTAGTGGTCGAGCTGAAGTGAAGGTGCGGATGGAAGTTGGCGTTGGCACTTCATTAAGGTGTATAAACGTTAGTAAATTTTACGAGAGGTTGAGATCAAATATATGTGTATTCGGTCTTAAGTTTTCTGTTTTTATGTTAGAGAAAAATAAAAAAAGTGTCAGAAAGCACAATCAATTCTCTTTACATAAGCTGTCTACATAAAAACGATAATTATCGAGATATTTAAGGAAATGTAGGAAATTACACGTTTTCTTATAGAGTGTATGTAAATCTTAAAAAAATATTTTTTCTCAGAAACCTTTGTTTTTAAGGGCCGAGATTAACGGAGCGTCAAAGTAGTACATGATATTAAGTGAACATCGTACAGTATGTCTCACTTTTCATCACTACACCCCAATATCTCGGCCATTTGTTGATCGATTTAGATCAAATTTGGTATACTTCTTTTGCTTCAGATGGTGATTAAAAAGTTATTTAATTTTTTTTTTTTTCGAAATCAAATACGCCTACTATGATCAAAAAAAATTGGCAAAAATTAGGAATTTATATTAGCGATTGAAATAGGGTTTTTGTTTTTACAGAATCTTGTTCGGCATGACCTAAAACCCCTGTATACCAAATTTCGTTAAAAAATATTCATTCCTCTACAAAAAAATCATATCTAAGGTTTCAATAATAATCACCCTACTATTCGAGTTATTTATTGTCGGATATTTACATCACTTGGTAGTAGTGTAATAATGACACTAATTAAGCATTAGGACACATTTTTTATCCAAAACACTATTATGAAATGAATATTTGAAAAATGGTGGCTATTTTTTAAAATACTTAGAACTCGGCATACCAATATCTTTGTTAACATGGAGTGCTTTGGAATGGAGAAACTAAGGTCTCAAAAAAAATTTTGGCATTAGCCACCCCCATTACCACCCCCCATTATTAAAGGGGATGAAAAAAAAAATTGTGATTTAGTGTGTGTACAAGAACCAGAAACGTCAAAATATTTTTTTACTTTATCCACCCTCACTACCACCTCTATCACCACCCTCACCCCACTACCGATGTGGGGTATCGTTTTATGGGTTTTTGGGGTAGAGGATTTCAAATATTATATTATTAAAGTTCCATAAACCTTTATTTCCACATACAAAATTTTTTCGTTGTGAGCGACTTGGATAGAAAATCCGGATGTGGAAGTAGTGATTCCTTGGGCAGCGGTTTTTATTTCGAGCTAACTCTCACAGTTTCGGAGATATCTGCGAAAAATAGCAGCAAATAACAGCTTGCATTTCGGAGCTGAAAAAATTGCAAAAAAAAAATTGCAATCTTGATACGTTCATATTTTTCGAAAAACACCATTGGGACGGACATACGATGTCGCGACGTATAGAGGAAGTCTTCCAGATAAACCTGATCGTAAATTGCACGGCGAAATTCGAAAACTCGGCTCGGCATAACGAATCAAAAGTGACATTTTGTGACATTACAGAAAATCGATATCTCTTTTTGCAACATGTTATTTGATTTTTACTCATTTTTGCAGTACTTATAGATTGGTAGAATTGCACCCACCCCATTACCGATGTGGGGTATCGTTTTATGGGTTTTTGGGGTAGAGGATTTCAAATATTATATTATTAAAGTTCCATAAACAATTATTTCCACATACAAAGTTTTTTCATTGTGAGTGACTTGGATAGAGAATCTGGATGTGGAAGTAGTGATTCCTTGGGCAGCGGTTTTTGTAGAGTTAATGGTTTCAGAGATCTGGAAGTATAAAGGTGCCGTGTCTGAACATTTATAAGACGAAGTATTTAGTTTATATGTATCTCAGAAACTATGGCACTTATATCAAAAACGCTAACAACCAAAATGAAAGACCATTAATTAGACTTTCAAATGATTTTTTGTCTATTCCTATAGCATAAAAAACAAAGAAGTTATGACAAAAACAATGTACTTTTTTACATTTTTTTAATAAAAACGTCGCCATTTTGTTAATGTAAATAGTCACCAAGTATTCTACCTCCATGGTAGTGACTAAAAAATATATTCTCATATATTGTTTTCCATTAGTATATAGAATATATAGAATTATCTAGACGCTCAAATTTTTTTGTCCGCTTACAGCACTTGCTTTAGAAAAAAAACTGCATTAAACTGTAAAGTGATTTTAGAAAAACCGTAAAATTTTTGTTTCTCTGCTAATATCTCCATAAATATTAGTTTTAGAGAAAATATGGCGGACATCAAATATGAAGCTTATAAACTGAGAGAATGCATTCTTTTTTTTAATATTTGTGTAGGGTTAATACTTTCGGAAATATTTAATTACTTCCACATCCAGTGGAAATATAGTAACGACAAAAAATTTTTATTGTTTAAACAGGCTTAGAATATCACGAAACATCGAGATTTTAAGTTTGAGCAAAAAAAAAATTCTGTCTATCTGTTTAACTTTTTTGTGCGCACGATTACTCTATTTAAGATATTGACTTGAAATTTGGTACACGTATGTATTTTATCAAGATCTAAAACTAAATTATATTTTTATCTTATTCCGTAAAAAGGGGAGTAAATTGGGGTAAATGGGGGTAAATAGGTAAATCAATCAGGTAAGAGTCTATAAAATTGGTATTTAGTATATACAAAAGAAGCTAAGGGGGGTGAAAAAAATTGTGATTTAGTATGTGTACAAGAATCAAAGGCCTCAATTTTTTTTTACTTCATCAACCCCCCCACTATCACCCTCCTTCCACCACCCCCACCCCCACTACCAATGTGGCATATCGTTTTATGGGTTTTTGGGGTAAACGAGTTCAAATATTATATTATTAAAGTTCCATAAACAATTATTTCCACGTACAAAATTTTTTTCGTTATGAGAGTTTTAGACTGCCCCGCACGAGGGCCACGAACTTATACAGTTCTTCAATTTTGAGATGAGGACTGAGAGGACAATTTGTAAGGCCCACTGGAAAAATTTTTTTAAAATCATATTGAATATATATGAACTATACCATTAGATGACCGAATCGTACAACTTTTATTTAAGTCATTTTTCAACTGTTAGCTTAACCGGCGAGATAATTCCCAACAAACAGAAAAGATCGGCCCATCAGCGGGCCATCACTGGGCCAGAAATGAAACTTCTGGCCCTGTGATGGCCCACTGGAGGGCCGACCTTTTGTGTTTGTAGGGTTGGGTTCTTGTGATTTCAATTGTTGGTATTGGGCCTGAGTAAGGCCCACTGGAAAACATTTTTGAAAATCATATTTGAACGTATTTTTTTCCGTAGAATTAGATTCTGCAATAAAAAATGGGGGTTCCCATTTAAAAGAACAAGTTTGGGTATCACAGGGCCTCATCAAGGTCACGGACCCGGCGCCCGCCCACCACAGAATCAGATGGCCCCCTTAGAACCTAACAACTTTTGTAGAGGTCATTTCTTAATTGGAGGCTTACACGACGAGATATTTGCAATAATAGATTAAAATGATCCACCCTGTTGTGTATTTTAAAACCCACTATAACAGATTTTTATCAGTACCAATAACTATACATTCGTTTGGGGGCCATTCAACAAATCCGTTCACTTTATCTCACAATCTTCGTTTTAGAAACGTCAAATTCTGGATTTGTATTTACTACCACTTTATGCACTTGTTGCATAAATTACTGTTTTTTCACACTTTTTTCCTATTACCATAAACATATATTTTACGCACTAAAATTAATGAAATAAGTACAGTTTTTTTAACAGTCATACAAAAATATAATTTACATAAATTTACTCTTCAAAATTGGGTTTTTTTCTAGTTTTACCTCCTTTATATGCTTTTATCAATCTAACAAGTACCACTCTCACCAAAACCAATATTCAAATTATAATATAAAAACTTATTATTTACAGGTTCGGAAATTGACAGATTTCCAGTGCATAACATTCACGTGAAAACCGAAGAATCCTGGGACGACAGTAATAACGCATCTTATGATCCAAAAATATATTGTGAAAGAAATTTCGTACTGAGGAAATTAGACGTGGAATCTGCAGCAAAGAAAAAGAATTTTTATATAGAAGAGCGTTGCAGGCTTAAAAATTTGATGGAGAAAAGAATTGAAGAACCTAAAGAAGGAATTGTTGATGAAGAAGACAAAAGTAAGAAAGAGAAGGTTCTTCCGAAAACTTCTGTAAATGACAATACACCCAATTCCATCTCAGTTCTACTGGCACAGATTAAACTAGGTGCAAATACACCATACAATTCATTCAAGTAAAATAAGTAGGGCGTTTATTACTTGTAAAATATGTTTAGTTCTGTTGACCTTTTTTTTTTTACTCATAATTTACTTTTGATATTTTTCCTATAGTTGCCATTTAGGTGCTCAAAATAATACAACTTATAGCCAATTTCACAATCGTTGGTTATCTTTTTGGTTGACTAACTCTTTGGTCTGTATATAGTCTATATTGATTAAAATTTTAAAATAATGTTAATATTTTTATAACGTTGTTTGTCTCCTCATCGAAAATTCTAATGGAGAAATTGAATGCATTGAAAAGACGAATTTTTATGAGGGAATACAAACTTTACTTTCAACATGTCTCAGATCTCTGCTATGAATTTTTGGACGCCTTTTTATTTTATTGAATTAATAATTAGGTTCTCCTGTTTTGAAAATATTTAAAAAATCCTACGTGTATGAGTCTCCTTTTCGCATATTTAACAGATTAAAATCACGTAAATATATTCAGTTCAATTCAACAAGACTTTATTTATAATTAAAAATACAAGTGCGCCTAGTAGGAATCTGGCCCGGAGCCAATCAGGCAACCTAGGTGTGCAGCACCATCCGTGGTGTGTGTAAAGTTGGGCGGGGCAGGTCCGATTCGACTAAGAATGGTATTTCAGATGGGGAGTTGTAACTCCTATTCGCCGAACGAATTTAAAGACAACAATGGAGTTAAAATTATGCTGCCCACAAGCGTTTACCACTAACACACCTACAAATTTTAATTTTTATTTTGTATCGTTAACCAAAACCACTTATTTGCATTGTTTTGGTCCCATCTACCATCTACGTCTAACATAGTCATAAAAAAAATTTGTTGGCTCTAAAAATTGTAATAACTGACCTAACTCACATATCATGGTATAATTTTAATAAAAAAAGCAATTAACTACATCATGTGAAAAAATATTTGCCATTTTGATATATATTTCAAATACATGTTATATACTATATATTTAATTAGAATATAAGCCCTTTAATCAGAAAATTAATTATTCTTCTTGCGCTTCTTAGCCTGTCTCTTATAAGTTACTTCTGGAGCAACTCTTATACATGTCCAACAGTAGTCTGCCAACATCGCAGAAGTACATTTGCCCTGATATCTTTTTTCCATATTTTGAATATCCTGGTGGAATCTCTCCATGCTCATCACTTACTGCACCAGTTTTCTGGGAAGTAATCTAGGTGTGAATGTAGAAAGTGGACTTTTAATGACATATTGCATCCTAATTTCTGGTAGCAGGAAAGAAGATTCCCGACAAGATCTCTATAGTTTTCTGCTCTTTTGTTACCGAGAAAGTGTGTTGCTACCATTTTAAAGGAATTCCAAGCAGCTTTTTCATTACCTTCTAGAATGTTGTCAAATTCAGCATCTTTGAAAAGGTTCTTGATTTGAGGACCCACAAAAATTCCCTCTTTAATTTTCGCATTACTAAGTCTGGGAAATTTTTGTTTTAAATAACTGAAAGCACGCCCTTCTTTGTCCATAGCTTTTACCAAGTTTTTCATAAGCCCCAGTTTTATGTGGAATGGTGGCAGTATTACCTTTTATGAATCAACTAATGGAATGTTAGCAACATTTTTTTCTCTTGGTTCAAAACCCAGTCTTGGCGGCCAAATTTTTCTTCTGTAATGTTCTAATCGCACTCGACTGACCCACTCACAAAGAAAACAGCAATATTTGGTATACGCTTGCTGCATACCAATAAGATAGCTATCACTTTTAAGTTTGCACAAATCTGCTACCAATACTTGTTATATTCTATAGTTTGTAGCAATACATTCATGTTACTGTAATTTTCCTTCATGTGAGCAGCATGGGCGATTGGAATTGATGGCAATTTATTTCCATTGTGGAGTAACACAGCTTTTAGACTAAGTTTCGAGGCGTCAATAAAAAGTTTCCAGTCACTAGAATCACGGGGAATGTGTAAAGCACTCATTAAACCGTCAATGTCCTTGCAGGCAACCAAGTCATTTTCCATTTTGAAAAGGGGTATAAGATCTTTTTGACGACTTCGATACATGGAAACTTTAACATTTTCTTGTAGTAAATTCCATTGTTGTAATCGAGATGCTAAAATCTCCGCTTTTGCCTTGGACAGATCAAGGTCTCTTATAAGATCACTTAATTCGCATTGATTAATTTTGTGTGGTTCACCACCGGACACTTCGGCAGAGAAATCGGGATCTTGTGATGTTGATGGCTGGACTAAGTCGTCATCTACATTATCATCCGATTCTTCGTCAGAATCAAGGCTGTATTCTTGAGGTGAATTAGAAATAGGTAGTTCATCACTATGGAGAACCGGGCGAATGGCAGATGGTAAATTGGGGTATTGTATTACCATCCTTTTTTTTTCTTGTTAATACCCTGTCTAATAGGAGGTATCACACAAAAATAACAATCGGTAACATGATCTGTAGGTTCTCGCCAGATCATGGGCACAGCAAAAACCATTGAACGTCCTCTTCCACTTAGCGAACTGCAAAGATTGTTCGCACAATTGCTGCAACATATATGAGGTTCCCATTTTTTGTCTTCATCTCCAATTGTACAACCAAAATACAACTGGTACGCCTTCTTAATTTTGGGAGTAAAATTATGCTTTTGATGCTCAAAAGTCACTTCACCACAAATATAACAAAAGTTTTTAGGTGTATTTACACAATCTCATGGCATATTTTCAAAATAGCACTATTTACTTTCGAAAATGAACGCTTATCATGCACAAGGTACAAATACGACTACCTAAGAATGAATATTAGTTTTAGTGACAAATAAAGAGGTGGTAGTTACACTCAAAGAAAATGATAGGTAAATTCAACCAAAAAGAGCATATGAAATCGCGCCTATCTAGTTTCATAGTTAAATCAATCAGAGAAGAATAGTCATACAACTTTATTTGTTTTCGTAAACAAGTAGTTTAATAATCATATCTTCTTGTAACAAATTAAATAGTACAATGACATTTTTTTATGTTCACTAACCATTTTCAATTTGGTCCACAATTAAATAGTACGACTTTGTTTTTTGTTCACCAACTAATTTTTAGGTTGATCTACACTTTATTGTATGATGAAGTTTTTTTTGGTTAGCCAAAATCTCAGTATTGAGACATCAGACCACCCAAACCAAAGATTAGAGATCGTTTATAAGATCCATCCAAATATATCGATGATCCCTGAAAGAATTTGAACATTGCAATCATGTTATTAATTTTCTATAAATTCATAAGAGTATAAGATAATGCATGATTGATTATTGTCAGTGATTTGTATGTGGCGTCATCTGGGAATAATTTCTGTAATACACTACGTGGTAAGCAAGCAAATTTTATGGTAATTCTTTTAGAACTTCTAGAAGACGACAATAATATTGGTTTGTCTACCAAGTACAATAATACAGCGAACTAATACTGGGTTAGAATTACAATTCGATAATAGTGGTCCGCTGGAATTCCAATTATCTTCCCGACAATGTCGGGTCCCAGCAGCTGGATCGTCCTATGCCTTACATTTTATTACCAGTATTGGGAAAACCAGAGCTAACTTGAACTTTTGCTTTTTATATTGTTATTTAGCATGACGAAGTTACTAAGAATTTGCTATTTTTACTTCCAATACATGTAGGCTGTAGAATAGTGATTGTTTATTTTAAAAATTGTCGCACTGTGCATGCACAAAAAGCACTAAAGGAATTTGGTTACTGTCACGGGAAAACAAAAAACAAAGAAAAAACCTGTTCAAAGTAATTCTCCGCCCTGGTGGTCTTCCTGCCTCCAGGAAAGTAGAGGAAAGTTAAAAGTTGTGGGTTTTAAAAGTTAGGATTTTCAAGAAGGTTATCGGCCGAGAGGTGAATTTTGGAACAAAAGAGGACAAAAAGAACAAAAAGGATAAAACAATAAACAAACAAACAGAAAAGGAATAGAGACTGTAAAGTTGATAAAGATAGAGTAAAGGTAGATTATAGTAGTGAAGAAGTTGGCTAAGGTGGAAGTTGCTTGAAAATAGGCAACGTCTGGTATGGTAATGGCTGTTTCAAATTAAATAGAATTGCATTATGCTGTCTGATTCGTGTTATGTTACGGGTTAGCGGACCATCGCCCAGTTTGAATTCGAAGAATTTTTGCAAAATCTCTTGGACGTAGTCTGCTAGTGGAGTTATATCGTGACAGCGGACGTAAATATACCGGGTGACACAGGAGATATGTAACACCCCGTAGCATGTTTATTTAAAAAGATATTATTTTGAAATTTGGTAGACTTATATAATGCGTGATTGTCCTTTTTTTGGTACAAACAAGAAATTTTTTCCACTTCCGGTGAAACCTACTTCGTTATTTTAAATGGCACCCTGTATATATTTTTTTCCTATCTGATTCTACTTAAATTTCTCTTTTCAACTATGTATACCAAGATGACATTCGTTTTTAAAATGACTGCTGAAAACCATTTTATTGCACTAAGTGAAGTTGGCTATGAAATGAAATGTGGCGGTAATTAATGCTTAATGTGCTGCGACATCAAAAGAACCCTGGTACACAATTTTGTGTTTCATATTTGTTATGTTCTAATCAGTACCCGAAGAGACTGCAGAATTTTTATATTACATAAAAATCTCTAGACTAAATCCCCAAAATCATAAAAACTAAGATAGAAACACTAATTTTAAATTTGACCAATTTGTAAAATATTTATTCGTCTTTCACTTTTACTCAATAAAATTTATTGTTATGTCTGATTTTGCTTGCTTTTAAATAAAATTGATTTCGAAGAATCTCAAAAGGCTGGCCATTATTTTCCCTGCATCGTCGAATTCTTGTAACCAGTACCTCTAAGCACATTTTCTAACTGCAATTCAGTAAACTATTAATTTATTGCTAACCTAACTCTCATTTTTAAGTCTTCCCTATTTTGCAGTGGAGTTTTATAAACCATCTAATTGGTAAAAGTGAAATATGAATAAATATTTTACAAATGGATAAAATTTGAAATAAGTGTTTCTAGCTTAGTTTTTGTGATTTGGTGGATTTAGTCTAGAGATTTTTCTTCAATATAAAAATTGTACAAAGTATTTTCGGCTACTGATTAGAACAAAACAACAAAATTGTGTACCACGGTTCTTTTGATATTGCAGCACACTAAGCATTAATTACCGCTACATTTCATACCATAGCCAACTTGGCTTAATGCAATAAAAAGGTTTTCAGTAACCATTTTAAAAATGAGTGCCACCTTGCTATACATAGTTGAAAAGAGGAATTTAAGGAAAACCAGATAGGAAAAAAATATATACAGGGTGTCATTTAAAATAACAAAGTAGATGTCACTTCCGGTGAAACCGGAAGTGAAAAAAATTTCTTGTTTGTACTAAAAAAAGGAAAATCACACATTATGTAGGTCTACCAAATTTCAAAATAATATCTTTTTAAATAAACATGCTACGGGGTGTTACATATCTCCTGTGTCACCCGGTATGGAGTAATGTGATCATATTGGGGTACAGTTGTAAAATATCGAACACAGCAGTTTTCAATTTTTTGTAAGCGGTATTTGTCTTGTGAAAGATAGGGACTGTATACAAATGTGTGCAGAGGCAGGGCAAATCGGGGCAGTGCCCAAGTGTCCTAGTCGGCGCCTGTTTTTTTTCCGCTAAAAATGTTTTTGGATTTCTCCCCCCCCTGCTTATCAAAATATGTTGGGATAAAAAAAATGTTTTTTCAGATTAGGATTAGGTATTAAGAAAATAATATAATTGTTTGCCCTGGGGCCCCATGACGTCTAGTTACGCCACTGAATGTGTGTATATGGAATAGTTTCAGAAAGCAATATTTTAGTATTTGTATTTTCAAATATCTTTTAAATGCATTTAATTGTTTTATGCTATGAAAAGCTTTTTTGTAAATATTATTTTCTACTCATTATTCATTTATTTCATTTATTAGACATTCCCTACCTGTACTTTAATAAGATTCATTAAGATACAAATTTTCCATTAAGATACAAGTTTATAACCAATAGAAACGCGACACACAACAATATTCTATCAATATCAACTACTGCCTTGAACATCTGACTGATCTAAAATTTACCAATTTTGACAAGTCATAATCAGTGAACATGTGGGATAGTGAAAGTGAAATTGAAATAATAATCCATAATATTTCCTAAATTGTAATCTATAATACATTTCAGAAATAAAGTGTTAACTTTCTATTTTATTATGACTAGTCGTCGAAAAAATAGTGTATGCAACTCACATTTAATGGCTATTAGGACACTCGCATTCATAATACTCATGCTTGTGGCTTAACAGCCATCATTAAATGGTTGTTGCATAATATACTATCATTGTGTTAGTAAACGTATTCTAAATAACTTTCAAAATGTCCGTCTGTCCGTTCATCACATTTTTGTAATAACGATAATTTAAGAAAGACAAGTCCGACTGTATTGAAATTTGGACACTACGTTAATGTTATTTGGAGGAAAAACACTATTATACTATACCTCCCATTGTTAAATTTTTATAAAAACTAATTCCTATCTTAACAAACTCATTCTTTATTTTATGACTTGTATACAATACAATACAAATTTATTGGTATTAATTATACAAAGTATAATTAATAGCAATAAATTTGTATTGTATTGTATTGTATTGTTTTTGATCAAAATCGATCAATAAATAAAAAAATTATTAATTATTTTAATTTAAAAAAACTATATTTCTGATTTTTATGTTTTTGTAATTGAATAGAAATCTTGTGAAATGATATTTCCTTTTAATGTTTTTTATACACTTTACTAGCTTTGCTAGTATTAGCGTGTCCTGGAGTTTTTTGTCCGTTTCATAAATTTCCGTGCAGAGCCGAAACATTTACGCGCAGTGGCACTCGCCCAAGCCTCTCAAATTCATTTAAATTTTCAGCCAATTTCGAGTATCAAACATACTTGTCAGCTTTGACTCCTGCCCGGATACGTCAGTTCCTCTTGTGTCTCTTTCTGGCATAGTATGCACAGTTCACAATTAATCTCCTTCTAATTATCATTCTCCACCAAACTAACATCACACAGTTTAATTTTTTTTATAACAAATGCAGAGATAACAATTGCAGTTTCGTTCACCTAACACTAATATAAAAACCGCTGCCCAAGGAATCACTACTTCCACATCCAGATTCTTTTCCAAGTCACTCACAACGAAAAAATTTTTGTATGTGGAAATAATTGTTTATGGAACTTTAATGACATAATATTTGAAATCCTCTACCCCAAAAACCCATAAAACAATACCCCACATCGGTAGCGGGGTGGGGGTGGTGATAAGGGGTGGTAGTGGGGGTGGATGAAGTAAAAAAACATTTTGAGGTTTCTGGTTCTTGTACACACACTAAATCACAATTTTTTTTCATCCCCTTTAATAAGGGGGTGAGGGTGGTACTGGGGGTGGCTAATGCCAAAAATTTTTTTGAGACCTCAATTTCTCTTGTATATACTAAATACCAATTTTATGGACTCTTATATGCTTGATTGACCTATTTACCCCAAATTTACCCCAATTTACCCCCCAAACCTTCGACGGAACAAGATGAAAATATAATCTAGTTCTAGATCTCGTTAAGGTACATATGTGTACCAAATTTCAAGTCAATATCTTAAACGGTTCCAGAGTAAACGTGCGCACAAAAAAAAGTTACAGAGACAAACCGACAGACAGAATTTTTTTTTTTCGCTCAAACTTAAAATCTCGACGTTTCATGACATTTTGAGCCTATTTGGAAAATAAATATTTTTTAAAATTTTTTTGTCGTTACTACCCTGTCAAAAAAATCTCATCAATCCGTATTGAAAATTATCAAAAATTAATAAGTATCTATGAGAACCTATATGGTCAATAAGTTTCTATAAGAGTTAGGTAAAGTTGCTGTTGAAATTGTTATCAGTTTATATCCGAATTGACCAGCAAAATGAGTCAAGCCATATCCATCTGTAAATCCAAACATTTACTTATACCACATCAATGAGAATTTATGAGCACAGTATCTAATGTAATTCGTGCGGCTTTCCGTGATTAAAAGACAAGTGTTTCTTTAAGAAACGAGCTGCATTAGGTTAGAACAGTTTTGATTTGCAATTGAAGATTACAAATTATAATGTTTGAATAGGGATTTATGAGATCAGTTTCTATGAGTATTAATGTTTTTTTTCAGTAATATATTAAATGTGTTTTCATTTGTTTGAATGGGTAAAAAGAAAGGTCAGTTTTCAACTGCAATTACAAATACAAGTTTAATCGCTTCGAAGGGGTTATATGCGATCGATTTCTAAAAGTATTTATGCTGTTTTCCGAATATAGTTATGATGAGGTTTAATCAGTAACAAATTGTTAACTACTTGTTATGATATGGTCGGAAATTCCAAGTACACATTTAGTATTCCTTCAAGAGGATTGATGAGGGCAGTTTCTACGAGTATCTATTTGTTGTTCCTATAGTAAATTCTATAAGTCTTTATCAGTACAGATTCGGATCTAATTTAAATATGAAAATTATATCAGAATAAAGCAACCAAATATTTTAAACAGTATCTATTTGTAAATCCACACATTTACTTATACTATCTCAATGAGAATTTATGAGAACAGTATCTAATGTAAAACGTGCGCCTTTCCGTGGTTAAATGGCAAGAGTTTCTATAAGAAACGAGCTGCATTAGGTTAGAACAGTTTTGATTTGCAATTGAAGATTCAAAATTATAATGTTTGAATAGGGATTTATGAGATCAGTTTCTATGAGTATTAATGTTTTTTTTTTCAGTAATATATTAAATGTGTTTTCATTTGTTTGAATGAGTAAAAAGAGTTTTCAACTGCAATTACAAATACAAGTTTAATCACTTCGAATGGGGTTATATGCGATCAATTTCTAAAAGTATTTATGCTGTTTTCCGGATATAATTGTGATGAGGTTTAATCAGTAACAAATTGTTCACTACATGTTATGATTTGGTCGGAAATTCCAAGTACACATTTGGTATTCCTTCAAGAGGATTGATGAGAGCAGTTTCTACGAGTATCTATTTGTTGTTCCTCTAGTAAATTATATAAGTCTTTATCAGTAAAGATTCGGATCTAATTTAAATATGAAAATTATATCAGAATAAAGCAACCAAATATTTTAAACAGTATCTATTTGTAAATCCAGACATTTACTTATACTATCTAAATGAGAATTTATGAGAACAGTATCTAATGTAAAACGTGTGGCTTTTCGTGGTTAAAGGACAAGTGTTTCTATAAGAAACGAGATGCATTAGGTTAGAACAGTTTTGATTTGCAATTGCAGATTACAAATTATAATGTTTAAATAGGGATTTATGAGATCAGTTTCTATGAGTATTAATGTTTTTTTTTCAGTAATATATTAAATGTGTTTGCATTTGTTTGAATGGGTAAAAAGGAAGGTCAGTTTTCAACTGCAATTACAAATACAAGTTTAATCACTTCGAATGGGGTTATATGCGATCAATGTCTAACAGTATTTATGCTGTTTTCCGAATATAATTGTGATGAGGTTAAATCCGTAACAAATTGTTCACTACATGTTACGATATGGTCGGAAATTCCAGGTACATATTTAGTATTCCTTAAAGAGGATTGATGAGAGCAGTTTCTACGAGTATTTATTTGTTGCTCCTACAGTAAATTATATAAGTCTTTATCAGTATGCATTCGGATCTAATTTAAATACAAAAATCATATCAGAATGAAACCCCAAATATTTTAAACAGTGTCCACCTGTAAATCCAAACATTCAAAGATAATATTATAATGAGAATCCATCAGAACAGTATCTAATGTAACGTGTGCGGTTTTCCGTGGCTAAATTTTAAAATTATTTGCAATAAATAAGCTTTAACGGATTCGAACAGTTTTCATTTGCATTTCCAGATGAATAGTTTTAATTGTTAGGGATCTATGAGGTCAGTGTAACGTTTTTTTTTTTCAATAAAATGTGTTTTTATTGGAAAAAAGACATTACACAAAGACACTAATCTCATAGATCCCTATTTAACAATTAAAATTATTCATCTGGAATTGCAAATTAAAACTGTTCAAATCCGTTAAAGCTATTTATTAAAAATACTTTTAAAATTTAGCCACGGAAAGCCGCACGCGTTACATTAGATACTGTTCTGATTGGTTCTCATTAAAATATAAATTTAAATATTTGGATTTACAAGTGGATACTGTTTAAAATATTTGGTTGTGTCATTCTGATATAATTTTTGTATTTAAAGTAGATCCGAATGCATACTGATAAAGACAAATTTTCTATTGGAACAACAAATACATACTCATAGAAACTGCTATCATCAATCCTTACGAAGGAATACTAAATATGTACCTGGAATTTCCAACCATATCGTAACATGTGGTGAACAATTTGTTACTGATCAAACCTCATCACAATTATATTCGGAAAACAGCATAAACACTGTTAGAAATTGATCGCATATAATCCCATTCAAAGTGGTTAAACTTGTATTTGTAATTGCAGTTGAAAACTGACCTTTCTTTTTACCCATTCAAACAAATGAAAACACATTTAATATATTACTGAAAAAAAAAACATTAATACTCATAGAAACTGATCTCATAAATCCCTATTCAAACATTATAATTTGTAATCTTCAATTGCAAATCAAAACTGTTCTAACCTAATGCAGCTCGTTTCTTATAGAAACTCTTGCCATTTAACCACAGAAAGCCGCACGTTTTACATTAGATACTCATAAATTCTCATTGAGATAGTATAAGTAAATGTCTGGATTTACAAATAGATACTGTTTAAAATATTTGGTTGCTTTATTCTGATATAATTTTCATATTTAAATTAGATCCGAATGCATACTGATAAAGACTTATATAATTTACTATTGGCACAACAAATACATACTCGTAGAAACTGCTATCATCAATCTTTTCGATGTAATACTAAATATGTACCTGGAATTTCCGACCATATCGTAACATGTAGTGAACAATTTGTTACTGATCAAACCTCATCACAATTATATTCGGAAAACAGCATAAATACTGTTAGAAATTGATCGCATATAACCCCATTCGAACTGATTAAATTTGTATTTGTAATTTCAGTTGAAAACTGACCTTTCTTTTTACCCATTCAAACATATGAAAACACATTTAATATATTACTGAAAAAAAAAACATTAATACTCATAGAAACTGATCTCATAAATCCCTATTCAAACATTATAATTTGTAATCTTCAATTGCAAATCAAAACTGTTCTAACCTAATGCAGCTCGTTTCTTATAGAAACACTTGTCATTTAACCACGGAAAGCCGTACGTTTTCCATTAGATACTGTTCTCATAAATTCTCATTGAGATAGTATAAGTAAATGTAAAGACTTATATAATTTACTAGAGGAACAACAAATAGATACTCGTAGAAACTGCTCTCATCAATCCTTTTGAAGGAATACTAAATGTGTACTTGGAATTTCCGACCATATCATAACAAGTAGTGAACAATTTGTTACTGATTAAACCTCATCACAATTATATTCGGAAAACAGCATAAATACTTTTAGCAATTAATCGCATATAACCCCATTCAAAGTGATTAAACTTGTATTTGTAATTGCAGTTGAAAACTGACCTTTCTTTTTACCCATTCCAACAAATGAAAACACATTTAATATATTACTGAAAAAAAAAAACATTAATACTCATAGAAACTGATCTCATAAATCCCTATTCAAACATTATAATTAGTAATCTTCAATTGCAAGTCAAAACTGTCCTAACCTAATGCAGCTCGTTTCTTATAGAAACACTTGCCATTTAACCACGGAAAGCCGCACGTTTTACCTTAGATACTGTTCTCATAAATTCTCATTGATGTGGTATAAGTAAATGTTTGCTGCTCCATTCTGGTAGAAACTGATAGAAATTTCAGCAGCAACTTTAACTCCACGCTCCAGTAGAGGGAGCTGTATACGTGTCGCTAATTCACATCTAATCTAATGTGACCTAAGGAACTGACGTCTGTTTGTTAAATTAAAAGTAAAGCAGTCTCTTTCACTGCTAACTCATTCATTGCTTCTAGGCTAGAACAAGAACACCCGAGGAAATAAGGACTTTGCAGTATTTTGTGTTTACCACAATATTAGTATTTCTATTTGAAATATGCAATTTAAACTGTACATTTGTCGGCATGCATATCCAAATTAATACTAATAAAAAAGCAAAATGGAAGTTTACAATAAAAATACATCTGTAAAATATACAATTGAAACGGTACATTTGTTGACATGTATATCCACATTAATACTAATAAAAAGACAATGTTGAAATTTACAATAAAAACATGTTGATAAATGGTGTGTTACATACGATAGATACTGGAGAAAGGACGGACTGGAACTCTTATGATATTACTTATAGAAAAGTTTAGAATCTCTTTAAAGTTGTATCTGTAATTCCATATGTTTACAGATATAAGGGCAAGGGTGCATTTGCAGACACTAAACTGTAGATTTGTTGATGTATATTTCATATAAGTAGGTACTCATGAAAGGGCAACATGATAATTCCAAATAGCTCATTCGGAATTACTGTTTCATAACCGATTTAAAACTTAATAAAACAGATAAAATCCTTTGTGTATAATACTAATATAACTTATAGGAACGATAAAACCGCATCACTTTTTTTTTATAAGTTTCTATGTGGAATTTTTGGCAGGGATACTTCCACTGGACGTGGAAGTAAAAAGGGCCGTGAGACACTTACTTGTGAGCTTAAACATCCCAAATGCCGCCCTCTACGATACTTTTTAGCTCCACAACAAGCGAAAATACGGATTTGCCCCTGAAGATAGGCAACCATGCTACAACAGGGCCCCTGCGGGGGCCCCGACCATGGCAACATTTCTCATATCAATGGGTAGGGTTTAACGAACAAGTGTACCAAATTTCAACATTTGAGCATAGAATGCAAAGTGGGATCCATTCGTGCAGGTTACTGCCCGGACTATAATGGCTACAAATCATCATTTGCTGACAACTTTACTTACGTTTACGACACTTGTCATCACAAAGTACTGTCAACTTGACCCGAAACTCTTTGAAAGAATAGGCCCCTTGCATGTGCCATATTTTAAATTAATTAAAAAAATAATTCAAATGGTCATCAGCCAGACTTTAAGGATCCTCTAGAGGGGGCAAACTTATTTAACAATTTTTTCAACAAAATGGCTCCTGATTTGGTGTCTTCGAAATTACCCAACGATTTTAATTATTTATGCAATATTCGTTTTAATCCAATTTCAATTTCTCTCAAACTAGTAACTTGTGAGGAACTTATAAGTGTCATAAACAAAATGGAAAGTAAAGAAAGTTCAGGTTATGATGAAATTTCAGTATTTCTGTTAAAAAAGTGCTTTGATTTTATTGTAACTCCCCTATGTCATATCAATGCATCTCTGGCTTATGGAGTGTATCCTAGCAACCTGAAATATGCCATTATTAAACCTCTTTTCAAGAAAGGTAACCCTGATCTATTCGAGAATTATCGCCCGATTAGCATACTCAGTGCCTTTTCTAAGTTATTTGAAATGGTAGTTTACGTTAGAGTAGTAGATCTTTTTTAAAATCACGATCTTTTCAGTAATTCCCAGCATGTTTTTTTTTGGGAGGCAAAAGCATAGAAACTGCATTATTTGAATTAACTACGGATATCTATTTTTCTTTGGACAGGGGAAATGTTGTTAATGGAATTTTCCTGGACTTATCCAGGGCATTCGACTGCATTGATTTTTCTGTTAATTAAACTGAATCATTATGGTATTCGTGGCCAAGCTTTAAAATGGTTTTAATCATATTTAAAAGACAGAAAACACGCTGTAAAAATTTTAGACCAAACAGGCAACTATGTGCAGTCATGTGCTCTGGATGTTTCTTTGGGTGTTCCGTAAGGTAGCATCCTCGGTCCATTGTTATTTATCATATTCATCAATGACTTTTTACTTTCGAAACGCTTAAATACGACCATAGTTAACTATGCCGATGACAGTAATTTGTTGTTTATGGGCCAAACATATCCAGAAATGATAGCTATTTCCAGTACTGTATTATCATCATCAGAGGAATGGTTTAAACAGTCGAGATTAATTTTAAATCCAGACAAAACTAATGCAGTGTTATTTAAAACAAACCAGGGTCTACATACGCCTCAACAGATCACAGTAAACAACCAATCTATACCATTTTCCAATTCAATAAAATGCCTGGGAATTATATTGGATGAGACGTTACGGTTTCAGCCCCACATTGATAACTTATGTTCGAAATTAAATCAAACTTTCTTAGAATTTTACAAAAAAACTCAAATAATAGTATAACTAAAACTTTCTACTACTCCAATTTTTACTCGCATGCACGCTATGGAGTTATTCTTTGAGGTTCCTCTGTGGAAGCTAATAGGGTTTTTAAAGTGCAAAAAAAGGCTGTTAGAATTATGAAAAATTTAAAATACTTAGATTCCTGTAGAGGTCATTTTAAGGACTTAAAACTGTTAACAATTCCTGCATTATTTATTTATGAGTGTATTAAATTTATTTTTAAAAATGTATTTTGAATCATATAAAACCTTGAATCATTATGATACAAGGGATAGGGCAAATTATGTATTTCCTAAGCATCATGGTGCATTGCTCGAAAGGGGTGCTCTCTATTCATATTAGATTTTACAATCATCTACCTAGACCTATTAAAAATGAACACGATTTCAACAAAATTAAGACTAAGCTGATTAACTTACTATCAGCCGGTTTTACAATCGCAAGTTAACTTTCATGTTAGTTGACTCTAACTTGCAGATTAACTACAACTTCACCGACACTTGCGTTTTTCAATATAAGTTAAGTCATGATTTGTAAACGAGAGGTTGTGAATAAAATTTATAAGGTTGGTAGTAAAAAAATGGGTAATATCCATAAAATGTATGAATTTTTGTCAAAGTCACACGTCACTTACTTCAAATATAAATGTCAGAAGCGATTTCTGAGTTAGTGGTTTATTATTAAGTACCTGTTAAGTATGTAGTGTTTAATGTTTACATTTTTTTATAAATTTATATTTATATAATTTATTCTATATTCTATTACAAAATATGGAAACGTTTATTTTAACAATTAAAATGTGCTTTATTTTAAGTATTACATCATGGATAATAAAAAGTGCGCAAATTTTTCTGCCGATGAGGAGGATGTTCTCGTAAATTTATTAGAAAAATACAGAAATATTATAGGAATAAAAAAATATTCTTCAAAAAGTTAGGTCTATACCGGATTACCTTGGGCTTTCTTGGCTCCTCATCACTGCTATACCTATGCATTTACTTCGTACGTATCCATTTTTAAACGAAATATCAAAACATTATTTTGTGGTAGTTATTTTATAGGTTATAAATTGCTAATAAACCACCAACTTCTAGTTTACTCACACTACGACCTTGAAAATGACCAGCTATTGTAAAACCTAATTTCTATAATAACCTTAAAGTTAACTCCGACTGGCAGTTAACTAGCGATTGTAAAACCGGGTGTAAGTGACCTAGAACCATATGATATTCATGTTTATTTAGACCACCCTTATTAAGATAACAAACAAATTTGTGTTGTGTTATATACTAGTATCTATTTATTAGTTCATGTAAATTTTTGTGACTGGCTCATACTTTTGTTATATTTCTGTATATACTCTGTGTGTAGTGCAATAAAGTATTATTATTATTATTATTATTTATATTAATCCTTTCGCGATGGCCGACATATTTATCCGACATGCCCTAAATTGGCCCACAGCCGGGTGTCGGATATATACGCCAGAGGTTTCTCGTGATTATGTGACGGCTAACATTTATATCCGGGCCTTATTTTAAATTTACATCGTCCGTAGAACGAACGTCGAGGATATCCGATAGTAAAAACTTGATTCACAGCCGAACGTCGGGAAACTCCGACAATATAATAATAATAATAATAGTTTATTGGTGTTATCACAAAAAAAATGTTTACACAGGTCAGAAGTAATAGCTCCTGTAGGAGCGTACAAAAGTAAGAGACTATAAGTCAAGAATAATTAAGAATTTGTAAAATATATATAATTATAACCTAAAACTAGCACAAGGTAAAAATAAAAACATGTAAAAAATATTTGACACATTAAAATTACTATGAGAGTATGTCTAAAAAATCGTTTTGTACTATACACTATTCTTCAAAATTATAGAATGCCTTTGATCTTAAGTAATTTTTTATTTTAGATTTGTAGGCTGTAAAGTTTAGAGACTAGAACTAGAAGAAGTAATATCAGAATGGACATTAAAAAATGGTATACTAATACTTCTAGGGGACTTTAATATTAATGTTGACCTAAATACTTTTTACAGCAAGAAAATTGATAATTTTATAAAAAATAATGGTTTATATCAAAAGATTGATAGCTATACACGAGTAACCAAAGACAGTAAAACAATCATTGATTTACTTATTACGAATGATAAAGATATAAAATTTGAAGTCCATGCAACACCAAAGATAACAGATCATTCAATAATAACAGTTGAGATACAAGATAATTTCAAAATTCCTGATACAAAAATTCTGAAGAGAGATTACGATAATTTTAACGAACTACAGTTCCAGTTAGATTTAATGGACATGGAATGGCCAGCAGATTCCACCAATACAGAAGTATTGGCAAACAGTTTTGTTAGTGCACTAACAGAAATTTTAAACAAACATGTGCCAGAAAAACAAATTATGATAAATAGTAAATGGGGTAACAAGAAATGGTGGACAAATGATATTAAACAAGAAATGGAAGAAAGGGATAGATTGTATAAAAGGGCAGTCTTAACGGATGAGGACCAGGATTGGACAATGTTTAAACATCAAAGAAATCATGTAGTATCCTTAATTAGAATAAGAAAACAAGAATATTACACAGATAAAATTGATGAGGTTAAGAATGACCCAACGGAAATGTGGAAAACTCTAAAGAGCCTACTAAAGGGAGATACAAAAAATAAGAAAGATAGTTTAATATTTAACAACAGATTGGTTAGAGGTGATATACAAATTGCAGAGGAATTTAATACATTTTTCATTGATAGTTTCGAAAAAATTACTAGAGGCCTGAATGTAGGTAAAAATTATGATGACATCTTAAACAAAATGGAAAAGCAAAATTGTACCCTAGAAAAATTTAAGTTATTAGAATTAAGTGAGTTAAGAAAAATTATTAATAAAATGAAGAATAAAAAAAGTAGCACAGATGGAATAAATACAAAAATTATAAAATTATCTTTTGAAACAATTGGTGATAAATTTCTTCAAGTTATAAACAACTCTTTGGAGTCAGGAACTTTTCCCAACCAATGGAAAACATCAACTATAGTACCGATAGAAAAGAAAATCAATACTGATAAATGTGAAGAATTTCGGCCTGTTAATATGGTTCCCGCTTATGAAAAAGTATTAGAGCTAGCAGCTAATGAACAAATAGTGGAGTACGTAGAATCTAATAATATTTTAGTGAAGAATCAAGCTGGTTTTCGGAAAAATAATTCTTGCGAGAGTGCACTGCAAACAATCCTAGCTCAGTGGAAAAGTGCCTTTAATGACAAATTTATAATAGGTGTTGTATTCCTTGACCTGCGTAGGGCTTTTGAAACAATAAATAGAGAATTGTTGCTGTTAAAACTAAAAAATATGGGATTCACTGATATAGTACTAAAATGGATAGAAGATTATCTTAATAATAGACATCAAAAGACCAAATATGGAGATATCACTTCTTCAGAAAAACTTACAGAATTCGGTGTGCCGCAGGGAACCGTCCTCGGTCCAAATTTATTTATACTGTATATAAATGACATTGTAAAATCAATTACTCATTGCAACATACAGCTTTTTGCAGATGATACCTTAATATATACAGTAGGCAACAATGTAGATGAAATATTAGAAATACTAAACAGAGATATGGAAAATTTAAATAAATGGCTGAGCGACAACAATTTAAAGTTAAATGTAGACAAAACCAAGTATATGATCATAAAAAACAAATATAATGTAATAAATACAAATTACAATGGAGGAGTGATAATTGGTGGTGAAACTATTGAACAAGTCAATGAATTTAAATATCTAGGTGTAATAATTGATGAAGAATTGAGCTTTTCAAATCATGCAGTGTATGTGAGTAAAAAAATTGCAAGAAAAGTAAACCTTTTGGGTAGGCTAGGTAATGACCTCAGTGAGTGGACTAAAACAACAATTTATAAGACTATTATACATCCACATTTTAACTACTGTTCAACAGTTCTGTTCCTACTTAATGTTACACAAATTTCCATGTTACAAAAAAAACAAAATCAAGCGCTTCGAGTGATACTTAAATGTGATAGATATACTAGTGTAAAATATATGTTGGATAATTTAAAAATATTTAGCGTCAGGCAAACTATTATTTTTAACACTTTAGTATTTATATATAAGATGTTACATCAATTACTTCCTCGGCATCTAATAGAAAATTGCTTGTTTGTTAGAGATATACATGACCATTACACAAGAAACCAAAATAATTTTTATATTACCACTGTCACCACATCATATGGTCAAAACAACCTGTTTCATAAGGGTTTGAAAGAATATAATGGTCTGACAGATGAAATAAAACTTAGTCCAAATTTGTGGACATTTAAGAAAAAATGTAGGGAATATGTAAAAAATAATGTAGAGATATAATATAATGTGTATATATTTCAGATTTCCGAATTTATGTATGGATAATTTTTTTTTGCTATATTGTGTATTGTGTATAGATATATTGAATATTGCCATTGTTTGTTTGTTTGTATTTTTAGCTTTTGCTAATAAATAAATATTATTATTATTATTATTATTACTTTATCTTTTGAGGAAATTTATTATAAAATTTGATACAATAGTAACCCGTGCCACCTCTGGACCTTGATAGGCGTAAATAATTCTGTTGAATGTTGTTTCTGTGTCTAGTTTGGTATGCATGATTCTGGGAGTGTGTGGAGAACTTGTCGATGTTTAATTTAATATAGATTAGACATTCCAGAATAAAGGAACAAGAAAAAATCAAAATATTCAGTTGAATTTCCACAGACTTACAAAGACAAGAAACGGAGCCAATTATTATGGTCCTAAAGCGTTTAACCTCCTCCCCAATAAAATCAAAGAACTTCCTACTACAGCATTTAAAAGTTATAAAAAGTTACCTCAACAGGAAAGCATTTTATTCCATTGATGACTATTACAGCAACGATTTCTGTGATATGAAGGTATAACTATTGGCTTGTATTTTAAATATTTCTCTCATATTGATTTTTCATATAGATTTTGAATATGTAATCTTTTCTTATGTTACATGTAAAATGACGTATATTTTAAATAACAGCTAGTTTTATAGAAATTTTAATATGTATTGTTTGTGACATGTACATTGTGTTATGTTAACATACATTATTTTGTTTTATAAACCATTTTACCATTGTATTTTGTATTTTGACATGTGTAAACACTTTTGTGTATTTAACACCAATAAATTATTCTTATTCTTATTCTTAAAGGAAATACTCGAGCAACCAACTACTTACGTCATTGTGCCATTGCCGTCTGGGAGGCCATTTGCTACCGGACTACGGCCATCGCGAAAGGGTTAATATAGTGTTACTAAACATTAGCAATTATCAAATCTGTTTTTCATATTGGCGTAACGTCATCTAACAGTGTATTGGCTTCAATTGCTTCACTGACTGCATGTATATGAAAATTTGCAAAAATAAAAAAGTTTGTCACTTAGTCAAAATATAAGTACATTCTTAGCGAAGGAATAAGCTCATTGTTATTTAAAGAAAATAATACTCAATAATCGATAGAAACAAAAAGACCATTGGAAGCACTTGTTTGTGTACTTGATATTAAACAAAAATCAGATCGATACTTACCTCGATTAGATTTGAAGATATGGCGGTGTAAATGTTAAAAAACGCGATTTTTATAATCAATCAATTTCTCAAGTTTTTTCGAAATAATAAATATCTGTACCACAAAAAAAATATCGCAAGTAGCCATTTCTTATGTAGAATTGTTCACTTTATAAAAACTATGAGGTTTTTTTTTTATCGAGAACTTTATGGTCTATTTCGCTCCACTATCAAGCTATTACAAGGGCAACGTCCATAAATGGAATTTTTTAAATGTACGCTAGCTCTGTGGCGTCTCCTGTTACATGATGTCACACGTTGTTTGCGCGCCTAATGGATTTATTCAAACTTTAATGTTTAATACTGTTTGTAAAAGAAAAAATCCTTTACACACTGTTTTGTATTAAGTAAAGATTCTAAAAATACTAACATTATTTTTTGCAAGGGGCCTATTACGAGAGCTACCAAACGTTTTACGTAAGACGGTAAATTCTACCCACTATTTGTTATTAAATAACGGAACACGTTAAGTTAAATAGCGCTTAACTTAGTCTGGGCATGCCTAACTGTCAAAATAACGTTGCAAATAAATATGTTAAGTACTTGCGATAACTTTCAATTGCCTCTTCTTTAATGTTTAGGTTTTATAAGACGAACTGATGTCATTTTGTGGAATAAATGAATAAATAAATAAATATAAGACTTTTTGTTTTCTTCAGCCCAATGTTTCACCTGTTAAAATTATGACCATTATACTTCCAATATTGAATATTGTAAAAAAATTATTGAACATTTTCCCACCTTCCACATGATAGGCTAATCTAATATAGACGATTGTAGTTACAAACAAAACACTTTGTATAAACATGGGGATTTATTATTGTTTCATTACACTTTCGCTTTATCATGGAATATATCTTACACTCACGTCAAATTTGAAAACAAAAAACAAGCGTAACAATTTTTATATACATGGATACGATTTATAAAAATATTGCTTTAATTAAAAATACGAATCGAATTAAAAAAAATTATTTGTAATTTAACTAGAACGGTTTTATTCTTATACTAATTTTTTCTACCTCCTCTACGCTTCATTGACGCTGTACACTGGGGACAGTACCATTTTCCTTTTGGTGGAGCAGTTATACCAACGCACGGATAATGGAACCATTCCGAGGGGCACTAGAAACAAATATGATACATTTACATCATGTTGATAAAAATCAGAAATTTTTTTAATATCTTCAAATAAAGACGTTTATTTGACTTTTTAACTTTATGTATTGTATTTTCTTAATAAATAATATAAAAAATCTCATACACAACTTTACCTTTTTAGTAAACCTAACTGACTTTTATACAGGACCAGTCGAAAAGTGAGAAATTTTAAATTTGGCTATTAAATAACAAACACCCTATATGAGGTATCGAGCTAAAATTTTGATAGAGGTATTTAAGACAACTGAGAATCGAATACACTATCCAATTTGCCGATAAAAAATTGCCTAATAGTCGATCTTGAAATTTCGACCCATTTAGAGGAGTTGACCTTGAAAATTGAAAATTACGAATTTTTCAAAACAGTCAAATAAAGCTCATCGAGCACTATATCCCAAAAAAAATTTTTAAATTGGTCAACACGTTCCAAAATAACGGGGTGTTGCGGTATTAAATAGCACATAATGTATATACAGGGTAGCATAAAAATATGGGAACAGCAGGATGACTTGAAAAATACGAATCCTAGAAAAAATTTTTAAATACAAAAGTCGTAGGAAATTTACCTGGCTACTGACTGAGACCTTGGATTTGATCTTGATCACGACCTTCAAGGTCATTTGAACAAGTCGATTTTTTAAAATGGAACTCCCTACTTTTAACCCCGGAAATGAAACGAGCGGAAAATTTTACGTTCGGATATGACCTTCCGCACTTACAAAAGGTCATCTGAACAGCAAAATAACTTGAAAAATACGAATCCTAGAAAAAAGTTTAAACACGAAAGTTGTAGGAAATTTTCCTGGCTATCTGACGGTTATATTAGATTTGACCTTGACCACGACCTCCAAGGTCATTTGAAGGTCAAGTTGATTTTTTTTTTAATGGAACTCCCCACTTTTAACCCTGGAAATAAAACGAGCGGAGTTTACGTTCGGATATGACCTTCGGCACTTACAAAATTGACCTCCAAAGGTCATCTTTACTTTACTCTTGAACTTCAATTTTGTAAGTGCCGAAGGTCATATCCGAACGTAAAATTTTCCGCTCGTATTGGAAGTATGCAAAAAGAACAAGGTCAAATTATGAATAACTGAAATTGGTGCTTGTTAGATTTCAGTGCTTCTAAATCATCAATGTTTATAAACATATAAGTTCTAAGAAAACGAACTGTGCCAATGCTATATATGTATATGTAAAATAAATCAATAGTTTTTAGTTTAAGTAAGTCACTTGTCCAGAGAGTTTGACAATATATTATTTGTTCCATCAATTGTAATTTAATTTGGCTTCTGCCTATTCAAAAACCCATTAGCTCATTTCATTTCCGGGGTTAAAAGTAGGGGGCTCCATTAAAAAAATGCCTTGACCTTCAAATGACCTTGAAGGCAAGGTCAAATCCAAGGTCACAGCACATAGCCAGGAAAAATTCCTACAACTCTTGTATGTAAGGTTTTTTCTAGGATTCGTATTTTTCAAGTTATCCTGCTCTATGATGACTTTTGGAGGTCAATTTTATAAGTGCCGAAGGTCATATCCGAACGTAAAATTTTTCGCTCGTTTCATTTCCGGGGTTAAAAGTAGGGGGTTCCATTCAAAAAAATCGACTTGACCTTCACATGACCCTGAAAGTCATGGCCAAGGTCAAATCCAAGGTCCCCGTCAGATAGCCTGGGAAATTTCCTACAACTTTTGTATCTAAAGCTTTTTTTCTAGGGTTCGTATTTTTCAAATTATCCTGCTGTTTCCATACTTTTATGTTACCCTGTATATTTCTTTATGTTATGTTATGTTTTAGTACAGTAAAATTAATAGTTGACCCAGAACAAATTCATAACAAGCTGATTTCTTAGGGATTGTATTCTATGGCTATTCAGGACTCTCCGACTGAAAATCCCAAAAAATCCGCCGTGCAGAAATGAAGAAAAAAATGTGCCGCCATGTTGAAATTGGGCACTTTTTTCCTTTAATCGGTAATAGCCCACACGGATAACACTTTAAGAAAAAAAGTGAAGAGGCAAAATATTGAAAGAGCTAAGTTTTAATGTGGTATGAAGTTTTTTGCAATCGTTTAAATATTAGCAAAATGACAGATTTATATAAAAAAGATTACTTCTTGTATGTTAATATCCAGTTCTTTGGATTAAGATTGGACTAAGATTGTTGCCAAATACGAATAATTTATAGTTCGGGGATTAGACAGCCAATTACAACCTAAGTCATATTTGGCAGTCATCGTGTTAACAATCATCCCATCAAGTGAATCATAAGGGCGAGTTGTACCAAAGTACCCTAACCCGGTGTTAAACTAACCCTGTATTAAAATTTAACACTGGTTTAAAAATTTCTGAATTAACCCTGGTGTTAAACACAGAAATAACTAAGTATAAGCACAGAATGAAGAACTACCAGAAGCGACACTCTCAGCACCACCTTTGATGTTTCTCAATCAATTTTTGTGACCGCCACCATCTTTTTGTAGGTATTTCCACCAGTCCATTTATTGTTTTAACCTGGCATTCTATAAAATAATATCTAACAATTCAACTATATTTTTCAATAAATGAACTCACGGAAATACCTACAAGAAGGTGGCGTCAATATAAAATAACTTGTCAAGTTGTGTCAAATGCATTATAAACATTAATATCACAGGTTGTCTGTTATACCTGTAATGAAAATTGACAATTTTGAGTTGGAGGAAGAAATCGGGGCTGATAAAACTATTAAGTAATTACAATTTACACTGTATACTCAAGACAGAAATGTAAAAATTTGAAATGACATTTTTACTTACCCTGCCGTAAACCACCCTACGACCTAATTTAAATTTTACAAGGTTAAATGCGCTCGATAACCTTAAAATTCAAGGTTAGCATATTGGTATAACGCAACATTGCTCTTAACTCTCTTTTAACACAGCATTAGGACTAACCTCGTGATGGTACAACTCGCACTTAGACTTTAAAGAATACTTTTCATGACATAACAAATTTTTTATATAATTATATATATAATTTTTTTGTTAATTTTGTCGCAATGGAAACAAAAAAATGACTTTGTTGTCACAGTTTTTTTTACCACGAACAAGAGATGCATATTAAATGTGTTAAGGTAGTTCTATCAATGTTTTGTCTCTAACATCTGAAAAGTTATAAAACTCTGATACTTACATCCTCGTTATCACATGCTACCATGTCACCGTATGATACTTGATTACACAGGCAGTACCTCGGCTCGTTAGGATCATAAGTCCACTCGCCGTCAGTAACATCCCCATTTTGAGCAGCAACTTCCACAGAAGGCGATTCTGGAGCAGGTGTTACAACTGTGGCCGCTTGAACGGGCTGGGCAGCAGCAGCAGTCGAAGTTGACGAACCACTAGAAGAACTATTACTGGTCCATTTTCTGAATGAAATATTAAATAAATTAATTTGGATATCTAAACCAAAAAGGGGGGGGGGGGGGTTGGGTGATTCACACAAAAGTTAGTTTGGGTTGTAGTACACGCAAATTGACAAATTAGATTAAAAAACAGTGAATACAAGAAATAATTTATAAAGTAATGATACTTGAGATGCGTACTGTAGATAAGGTTAGAAATAGATACCCGAAAAGTTCCCCCCCTCCCTTTAGGAATGGAACAACCTTTTTTTGCAAAAAACCAGCTTAAAGCTGGTTTTTCACTTTTATCTTGTAAAAAGTTCATCGGAAGAGAAAAAAGTACAGGAAATAAAAAATTCGTCGTTAAATTCTGCATAAAAAAATATCCTATTAATCTTGTAGCTTATCGTCACCCTATCTAGAGTACTCATCTCAAATATTATTACTTTATAAATTATTTCTTCTAAAATGTCTAATTTGTGTGGACTATTATCAATTATCTTGAACTAACAAACGCATTCAAAAACTTTTAAAATGATTAAATGATTGTATGTCAACAAATATCAAAATAAATTACTACACAACCTACGTGACTTTACATTATTAAATTAGACTTAAGTAGAGCCACTAGTTGAAATAATTAACAAAAAAGATAGTAGTCCAATCAATGAATGCCCAAAAGGAGATTGTGGAGAACATTGAGGAGGGGGGAATTTTCCTGTTCAGGAATGTGTTGGGAAGTAAACATACTAAAAGTCCCCGCCCCAAGCCCCGCCGTTTCAGTGGGGGGGGGGGGAGTGGACAGGTTCCTTTTTTCGATTCTTCGTTTGGAACTCGTAAACCAAGCATCACACGGAAAAAGTAATCTATGCAAAATTAAACGTAATTAAATTTCCTACAAGAATGTCTATACTCATTTTCTTTCTATGTGTTATGGTTTGAGATATTCGCCAGTGAAAATCGAAAAAAAAAAAAACCAATTATGTACCTTGAATATTTCCATTAAAATGGTTTACCATGGTCTGCTAATAAATCACAGTCACAAAACAATCTTTATTTTACAATGCTCGACGTATTTACTAACGTAATATTTCATTTTCCATTTTTTTTTAATTTAGTTTTGGTGATATATATCAAGTAATGTTATTATTTTAACAATTACTGCATAAGTAATTGAAACCAAAACAATAATTTCTTAAATAAAAATAAGAAATAAGAATACACCCGTCTAGACACAGATTTCAAATGATTTTATTTGGCGGGAAATAATTTAACCAATCATAGACAACTTTCGCTTAGACTGTAACTATCTTATATGAATGCCAAATCGTGTATTTACTTTACATTATTTTACCTATAACACTTCTATTTTTCTCAATATCTTGAATATCAATAAATATTATATACATGTATTTAAAAGGAATTAAAAGGTATTTATATTTGTTATTATGTAGAAGTTAGTTATTTTAAAAATGTAAACAAAACTCACGGCAAGAATTATGTGGCAGCATTTCTTGCGTGCCACCAGCTGTCACTTCTTGTCACAATACAAGTGAAAGAGATATATTGGTTAGAGTTACTTGTTGTTTATTTATGTGGCGTTTGATTTTTACTTTATCAATAAACTATTAAGATGGAATTGAATTTTGTGAAAGGAGTCCAATTTGCCCAAAGTTGATTATGACTTGATAGATTCTTTTTATAACAAAATTTGGATTTTTGAAGGGATGGGATCAAAAATATTAGAAGCTTGCCACCAAGTTCTTCGAATATCAATTTTTTCGGAACAGTTACGAAAATTTTTTCCGAAGCATATTTATGTTTCCACAACTTTCTATAATAGTATATTAAAGTATAAGTGGATATTAAGGTCTTTAAAACACGCGCGATTTTTCGAGCACGACGGCGCAGCCGGAGTGCTCGAAATAGAGCAAGTGTTTTAAAGACCAGTTATCCACGAATACTTTACGCTATTTTTTTTTATTGGTACACTTTGAAATCATAAATACTGGTATTATTACTACAAAAAATGGAAATAAGAATTAAGAATGTAAAATGGTTGAATTCGTGATGTGACATCAGGATACCTGTTCTCAGTGTCATGAAAATGAGAAAACAAAAATTAATTTGCAATCTGTCACATAGGATTAATTATTGTCACTACAGTTGTTACTGATTGTATATTGCTTTAAAATGAGTTCTAACATTGATTACTTAAATAGTAAAGCAGAATCGCGGTTAATACCGCAAAAATCGGAAGACGCTTATAAAAAAGAATACGACAAGTTCATCAAATGGATGGAAGAGCAAAAGGTAACAGATACAGATGAACGAGTTGTTCTTGCTTACCATAGATGTTGCCATGGTAACTTTAAAACACGCGCGTTTTTAAAACTTAGATTTAAACACTCTGAGGCGTACTTTAAATAAGCAAAATAGGGTACCAATAAAAAAAAATACCTTTTAAATGACATTATCTTCTATTTGTAAATTACAGCAAATACCTCGATGAAAGAAACTGAAATGCTTCAAATCAACATTACGGCGACGTTAGAACACATCTGTCATTTGATAGCCGTTGACATTGTTGTCATGTTTTGCTAAATATGTTCTTAAAAATCTAATCGGCATTAAAAATTATCTAAAATATTTATTATTATTTTTTACATGAGAAAATTAAATTTCGTGGATAAATATATTAAAATTGATTTAATAAATAAGCTTTATCCTCCTGTTTTCTTCAATTATCCTTACTAGAACTAGAGAAGGAATTTCAACTTGGCAACACCACACTGTTTTGTATAAAACCATGCTATGAACAAATCCGTACAAACTACCTACGTCATCGGCAAATTACCTACGTCACCAATTTAAAACACCTGTTGCTCCACTTATTTTAACTTATGTTTTCTCAAAAAATTGATAATTATTTTCGCACAAACCTGTATCAGAAGGCTTGTTTGTACATATTCTATATTATTCAACAAAAAAAAAAAAAGAGGAAAATACCTCATTTTATTTAGTGAATACTGAATAGTAATTTGCATGGGCCTTTCCATGGTCAGTTTAAAGATTATTGCCGTGAAAACCAGTGTGTGGTTACATATTAATCCATCTACACATCGACCCAGTAATCATTTGAAAATGATAGCTTTTAAGATTCACATGCCATTTTGAACCAAATTGGATTATTTTATTTATTAAATCTACATTTATTTCAATTAATCAAAGATACCTTAGACATGGTCAGAAAAGCTTCGCTAAATGACGTTAAGCTAACGTCACTAACTGACCTCTCTGGGCTATGAGATAATGAAGTCATTTTTATGTCACTGTGAAGTCATTACATAGGTGAAAGTGAAGTATCGTCTGACCAAAGAAATGACGACAACGTCATGTCACAAAATCACCGTATTAAAACAAACACAAAAGAAGCTAATGACTACTTACTTTTTTTTGTTTTTATTGTTAGCATGATCTTGCTGTATAGCTTGAATAGCAGTTTGAGCTGCACCAGCTAACTCTCTACCAATGCTAAATTCATGCCCATGTCCACCTGTATTTATAGCCTCATAAGACGCTTTCAAACTAGCAGTCCTACGCCCTTGTTGCATCTAAAAAAATAAGTACCAATGGTTACTTTTTACTATTACTTTGATGTTTACCCATTTATTTCTTCTAACTCCAAAATACACAAAAACTATTCTTTATTTATATGGAAAGAGTACCTAATTGAATAAGAAATTATATGCTCTACAACACAATGAAATCTCCCTAGTAACTTCTTATAATGTTATGATTTTAAATAAAAAGCGTTTGGAAATACAGTCGGGCCCGCTTATAACGAGTACACCTTATAACGAGCGTTCGGTTTTAACGAGTAATTTCCATAGATACAAAAAATCATCCATTAAGCTCAACACCATTTCAGTTCGGATATAACGAGTTCGGATATAACAAGCGCTTTTGTTATAACGAGTAATATTTTTCTAATAAGTTGCTGAATATGTTTACTTACAACGAGCATCTTTGTAGGGATGACGGAGATTCTCTGCGGCTGCGATTACAACGAGGACTCGATGATTCATTGGAGAATTAACTTTGTTTATAACGAGTGATATTAGTTCATACGAAGTAAGTTTTTGGAACGCTGCCATTTGTAGGACACCGACTTAATAGTAGTCGGTGCTTTGAGGGCGGTAGATATGAAACGTCGGTGCTTTTATTGTATCGAAACAGTGCCTGCTAGTATTCCAACAAATTTGCCATGTTATGAGTAGTAGGTAGATGTAATGTTTTTAGGAAGTTATGCACATTATTTAGCCAACGCGCGATGGTCGGGTCTTTACTATTTACTCAGTGATTTTTCATCAATCGCCGATGTTCGTTGATTTATATAATAGCCATGTCCTGTAAGAGAAAGTCCCTTACATTAGAGAACAAAATAAAAATAATTGATGCTATTGCCAGTGGCATATCTAATGCCGATGTGTGTAAAAATTACAAATTATCCAGTTCGACTGTTTCTACTGTCTGGAAAAGCCGGGATAAAATTAGAGGATCTTTAAATTCAAACATTTCAAAGTTAAAACGAATCCGGAAACCAGCGAAAAAGCAAGTTGATTAGGAATTGCTTGAGTGGTTTAAGCAGAAAAGAATTCAAAACATACCCATAACTGGGCCCATATTGCAACTCAGAAAAAGATTACTGACTATTTTAAGTAAATTACTGCGACGCAAGAGTATGTAGGTATGTGCATAATATATATTTTTTTTTTCATTACATATGTAAGTACATATACAGAGTCAGAAAATTTTTCATTTGGGTCGGCAATGAGAGCAAGCGAGAGCGAAGCAACTAGGCTATTCTTTTTTATCGTATAACACATCCTTCTGATGCCACCTGCTTTCCCCACCACATGTGCGTGGGCGGAATTTCAATTTGTTTCCGTCTTCCACTTGCAATGTAAAGAATTATTTGACTCGTTTTGAAAGTAAAACGGGTTAAATAATTTCAGTTATTAAAGCACGTAATAATATTACCTATACTGAACAGAGCCAACTACATCCTTCCTTTGAATAAATGGTACTGAAATTTTTAATAGCAATAATGATGTATGTACGTGTTTTCTTGATAGCGCGTCATTATTTGCTCCCTCTACTAGAGCACTGGTACACGCCTTTATTGTAGGCGGGTCTGTCAGGCCGTTGAAACTATGCGTGCCACCCAAATCCAACATTTTCCGAATGTGTATATGTATTTTTACATAATTTTATAAACTTACTTTTGTTAGATTCTCATAATCAGATTTTATGTTTTATTTTATACTGAATAAATATATATTTACATACATAAACTTCTATATTTTTGAGTACATATGTGTACGTGTTATCCACGTACATATTATATGTATATGTAACCGTTTAAGACTACATACTTACAGAGACGTGCGTACCGGTTGTAACGAGCGTACTCGTTATATTAGGACCTAATTGTTTATAACGAGTATATTCATTATAACCGGATCCATTAAAAAACCGTTTATAACGAGCGTTCGGATATAGCGAGCACCTACGCACTCGTTATAAGCGGGGGGCCGACTGTAGTTATTTATGTACCAAAGATCGTAAGTGTACTTTTTTTGGCCGAAAATACAGTTTGCAAGCCGAGGCCCTTAGGGGACAGACAGAGCAGTATATCCGCTCTCCAGCCATGGGCTCGTGAAATTGAGTGAGATTTTAAAGAAAATGTAATAATTTCTTTAATATTCGAATACAAATAAAATAAAAAGAGGAAGAGATTTCAGCTCTTCAATTTATTTATTGCTTAACAGGTCCCTTTGACTTATAATATTAATGAAAATTTAATGTGAAAAACTTATTTTTGAATCCATAAAGATCTTATATTTGCCCATTATGTTCTTGAGCAAAATCTGTATAATACAACGAAAAAAGAATTCCTGATAGGATTAATTAGATTATATATTCATTTGTAAAATGACAAACGGTAAATATTTTTTACATTTGAAAGCAAAAAATTTCCGGATTTTCTAAGATTTCCTTCTAAGTGTACACCAGATTGCCTTCGCGGTGACAAAAGTTACCGTAAAAAAAATTGCAATCATAAAGTATAAACTTTTCGATGGCATTATTTTATTTTATTGAAGATTTTATATTTTATCAAAACAGTTTATTTTTTTCAAATGGTTCATGTGGCTCATGTAAATAATTTAAAACCTTATAACTCTAGAAAAATAAAGATAAATGTACACAAACTTTCAATATATAATAAGCACTTTGTTAAAAGTTTAATATTTAAAATACAAAAAAATTTCTAAAAAGTTATTTTTCTTACTAAACTAAATATCTAATAAAAAATTATTTCCTAAATATTCATTGTAGTAGAGTGCCTTAATATGCTTATTGTGACTTCCGTGGGGGTTTTGTTGTTACAAGCTGAATTTGATATAAAATTAATGATGATATACTGATGTTTCAAAATCTCAAAGCCGTCAAAAAATGTCCTACTCAAAAGGTCATTATAATCAAAAAACGAGTTATTTCTTAGTGAATTAGGTGTTTTGATATTTTTACTTTTGAGTAATAGCAAATCCTTTTAACCATGAATAGAACTAGTCAAAATAAGTAGATTTTAGAACAGACCCACCTGGAGAAATCATGCCTGCTCCCCCTGCCCCCCCTCAGAGGGGCTGCCTGTTTCTGCCTATATATATATATTTTTTTTTTTTTCAAAAGTAGGAGCTAGAGGAATGAACTTGGGGCCATTCGATAGAGTATAAAATTTTGCATAAGACCCTCCATTTGCTTTTTGCTATTATCTTTTTTTAAGGCCCCACAGCAAAAAATAGGGGTGAGGAGACTTCCAACAACGACACGTGTTTGGCAATACCTCTAAAACGACCCAATAAATAAAAATTCTACAAGATATAAAAAATAAAGACCATTATTTTTTCTATCGTGCTATCACTCAAAAGTAGAAATATCAAAACACCTAATTCACTAAGAAATAACTCGTTTTTTGATTATAATGACCTTTTGAGTAGGACATTTTTTGACGGCTTTGATATTTTGAAACATCAGTATATTATCATTAATTTTATATCAAATTCAGCTTGTAACAACGAAACCCCCACAGAACTTATTTTTATGCGTATATCTGGGCATCGAGCACTCTACTATTGATATAAATAAATTATTTAACACATTTAATTTCATTTTGGATTTCTTCAGTCATTCAAACAAAAATTATATTTAAGTCACAGGTAAATTGCGAAATTAGTTGTTTTATGAAATGCCTATATAGACTGGGCGTCGCAGTGGCCCCAAAATGACTTTTTTTTCAAATCACTCTGCAGATCTTAATACTTAAGCAATCGGAAAGTTTTTTTTAATCTTCCTTTTAGAATTACCTATCGATCTGTCAAGCCAGATTTTCGATTTTTATCCCTGATTTTTCAAAATTTCCCAAAGAAGTTTGAATTTCCATACAAAATTTTGAAAAATCAGGGACAAAAATCGAAAATCTGGCTTGACAGATCGATAGGCAATTAAAAAACGAAGATTAAAAAAAACTTGTCTAATGTCTAAGAAACCCTGTTTTTTTAATTCACCCAGCCGGCTTTTATCGCTACATAGAAATTTCATTCGTTCAACTTATGATATAAATTTGGGGTATATATTGTATTTATAGAAACACAAGGTACCAGTCAGGCTAGGATATGGCAACCCTATGCTTTTTAGAGCACCTATCATGTTATTTTCGCTAAAACACATTGTGTTAATAACGCATGATGGTTTCATTCATGTATCTTATGAGGTAGGGTTTTATGCAACCGCCGCCCAGTCTAATATCTTAGCCGGGAAAGGGGGCTAGTAATATGAGCATGTTATCAGTGTGTGCGACAAGATCCTGTTGGCATTTAAATTTGGAGGGGAGTAATACAAAATAATTTTTACAAGGGCTTATCAAATCAATGTCGCTCAATGACATATGCCGCTTAACACTGTTTAATTCATTACAAACCATCTCTCGGCTAAGGTATAGTCATTTTCTAATGACTCGACATTTTGTAAAATGTCAGAGAAATCCGTAAGTACGTTTTTAAACTTGACTGATAATATTAGACATTTTATGAAATGCCGACACATTAGCTTATTATAAAATGACTATACACAACTATTTTTAAAATACAATAATTAAATGAAATCAGTCATATTATAATATGCCAGCTCATATTTTAGGTGAATAGTAAAATTCGAGGTAAAATTATTATAACTGTGTTGCTAAATAGTATAAAGTCTTGCAAAACATATGGAGCAGTTGCGGCATTACAAAGATAGCAGCACTCTCGTAAACAGTAGCAAAACAAGCAGCAATAGCAAATGCTGCTTTTAGTAACTTAATAGTTATTAATTATATAAGGGGATTAACAAGCCTTTAATCTTTGAGAAAAAATGTGCACTCGAGGAGCAGCCGAGAGTCACATTTTTTCGAGTAGATTGATAGGCTGTTAATCCCCGAATGTAATTCGTTTTATCCACAACCACGGCCAAATTAGGAGCGTGAAAGCCGTATGACAGCAGGTGAAAAAAATCTGATTTTGAAAAAGTCAGATGTGACAAGTTTATTTTGACTAAGAATCTTTTGATTTTGGCTACATTCGATAGGCGGGTTTACCACGGTCGGACCTGTCAAAAACGTTCGGACTGTATGGTCCGACTTGATCAGCTGAGTGATCGATGTGGTCACATTTTAAAACCTGACTTGTGTGGTCAGAATCGTTCGACCCGTTTGAATTTCTGTTTTAAAATGGCGACAGTAAATAAGTCTGATAAATAAGGAACAATATACATTTATGGAAATTACACATCATACCGGAGTAAAACTTAAGGTCCGATTAAGTGAATATGAAATTCAACGAGCTAATTACTATTCAAATCCATGATAAATCACTGTTAAAAAAGTCAAAATATCGGTTTTTGAGGTTAAGGTTAATGTTTACGGAGATTGGAAAAATACTTCAAATTCTGACGCGTTCGACCGCAAGTTCGATTTGACCACAGTGGGCGGACCACATCGGTCAGATGTCGAATGTAGCCTTTGAGCAAAAAAATAGAAGGTCTTTGAATCGTATCTATAACATGAGTTGTTTATTAGTTGACAAAAGTGAAAAAATTTGTAAAATCGACAGAAAAAATGAGTGAGAATGCTGAGAATTTCTTCATTCCGGCTGAAATCATGCAAGAAGCTCAAGAAGCAGCATTACATCTGTTACCAGCGAAAAGCAAAAGTGTATATGAGAAGGAATTAGTGGAATTAAGACAACTGGCGAAAAAAAGGGGCATAGGAGAAGGACCAATTACAGAAGAGGTGCTACTATCCTACTTTTTCAATGTGGAGAAACGGTTTGCTGCCTCTTCAGTGTGGACAAAGTATTCCATGTTAAAATCAACATTGAAAGTGCACAAAGGTATTGATATTTCAAAGTATGGTAAACTTACTTCATATTTGAAAGCCGAATCAAGAAATTATAAACCAAGGAAGGCAAAGATACTGGAGAGAAACCAAATCGAAAAATTTTTGAAAGAAGCACCGGACACCGGCTGAGGAATATTTACAAGTTAAGGTAGGAAATATACGATGTCAATATTTCAATTTATATATTGGGCTTTTTATTTTGAACTCATTGCAGGTTGCAACGATCGTGGGAGTTGCAGGTGCTTGTCGGTGTAATGAATTAACCTTTTTGGATATCAAGACAAAGGTATCGTTACCTGTACGTACTCATTTTGGATACTAAAACTAACATTTCAAGAAGTTTCACTGTCATGGAAGAAGCTTTTTCAGTCAATGCTGTAGAAATGTGTCTAAAATACATCAAATTGCGACCTAAAACTGCCGATGGGAGATTTTTCTTGCGATATGTGGCTGGAAAATGTACTATACGACATGTAGACATCAACCCAATTTCGAAAACATTTTCAAAAGTGGCTTAATTTCTTGGGCTCCTTGATCTAGAAAGTTTTACCAGACATGGAATGAGGCGTTCTACAGCAATATTGTTAGCCAATGCTGGGGGCGATATTACCACTGTCAAGCGTCACGGTGGTTGGAAATCGACTATGGTAACAGAAAATTATATAGAAGAATCACTGTCCAGCAAGATGGCAATCGCTGAAAAAATCCAGGTCCTACCGTGTACATCAATCAGCACGGTTACCAATGTCGAGTTAATTTGATTAATACCGGTCAAAATGACAAGAAGATCGTTCTTCATATAAATGTTAATGTTAATATTAATAATAATTCTAAATAAAATTCTATAAAATCAAAGCGTGGTATTATGAATTCTAAAATGCACTAGTGTATTAAAGGGCCCTTAATCCACGGAAAATAGACATACCTTTCTAATATAGTGGTCGTGGATAAGAATTTTACTTAGTTGTTTTTTTAATTGTGTTATTTGAACAAGCAAAAAAACCCAAAAATTTAAATCACTGCCATGAAGGAAAAATATAAAATTACCTGTTGTGTGGCAGCTATAGCCTGCGATGCAGCTGCAGCGATAGCTGGCCCTGCGCCTAGAGTATGTCCTAAATTATAACTAATAGTTGATGTAACTGTGGGCGCTGTTTGAACAATAGTTGTATGCCTTGTCTCAACTAAAGGTGGGGGAGGAGGTACTACAGTTACAGCTTGACGTTTTTCTGAAAACTGTGTAGATATCAGAGCACTATTTTCACGTCGTTTTTCACTTCTTGGCCTCATGTATCTAAAACTGCTAGAATTTACACTATATTAATGTTGTAGCATCGAACTATTCTAATACGTCTACTACCTTTCATAGCGATTCTCTTTTTGCTGTAACGATGAGATATTTGGGGTTGTGTTTGGTGTGTCAAGTTCAAGCGAACGTTTTTCTAAAACTTCAGTTATTCCTTTATTGTCAGCTTCTAATTCACATTTAAACTTATGTAACTCGGAATCCAATCTTCTTAAATACTTATCCACTAAATCATACATCTGACTTGCCAAATGAACCTAAAGGAGGGATTACCGTAAGTATATCGATACATTAAGCAGGTATTTGAAAAAATCGTGATAGGTACCTTTTCATCGGCATCTTCCAAAGTTTTATAATACTCTTTTCGGATAGCCTGGTACTCCGTATCAACAGTTTGAGGTAGATTTTCTGCTGGATGTCTTTTGCAGTCATTAAAAAATATTTTTACCCGTTTTTCAAGTTCATCCATATTATCTATAAAACTATATTTTGAAATATGAACATAAAACCGAGGCCAAAACACTCACTGTGTATGGATAAATCCATTTCTCTCATATCAGTAAACCTGTCCCTTAATTCTTGAGGTAAATGTTCGATCACTAAAACATTTTAAATTAGGCGCCATAAGCACTTGCTGGAAATGCGTGTTGAGCAAATAAACAAAAAAATACTTACTTTCTAAGTAATCCTCCAAATACAACATTTTCAGCAGATATATAAAACGATATTACCACAAAAATAAGACAATTTTCTACTTAAAATAATAAAATTTATTAACACCCAACAAATATACTGGAGTGTGACAGGTGACAGGTGACACGTAGGTAGCCATTTGCAATTTACTTTACCAATTTAAATGAAATGTTTTTCCCTAGAGAAAGGCAGGAAATTTAAATTGTATCCAGAGGTGCTTCCATCCAAATATCATCAGTTTCGATGGGTGCTTCTATTGCGTCTGGTTGTGGAGGTAATGGTATCTCCCCGCAATTAGAAATAATGATTTCAACATACGGCTTTCCTATTTTTCTCCCGAACTCTTGAATTACAAACAATACTTCATTGCCCTTTATGACTTTACCAAAAACCACATTTTTGTGATCCAACTGATCCATTCTCGACAGAGTTATACAAAATTGTGAATTGTTCTCACTTGAACCCACTCTTTTCATCGAAAGAATGCCTAAAAACTGAATATATGTCTACACGTAGTTCAAATATATTGATTACCTTTACCAGCTTTCGTATGTCTCAACATATGATTTTCTTCCGGAAAAGCTTTGCCGTAAATAGAATAACCCCCACGACCAGTGCCTTTTGTTATATCTCCCGTTTCAAAATATTGGTCTTTAACAATCCTATGGATCGGACAATTCAAATATGACAATTCCTCTCCCTTACAAATTTCTAAAAAATTTTGTACTGTTACGGGAACATGATCATAATACAGTTCAATCAGTACGCGGCCTAAAAATTTTCCATTCTTTATTTTGAATTCCAAAAAGCATCTAAAAATCATAAATAATACTATATATATTTTAATTGATTAGAAAAATTTATACTATCATCTCACAGTGGCCTCTCTACATTTCCTTTTTCTAGTCCTTCACTAATAGATGGATGTGATCGAAGAACTTCGTCCAGAGTTGGTTTTGTAAAAATGACTAATGGAAGTTTACAGGAATGTTTAATTTCAGCAAAAGTGTCTTTCCACCGTTCACTCATTCCTTTGGCATTATAATGAGACACCTATTTGTTAAATTATTATAAAACATTATTTTTTTGTCATTTATCAACATTTCAGCTATGTTAATAATTATGTCTAAGAGATAAATTTTAACCTGCTTCTCTCCAGGAGTTCCCAGGCGGGCTGGCATAAACGTGTAATTGACAAATAGTACAGTAAACGAAGCTCAAAATGGCGATCAGATGAGAAAATTTTGGAGAGTTTGGGATATTTGGACTCTTCATGTAAAAACATGCGCTAATCACGAAAAAAATACTAAAAAAAATCCAAACATGTTGCAACATGTTCTTATGTATATTTTTTATCAAAAAATGCAAATATATCATAAAATAAGCATTTTTTTTGGAAAAAATACAAGAATAAAAAGTGTTTAAAATCGCATTTTCCATATGACCATGGCATTAGATTTGCAATTTTCCCTTTGTTTTCCGGAAAAACGGAAAAACTAACATATATAATTATATAATTTTCCTCATTATCTCGCTATCTATGCATTTTTTCAAAAAAATTGTGAGAACAAAAAGTGTTTAGAATTGCATTTCCCATATGGCTATATGCTATTAGATTTGCAATTTTATCTTTAGTTTTATATGTTAGTTTTTCCGTTTTTCCGGAAAACTAAAGGGAAAAATTGCAAATCTAATACAATGGTCATACGGAAAATGCGATTTTAAACACTTTTTATTCTTGTATTTTTTTCAAAAAAATGCTAATTTTATGATATATTTGCATTTTTTGCTAAAAATATATATATATATATATATATATATATATATATATATATATATATATATATATATATATAAGAACATGTTGCGACATGTTTGGATTTTTTTTAGTATTTTTTTCGTGATCAGCACATGTTTTTACATAAAGGGTCCAAATATCCCAAACTCTCCAAAATTTTCCCTGCCATTTCCTTCGTTTACTGTACCAAAATGCGCCAATAAGTGTTATAATAGACTTAAGGTGAGTTCTCATGCATCCGATATATCCGATGATACGATGATCCGAAATTTTTTCTATTAAGGTATGGTCCGTTTTAAACGAATAGTCGAGGCGTTTAAAAGTGGCGTTTAAACGTGGCGTTTAATCGTATCAATAAGTTTAATACGCATATCATAGAGATGGTGTATATTAAGCGAGCAGTCGACACAAGTCGCCACAAAACGACGCGTCTCCGGACAAAATCGGTTGTCAGACAAAAATCATCGCGCGCGTTTACTTAATCGCTTGCGACTGTTGCAGAATGAGCTCCAAAGGTAATAAATATTAAACTGACATTTGGTGATCCTAAAGTATTCTCTGAATTTAGTTTCGTCATCAATTAAATGTCTCTTTATCAGCGTATTAAACTTTCTTCTTTGAACAAACATGTTATGAATCTTTCTTCGCTCTTTATTCATTAATGATAATAGCAAAATATCATCATCTTCTGCTTCTTCCATAAGCAACTGTGCTGAAAGCACAAGTCCAGTAGCAGTCATTTTTGCCAAACGGATAAAAAATGACTGGCGACTAGTCGATTACCGAAACTGACGACTTAGCGAATAGTCGAGGCGTTTAAACGTGGCGTTTAATCACCCACATCCAATCGCTTTAAAACGCACCTAGTGGTCTGTTAAAGACCATACCTTTAGAGGAATTATGAAAAAACATACGATTTCGCTTCGGATATCAGATACCGCGACGCGATGCCGGATGCATAAGAACTTACCTTCAAGGAAAACAGTGGCGTAACAGAAACTGAGTGCCCCCCTCCGCAAACGTTTTCAGGGGCCCCCTCCCTATAACGAGTGGAAAATGATAATTCTTATCTTCATTACTATTAGGTTCAGGTTTATGAATTTTTAAATTAGTTAATCGTGTGATAATTATTTGATTGGGGTTAAACCCACACTAGGTATTAAGTACATAATAAAACAGCAAACAGAGTTTTGAATGGGAGTCGGCAATCCGTCGGCCATCCGTCAATGTGGGCCCCTCCAGCTGGCCGGGACCCCCGCGGTGCGGGGTCTGCGGGGGTGTTTGTTTTATTTTTATTTTATTGCCAGTAGATTGGCACATAGATTTAAAAATATTATATGTAATTGACAGCAAAGAATCTGTGAACGATAAAAAGTTTATTTTTCCAAAATGCAAGTGATTCAAAAGTGATTTAGTGCCATTTTTATTGTGTATTTATGGATAATAAGGCGTTCAGCATTCTGCTGTAAAAGTTCGCCAGGACAGTTCCGATTTTTAATGCATTCCCGGGTACGTAGGTATAGGAGTCCACAGACGACCCAACCAACCAACCAACCAGTCAACTTTCTCGGTACACTTTGAAAATTGCCATAACAACTCGTAAAAACGAACTGGTCTGTTGGTTTTCAGGTTATGTTAATGTTTTTTAGGTTGTGATTGCCGCAAATTTTTCCGGCGTTGTGCCGGAAATGGATTCAAGCTTCTCAGACATTTAATAATGTCAATGTCACTTTTAATAATTTGGGCCCAGTAAGGACAGTCCCTAACCTCACGGGCTCCTTATGGGCTTTGTAGGCCTTACACAGCTATCACTAACTTTAACTGCACTTCTTTCGCGAAATATTACAACTAGTGTGACGTCTTCAGAGAAAACACGTGTATTAGACCGTGGTCTATATAGTCTGCACACTTTAACACACTAGTCTACCAAACGTTAGGTTTAGACGTGGGTTAGACTATAAAATATATCTTACCCAAGAAGCGTGACTCTATAGATTGTTATTTTGTTTTTTAATTTTCCTCACGGAAACCAAATCGAAATGGTGCAAGTGTGATATATATTGCTGAAATCGAAATTTTTACTGCTTTTCAATGGTTCGATTACAAATTGTAAGTAATCATAAAATAAACAACTTGTTGTGCCAAAACGGTACTAAACGTAATCCGATCTCAACCAAAACCTCTTCAGATTTTCTGGAGCACTAAAGAAACCTCATGCAAAGTTTCATCCAAATCCGTTTAGTAGTTTTGCTGCTATCGTACTAACATACATACACACGCACACAAAGACATTTTTCAAAAACCACTTTTTTGGGTTCCTTGATCATAAAGTTTTGATGTTATCTCAATTTTCAATTTTGCACCAATTTTAGTAACCTACCACAAGTTTATTGTGGGGAGGTTAAAAAAAACTTTGTCGACAAGAGTTTGTGTTCTTCTGACAATAAAGTATCTCTCTCTCTCTCTCTGTCTCTCTCTCTCTCTCTCTCTCTCTCTCTCTCTCTATTCAGGGGAGGATTTAGAGATACGCTTAAAACGCCTTAAGTGTAAAGAGCAAAAAGGGACCCTGAAGGAAGAAGATACTTAGTTTGCAGAATTTTAGTCGAGAATTTTCGGTTACTGATCTATATTATTTTCAGTTTAGAAAATTTCTTTAAAAAATGGGAGAAGAGATGAAGCGTGTAAGGCTCGTAAAATCCTAGGTCCGTCCCTGCTTTTATTATCCCTACACCTATAACACTTTAGGTCTATTCCTTTCACTAAAAGTGTGGCACTGGGCTGCACTAATGCAATTTTGTGTCTCTATAACTTATGATATCCATACACCATTTCTGTCACTCAAAATTAGTATCACACTTTTTGTGCAAAGGAATGGACCTTTTATCCCTTATAAAACTGTAATTTACTGAAAATATGACTTACCGCTTTCATCACAGTTTTGAATATCCACTTATTATGCTTCTCAATTTCTTTCATTTCCCGTTCATGTGCACTCCATTTATCTACTCTTCTATATGCCAAAGGATTATAAGTATCAACGTATCCCTAAAAACATTAACTAGGTATATGAAATAAAAACCGCTGCCCAAGGAATCACTACTTCCACATCCAGATTCTCTATCCAAGTCACTCACAACGAAAAAACTTTGTATGTGAAAACAATTGTTTATGGAACTTTAATAATATAATATTTGAAATCCTCTACCCCAAAAACCCATAAAACGATACCCCACATCGGTAGAGGGGGTGGGGGGTAGTGATAGGGGGGGTGATAGTGGGGGGTGGATGAAGTAAAAAAATATTTTGAGGTTTCTGGTTCCTGTACAAACACTAAATCACAATTTTTTTTCATCCCCTTTAATAAGGGGGTAGGGGTGGTAATGGGGGTGGCTAATGCCAAAAATTTTTTTGAGACCTTAGCTTCTCTTGTATATACTAAATACCAATTTTATGGACTCTTACCTGCTTGATTGACCTATTTACCCCAAATTTACCCCAATTTACCCCCAACCCTTCGACGGAACTAGATGAAAATATAATCCAGTTCTAGATCTCGTTAAAGTACATATGTGTACCAAATTTCAAGTCAATATCTTAAACGGTTCCAGAGTAAACGTGCGCACAAAAAAAAGTTACAGACAGACCGACAGACAGACAGAAATTTTTTTTTCGCTGAAACTTAAAATCTCGACGTTTCATGACATTTTAAGCCAATTTGGACAATAAAAATTTTTAAAAATTTTTTTGTCGTTACTATACTTCCACTGGACGTGGAAGTAATTAGTGTTACTTATTTAAAATTATTATCACAATTTCGCTCTAGCTCTAAATAATAATAAATTATTAATTAACTATTATAGGGGTATTATGTTAACTACAAAGTTGTCGGTTGTAGTAAATATATATGAAATATTCCCTCCTAGTAATCGGAAATCGGGAATCTGGATCGATGAAGTAAAAAAAATATTTTGAGGTTTCTGGTTCTTGTACAGTCCAGTGGCGGCTGGTGAAATTTCAATATTTTTTTTCTCGTCTGTGGCGCATGGGACCCATATGAAACTTGGGAAATAACATCTAGAGAAGCACTTCTCTAATGACCCCTAAAAAATTTTGAAAAAGCAGTTTGCGAAAAAATTTTTGAAAATTCGCTAGCCTCCCCTGGGTCTAGGGACCCCTGTTTACTTTTATTTTTTTTTGTCATATGCATTTGACTTTTCATAAAAATGCATCGACAGATTTTGGAGTTTGTGAAAATATTTTCATTACTAACTGAGATACAACGAATTGAAATATTGTAATTTGTTAAATTGTAAATTACAAAATTTCAGTTCATTGTATTTCAGTTAGTAATGAAAATATTTTCACAAACTCTAAAATCTGTCGATGCATTTTTATGAAAAGTCAAATGCATATGACAAAAAAAAATAAAAGTAAACAGGGGTCCCTAGACCCAGGGGAGGCTAGCAAATTTTCAAAAATTTTTTCGCAAACTGCTTTTTCAAAATTTTTTAGGGGTCATTAGAGAAGTGCTTCTCTAGATGTTATTTCCCAAATTTCGTATGGGTCCCATGCGCCACAGACGAGAAAAAAAATATTGAAATTTCACCAGCCGCCGCTGTTGTACACACACATTAAATCACAATTTTTTTTCATCAACTTTAATAATGGGGGGTGGTAATGTGGGTGGCTAATGCTAAAATTTTTTTTGAGACCTTAGCTTCTCTTGAATATACTAAATACAATTTTATGGACTCTTACCCTGCTTGATTTACCTATTTATCCGAAATTTACCCCCATTTACCCCCCAACCCTTCGACGGAACAAGATGAAAATATAATCTAGTTCTAGATCTCGTTAAAGTACATATGTGTACCAAATTTCAACTCAATATCTCAAACGGTTCCAGAGTAAACGTGCGCACAAAAAAAGTTACAGACCGACAGACAGACTGACAGACAGACAGAAATTTTTTTTTTCGCTCAAACTTAAAATCTCGACGTTTCATGACATCCTAAGCCTATTTGAACAATAAAAATTTTTAAATTTTTTTTTGTCGTTACTATACTTCCACCGGATGTGGAAGTAATATGAGTGAGGGCTCATTGGATTCAGAATGACGTGTCTAGAAAAATGTGCAAAAGTTTCAAACCCGCATATAAATAATTGCAAAAGTTATAAACAAATTAAGATTGAAAAAATAACGAGTTTCGTTTTTTGCAAATAACTCGAAAACAAATAACTCGAATATTTAAGAAATTTAAAAATATATATTCTTAAAGAGGAAGAAATCTCCAATAAAGAAGTCCGGACTCCCGGACCTATATCTCTATTATTAATAATTTTAATTTAATGTTGAAAATGGAGCTCCGCGCGGAGAACGCTAAGCCGTTACGACGCCGCCGCCGAAACAAGTAAAAACATTTTTTTTAGTTATTAAATATTAATTTGGGTATAATAAGCTAAGCTTCAGTACAGTGGGGCTTCGGCACCGCAACCCATAAGGAAAAAAAAATATATTAATTTAATTTTTTTTTGTTAATTTCTTAAATATTAATAGTTTTCGAGTTATTTGCAAAAAACGAAACTCGTTATTTTTTTAATCTTAATTTGTTTATAACTTTTGCAATTGTTTATGTGCGGGTTTGAAACTTTTGCACATTTTTCTAGACGTCATTCCGAATACAATGAGCCCTCACTCAAATTTTTACGAGCTTTATCAAGAATTAACATTTGGTATTATTTACACACTTAAATGAACAGTATTCCGTTGGAAAAAAAAATTATCACGGATTTAATGAATGAGCCTAATGTTAATTAACAAATTTTTTTAGAGTTTGCGTTTATTTTTCAAGTCAGATAATTGTTAAACAAAAGCCACTAAAATTATTTCGCTTCGTGGAGAAATTATGTCAACTATACTTTATGAGATTATGACATTGCGATGTTTTTAATTATTATAGTCTATTAGTTATTAATTATTTAAGCTAACAAAAAACTAAAAAATGAAAAAGGGAGGTTGAATTTTTTTTAAATTAATTTTAATTATTATTACTATTTTTATATTAAAAAATACTATAAGATTACATAAACTTTAAATTTTTAGTACTATTTAAATAAATTTTATAAACAAATAGATAAATTACGTTTTTGAAAAAAAATTTTTTGCCATTTTTTATTTATGAAATATTATGATTAAAAAAAATCTTAAAAAAATAAATTTTTTAGCTGTTTATACTAAATTTATTCCTTTTTTCATTATTTAAACAAATTATTAAGAAAAAATTTAATTCTTAAAATTTATTATTTGCAATTCTCTACAAGGTGGAAATTTTTTTTGTTGTTAATTTATTTGTTTATTTAATAAACAATTTGTTATTAACAATCGCCGAATGTGTTTAAATTTTTTTATAGAACAAAAAATAACAAAAACAACCGTATACATAAACATGTAAAAAAAAATTATATAAAATTTAAAATTCTATAAAAAATATTTTAAGTGTCTAAATACCATAATTTTTTTAAATATTTAAATTAAAAATTAATAAAAAAATGTTTTTACATTTTACGGCCGGTTTCAGAGCCTCGTAACGGCTTAGCGTTCGCCGCGCGGAGCCCTATTTTCAACATTAAATTAAAATTATTAATAATAGAGATAGAGTTCCGGGAGTCGGGACTTTTTTGTTGGAAATTTCTTCCCTTTTAAAAATTTATTTTTTAAATTTCTTAAATATTAATAGTTTTCGAGTTATTTGCAAACAACGAAACTCGTTATTTTTTCAATCTTAATTTGTTTATAACTTTTGCAATTGTTTATGTGCGGATTTGAAACTTTTGCACATTTTTCTAGACGTCATTCCGAATCCAATGAGCTCTCACTCAAATTTTTACGAGCTTTATCAAGAATTAACACGTGCTTGAACTTGTGAACTAGCATACTGATGTATTATGTATTGTGACGTGCTTACACCCTTTTTGCAAACAGCCTGTATTGTTGGTTCGGAAATTATAACACCAGGGCAACACTAACACTAATTTATTAACAACAACAATTAATTACTTGCACTGAAAGAAATCGACCAAATAGAATGTTTTGCTAAGATGATCTGCATTATCATAACTATTTTTTTTGTTAGCTCTACATTATCATCATCTAACCATAAGAAAAACTGTTTTGCTAATGAGCTTTTATAACGGTAAATCTTTAACTGTTTGTCCCAATAACAGCACTTACTTAAACTAGCTAAAATATTTTTTCAAGTTTTTTTTTCATTAGTGGTAACTAAATAATTTCTTACGGTAAATAAGTGCCTTTAGTTAAAGTTGACTTCTTAATGATTAAAGTGCACATACCTACGGTTGGTAAGCTACCTGTTAACCATAAAGATGGGCTTGTTACTCCTAGCGTTTTACTTATTTACTTTTACATGTGGCGCAAGCGCAATTGAGTATTTGTCATGATGCCCATATGCGCGCCGTTGCATCTGCACGCCAGTGAGCAATTCGACATTTGGTGAAATAGTTGTATGAAAGGTTTTATGCAAAGAATTTTTATAACAAACTTCTTTGGTTTTATGTTATTATGTCTTCTTACAAGTCAAAGTTAGAAGATTGGGGGCTCAAGGAATAAGTGAAATTATCGAAGGTAAGAATTTTTGATGTTTTTTAATTTTTGTTTATCACACGCGTACCTATACATAATATGTGTTATCAACATTCTTGTAGGGTGACCATGCAGATTGCAGATATTTGTAGTTTGAATGCTGTACACTTGGGCTGGGGAGTGGGGTGTGCCCTTTTTTTTTGGTAATGATTAGAAAGAATTACATACTACATCGACGAATATATTTCCATTGGATGAATCACTTGATGACTTAGTTTCGTAGATAGTAATAAATTACTTAGTTTTTAATGATGTAAGATATATAGATGGGATACATTGTTATATCATGAATTATTTTATTTTAGAAATGAGATTTCTGCAATATACCGGGTGTCCAGTAGGCGAGGTAACCCCCATTTTTTCCTTTATTTCTAGAGGTAAACATTTGAAATCTGGCATAGGATATAACCTATAAAAATACATCTTTTGATCTAAGCAAACCCAAAAAATGCACTTCCGGTTTAACTGGAAGCACTAGTTACTGTATTATTTTAAATAGCACCCTGTATATTTTTTAATCTTATCTGATAGAGGTTTGAATTATCTGTACAACGGTTTTTTCAAAATAAAATTAGAATAAGAAAATACCTTAAAAAATGCTAAATCTTTATCGTACCATCTTGAATTTTAAACCACAGTTTCAACTCCAGTTATGGATTGATTTTAAATTTTGAGATATCATCACAAAGCTAATTTAAAGGTTTATCAGAAGAACGAAAAAAATGTACAGGGTGCCTTTTAAAAAAAGGGAGTTTTGTCCGTTTATTCCATAAAAAAATTAAACACAAAATTCACTTTTTTTAAAGCACCATGTACATTTGTTTCGCTCTTTTGATAAATCTTTAAATTAGCTTTCCAATGAAATATCAAAATTTAAAATCGATCAATAAATGGGCTTAAAATTGTAGTTTAAAATTCAAGATGGTACAATAAAGATTTAGTTAGCATTTTCAAGGCAATTTCTCATTCGAATTTTATTTTGAAAAATCCGTTGTACAGATAATTCAAACCTCTATCAAATAAGAATAAAAAATGTACAGGGTATCGTTTAAAATAATAAAATACTAATGCATTTTAGATGTATTTTTATAGCTAATGCCCTATACCCAAATTTAAAAATTTTAGCTCCAGAAATAAAGAAAAAATGGCGAGGTACCTGGTCTTGTGGGCACCCGGTAATAGCATCATAAAGGCATATATTGGTGTTAAGTTTATCTTTGTTTAGAAGAATAATTTATATTTTATTTATCTGTTAATATTTTCTATTCTATTCATATAATAATATGTATAATAAACCAATTATTTTAAATATGTATTGTTTATTAGTCCTTTGTTTCCTTAAACGAATCATTTAAATTTTTACTATAAATATACTTCTTTGCCTGGTTAAGATAAAAATTTATTAAAGAATGTGCTTTAATATATATGGAATATGAAGTTGTATAAAAAATATAAAAGTGTATAAATAAAAGTATTGTGCAACCTGAAAGGTAAGTTCATATTTTTTGTAATCTCGTATCTTTTACTTGACTCATAAAGAATATAATCTCATAATCTTTGAGAATAGGTGGCTTTCAATATATATATATATATATATATATATATATATATAGATATATATAGTGATAAATTAAGTAGGGAGGAAAATAACCTATAAGTATACAAAGAATCAGTTTTCATACCGACAACTTTATCAAACGATAGATGGTGACAAAATAAACAAATTATTTTGCATGGTACTTTTCCCTAAGGGCCTTCGTTTGTGAAATAAAAGGTATCAAAAAGTTTTTTTTTTTTCGGTTTTTGAAAATATACGATAATTTATTCCCAAAATATTTTAGCAACCATGTATAGAAAAAACTATAGTCAAATAGATGAAGCCTAACATACTGCTATTATATGATGCCAAATATAAATAATAACCATTACAATTTTTGATCTTCGGGAAAACAATAAGACATATTTTTTTCTATCATGTATCTAGAGAAGTGCAAAATAAATTTAAATTGTTGGCATCTAATAATTGATAAAGTTATTAGTAATAAAACTGAATCACCCTCTATGTACACACTAGAGTGGTCCAAAAATTACTTAACTTTTTATAGAGGGTCTTGATCCTCCCAATTTGTTTCCAAATCCGAAAAAAGTAAGTGCGTATTTTTGTTTTTCAAAATTTTGATTTCAAATGGTCCCATAGGCACCATTTAAAATCAACATTTTGAAAAACAACAAAATGCGTGGTTACTTTTTTCGAATTTGGAAACAAATTGGGGGGATCGAGATCTTCTATAAAAAATTTAAGACATTTTTGGACCACCCTCGTGCACATCCCTTGCAAAAAATCTTTCTATAGTAGCAATTTTTTTTTTAATGGCAAGAATAGCGTTTTGCTACATCCAGTATATATTTATGTAACGCTTATAAAGTGACATTACTAGGACAAAAAAGAGTATTTGTTGTCATGACTGTGTAAGCTGCATAGTGGTTAAAAAATCGCCTATTAGTGGTTAAAAAGTCATCTATTAGCAGCGGGAAAAGCTTTTTTTCTGTTTGTAAGGTAGTAATGGTGTAAATAATATGAGCTTACTAACTCTAACAAAGAACTTATTAAGATTAAAATGGGTCTCTGATTCCTGATAGCAAAGCTATCAACCTAGAGCAACAAATAAATAATTAAAAATACTTTTTTAACGGTAAATAAGTGCGTCTTAGCAAGATCGTTTTTGTTGTGGTTACAAAGCTGTCTTGCTGGAGCCTATTTAATGCAGATATTTTTTAGGGGTTAGTCAATTCTTCTTTATGGATAATAGAAATTTCTTTCAGTGTGGCTAATAATAGACTGTGTACTACAATTCAATTATTCAGTCACTTTATCACTGTGTTTACTCTCTGACTGAGATGGTCATCAGATTTCATTAAAATCGAAGTATCTCAAAAACGATTGTTTTGTTAGATAGGGAATCTATTGAAAGTTACCTTAAAATAATGAACAGAATTCGCATCCGGCATAAAAAATAAGGCTTGCTATTTAAAACTAGTGGAAGCATTATACTCTTCACCGATTTACTGAGCTTTTTATATAATTGTTACACATTCTATAGGATACTCTTCGCATTTTTCTTGTAAATAATGTTAGTTTTTGGACATTCTAAATTTTGTGATACCAACTTTGTTGTGAAAAAAAATATATGAAAAAAAAATCGCCATGTGAGGGATCGAACACGAGACCTTTGGATTGAAAGGCAAGCAAGCAAGCAAGAACAAATTTATTTTAAATTAAGAATACATATCGTCCTCCCCGCGCACTCATCCGGAGCCAGCCATACATCCATGGTGCGAATCGCCATGGTAATTGATTGACTGGACGGAGCGAGGCCGGATTGGATAAAAATAAAATGAAAATGTAAACACAATCTCCTTTCGCAGGATAGGCGAATTAAAAAGTGCATAAGGTAAAACATGTAAAAAATAAACTTAAAATAATTGATATATACAATACAAAAGAGGCTGGTATAAATAAAATATCAGATATATATGGCTGGTCTTCACGGGAAAATTACTAACCAAAAAAACCGTTCTAAGCAATGCAGTCAAAGCGAACGGTAATGCAAGACCGCGCAATTTATGGTTTCAAATATTTGGTTTTCTAAAGATTTTGATATTCAAAAATAAATTGTGATTGGGAAGAAATAATTTAGAGAGACAAAACAAACAAAACCAACAAAGAAAAACAAAGAAACGAGTAGAAGAGAGTTAAAGATCAGAAATTATGTTTGAGTTTTTATAGATAGATAGAGAAAGGCTAGTTATGTTGCCGAAAGATGGGCAACGCCTGGTATGGTAATTTGTGTTTTATGCGAAAGGGTGCATTATGCTCTCTGATTCGCGTAATGTTGTTTGTTAGCGGGCTATCACCAAGTTTGAATTGATAGAATTTTTCCGATGTAACTTTGATGTAGTCCGCTAGTGGCATTATGTCATGACAACGTGCGTAGAGGTCTCTTAAGGAGATGTATCGTGAAGAATTTGAAATGAGGCGCATAAATTTATGTTCCAGAACTCTTAGTTTATTCATTGTCGTGTCCGGTATGCTGCACCATACCGGCGCCGCATATGTTAGGGCCGGTCTTACAATAACAGTGTAAATTAATTTTTTGTTTTGTCTACTGAGTCTGCTATTCCTGGCCAGAAGCGGATACACACTCCTGGACATAGAATAGACTGTCCGTATAGTTTCGTTAACATGTCGGTCGAACGTCAGTCGCTTATCTAGTCGTACTCCTAAATACTTCACGCACTCCCTTTCTGGAATTTTGTTTCCCCTTATCAAAATTGGTGTTAGAATCTTATTCTCTGTAAATCCGCGCGTGAAGACTATAGACTCCGACTTCTCCGCATTTACGCGAATTTTCCACTTATCGTAATAAGCCGTGGCACGAGCCATGTGGGCTTTTAGAAGCATATTAGCCGCTTGTGCATTATGACTATGCGCGTACAAGGCTGTGTCATCGGCGTACTTGGCAAGTTTAGTATTCGGGAAAGTGGGGAAGTCGGATATGTACAAATTGTACAATTTTGGACCGAGGACCGACCCCTGCGGGACGCCCGCGGGAATGTCCCGCAATGTTGACAGTTTGTTATTCACTCTCACCTGAAGCCTTCTACCAGTCAGGTATGAGTGAATGAGTTGGATTGAAAGACAAATGCTTTAGCCATTGGGCTATCTCATCTTACCACAAAACTTGAATGAATATCGTTCAAGAATTATATTTCAACGGATTAGATACATTATTATGAAATATATATATTGGTAAAATATAAAAACAAAAAAAAATTATAGGGAATAACATTTCGCAAGATTTCTATTTAAATACAAATGACAGAAATTATGAAAAAAATTTTTTTTATTTACTGATTGATTTTTTTCAAAAACAATAGGGTTCTTCCTCTAGCTAACGCTAACTTACATTCCAAATTTCAATACAATCGGACTTTTCTTTCTTAAGTTATCGTGCTTACAAGAAACGTGACGGACGGACGGACGGACGGACAGACGGACATTTTGAAAGTTGTTCAGAATTCGTTCACTAACATAATGATATGAAATTTTTTTCTCTACAAGCGATATTTACTGATTTAGAAATGTGCCGATCAAATACAATATACTCTTCGTTTTTGCGAAGAATATAATAAGGAAGTTGATGTCAACTTCTGGTATAACCGGAAGTGTCACATATGTAACGTTATTTTCATTAAATAGAGCACCTCTGAAAACCTCTCTTCCTAAATTTTCAGCTTCAAATTATTTGTACTTGCACCCTGTATAAAGACTTCCAATAAATCAACCAAGGGTATAATTTTTACATCTAGTTTTTTTTGCAGTTAAAATAACACCCCTATAAAAATATTAGATAAATGAAAGTCACATACACCTTTCCTGTTAATCATATTTATTTTCTTTAGCAAATCTTTATTCTGCATATCAATTCGTCTCAATGTCGACACGTCTTCTCTAAGTTTACGAGCTTTTACATAGTCAAATGGATTCATTTTTAAAGGGTGATGGTCCACTTTAGCAGTTGCTGTGTATACCTGAAAATGAATTAATGCCGTATCTTTTTCCAAACATAGAAATACTTATTCTGTCCATGTACTGGTCACTTGTATTTAAAAATGCGTTGCCAGTATACTTAAGTGCGTCTTAGACAAAAACTATCTTTTTTGATAAATTAATTGTTTTATAAATAAATACCAAGTGAAATAGACATCTTACTTGGTGCTGATGTCTACTCACAAATAACACAACCCGCTATTAAGTACCTTAATAGCACAACATTGTCCTATGGATATCCGAAGAACGTCCTCGACGGACATACAGGTCACCCGATGGATATTCGTTTTTGGTTCAAAGTACATCCGACGCACAGTGGGAAATTTTTTAGACAAAAATCCGTCTACAATGAAATTATTAATGGATTTGAAAAAAAAATTTCCACCCGATGTTTGAGCACTGCCCAAATTTTAAAAACGTTAATAAGAATATTTCGAAAAAATCCGTATTAGGAGTGTTTTTCGGTATTTTAAGGGTGTTATATAAATTTCTGGTTAATTTTTCTTAATCAGCGACCCAAAAAACGTATAGTAAAGGATATTTTCTGAGTAAAACTTTTAAAAAACAGAAATTCGCATTTTTACTCAAGTAAAATACACGAATTTCATATATTTATAGGATTTTTTGAGGTTATGTTGAACGTTTTTAAAATTTGGGCAGTGCTCAAACATCGGGTAATACCTAACAATTATTTAAAAAAAAAAAAATTCAAATCCATTAATAATTGCATTGTAGACGGAATTTTGTCTAAGAAAATAGAAAAATTTCCCACTGTGCGACGGGCAGGATAGAGACGTCCAAAAATCACAACTTTGAACAATATTTGTACCAGAGAACTTATACCACAGAGAAGCGACAGCAAGGCTTCCCGCGTGTACCGTGGCATATGACAAATAGGTTGTTTAGTTGTCAGTTCCACATGTTTACATTGCGTCAAAGATGACCCAACCACCATTGGTCTAATTCTCTGGGTTAGAGAACAGATCACCAGTGGTGTGTCCCTTGCTCTGAAAGTTATCGTCAATCGGGTATATATCTAGTGATTTCTAAAGATTTTTTTGAATATTTCAAGAACGAATCTGCGTAATTTAAATCTGATTAAGCACATTGATAGAGGTATATCTAGGGAACTTATTTTAATGTAAAAAAACTAAATTAAAGTGAGCAATATGTTTTTTATTATTTTTTAAATGTGTCCGATATAATCTCTGGTTTGGGGATGTATTGGAAAATTGTATTTTTCTATTTAAAATGTGTATATTTTAATATTTTTTCGACATAGAATTTATTATACACACGAATCGGATAATTTTGTTTAAAAAGAGGAAAGTAAAAATCGATAAACAAAAAACTTTTATAAATAATACACCATAAAGAAAAAAAAATAAACGTGTTTGTGCCTTCACGGAATGATTTTGCGGTGTCCGGTATAACTCTAGAGAACCGTAAAATCTGTATAATCCATTTTTCTTGGAAAAGCAAGATTTAAAATATAAAATCCACCCGTTTGATTTGTTAACGTTAACATTTTTTCTCAAAGAAATATCCAATGTTTTGGCTTATATGTGTTAAGTTTCACAAATGTTGGATTGTAACCATAAATAGTGTTTTCAAACTGTGGGAAAAGCTTTCAAAATTAAATTTTATGTATTTGAAAACCAGAAGGCTTAATACTGATTGCATTGAAAATTTTTTGGAAGTATGAGACAACAAAGTGGAAATAATGTAGTATACAATTTCAAAGAGCATTCCGTAAATTGTTGTGCCAAAACTATTTTCATTCTGATCACATGAATTGCAAGGATGATTTAGATGAATTATTAATGACTATAAAATCTACTAACATAACTGACACGATTAATCAAGAGGAAGAAGAGAGACCTCCTAAAGCCCTTGTTCTTCCTGATTACAGCTATACTAAAGAAAATATACCCACGCAAAATGCTTTCACTTATGTTTGCGGATATCTTTTGAAAAAAACCCTTGAAGTACATGCGATATTTGTAAATATTTTGGGAAACAATGCGAGACACTAAATATAAATAACTTATTAGTTTATTTAAAAGCTTTTAACACCGAAAAAAATATTTATGGAAACCTGCTATCACCTCCAGAAGAATTTGTCAATTTTATTTACAAATTAGAATATATATTTAATTCTCAATTTGAGGAAATTTGTACTGGACGAGCAGTTTCTAATACGTTATTTATTCATCCATGTTTAGAATTCCCAAAAACTATATGTTAAAAATTTTTTTATAAGAATGAAGATTTTTTATTCCATTAAATACACAAATTGGGATTTAAAAACTACTAAAACCGACAAAAAGTAAACAGAAAGGTTAAAATTTTGTCACATTTATAATTTTTGGTGTATATATCGAGTCAATATCAAGTAGATTATTTGGTATGTGCATCATATAACTAACATAACCTCAAATTTTAAGTTTTTTACGAGGTTTTTTAGGTTTATTCTTATTTTTAATGTTTCTATACGCATTTTTAGCTTCGAGCCATACTGCCTCCAAGCAAATATTTAAAAATTCAGGCAAATAATTTTTCAATATTGTTGACTAATAAAAATAGACTGCTAATTATAGGTTATATTTCTAACCTGCAAAAAGTGTCTTATTTTATTGGGACAAACTATTTAAAACTTCATAAACATTACATTGAACTAGATTTTGGTTGAAGGTACAGGAACCAGGCAGACATTTCAATAATAGCTGCGTAATACATGTAAATCTTAAGAAACATATATTTTTGAGGTTAGTTGTGACGTCACGTGCACAGCCCTATTGTAGGTTTCAAGTATGGAGATTGTAGATACATTTTATAGCTTTCTTATTTTGTAATGTTTTTAAAGGTTTCATAACAGAATTATTGGCTGTGGCCCAAATAGAAGTTAAATATTGTAAGTGTGAATATAAGAGGCAATAATATATATTTCTCAAATATTTTCTAGATATAAAAGTCCGTATTCTAAAAAGAATTCCAATAACAGGAGAAATTCTTTTTTCTGTAACGCATCAATATGATGACTATGACAATTTTTCATCAATACAAAGTACTAAAAATTTTGTTAATGGCGAATATTTCATTGTATCATTATTACATGTAATGGATGGAACTGAATTTGGAATTTGATTTTTAGACATAAACATAAATGACGATTTTCTAAAATTGAGTACGATAATTTATTAATCTGCAACCAAAAGTGATATTTGCCTCAAGTCATATTTAATATATTATTAGTTATTTCATCATAATCTTTTCCAAAATATAAAAGTGTATCATGAGCATATAATACGTACTATACTATCCTGTATATTCAACTTAGCAATAGAATTTATGTATATTGGAAAAAAAAAATCTTTTTTGTAAAACATGTTATTTGTTTAATTTTTAGAATTATAAACAAAAAAATATTAAAATAGGATAAATTGTAATATTATGTACAATATATTATTCTAAAATATGTTTTGATAACGTATACCTATACAATACATTCTATTATATGTGAATGTAAATATTTGATATTTAATATATTATTTACATTTTTTTTACGTTTTTTTAGCCTTTTTTAGAAACTAATAGTATTTAAAACATCAACTATTATTTAATTATATTTAATATGTGGTATAGTAACATATTATACTGAATTACTTTCAGTGACCATCTAACTTTAAAGTTCTCTCAGTGTAAGAGATTGTGTTGAGTACATATTATACTGAATTACTTTCAGTGTACATCAAACCTTTACAGTTCTCTCAGTGTAATAGGTTGTCTTTCACTCATGTCAATGTCATTAGAACCGGGCCATAAAATATAAAAGGAACCGCCGATATTGTCGCTTCTCTATGGTATAAGTACTCTGATTTGTACATCCCAATATTATAATTTAATAATTTTAACCTAAAAAAAAAAGAAACGGAATGTGTAGCGATCGAACCGCCGATCTCATGATTTGTAAGTCAACACTTTAACTCACTCGGCCACTAACCTTGCATACTATTACTTACTTAAAGACTGTATAGTTGGAAGTAGGACTAAAATAGTTATTTACTTCAAAATGTAGAAAGTATTTGAATGTTTAATAAATGTTTAGTATCAAATAATATCATTAATAATTCACAAAAAAAGGTTAAAATTAAATTATTAGTGACAAATTACAAATCAATATAAAAAATAAACAACAAATTTTAGAGAAATAACGGTCAAATATAAACAAAAACACCGTAAAATTGAAAAACCAGTTTTTTTGTTTTTATCTATACTTATTAGTCCACTCAAATTAGGAAAAAAGCGGAAAAAAATTCTGAACAGAAGTAAGTATTCAACTTTTGGAACAAGGTTTTGCTTATGCGCAGAAAAAAAAGAAATGATTTTTGAGATATATACATATATATACGTTTTTTCGTGTTTTTTTTTCTTCATTTATTTCATATATTTCGAAAAGTACGCGTTTTTAAGGCTAACCGAACATAGGTAAACATGTTCATAATACGACTTCCTACAAAAAAGGTTCTATACATTTTTCCGATTATCCCATTGGCTTTTCCGGAAAAGAGATTTGAAAAATATGTATGTGTTTTTTTCGTGTTATTTTTATTTTGAATGCAAATATCTCGAAAAGTGCGCGATTTTAGGGCTAAATGAATATAAATAAACTTGTTCAGAATAACATTTTCTACAAAAAAGCTCCTATACATTTTTCCGATTATCCCATTGGTTATTCCGGAAAAGCTTCTTGAAGAATATATATATTTGCTTTTTCGTGTTTTTTTTTCATTTTGACGTATATGTCTCTCAAATATATAGAACCATTTTTTAGGAAATCACATTCTGAACAAGTTTACTAATGTTCATTTAGCCTTAAAAATGCTCCTACTTTCCGAGATATATACGTCCAAATGAAAAAAAAAAAAAAGAAAAAGCAAATATATACAGGGATAGGCCAAACTTCACTAAGAAATACAACTTTTCAAAATAAGAGAAAAGAGTTCCGGGAAGTGCTTAGTTTCCGAGATACAGGGTGTTCAAGTAATTCTCCTGAAAATGTTTTTTATGAATATTTTCCAAATGTCTAAAGATAAACAAATGATAATTTTACACAGGAATTTAACTTTTTATGCTTTTTAAGACAAAATGACAACTATGTACGATAATCATTCAGGAGCGGGTAAAACTGGGTATAATTTAGCCCCAACTTTATTGTGTGACACTTTTACATTAATTTATGAGCAGAACTTAAAAATTTGAAGTTTTCTACACAAAAAAAGGCTCTTGTGTTTTTTCTCTAAAATTATCAGTTTTTGAGTAAATCTTATCTGAACTTTATTAATTAGTAACCATTATTACCAGCATTCCTGGAATGCAGGAGTGTGCCATGATTGTAATGTTTGTAACAAATGAAAAATAATCTAGCATGCAATGCCAGAATGACAATAATGACATTGTTGTTTTTTGTGTTTTCTGTAGTTCATTGTTCTGTAGTTTTATTATTTCCTTTTGGAAAAAGTGTTCTATTGAACAGTAAAAAATGGTCATGTTTAGTAATTTGGAGTACGCGGATATTAATTTTATTTATGAATATTTTAATGGAAACGCGAATGCCGCGGTACGCGAATATCGCAGAAGATTTCCTAATAGAAGGAAACCATCTAAAGATGTTTTTATTCGAACCCACCTAGAATTTAGAAATGTTGGACTTAAAAGAGGTCCAAGAAATGAAGAACAGCGAAATGGGCGATTTAAAAACATAATTTAACAATAATAACAAATTAAGTATCAGAACAGCGGTCGAACAGCTGCGTGCGCAAGCTGTGCATGTTTCCAAAAACAAAGTTTTTCGGATTCTGAAAAAAGACCACAGAAAGGCTTTTCGAATGCAGCCAGTCCTTCAACCAGGTGCATCCGAAAGGCGTATCAATTTTTGTAATTGGTTTATAAATGCCATGGAACAAGATCCCGATTTCGGAAGTAAAATTATTTGGACTGATGAAGTTACCTTTAACCGTAATGGATCGGTTAATTTTAACAATTTAGGAATCAGGGCTCATCGGAATCCTCATATAATTCGCCCTAGGACATTTCAACAGGAGTTTAGCGTTAATGTATGGTGTGGTGTTATAAACGTGACTTTTTGTGGGCCCCACATCCTTCCTCCCCGTTTAAATGGACCATTATTTAATGATTTTTTAAATAACCATTTTTTTCAATATCTCTAGGATATTCCTCTTAATTTAAGAAATGAATGCTGGTTTCAAATGGACGGACCTCCTGCAGATTTTGCTGTTGAGAACCATTTGTGGGTAAACAGTTGATTTTTTTGTCTGGGGCTATTTAAAGGACAAAGTCTACGCAAACCCCATAAACACAAGAGAAGAGTTACTAGAAAGAATTCTCGAAGAATGTGAAAATTTGCGGGCTAATCCTGATTTCATTCGTAAAGCTACACACTCTGTACGGCGCAGATGTCAGAAATGTGTTGATTCTGGCGGAATGCACCTTGACCAACGCTAGTAATTTGTAATTTACCTTACTTTAATCTAATTAATTGTTGTCTAATAAAAAATAATGTAATCACATTTTGCTTTACTGTCATTGTTTTTTCTGTTCTGCTAAAATATTCATAAAAAACTATTCCCGAATAATTTTAGAGAAAAAACACAACAAACTTTTTTGTGTAGAAAACTTCAAATTTTTAAGTTCTGCTCATAAATTAATGTAAAAGTGTCACACAATAAAGTTGGGGCTCAATTATACACCTAGCCCCCCCCCCAGTTTCACCCGCTCCTGAATGATTTTCGTACATAGTTGTCATTTTGTCTTAAAAAGCATAAAAAGTTAAATTCCTGTGTGAATTATCATTTGTTTATCTTTAGACGTTTCGAAAATATTCATAAAAAAACATTTTCAGGAGAATTACTTGAACACCCTGGATCTCGGAAACTAAGCACTTCCCGACCCATGTTTATAGGAACTTTTTTTCTTATTTTGAAAAGTTGTATTACCTACTTAGTGAAGTTTGGCCTATGCAATTCGGGACACCCTTTATAAGAAGCTTTTCCGGAAAAATCAATGGGATAATCGAAAGATGTATAGGAGCTTTTTTGTAGAACACCAAGTTTATTTGTGTTCATTTATCTCTAAAATCGCATGCTTTTCGAGATATTTGCATTCAAAATTTAAAAAACGCGAAAAAACACATATTTTTCAAGTCGCCTTTCCGGAAAAGCCAATGGAATAATCGGAAAAATATATAAAAATTTTTTTGTAGGAAATCGTATTCTGAACACGTTTACCTATGTTCGTTTAGCCTTAAAACGCGTATTTTTCGAGATATAAAAGTCTAAATGAAAAAGAACGTATATATATGTATATATCTCAAAAACCATGACTTTTTTGTGCGCATAAGCAAAAAATTGTTCTAAAAGTCGAGTACTTACTACCTATGCAGAGAAACTGCTATTCAAAATTTTTCTCTAAAACGGCGGTTTTTTTTTCTAATTTGAGTGAACTATATAGGAACCTAAAATGTGTGAACATAAGGCACGTCCGCTGCGGCACATATGTTGGACTTCAGTGTGGTATTCGCTGATATGTATACATATCTTGGAAACGTGTTGGAGAGAAAGCGATATGGGGATATTATCATTTATTACAAAAATATAATATTTACATCAACGGACTCGAAATGGACGTCCATCTCCTGTCCCTATATGGACATAAAAAGTACATACTTCCCGTACATAAAATGGACCTTCAGAGGACGTTCCATTCCGTACAAAGTAAATCCGATGATAGACGTCCGGTGGTCGTCCAATTTATGTCCATGGACGTCAGTACATTAAATGGACATAAAACGCACGTCCGGCGGAGATCGTGTGCTATTAGGTCGTTCCTGGTGAACTAATTGCAATGAAAACCATATTTGATTGGATTCTATCTACCCCCGCTGTTGTTAACTCCTTTCATGTGTCTGTTTATTCACAACTTGACTCCACATTAAAGAAGTTCTTTGAAACTTGGAAGCATGCCTGACAAAATATGCAATTCTCCAGAGAACTTTAAATATGAGCAAACCTTTGTTAATTTTCATACTCGTGACAAATTAAGCAGATATAATACATCGTTTCATTACTTGTTCGTGAATAAATTCCCATTTTAGATGATTCATTGTTTATCCTTGGAAAATCGCTTGAATAAAGAATCTACGTTAAAACAAAAATATTCAAATTCCATACATAACAGGATTATTTTAAATCTGGACGCATGTCTCTTGTGAGAGGCCAAAGTGCTTCCAATCATTCTGATTTATATTATTATATCACTCACCAGTGTGTGTTAAAGCCCGAAAGCTCTACGACGAAACTACGTGTCGTCTTTGACGCCTCAGCGAATGACATATTTATTAACAGGTCCTAAATAGACTCATTACTTTTACGTTTTCGTACTAAGTTTATTTTACTGCTTCTAAACCCTAACCAAGGAAAAAATAAGGAAATAATACTCTTACCTTATACCGGTGCAAGTTATATTCGTCCAAATCAGCTTGACATTTATCTTTGGTAACAGCTCCTAGCAAGTAACGGTAATTTTTGCATGGTTTGAACTCTTTCTTTTTCGGTCTCTTTTCAGTCTCCATTTTATAGAAATTTTAAAAGAATAACTGCTAACCCAGTAACAAATAACCACCCCACGTCAAAAAATTATACCTGTCACCCTAAATTCTACTAATTCTATAAAATGATTTTAGTTGACAAAATTTTACATAGTTGGAAAATGGATTTTATGATTCGTTAAGATGGTCAACGAAGACAATAAATGTTGTAAAAAGGAGTGTGTAAGTATATTATAAATAGAATGTTTACTTTTTTTCAAAGCAACCAATTTGTGTCCTTTAGAACTGTTCAAATGTCAAAGTAATTAAAGTATAGATCAAACCAAATTACCAAATTACAATATTCTTTATTTTATTTAACTAAAGTTTAACAAATCATTTTTTATTTTTATGGATCAAACTAATGAGAATCCACAGATAATGTGGCATATGTGACACATATATAGGATTTGATATTCTTGGTTCTGAAACCTAATAGTCCAAGTAATTTTAGAAATGGCCATTTTTGCAATATTGGTAATTTTTGGGTCCTTTTTTATGTGTAACCAAATCTTAAGTGCCAAAACCCTTGTATTTTATATTTTAAGTTGTTTTATTCGTAGAATTTGAATATAGGTAAGATCACAAAACTACAAGGTCAAAAGACTATGAACTATGACCATTTTTTTGGTCATTTTCATTCATTTATGTGCATGTACATATCACGTTCTGTAATGCTTTTTGATACGAGTCCGAATTTCTTGAACCCGAAAGCAAAAAGTGGAAAGAATTTAAGATATGGCCAATTTATATTTTAATTTAGGAATTTTTTGCTTCTTTTCTGTGAGTAACAAAATATAGCATCTATTTTTTGATCCGCGGAATATATAAGTTTCACAAAACGAAAAGGTTTTAAGGCTTTGAACTACAACCACTTTTTTTTATATCTGGTCGTTTTTTAGTAACTGCTTGGGCACAGTATTATCTTTGCGGAAAATTCTTAGATGTCCATTGCTATAGAAATTACAGAATGTGACGTACATGGATACTTATTTAGTTGGCGTACAATTAACTGTTCACAAGCAGATAAATGACTAAAAAATTGCCAAAAATAACCAAAAAACGCTGCCCAAGGAATCACTACTTCCACATCTAGATTTTCTATCCAAGTCTCTCGCAACGAAAAAAAATTGTATGTGGAAATAATTGTTTATGGAACTTTAATAATACAATATTTTAAATCGACTACCCCAAAAACCCATAAGACGTAAAAAACGTAAAAAAAATTTTTGAAGCCTTTGGTACTTGTACACACACTAAATGACAATTTTCTTTTTTTTTTTTTTTTTTCACCCCCTTTAATAATGGTGGGGATGGCTAGTGGCAAAAAAATTGTTTGACACCTTAGCTTCTCTTTTATATAATTTTATGGACTCTTGCTTGATTTACCTATTTACCCCCCATTTACCCCAATTTACCCCCCAGCCCTTGAACGAAATAAGATCAAAATATAATCTAGTTCCAGATCTCGTTGAAATACATACGTGTACCAAATTTCAAGTCAATGTCTTAACCGGTTCCAGAGTAATCGTGCGCACAAAAAAAGACAGATCAATAGACAGACCGACAGACAAATTTTTTTTTGCTCTTAACTTAAAATCTCGACATTTCATGGCATTCCAAGCCTATTTGAACAATAAAAATTTTTTAATTTTTTTTGTCGATACTAGTTATACTTCCACTGGATGTGGAAGTAAAATGGTCGTAGTTTGTAGCCCTTTGACCTTTTCCTCTGTGATACTTATACAGAGTCAGAAAATTTTTCATTTGGGTCGGCAATGAGAGCAAGCGAGAGCGAAGCAACTAGGCTATTCTTTTTTATCGTATAACACATCCTTCTGATGCCACCTGCTTTCCCCACCACATGTGCGTGGGCAACTCTGCTTGCGGAATTTCAATTTGTTTCCGTCTTCCACTTGCAATGTAAAGAATTATTTGACTCGTTTTGAAAGTAAAACGGGTTAAATAATTTCAGTTATTAAAGCACGTAATAATATTACCTATACTGAACAGAGCAAACTACATCCTTCCTTTGAATAAATGGTACTGAAATTTTTAATAGCAATAATGATGTATGTACGTGTTTTCTTGATAGCGCGTCATTATTTGCTCCCTCTACTAGAGCACTGGTACACGCCTTTATTGTAGGCGGGTCTGTCAGGCCGTTGAAACTATGCGTGCCACCCAAATCCAACATTTTCCGAATGTGTATACAAATTCTGCGAATAACATAAAATAAAAGTACTTGGTACTTTAGATTTTGTTACATACATAAAAGGGCCCAAAAATGACCAATTTCGGCCAAAAAATGGGCATAAGAAGTTATATTTCCTATAATAGTAAATAACAGTGTCTAGATTCTGCCATTATGGGGTTTTCACATTTTTTACAGGCTTCTGACAGCTGTCATATGTCAAAAATAAGCTGAATTGCAATTTTCGCAGTTCTTCATTAAAGCGCTCAGTATTACGCAAAATTTTTTGAGCCTAAATAGATTGATTTTGGTTGAATTACCGCGGAGTCGAATTTTGACCTAAAAGTCCCGTAAATTCCACACTGTGAGCAGGGCCATAGACTACAGTTTGCAACACGTTTGACAGAAATTGCTTAAGCTACGCCAGAATAATCATTGAACAAATATAAAGGTCGAATTAAGAACCTCCTTCTACTTCCACATCCAGTGGTATAGTAACGACAAAAAAAATTTGAAAATTTTTTATTGTTCCAATCGGCTCAGAATGTCATGAAACGTCGAGATTTTAATTTTGAGCGAAAAAAAAATTTCTGTCTGTATGTCGGTCTATTTGTAACTTATTTTGTGCGCACGTTTACTCTGAAACCGTTCAAGATATTGACTTGAAATTTGGTACACGTATGTACTATAACGGGATTTGGAACTAGATTATATTTTCATCTTATTCCGTCAAAGGGTTGGAGGGTAAATTGGGGTAAATGGGGGTAAATAGGTAAATCAAGCAGGTAATATTCCATAAAATTGGCATTTAGTATATACAAGAGAAGCTAAGGTCTCAAAAAATTTTTTGGCATTATCCACCTCTGTTGCCTCCCCCCACTCCATTATTAAAGGGGATGAAGAAAAATTGTGATTTAGTGTGTGTACAAGAACCAAAAACCTCAAAATATTTTTTTACTTCATTCACCCCCACTGCCACCCCGCTCTATCACCACCCCCACCCCACTACCGATGTGGGATATCGTTTTATAGGTTTTTGGAGTAGACGATTTCAAATATTATATTATTAAAGTTCCATAAACAATTATTTCCAAATACAAATTTTTTTCGTTGTGAGAGACTTGGATAGAAAATCTGGATGTGGAAGTAGTGATTCCTTGGGCAGTGGTTTTTAATACCTATTTTATTAAGTAAGTTAAAAATGAAGCAACCACACTGCCTAGGATAAACGCCGCATGTTTGCCTACCATTTAGGACCGCATTACCTATCGATCCTCACTGGTCTCATCCACTCTTTAATTTGTCGGATAATTGGGTTGTTGCACTAAGTTAAAATTTGAGGAGAATCTATGTTAAACAATAACAATTATTCATAAAAAAATCATTAGAAACATGTAGAAGTTGAAAAGAAAGTCTTATAATATTATAATATTAATTACAAAAATACATGCATTTAAAACGGAGATGACATAATAACGGCAGTCTGTAGAGAAGTTAGTTATAAAACGATGAGAAACGGGTACTAATTTAGAAACTCGCTGATAGCGACGGAGAAAAAAGACAATCACCACAGTTTAATCTGACATATTTAACGTCAAATTCAACTGACGTTCATAGGTTACAATTCGGTATAGTTTAACAGCCTCTAGTTATGGATAAATATAAGTACGGATAGTGTTTTCTGCCGTACTGTGTAAATAATACCACCAATTCACCAGAAAAACTGTTGTGTTCCAATAATAGAACGTAATAATGAATGATTCAAAGCCACCAGAGACGGACCAAGTCTTCTTATTGTGGAGACCATTTCAATGTCAAGTGAAGTAACAAATTAGAATGTATTCTAAGCGTTTTATTTGTGGTAAGTTGTATCTTAATGTAGGAATTTGATTTTTAATATGGGTTTATGTTGTAGGAAAAACGGCCGCATTAGAATAAGACTTGTGTGGCGTTCTAGCTGTTACAAATTTAAATTACCCGCCAAACTGGTGGATAAAACAGGGCGTATTACTGTATTCTTAACGACTCTAGATTAGAATGTTATTCATGCTTTGACTTCCTAAAAGGAGGGAAATGGCTTTAATCTGCTTTTATGTATTTTATCTAGTTTATGTTGGAATAAAGTGCAGTTGTTTTTGTTAGCTATTGATTATTTGTGAAGCTCCCTAGACGCCCCATAATACTAGGATGATCAATAAATTAAAAACTCGCCGTTGAAAAACTATATGAAACAAACTGTGAAAGTCGTCTAAAGTCGGTGAACACCATCAGTCGGAAATGGCTACGAATGCATTGGATTGTAGTTATAAATGCCCTTTGAATTATGTGTGTTATAAATACATATCATTGTTTATTGCTTAGAAGATAGGTACTAGCATAAAGTACTTACCTATTTATTATTTTTTGTTATAATACAGACCTTTCTTGATATCTGCGTAAGTCTCATTCTGACTCTTCTTAAAAGTGAGTATCAATGGATAATAAATAATTTCTTTAGTAGATAAACTTATTTTGTTGTTTTCAGTTAGATACGCATATATATAGTTAATAAGAAAATAAAACAATGAAAAGGAAATATTTAATAAAAAAAGTATAGTTAACAAATTCATCTAAATTAAATAATAAAATACATATTAGACATATTATGTAATATTAATAAGATAAGATAAAGGAAGTTCTTGCAGAAATTACAATAGTTTGTACTGTCTATAGCAGCTGTAACGTAAGTACCTTGCAGCTTTTGCACTTCCAACCATTGCAATATCAAAACGATCGTCCCTTTTTAATAATTCGCTGACCATAAATATATATACCGCAAGTAGAATGTCAGAATTAGCTTTTACAGATATACTGCCTTGGTCGTTTTGTAAAAAAATATTAACAATAACTGCAAACATCAATCACTGCTAGCTAAACGTCAAATTTACTTTTGACATATGAGGTTATTTTCTTTCTTGTCAGCAATGTCAACTTATTCGTCTTCATCTGTTCTGCTTATAAGTTCACATCTAACTGCCGTTATGATGTCACTACCGTTTTCGCGGCACATTCAAATAGTCGAAGTTTAACAATTTTTTAAAATATGTTGCGCTAAGAATTTTTCTTCCAAATTAAATATATAACTAAATTAAGTCCACCACTACCATATTTCACCATTTTTTAAAATTCGTCAACAACCCATGACTTATTTTAAAAAATATTTGCAATCTATATTTTAGGGGCCTTCCAAAACCCACAACAGTGAGTGTGTTCACTGTATAAATTTGGAAAGAAAAGTTTGTGAAGCAGAGAAAACAGTGTCTGCTAGAGATGTCCTTATTGAAATGTTGCAAAAAGAAATTAAAAAAATGGAGAATATATGCAAAAAATCGATTGACGATTATGAAAAATTGAGATTCAACCATTGCACAAGTGTGCAGCAGTTAAGTAATTTAAGAGAAATACATAAAAAGGTAATTATAACATTATATGCTGGTGAATTGATAATAAATTTTGAAACATAGCTCAAGAACGATTATGCAAAGCTTACAATGGAAAGAAACATCATCAAAAGTCGCCTCTCCGAATTAGAGAACGAAACGGAGAAATACAAAGATCAGTTAAGTATATAGATAGCGATAGTGTAAATTACTGATTAGGGACTCCTCAATAAAAGATGGGATAATAATAATCCTAATAAATTGAATTGAAAAGATTTTCTTAGTGCCTGACGATTGCAGACATAACGCATACGATTATTTACAGTTTATTTCATTTTTATAGTACACATAAATATGGAAGCGTACTGAGGCCACGGCGAAAAACAAATTGAGTCAAATTTCGACTTATTATCTAGAAATTTCAACTTATTGTGATGTGTTGCAACCCCTTCAATTAATTCAGATGTATCTGCACCTACTCAAGAAAGAACCTACCACCAGAGTAGTAGTTCTAGAGTGATGACATCCGGAATTATCTAGAGAATGGTGGCGTCATCACAGAAAAATCGAGATCTGTCATTTTTAGGTATAAAAGACGGCATTCTCGGCGGGTAGTTCAGAAAGTACAGAAAGTTTAGAAGTCTTGGATTTGACAAGTGAGAATTGAGGTTAAGACTCCATTGTGAAAAACAAAGTGATAAACATTGTTATATTTAGTCAGTAAAGTTCATTCAAGTTAATAATCAGTATTGTGAAGTATCCAGTAAATTATTTAATAAAGTGTGTTAGTGGTCATCTCTTGTTATAATTTTTGGAACCCACGGAATTTGCAAGGGTGGTTTCCTAGGGGTGGAAACACGTTACAAATTGGTGTCAGAAGCGGAATTTTATGAAGAGGAGCTCTGAAGTTGTGCTGGAGTGTTCGAGAAGTATTCTCGAGGGTTAGTGCTAACACAGAGGACTAATTTACTGGACATTGTTCGAGGGTTATTTTCGAACAGGAAAATAGTGTTAAGTGTTTTATTAGGACATTAAGTGTGATAATTAAATCCTTTGAACTGAGAAGTGATAGAGACACTGAAAAGACTCATTTGTGTTAGTGCGTGAAAATTACTAGAACTTTTCTATTTGGACATTAGTGGAGATTATTAAATTCTCTGGACTGGATAGTGACAAAAGACTCTGGATAAGACTTTTCCGTGCTGGTTCGAGATTTTTCTGGAAAGTTCCATTACCGATATTGACGTGGCAGTTAAATTTATTTTATTTTAACATAATCGTATGCCCATTACAACAAGAAGCATGGCTACGGAGAAACAAATCAAGGACCTACTTGCGGAATTTACAAGGATGATGGCACAGCAGCGCCAGGAGGAGGAAAAACGGCGTCTAGAAGAAAAACACGAACAAGAAAAGCGACGTCAGGAAGAAAAAGAAGAACAAAAAAGAAGACGCCAGGAAGACAAAGTAGAACAGGAGAAAAGACATCAAAAGGAAGAAAAGCGATGTCAGAAAGAAAAAGAGGATGAAGAAAGAAGACGTCAAGAAGAAAAAGACGCATTGAGAAAAATTATGGAAGACCTGAAAATACGACAGCAAGAGGAGAAAGAAGAACAAGAAAAGCGACGTCAAAAAGAAAAAGAAGAGCAGCAAAGAAGACGTCAAGAAGAAGAGAAACGGCGACAAAAGGGAAAGGACGAATTAAGGAAAATTATAGAGAAACAGCAGAATGCCTTTATGTCAGCCACTGAAGAACTCAAAAATAAGATTGAAGTAAAAATGGACAAGGTCGAGGAGGAAGTAAGCGAAGTCAAAGGAGAAGTAAGTGAAGTTAAAGAGAAAGTAAACAAGTTCGAAGAAGAAGTCAAAGGAGAAATAGACCGGCTTAAACGACAGTTGAGAGACAGAGGAAGCCAGCAGGTGGTATCATCAGGTCAGCGACTAAAACCTCCTTCTTTTGACGGCCAATGTTCCTGGACGACATATACAAGAGGCAGTTTGAGGCAGCAGCGTGTGCGAACAACTGGAATGATGAAGAGAAGGCTATGGCATTAGTCCTGGCATTAAGAGGCCAAGCATCGGAGTTGCTCCAGACAGTCCCGGTAGATCAACAACAGAACTTCAGAGTTTTAGAGGCTGCCTTAGATCTGCGATATGGCGATCAGCACCTTGCCCAAGTATACCAGGCTCAGCTGAAGTCGCGTGTTCAAAAAGCTGGAGAAAGTGTGCAAGAATTTGAAGCTGCGGTAGAAAGACTGGCACACTTGACGTATCCCAATGCGCCAAGAGAATTCAAGGAGCAATTAGCCGTGGGAGCATTCCTAGATGGGATAAGGGAAGAAGAGATCAGGCGAGTCCTCAGGATATCCCGATATAATAGTAGCAGCGAAGCCTTGGTGCGTGCACTTGAAGTAGAAGCCGCATATAGAGATACTCCAAGGTCGAGAGTGCGAGCTGTGACTATCGAAGAATCGCAACCAGAAATGAACCAGAATCCTGTGTTGACTGAGATGCAGAAAATGTTCACCAAATTATTTGACAAATTGGATGGCTTCGGAAAACAGGAAAAACAACAAAATAAAGGAAAGCCGAGTGGAAGTATTAAATGTTACAACTGCGGCAAGGTAGGACATATGAAACGAGACTGTCAACAGCAGAACTCGGAGAATCGAATAAATGCTGCGAATCTTGAAGAGAAGCAGGAAAACTACGCCAGGGGGGTTGTTCTGGCTAAGGAATGCAGTGACCCCAGAGAAATAAAGATTTCCTAGCTTCGAGAAATTTCGAATAGTCTGCTGTTACAAGGCTATGTGAATGGAAGAAAATGTTTGTTTACCATCGACACAGGTACTACGTCATCAATAGTACGTCCAGGATTTATATCAGGTATAAAGATTACCAAGAGGCAAAATGAAGTGATCGTCCGGACAGCTACGGGAGACAGGGCTACGGTTCATGAAGAAGTAGACCTGGGTTTGCAGATTGGACATTTAAGGTTCGACCACAGGGTCATCGTGGCTGACATCACGGATGACTTCATTTTGGGTCTGGACATCATGGAACAGTATGGATTTATTGTTGACGTAGGAAAGCGACTCTTAAGGATTGGGAACGAACAAATTATTCTGTCAAAAGTGAACTACCAATGCCAGAAAACAAGGCTATTGACAACGCAGGCAGTCAAGAGTCCTGCATTATCCAGAAAACCAGACAAGGAAGATTGCAAGCGCTACCCTCAGGTGAGAAAATTGCCGAACATGGTTGAAGTCGACACTGTCAGGGTCGATCTTCCAGGCAGTTGGTCAGAGAAAACTCCGGCAGTGGCGGCTGGTGAAATTTCAATATTTTTTTTCTCGTCTGTGGCGCATGGGACCCATACGAAACTTGGGAAATAACATCTAGAGAAGCACTTCTCTAATGACCCCTAAAAAATTTTGAAAAAGCAGTTTGCGAAAAAATTTTTGAAAATTCGCTAGCCTCCCCTGGGTCTGTTTACTTTTATTTTTTTTTTGTCATATGCATTTGACTTTTCATAAAAATGCATCGACAGATTTTGGAGTTTGTGAAAATATTTTCATTACTAACTGAGATACAACGAATTGAAATATTGTAATTTGTTAAATTGAAAATTACAAAATTTCAGTTCATTGTATTTCAGTTAGTAATGAAAATATTTTCACAAACTCCAAAATCTGTCGATGCATTTTTATGAAAAGTCAAATGCATATGACAAAAAAAAATAAAAGTAAACAGGGGTCCCTAGACCCAGGGGAGGCTAGCGAATTTTCAAAATTTTTTTCGCAAACTGCTTTTTCAAAATTTTTTAGGGGTCATTAGAGAGGTGCTTCTCTAGATGTTATTTCCCAAATTTCGTATGGGTCCCATGCGCCACAGACGAGAAAAAAAATATTGAAATTTCACCAGCCGCCGCTGACTCCGAGGCAAGAGCAATTGCGCGATGCAGAAATCGGACCCATGTTGAGAGCAAAAGAAGGGAGAACGCGTCCAATATAGGAGGATGTTTCCAACAAAGAAGTGGGGCTGAAGGCTTTATGGTCACAATGGGATTCACTTACGGTCATAGACGGGCTTTTGATGAGAGCATGGGAAAGCTCAGATGGGAAGCAGGTTGCCATGCGTCTAGTGATTCCCAGGTGTCGTGTACCAGAAGTACTCCAGGAAGCGCATAATGAAACGACCAGCAGACACTTCGGCATAAACAAGACATTGAGTAGAGCACGGGAACGGTTCTATTGGGTTAATAGTCGTCAGGATGTGGAGGCCTGGTGTCGCAAGTGTAAGAATTGTGCTGCCCGTGGGGAACCATTTTCCATGAGCAACTACAGAAATGGAAGTCGAGAACAGCCGAAGAATGACCGAGAGCAGATGAACAAAACTAGTAACCGATTGAAGGCTAGTTATGATCAGAATGCCAGTACAGGGGGATTCAAGGTGGGAGATCTGGTTTGGCTGTACAACCCACAGCGGAAGGAATGGAGACCCCCGAAACTTCAACCTCCTTAGGATGGACCGTATACTGTTATTACCCGAATTAATGATGTCATTTATCGGATTCAACGAAGCAAAAAGTCCAAGATGAAGATCGTACATTTGGATAGACTGGCAAAATACACCAATGATTCCAAATTGCCTGACCGGGACGTTCAGGCTTAAGGAGGGGGCAGTGTGATGTGTTGCAACCCCTTCAATTAATTCAGATGTATTTGCACCTACTCAAGAAAGAACCTACCACCAGAGTAGTAGTTCTAGAGTGATGACATCCGGAATTATCTAGAGAATGGTGGCGTCATCACAGAAAAATCGAGATCTGTCATTTTTAGGTATAAAAGACGGCATTCTCGGCGGGTAGTTCAGAAAGTACAGAAAGTTTTGAAGTCTTGGATTTGACAAGTGAGAATTGTGAAAAGCAAAGTGATAAACATTGTTATTTTTAGTCAGTAAAGTTCATTCAAGTTAATAATCAGTATTGTGAAGTATCCAGTAAATTATTTAATAAAGTGTGTGTGTTGTTATAATTTTGGAATCCACGGAATTTGCAAGGGTGGTTTCCTAGGGGTGGAAACACGTTACATTATTAAGTGGAAATTTCAGCGTAATAAGTTGAAATTTCAAGATAATAAGTTGAAATTTTAACTTAGCAAATTGCTACATGTGTGCTAACTACTAAGTACCCGAGATATGTGCTCAAGATTCGTATGCATATTCTGTATAAATAAAAATCCTTCTTAAGGGAGATACAGTTTTTTGAAGACCAGACTCTCAATCTACTCTGTCTCTATTTGCACATTTGCAATGAATTTTGACAAATAACTGACAATGTCACAAAAATTAAAGTTAGATGTACACTTCTGTGCAATAAAATCCCGTACACTTGAAAAATCAAGTAGTTCAGTTTTTACTAATATTAAGTGATGTGAATCAGTCTTTTTGGAACTTTTATTATCATATAGGTTATAAAAAAGCGACATTGATTGTGAAATGTCATAAGTAATGTTAATGATTTCGATTTATAATAAATGTAAAAATTGACGTTGAAAAATTGTGACCGAGATAAGTCAAGATTCTGAAAGCTCAAAACATTAAAAAGCGGTTTTCTACATGGCTGTTCTGCACGTGTCTGCCTGTGATGATTTTACTTCCACATCCAGTGGAAATATATTAACGACAAAAAAAAATTAAAAAATTTTATTGTTCAAATAGCTTTAGAATGTCATGAAACGTCGAGATTTTAAGTTTGAAAAAAAAAATTCTGTTTGTTGGTCTGTAACTTTTTTTTATAAATTTGAATATATTTTGTTTAGGGGTGTTGGGAAAGGTGAAAAGATGTTTGCATTTCGTTCCGTGACTACCCTATGAACTCGTCAGTAGCCACTGTCTTAGACGCTTCCGAAGAGCTTAAGGTGATGGTCCATTTATGTAGAAATGGGTACAGGTGAGGAGTATGTCGACGACCACGTCGGGGTCACCAATTTAGGAAAAGGTGAAAAGATGTTTGCGTTTCGTTCCGTGGTTCCCAAGTAGCACAGAATTCTTCAAGAAGTTCTATTTACTGCCCGCGAGGATATCTTGTATTTATGTACTCTAGAAGTCCTTCCGAAATCAAAATGAGAAATCTTTATATGTGCTCAACTTTTATGCACTGGGGAAATGTAAACTGAGCATTATATGGAAATTTCACCCATTTAACCCACAGACATCTACTAGTTCTAAAAGGGATTTACCATACAGCTCAATTTTCTAAGTATTATAGAAATCAAATAAAGTATTAAAAGGGAAATTGTATTATTATCCTTAACAGAATACTTGTAGATATCTTCTAGAAGTTCTAAAAGGGAATTACCATACAGCTCAATTTTCTATGAATTACAGAGATCAAATAAAGTATTAAAATGGAAATATTATTATTATCGCTAATAGAACACCTATAGAAATCGCAAGAAGAAATGCTTTTAATGCATAAAATTTGTTTGCTTACCACGTAGTTTGTTACAGAAATTATTCCTAGATAGCGCCACGTACAAACCACTGACGATAATCAGTCATGCATTTTCTTATACTCATGAATTTATAGAACATTTATAACATTACTGCAACGTTCAAATTCTCTCAGGGATCATCGATTTAATCTTTGGTTTGGGACTGATGTCTCATACTGAGATTTTGATTAACCAACATTTCACCAGCTGCCGCTGGCAATTCTATAAGTGTGTGTTTGGTACATCTAATAGAAATCCTATAAAGATGTTTTCGGTACCGTTTATATATTGGTAAGCGATAAAATTACCCGAAAGATTACTACAGGAATTAAATCTGTTTGCAGGATCGATGCGGTACATCTAACATGTCCTCGGGACCATTTATATTGGCAAGCGATAAGATATCCTAAAGATTACTATGGGAATTCTATAGGTATGCAAAAGGCTGCTCACAGGATTCTATACTAATAGCTTTTTTCGATTACCATGGGAAGTACTATTTAATACTGATATGCTGACATTTGCCCATCTTAGGGTACTCTCACAGACCATTCGTTCTTTGACTGATATTAATAATCTTACAAATGTCACTTTGACGTTAATCAGTGGCGTCATTATTAAAAATGGTTCGACATCTAACAGATATTCAAAAATTTCGAATTGTTTCTAAAATTGAAGATAGTTGGTCCATAAGAAGACTTGCTGCTGAATACAATGTGAGTAAAACCACGATAATGAGTGTTAAAAAACAATGAGAAACTAACCAAACGGTATCCCATAAAGTTAGTTCCGGTAGGCCCAGAAACAGCAATAATCAAGAAGATGAAAATCTTATAGATTACCTAAGAGAAAACCCTTTTCAGACTGCAGTAAATGCAATTTCAGAGACAAATTTCCCTGCTTCTGTGTCTACTGCTTGCAGAAGAATGAAACTACAAAGCGACTTGAAGAGTTGTTCAGCGGCTAAAAAATACAAACTTTCAGAAGAGAAGAAGCAGGGTAGAATTATTTTTGCACTCAACTATATAATCAATGATGAAAACTTCTGGGGACAAGTTGTATTTTCTGACGAAAAGGTTTTTAAATCCTGTAACGATGGACATGTTCGCGTATATAGGCCTCCTTCCACCAGATACGACGAAAAATATACTTTCGATCCACAAATATCAGGAAGGTTTTCAGTCAATGTCTGGGCTTGGATGAGCCTAAATGGGTTAGGTGTGTGTTGGAACAGTGGTGGTCATCTCAATTCCATTAAATATATTGAAATATTAGACAATATTATGTTGCCGTCAGTAATAGAGGTGTTTCCGGAAAATAATTTTATTTTCCAACAAGACAACTGCTCCATACATACGGCCCATCGTGTCAGGCAATGGTTTCTTAATAAAAACATACAGTTGTTACCGTGGCCATCTAAAAGTCTGGATTTAAATCCAATTGAAAATGTTTGGGGACTAATGGTGAAACATATAAGAAAATTAAATAACCATCCAAATAATGCCCAAGAATTGGAAGGGATAATTGAAGACACTTGGGAGAACTTGTCGCAAGAAGTTGACCTTGCAAGAAATCTGATTTGTCCAACTGACTTCAGGCAGTTTTAGACGCTAATGGAGCAATGACAAAATATTAGTTAATTCTGTATTACGTAGTTGAAGTTCATTTATTTTATTTTTTTTATTGTATTTTTATGTTCAGTTTGCATTGTTTACATTTTTTTTAATCTCAAGTGGTATTTTTGTGTTCTTATTTTAAAAATAGAATTATCGTTATTCAGTAAGTATTTTAATTACAACCATTAGTAGAATTATCCGTAACAAATATTATTTTTTTAAATAATAATATGGCAGGCTTGAAAATGTTTTGAAAAAGTTATTTTCTAATTGTTTTTTAAAATTCCATTTGAATAAAATAAAAAAGAAAGGTTTAATAAGTTTAAAAACACTAAGAAAACCGGTCTCCTCCAAAAAACGCAGGTCCAGGGTAAATCACCTCTTCTCCACCCCCCACCCTCGACATGCCTGGCCAGCCCTATTTACAGACATATGCACACAACTAAACTATTAAGATTTTCTATTACAAGAGTTGTACCAGTTTTTTTTTTAAATCAACTGTACAAGACTGAAAAACTTTTTCATCGGTAAACACAACATTGTTCCAAAACTCCAACGGGCGATAGACTTAATTTAAACAAAACAGAATGCGGGCTTGCTTATGTTCTTCTGTTAATATGGTCTTCTTGGCACTTACACAGTATGTTAATTCCGTTTTTCCTATCCTTCGGCTAGCTGTTGACCTCGATGCTGGATTTGTCATGGACACAGCGTCTACTGCTGTTTGAAACGGATTTTCCCTCAAATAGCCAAGGAACGCTTCATCTTGAGCGTGATTTGAACTTCTCGGTCGGCCTGAACCATCTTTTCTCTTTATGATACTTTCCTCCTCCCTCCTTTTCTTCACACCCATAACGGTACTTTTATTTAAGTGATAATGGTTAGCAACTGCTCTGATAGACCATCCCTCTTCAATATTAGAAAGAATTAGAATTTTTTCATGTTCAGTTAATTTCGGCATTTCGAAAATATGACATTGACACTGACAAATAAATAAATAATGATTTAATATAGTGAAAAACAGGTGTACGGGATTTTATTGCACAGCCTACACAATTCTATTTTAGCAGAATACGTTATAAGACTTGTCCCATTTTTTTGCGCACGACAGTACTATATTTTAGTATAGTATACAGCCTACCTTAATCTTAAAAGCAATATCTCATTTGTTCTGTTTATAGCTTAGAATCTGCTAAACAATTCATATAACAAGTAGATATAGTAGATGAAGAAATCGGATATGAAAATATATACGGGCAGTGTAACTGTTCCTTTGCATGTATATTTTTCGGTAGTAATAAAAAACTAATGGTAGATCTAAAAGCCAACAAAAATTACATGTACATCAGTTTTTCAAAATTAAGGCACTTAGAGGGGTAGAAAATTATAGTGGAACACCTTGTATGTGAGGCTCATAATTTGATCATGAGTCAACTATTTGACAGGGTTGGCATGTTTAAAACAAAATGTTTTAAACAAAGTGTTTAAAACATGTTTAGAACATCGCACTGGGTTTTAAACAAATGTTTAAAACATATTTAATACACAATGCAATGTTTTAAACAACTGTTTAAAACAGTGCGATGTTTTAAATAAATGTATTGTTATTTTGGAGTTTGTGGAAAAACAGGAAAAGTGCTGATGATGGTCCATTCCGATAAATAATTCCGATATATAGTGGTCACGTGCATTAAACTGAGCATTTTATTTGTAGAGTGCTGTAAAATCGTCTAAGAGCGCCATCTGATATCAGGTAGTAGTAGCAGACATAGTGTGCCTGGCACCATTTAATTTTAGATGAATATAGTTTTAAACGTTTAAAACCTGTTTTAAACATGTTTTAAACATATCATTTAAAACTTAAAAAAAACCCGTTTTAAACAAAAAAAACTGTTCAAAACAAAAAAAAAAACGTTTTTTTGTTTAAAATGAAAAAACTGTTTTTTTTCCAACCCTGCTATTTGATGAATCACCCTATATGTATTTATTCCGTCACATGTAATTAATATCAATATCTGAAATCTATAAAGTGACCAAAATTTTAGTGAATGCAAAAGATAAAAATTATGCCCTTAAATAATTTCAAAAAAATAAATAAGGCGATCAAAAAAAGCAGTTATTTTTCGAATTTTAAGTCATTCCATAAAGATGGCGAACAATGTCGCTATAATAATTATCAAGAAATGAAAATGGATTTTGGAAGTTTTCTTCAAATAGAATATGAACTGGGTTTTTGAATAGGGTGCATCGATTTTCTTCTTTTTTTTTACCTAATCCAAAATGGCGGGCGCCCAAAAGTTGTGTGATAGGGTTGTAAATAATACGTTAAAATTTCAAATTAAAATATTAACCCTTAGGGATAGCGGGTTGGGGTCAAAGGTAAACATTTTTGTTATTCTATATATTCAAAATGGCGGGTGTGAAAAAGTTGTGCTTTACAATTATATATAACCTCGGTAAGTATATAAGAGGTAAAAACTGAAGACAAAAATATTAAGATTTAAGGGTTGGGGTTAAAAGTCAACTTGATATTTTCTTTGTTCTACATCAGATCCATTTCTATTCCCTCCAAGCTCAAAGGTCCCATTTTTTTTTAAGAGAGATTATTTGTTTTATCATCATAGTGTGAAACAATAAACTTTATTTTTACTTTAATTTCTTTATTGGAAGTTTAATAATAAAGGTACTTATGTGAAAATAAACTTAATTTTATTAAAGAATAAAAAGTACAAATAAAAATACTATAAACATTATGGTAAAACTTGCTTGTAGTAATCTTTCTTTGTGTTGAATTTGGGAAATTTGTCACAGGATTTAATCGTTGTTCTAATTAATCCATCCAGCGCTGAAGCTTCAGTTACAAGTAGCCCTTTTGACAGCTTGTGTGTGATTAGGAAATTTCTTTATTTCAATTATCAGACAATTCAGGATTATTTATAATTTGATTAAGGTCCTCTTCGGATAAATCAACTGTTAATGGTGGCTCATATTCACATTCTTGCCAATCAATCAACTCATACTAATTTGTAGCATTTAGTTTCAACGGAGCAAGTCTAAACTTTCTTAAGTCGGTATTGTTGCCTTTTCTAGCTTTTAATATTCTGCGAACGGCCAACTCCCTAATACACCGGTTTTCGTCGCTCAGCATTCCCACTAGTATGTTCTCAGGGTGTGCAAAATATCCATTTCGTATTACGACGGGATCAACTACCTACTCCTTTCAACTCTTCTGATAAATATCTGGATAATTGTATGGTCTTCCATACATTTGAAGCACCTTGCAGACATGATGGATGTGCTTCTATTTTGAACCATATAAGCGAAGTATTCTATTTGCTGTCGTCAGCCATCGCGAGTGGACTATTTTGCCAGGTTCTCGTTTCGAAAGATTAATAGAAACATATCCCGTTACTTGGCACATTTCATAAAAATATAACTGATATGTGTTAAGATCTTTCACCTTAACTATAGGAATTTCGGATTTATTAATCTTAAATGCAGCTACTGGCATCTGCTCGCATTTGACTAACGACTTTCCTATTATACCTGAAAATCCTGAAATACAGTTCCGTCAATATGTTCGATGAAGTGCCTTTTAGTGGAAGTTCATTTGCATGCAGTTGGCAACCCGCTACCCGCTACCCCTAAACCTAAATATTTTTCACTAAAATTTCTACCTGTTGCTTATAACCCTAAAACACAACTTTTGCGCACCCGCCATTTTGAATATACAGAATATCAAAAATGTTTACCTGTGACCCCAACCCGCTACCCCTAAGGGTTAATATTTTAATTTAAAATTTGAACGTATTATTTACAACCCTATCACACAACTTTTGGGCGCCCGCCATTTTGGATTAGGTAAAAAAAAAAAGAAAATCGATGCACTCTAATGCACAATGCACATATCTCGCAGATACACCTTGTATGTACACATACAGCAATTTGTTATAAGTTGAAATCTCATGTTAATAAGTCGAAATTTCAACCTATTAAGTTGACATTTCAAGATAATAAGTCGAAATTTCAACTTAATATTTTTTCTCGACGTGACCTCAGTACGCTTCCGTACTTGGGTCAAAAACGATTTCCACATTTTGTCCGTAATTTCGATGTACGTCAGAAACGTATTTTTTACAGATGCAACTGAAATTTCTTCTTCGCTGTACAATCATGCGCTGACACGCCGACTTTGCGGCGCGCTGTAGTACAAACTATTGTTCTAAAACTAAAATTAAGAAAACGAAGCCCTAGGTTTTTCCTGCTCTAAAATTTTTATGCCGAACAATTTTCTCGTAGGAATTACCCACATCGAGAAAAATGCGGAAAACTGCGAGCTTTCTTTTGCAATAAACAAAAAGTTATCAGTTGCAACGAAAAAAATGTATAGCATATAAAACATGGGAAATTGTACGCTCTTTAAAATGCCCTATTGTAGTTTGAACAAAAGCTGAGATATTTGAAAAAACGGTTCTTATTTTTGACTGTCGACCTCTTTAGACATTATGACTGGAATATCTAAATATTTTTATATTAAAAATGTTTATGTTATACCTTTTCCTAAATTTTCAGATTTAAGATTTCTGAAACTCAGCTCAACTCAACACAAACGGTGAGTTGCGCAGACAAGCCTACGAGTAACTTATATAAAGATACAATAAAGGAATTAATTAACATAGAATCGAATATTGAAAATGAAAACCGAAGACTCAAAGATTTAATGTGTATACTGTTAGATGGAGTACACAATGACAATTCGGCAGAAATTGAACGTGTAATTGATAATAACATATCCAAAAATAATGAAAACAATAATAGTACAGAATTGGTAGATACGGTTTCGCAGTTGAGCAAACAGATAAAATCATTAAATGATTTTGCCCTATCATTAAAATCAGAAAATGACACTATCAAATATCAACTGATTGAAAAAATATCGAATCTTTCATCCTGTCTCTCTGATATGGAAAAAAGTCATTCCAACATTACTAATTTGTCTGTAACTGTTGGAAGCATTGTTAGCGAGAGAGACAATTATCTTCAACAAATAAAAACTCTTAAACGTATTATTGACGAAAATACTACACATTTAAAAAAAAGGGATGAAGAAATTTCTGAGTTAAAGCGTAAATGTGATGATATGAGCAAAGAAGTAGAAGAACTACGAGATGAAAAAATACGGTTCAAAAATCAATTTGACCAATGTATGGTACATGCTGAACAACTACAACAAGAATATTCAGAAAGAGAGAAAAGTTGGGAAGACTGCAAATGTAAATTAATGGACAATATTAATGAAGAGGAACAAAATAATAAATATCTAAATGAAAAGCTAGTCAAGTTAACTAATGAAAACAAATCTAATTTAGAAGAAATTGCAGCTCTTAACCAAAAGTTAGCTAAAACCTGTGGGAAAACTGAGGAATGCAACATGCTGGCAGAAAAAAACTTAGAATTAATAGAAAAAATGGAAGAGTACAAAAAGGCACAGCAACAAAGAGAATACGAAGCAGACCTCAGAACATCGAAAACCAATGAAGAAATTAATCAATTAAATTTCAAAATAATGTCATTAGAAAAGGACCTCAGTGTAAGTGGAATCTATAGAACAAATGAGGAATACGACATATTGGCCGAAAAAAATTTAAAATTAATAAAAGAGATAGAAGAGTACAAAAAGGCACAGCAAGAAAGAGAATACGAAGCAGACCTCAGAACGTCGAAAACCAATGAAGAAATTAATCAATTAATTTGCAAAATAGAGTCGTTAGAAGCGGATCTCAATTTAACTGGCACCTGTAGGACAAGTGAGGAGTGCGACATGCTGGCCCAAAAAAATTTAGAATTAATAGAAGAGATAGAAGAGTACAAAAAGGCACAGCAACAAAGAGAATACGAAGCAGACCTCAGAACGTTGAAAACCAATGAAGAAATTGATCAATTAAATAGCAAAATAAAGTCATTCGAAAAGGACCTCAGTGTAACTGGAACCTATAGGACACGTGAGGAATACGACGTGCTAGCCCAAGAAAATTTAAAATTAATAAAAGAGATAGAAGAGTATAAAAAGGCACAGCAGCAAAGAGAATACGAAGCAGACCTCAGAACGTCGAAAACCAATGAAGAAATTAATCAATTAATTTGCAAAATAAAATCGTTAGAAGCGGATCTCAATTTAACTGGAACCTGTAGGATAAGTGAGGAATGCGACATGCTGGCCCAAAAAAATTTAGAATTAATAGAAGAGATAGAAGAGTACAAAAAGACACAACAACAAAAAGAATATGAAACAGATCACAGAACATCGAAAACCGGTGAAGAAATTAATCAATTAAATTGTAAAATAAAGTCATTAGAAAAGGAGGTAGAAGAGTACAAAAAGGCACAGCAACAAAGAGAACACGAAGCAGACCTCAGAACGTCGAAAACCAATGAAGATATTAATCAATTAATTTGCAAAATAAAGTCGTTAGAAGCCGACCTCAATTTAACTGGAACCTGTAGAATAAGTGAGAAATGCGACATGCTGGCCCAAAAAAATTTAGAATTAATAAAAGAGATAGAAGAGTACAAAAAGGCACAGCAACAAAGAGAACACGAAACAGACCTCAGAACGTCGAAAACCAATGAAGATATTAATCAATTAATTTGCAAAATAAAATCGTTAGAAGCGGACCTCAATTTAACTGGAACCTGCAGGACAAGCGAGGAATGCGATATGCTGACCCAAAAAAATTTAGAATTAAGAGAAGAGATAGAAGAGTACAAAAAGGCACAGCAACAAAGAGAATATGAAGCAGGTCTCAGAACCGCGAAAACCAATGAAGAAATTAATCAATTAAATTGTAAAATAAAGTCATTAGAAAATGAGATAGAAGAGTACAAAAAGGCACAGCAACAAAGAGAATATGAAGCAGATCTCAGAACCTCGAAAAGCAATGAAGAAATTAACGAATTAAATTGCAAAGTAAAGTCGTTAGAAAAGAACCTTAATGAGCTGACTTTGGAAAACAATGAATATGAAGAAGATAATAAATATTACTTGCAACAACTTGAGGAGTTACTTTCTCAAATGCGTGATTTAGAATATCAAAAATTAAAGGCCGATGAAGATAATGAAAAATGCTATAAAATAATTGATGAATTAAAGCGGGATTATGAAAAGCTGGATTCCGAAAAAGATAACGAACTTAAGCAATTAAAAGAGGAAATTAATGAAGCAAAGAAAAATCAAGAATATTTATATAATTCGGAAAAACGTAACTTCGAAAATAAGATTATTTTAATGGAAGCGGAATTAAAAAAAGTTAAATGTTTGCAACTACATACTGAAAATGAAAATAACCAACTGATTAACCAAATAAATACTTTGCACATAGATCTACAAGACTCTGAGAAAAATAACGAAGACTCGAAAAATAAGATCGCTTTAATGGAAGAGGAGGTAAGAGAACTTAAATATCTGATAGCAAAGATGGAAGATGAAAATGATAAAATGATTAGCGAAATAAATATTTTGCAAACAGACTATCAGACTGAAAATACGATTGCTTTTATGGAAGAGGAATTGAAAAAAGTAAATTCTCTAAAAGCAAAGCTTGAAAATGAAAATAACATCCTAAAGAGCCAAATAAATAATTTGAAGAGGGAATTAGCTGACATTCATGAAAGCACTGAAAATCAAATTTTAGATCTGCAAAGAAAATTTAATGAATTAGAAAAACAACAAATAGACGATTCAAAACGAATTTCCACCTGTGGTGATAAGCTTCATCACATTAAACAAACTACTGATGAGCAGAAATTTGAAAACGAGAAGTATTCGTTCATGCTTCAGGAGCTGGAAAAACAAAAGGCATTATTGGAGGAAGAACAACTTATCTTGGACAAAGAAACACGACAGAATTTAGAAGAAATTGAACTTTTAAAAAATAGAATTGAAGAATGCAAAGAAAAGGTAATCAAGAATGAAGATGAAATGAAAGAAGTCATGTCCATTAATGAGATGTTACATGAAGAAATTGAAACCATGGGCTCTGAATACTGTAGAGAAGAACGTCTGATAAACCATTTGGAGCAATGTATTGAAAGAAGTAGTAATATGCTTGAAGAATGCGAGAAAGAACTGAAACAAATGCATATTCAAAATGAGATACTTAAACAAGAAAATGATGACTTAAAAACAAAATTAAAAAATTGTTGCGAAGCAGCAGATAATTCACAAGAAAATAACTTACAGGATAAAACAGATGAAGTTTTAAAACAGCAATTGCATCCAGAACCTTTGGAGAAATCGAAAGATGAAACAACGAACACAGCAGGAGAAATAGACAAAATATTAAGAGAAAATAAAGAAAAAGATGAGGAGTTAGATGACTTAAGAAAGCAATTAGAATTTATTCGAAAATCATCGGAAATATACAAATATGAATATGAGAAATTAAAAAAGGCATATACAGAATTAAAATCTGCCCTAACACAACGGATGAAAGAATACAGTATAGCAACACAAACTTTAAATAAAGAAAACGTTGAAATTCAAATAAGTTTCGAAACAGAAACGAAATGTAGGCGGAATTCAGAAAATCAAATAAAGGAACTAGAAGCAACCATCAGAGAATATGAAATGAGAATAAAAAACCTTCAACATCAGTTGACACAATCCGCAAACGAGATATGTCAATTAAAGGGATTCATGAACAAACTTATATCAGACAATAAAACCTTAAAACAGGCAATAGAGACTTTATTAAACACTTTGGTAGAAAAATTTAAAGCTTTCAGTGATAGCGGAGAGGATATCGAAGAAACTTCTTCAGCTCGCGTTATGATGCAAGATGTCCTGGATTCCTTGGTATATTTTGAAAAACATATTACTCGCAATAATAATTGCACGTCGGAAGGATGTAACTGCATGTCTGTGATTAGTTCCTTATATAAGCCTGATAACGACAATATATGTGCACAGAATACGAAAACACGCAAATTACCATGCAAAAAGGCAGTACCAGCGCTGAAGAGAAATGATAAAGTGGACATTGAAAGCAGTGAAATTCTAGGTATTTGTACAGATTGCTGCTCAACAGCTGCACTGATTGAATGTGACAGCTTGTCTTCTATTGAACATGGTAAATATTGCTCAAAATTAATATTTCTGAATAGTCGAATAAAACTAAGTTTTTTCCAAAGATTGTTTGGGAGAGGCAATTGTTTTGTTAGCGGAGCGGATCTGGTTTTGAAATGAAACAAACTTTTTTTAATTTCTTTTTTTTTTTACAATTCGGTTACACGCGTTCTCTTTTATCATCTTGTCAAGTTGGTTCAGCTTAATCACACGAGGTGGGGCAGGAATTCGCATTTAAAATTCGCAAAAACACACAACACAAACATTTTTTCAAGATAACTTTGTTATTATGAACAACTTAATTTTTACTTTGATACCAAAAAATTGCTACCATCTCACCAGTCGGGTTTTAGGGCTAATCACAGCACAACGACAGCTCTGTTGGATGTTACTGATAGCATATTAAGATCGAATGATAGAAATCAAAACACTTGTTTGATTCTACTAGATCTGAGCAAAGCTTTTGATACCCTGGATCACCAAATTCTAGTAAAAAAACTGAAACACTTCGGTCTTGGTAATATTCCCCATTTATTTTTCAAAAATTATCTCAGTGATAAAGGGCAGAGAGTGTTGTGCTGTGGTCGATGCTCAGAGTACAAGTGCGTTAATAGAGGAGTCCCCCAGGGTAGTGTGCTGGGGCCCTTATTATTTTCTATATATACTGCGGATTTTTATACATTTCTATCTAGTTGTCAAATTCACCAATATGCGGACGATACCCAAATTTTTAACTCATTTCCTTACGACAGTAACATACAGACTGTGGTGGACAAAATTAATTTTGATTTGCAATCTCTGTCAAAAGTATATAGTGCTAATAAACTTATTTTAAATGAATTAAAAACTGAAGTTCTTGTATTTGGTAAGCAGAGACAAGCAATAGCTGCTCATGCCGACTTTCGTATAACAATAAGCAGCGTAATAATTAGGCCTAAAGATATGTGTAAAAATCTTGGCGTTTACCTGGATACTGATATGAAATTCCAGACACATGTTAATCACTTGGTGCAGAAATCTTATGGTAAACTGAAACTACTTTATATTTATAAAGACTCTCTCAGTATATTAGTTAAACTAAGGTTATGCGACTCTCTGATCCTATCACTATTAAATTACGCTGACACTGTCTTTTGGCCTTGTTTGCTGGAGTCAGACAAATTTACAAAAGGTACAGAATAGCTGTCTGAGGTATTGTTTTGGGTTACGTAAATTCGACAGAATTACCGAGAAACTTAGATTCTAAATGGCTTAATTTGAATGAGCGGTTTGAACTACACTTGTCCTGTTTGGTGTATAAAATAAACAAATTTGAATCACCTGAGTATTTGTGTAAAAAATTGGTAAAAGGTGCTGAAATTCACGATAGTCCCACACGATATCGAAGCCTGTTTACAGTTCCGAAGCACAGATCTGCTCAATTTCAGGGAGCTTTCTCTTACAATGCTGTAAAAATATTTAACAAAATTCCTCAAAACACAAAGAACGCCCCAAGTATCTACTCCTTTAAAAAACAAATGAAGAAACTTATTATGTCATCTCGTACTTAGGGAGCGAATTATAATTACAGAATTGTAATATTATCAGTTATGTCAAGATATTAAGTAGTTTTTAATATTTTCATGGATAATTTCAGCAGTAGGTACTTTGTCATTTATTGTTCCTTTTCTTTACCTGTTCGGTGAAAACCGAGCCAATATGACAATTCTGACTTCGGATTCGGTTTCAGCGGGTCCAAATACATAAGGATACACTGGCCTGGTCCGCAGGCCAGACCACTTTTTTGTGTGGCTGTGGCAAATTGGTTCTATATACGTCCAAGAATGTGTAAAAAAAAATCCGAATAGCATCAACTTTGATTTAAATTTGGTTGTAGCACACCGTGATCTGCAACTCTTGTTTTTCACCTGTTATATTTATTTTAATTTCACAATAACCAACAGTTAAACCTTAGTTAAACGTCTATAATTACATTTAAAAATAAATATTTATACTTAATTTGTAGAAGGAAAAGATTCATTTGAACTACTTGAACTAGAACAAAAGCCAGAAGTCACAGATGAGGAACCAATCATTATCACACCTGATGATAGCACTTGAACAACCCGTCAAGTTTGGAAGCATGTATTCTAGGTTTTTCAAATTAAAGGAAAAACGTTAAACACTACCAAAATTTATTCTTTTTATTTCCCAATCAAAATATGCTAAGCATAAAGTAGCAGAATACTAGGCCAATCGGTAGAGGTTTTGACTAGAAAAAAAATCGGAACAAGCTGGAAACTGTTTTAATTGCTTCATTTGTACATCAAACATAAAGTCTCAAGTTTCCTACAATGAGAGTGAACCGGAACATTTCGAAATTTTCCAAAACAGATGCAAACAATCAGTTTTTCGCAATTTTCTCGTTTTCAGAGGTTTTTGCAGTAAAAAAGATGATATATAAAAGTGAAGAAGACAAAATTCTCTACAAAAAATGTTATTCTACATGTAATGTATGAGTAATAATTTCGGAGCTAGCACCGCGAACCGCGAGAAGTCGAGAACCTCATTGCGAGTATTTATAATATTATGGGTCTGTGCCACTTGATTTACTGTGTCTATTAAATTATATTGCTAATTTATTATTAATGGTCCACGCAAATTAGACGAAAAAATAGCGAATAGAAGAAAAAAATCATATACAAATTATATTTGGGCCATGCATAGTTCATGGGGGTAGAAGTAAGGATCCGAAAATTTCCCACTTTACCCGTTGATGGAAACGCCCCTTTGGGGCGAAAAACCACCCCTAGACAGGAGTTAGTTACGATTATTCTTATTTTCCTTCGAATCCGTCATTCCCCCGAAAAACAGGTATAGGAACAAAAATATTCGTCATTAAATTCTACACAAAAAAAGTTCTATGGTCGATTTGCGTACTCCCCACTGTTTTCTCGCTATCGACGTTCATGTACGCGATTTTTCACAGCGAATATCTCCCAACGACTACTTTGACGTTAAAAATGGTTATAATGAAACTTGTAGAGCGGATTCTCCTCTACAAGATTCATCTTGTACTTTTCGTTTTTTTTATTATTCTTGTTGAATTTTCTCGCTTTTATCATAATTTTAATATTTATTATTTCTTTTTGCCCAAATTCTTTGAAAACGTCACGGCACTGTTGTTTGACCTTCGGATTCTGTCGAAGCTGCTCGACAGATTCCGGTTTTGGGGAATGTGAGGAAGGGGGGGAGGTATGAATTGTCTATTCTCAACGCTCGAATATTTAGTTGTGAAATACCGTTGTTAGACTCGGTGCGTATTTCGTGTTAGTTGGGATATCTTGAGAAACTGTAAGGAGACTATGCTGTTTGCACATGCACTTAGTGATTGCGACACTACTTCTGCTTTGTTCTGTAAAGGCAAAGCACAAACTGTAACTATACTTAATAACAGAAGAGATTTGGATGACATTGTGCCTATATTTAACAACCCTCAATCAACAAAAGAAGAAGTTGCAACTGCTGGAGAACGTTTCACGATGGCGTTATATAATGCTCCAAAGAAAGAGAAATCTTTAAATAGACATAGATTTCTCACATTCAATAAATTGGTTGGGAAATCAAGTAACGCTGTACTATTATCGAGGCTACCGCCAACGTCTGCCGCTTCTCATCAGCATACTTATAGGGTTTTTCATCAAATTCAGTTATGGAGAGGAATAAATCTTGATCCGACACAATGGAGTTGGAAGAAAACTGACACCATTCTTTCACCCATTTTTACACCTGAGGCACCACTCCGTCTTTCGTTCTACAACTTATATCTTGCAACTGCAGAATGGGTTGCGGGAAACGATGCGGGTGTGTAAAAATAGGATTGCGCTGCTCAACCATGTGCTCCAACTGTTACGGACAAGGCTGCTTAAATTCACCTACCGAAGATGAGTTGATTGAAGAAAACCCTATCAACAACTGAAACCGACAATGACGACAGTGGAATAGGCCTACAGGGGAAACCACTTACAAAAAAAAACGCACTGAGATCTCTACCTCATGGGTGGTGTAGAAACGAGGTCATATTACAAAGTGCATATCCTCGAAAAAAGCGAGAAAATTCAACAAAAATAATAAAAAAAAACGAAAAGTACAGATGAATCTTGTAGAGGAGAATCCGCTCTACAAGTTTCATTATAACCATTTTTGACGTCAAAGTAGCCGTTTCGGGGATATTCGCTGTGAAAAATCGCATACCACCGATTTTTCGCCGAGCTCTCCAAACTACCTCCTACTATGAACGTCGATAGCGAGAAAACGGTGGGGAGTACGCAAATCGACCATAGAAGTTTTTTTGTGCAGAATTTAATGAGGAATATTTTTGTTCCTATACCTGTTTTTCGTGGGAATAAGGGATCCGAAGAAAAATGAGAATAATCGTAACTAAGTCCCGTCTGGGGGTGGTTTTTCGCCCAAAAAGGTGTTTTCATCAACGGATAAGGTGGGAACTCTTCGGATCCTTAATTCTACTCCTATGAATTATACATAGCCCAAATATAATTTGTACATGAATTTTTTCTCCTAAAACGTCTAATTTGCGTGGACTATAAGTAGACATACACGAAGGGTTGTATAATAATTATTACTCAAATTCAAATTAATAAAACACACTTTAATTAATATTTTCCGTTTTTGGGCTGAATGTCCACTAGGGTGGAGCGCGCTTATATGAGAGAAAAATATATGTGCTTTAATCGTTTGCGCGGGGTGAAGGATTGATGCTCTATCACTTAAATAACACTATCATATAAAAAAATTTCTAAAATTATTTTTACAAATACTGCCCCAAGCCGATGAAAATTTTACAAAAAATAAAAATATGATTTTATGTAAGACCTACTTTTAATGGCCGCCTTTATGCATTTATGATTACTAACCTTGTCCTAATTTAAAGTAAAAAGTTCAATAATTAAATTATACTAAGTTATTCTGGTTATCAAAGTTGTTATCGCCAATATTTCTCCCCCCACTTTGCGCATATTTCACGGAATTCTTCTTCCTGCGCTCGACCGTCAACACGCTACCTGGTTCTGAATACGTAGGACTAGAGATGGTACTGAGTGAATTTTTCTCGGAACAGGTCGGAACTGTTCCGGGTAAAAAAGTATACCTGTTCCAAAAACCTGTTCCGATTCCGACCTGCTCCGAGTCCGGCATTAGTGATTGCCCGTTCTTTCGCACTCGCAGCTCCATATGCTCCATAATGACACCGCTTTCTTTTCAAGTGCTTGGAGTCCTGATTTTTTTGAAACAAGAATGCTGATTGGTTGATGAAGGTTGAAAACTGACATGTCAATTATATCCTCCATTCAATGTTTTGATTTTGAAATCTCCAGAGCTCCAAGCTCTTGAAAAGAAAGCGGTCAATACAAAATACGTCCTGTATATCAAAACCGATATGAACTAGTATTTGAACTCTGAATAAGAGTAGAGGGTGTCGTCTTATAAATTAATATGCTTTTAATTTGTTTTGTAATGCGATTTAGAACCGTGAGTATTTCATTTCTAAGTTTTACCATTTCTTCAATTCATTTCATTGTTACAAGGAAATAAGTCAAAATATTCACCTAATGCTTCAAACTATTCCTAAAACTCCTCGAATTAAAAAATGCTAGAGCTACATTTTTGTAATACTTAACACTAATTAAACAGAATTTATTATTATTATATACATCCCACACAAATACTACCACTTACCACCAATACCAAAAAGTCCGCAAGTCTGATCTGCTCACTCCACTCCGGCTCCGTGTCCGAAGGTACAACGTTATCAAGGTTGGTATACTCTAAGGTGGCCTAATAACTCACAATCCCCACCAAAAAATGGCATTAGCCAATGAACAGCTGGTGTGAAATCACACCAGATGCAGGGCCTTATTCAAAATATTGTAAGAATTTGTGTAATGTTAATTAAGCAAAGAACTCGTAACTGGAACGGGCCCGCAATGGCCCGCTTTTGAAGTCGGTGGTAATTATCCTCGCATTTTGAGTCACTGTTCTGCATACTGGTAATGAGGATAAGTTGTAGAATGTAACAATACAGATCATAGTAACGTCAGACCATATTTCGGGCCAGTACGGACAGTTCTTCTAGACTGAGATAACTGCGCCGCTACCGCGCGTTCGTAGAACAAAGATAGTCTGACTTTTCACCCCCGCACTGATTTCTTCGACTAAAAGCTGCATATTAAGGAACCTCATAGTCTACAAATCTTGCAACGTTATCATGTGCTCAGTGCTCCGCTCAAACGCATGACAGTCCAGCGGAGTCGGAACTAGTATTTTCTAAATCTGAGAACTGTTCCGCGGAACTGTTAGCTCGTACCTGTTCCGAAAGAACAGGTTCGGTTCTTTCGTACCATCTCTACGTAGGACATATTTCATCAATATCTTGATGGGACAACAACTGGCCCTAAAAGTTTCACTGGACCAATTGGAAAATCTCTTAAAAATTGTGAGCAACTTCCGATTGTAGGTTTTAGATCAATTAATCATAACAAAATCTAAAGAAAATTTGAGTACAAATCAGTTATATTTAATAGAAATTTGTAAAGCTATTGATAAAGGACTCTGTGACCCTAATTTGTCTAAAAGAAATCCAAGACAAATTTTCCATCAAGGTGGCTTAGGACAGCTAATCGAATCCTTAGGTTGCACGTCGCATCAGAAGTACCGTCTGAAAATCTAGTGATCTTAACTACATTTATTTTAAAAGTATACGTTCCTATGTGGTTCAAAATAAAAACACTACCAGTATGAATTTATGGTGCAAAGCATTTACATGACACTATAAAACTATCACAATATTTACCAGACAATTTAAAATCGATCGTAGATCCAGTCATTCAACGAAACGGATTTTTCGGACACTTTGAGAATACCTATTTTACTTACCATGCTGGCACATGAACGACGACAGATAAGAGAATTAACTCTTCGCAAAATTTTGAAAATTAGAAACACATCCTCAAGAGATGCTCCGCTCCGTATTTTCGAAGTACCCGTATTAAATTTTAAGGCCGAAGATTATGTCGAATTAATAGATTGGAAAAATATGACTGAACCCCCCCTCTAACAAAACTAATAGATTCGGAAATTCACAGGCAATTAAAGAGCCAGACCTAGTGGAAAAAGATATTTTAGATAAATTCAGACTATTGCCCTGTCACACTCAGGCAATTGAAAGATGTGTAAAATCGGTGACAGAAGCCTCTTCTGCTGTATGTGGGCCCTTGAGGAGAGATGGATTTATAATATATAAACTTGAAACTCACCGTATAATGCCAATTTTTAATATCAAAAAACAGATCGTGTTCAGTAACTTAATTTTTAATAATTTTTTATAATTTCAGTTTTTTTTTTAATTATTTAAAAGGACTCATGGTTTTTATTATGTTACCAACTATAATGTTTTCTTAGCCTAAAAATTAAATAACAATTTATCTGTATTTTAATAATAATAATAATAATAATAATAATGTCTTTATTTACCAAGATTGAAAAAAAATTAAAGGTACATTCCAATACACATATGGTACAGGCGAAGTTCACCATTTTACGCAAGCGTAAGGTGCTCTACCACTTAACCTGAACAAACAATTTCATAATACATATATATAAATAACCTAGCCGAACGGATGAAACAATAATGATATAAATTCACAATATGAAATAAAAAAAGTTAAGCATGAGAATAATCATGAGAATAATGGTTAAAAAAAAAAAAAAAAGAGGGAAAAATATAAAAGGACAAGACAAAATATGAGAAAGTCCGAAACAATATATAAGTGTAGGTCTAACAGTAAATGATATATTCAATAATAATAGTGGTTTTTATGATTTTAATTAAATATGAACTTGTTGAACAATGAAACTTTTTTCAAATATTAATTTTTTCAATGCGTCTTTAAATTTTTTATCATTCATACTCTTTAAATTGTTTGGAATTGAATTATACAACTTAGTGATGGTGTAGGAAAATGATCTTTGATAGAGAGCAGATCTGTGTGGTGGTGGGGTTAACAGAGATCGATTTCTTGTGTTCAGATCATGAACACTGCCTCTCGTCACAATTTTATCAAAAAGATATCGGGGAATTTTACTATTCATAAGTTTATTATAAAAGCAGCATGTGTGCAAAACTCGTCTCTGACTCATTGTGAGCCATTTCAATTCGACAATTTTCTCCCTAACGGAGTCATATCTTTTGACTCCAAAAATAAAACGAACACACGAATTTTGCACACGCTGAATTCGTGCCTGATCTTGCTTTGTGAGACAGGGATGATAAACTATATCCGCGAAGTTAAAGTGACTTAGGACCAATGCATTACATAACATCGCCTTAGTTTTGTCATCTATTAAGGTAGAAGAGCCATATAATAATTTTAGATTGCAATATGCTTTTCTTATATTCTTAGTAATGTGCTCGCTAAACCTTAGGTTGTAATCCAGGTAAAGTCCAAGGTTTCTAGCAGAATCAACAAATTGAAGTTCAATCGAGTCCATTTCAATCTTAAAATTTTCTAGACATTGTATCCTTTGAACTTTACTTCCGAATAAAATAACCTTGGACTTATCTGGATTAATTGACAAGCAATGATGCTCTGAGATCTCGAGCAATTTTGCTAAGTCGCTGTTAATTATGATGCGTGCAGCCTCAGAGTTTTCGAAATTGAAGGAAAAGTAAATCTGTGCATCATCTGCATAATAGTGGGATTCACAATTACTCAAAAAGGAGGAAAATTTGAAGGTGTATAAAGTAAACAATAATGGTCCCAATATTGAGCCTTGCGGAACCCCACTATTAATAGCTAAGAGTTCTGAAGTCTTTTCGCCCATTTTGACTAGTTGGAGACGATTGCTTAAATAATTTCCAACCATGTCCGTGGCACTGTTAGTAAATCCAATATAGTGTAATAAGGCTAAGAGTAACTTATGATTTATCCTGTCAAAAGCCTTTGAATAATCCAGTAATATTAACGCTGACAATTTATTATTATCACTTGCCGACAGGATATCATCGGTTACCTTCAACAAAGCGGTGACACAGCCATGATTGGGACGAAATCCTGACTGATTGTTCGGTAAAATATTATAATTACTAAGATACTCTCTTATTTGCCCATTTAGTACATATTCCAGTAATTTCGAAAACACCGAAAGAATGCTTATCGGTCTCAAGTCTTTCAACTCCGTAGGATTATTCAATTTGGGCAGAGGTAAAACATGTGCAATTTTCCATTGTGATGGAAAAATATTATATTCTATGCAGTAATTTACTAGATGAGTGAGATAAGGAATAATCAAAGGACAACAGTACATTAACATATGTAGAGAAATACTATCAGAACCCATTGAGTTAGTTTTTATATTATATAAATAATTTTTAATGGTCTCTGTATCAACCGTTCGAAAATAAAACTCTCCAACATTTGGTAACAGATTATTAGAATAAAAATTTAAAGTGTCTTTATTCGGGCTTTTCGTCCCCTCTGCTGTGTTTACAAAGTATTGGTTAATCTTATTAACATCTGAAATATGATGAGGAATATCTACATTTTTTCTTTTTGAATGAATGTTCAAATCTCTCAATGCTTTCCATGTTAGTTTTTTATTAGAATTTAATTTACTTTCAAAATATCCTTTTTTTTCATGTTTTATTGCCCGATTTGCATAGTTTCTTAATCTCTTAAAATCTTCCCAGTCTCTAATGCTTTTAGTTTTTTTAAATTTGGCTAAAGCCTTATCTCTCAATTTAAATATTATTTTAAGATTTTCTGTTAGCCATGGGGCGAACTTTTTTGTAATTCTAGAAGTTTTGAGGGGAGCATGTTTGTTAAATAAATTTATCAATAAATCATTAAAGGTAGAAATTTTAGTATTAATATCATCTATGTAAAGTATTTGGTCAAAGTTAGCTAACTGTAAGTCTTGATTGAAATTGTCTTGATTAAAATGCTTGAAGTTTCTATAAGTATGCAACAACTCTGATTGACCTTCAACATTGCACGCGACAGTGCACGAAACGAGACTATGATCCGACATATTTGGCAATTCTTTTACAGTACAGTTTAAAATATTAATATCTTCGGAGCATATAAATAAATCCAATAAGGTAGCGCTGGTAGGGCCAACCCTCGTTGGTTCATTAACTACTTGACACAGCCCAAAACACTCTAGTAATGACATAAATCGATTATGATGACTAGCAGATATATTTAAAAGATCAATGTTAAAGTCACCACCACAGTATAAATGATCATATTTGGGGGAGAGAGTGCTAAACACGTCTTCAATATTTTGCATGAATTCCACAATAGAAGTTTGCGGCGCCCTGTAGATGACACCTATACACGATTTAACGTTATTCATTGTAAATGATAACCATAATTGTTCTAAATTATTTGCAGGCAAATTTTCGATTAACGAACATCTAATATTTGACTTGACATATATAAGCACTCCCCCACCCCTCCTACCTTGCTCTCTGTCATTGCGAAAAAGTATGTATCCATCCAAATATATGCTCTCATCTAAAATATTATTATGCAACCAAGTTTCCGTAAGTAAAACTATATCAAAATTACATTGTTCAACCAGTTCTCTGAAATTATAAAACTTTGTTAATAAGGATCTTATATTAAATATTGCAATATTCAATTTTTTATTATGCATTGGAATATAAAAATACATCTACAAAAATCATAAAAACCACTACAAATAAATCAATTATATTAATTATATTATTAAACATTTTGAAAGTCATTTTCCGATTTAATTATTATTATTTTAGAATTCTCAGACTTTCTCATATATATGTTACAATTTTTAATCCATAAAAACTTGACATTGTTTTGGTTCTTATATTCTTTAGCTTTAAGATAAAGTTTTTTATTCGAAGACGTTAAAAACTCATTAATATAAATAGCATTATGTTCTTTAACTAATTGTTTTAAGGAGTTATCTAAGTGCATTGTAGAAAAATCGGATTTTATTTTACGGCATTTTAGAACCTCCTCTTTATAAGTTTTTTTCGTAAAACAAACTATAATCTTCGAGCGTCCCTCCGTAGTTGATTTCATGCGGAAACAATCGCCAACCATAGATGAATCTAATTTGAATCCCAGCGCCGAACTAACTAGTTGAACTGTTAAGAATACATTTTCCCCTCTCCCGGGCTCTGGAATACCAGTGATCTCCAAACAGTTTACTCGAGATTGCTGACTGATGTTATTTAGTTTGTATTTCAAATCTTCATTCTCAATTTGTAATAGGGACACTGCAGTTTGTAGGTCGTTAATATTAGTTTTATTCTCATTAATGTTGTTTTGTTGATCTTCATATTTTCCTTTTAAATTTGTTATTTCTTCGTCATGTTTGGCTAAAGTGCTCATGAATGATTTCTGTTCATTCAATATTTGCTTAACAGTGGCAAATACATCAGATATTGTAGGTTCCGAGTTATCAGTAATATCACTGTCACCACAGGACATATTAGATTCAGCAGTATTCTGTAATTTGTCTTTGCATGGTTCACATAGCCAAAGAGCTTCACCAGATGTAAAGAGTGTTACATCTTTCTCTGATACACCAACACATGTATTATGAAAGTCCTTGTTGCAACCTCTACAATTAATTTTATTTTTTGTATTTAGTCTCCTGCCACAACTTCGACCACAAACCGACATTTTTAGAAACACTGGCACATACAACGATTGTTTTTTGTAAAGGAATTTAGCGACTTTAACTCAGTGCATTTAACCAAATTATTTAATATCACAGTACATATGTACTTACTAACTATAATATACTAAATTCTTGTTACTTGCACTACACTTGGGTAAAAAGTAGACTTTTAAACTTTGATTTTCTCATAGAAAAATGCCCTTTTAATGAAGAGCTCAACTAAGACGTGTCACGTCGACCATGTACATTTTTTTTAAAGTTATTTGTATTATTCAAAATTGTATGATGCTGTTATTTCGGTGATATTTATAAATTTCACCGTCGGCGTTATAGGGCGGTATTTAGAGATTTAATACAAAAGTTGTTTATTATATATACTTTTAAATTTGTATAACAATAAAGCATCGATTTCGAACCCTGTTCAATAAAATTAAAAAAAAAAATGAAATGTGGAAATTTCAATATCCTTGGGGCAGTCTATTTAGAGTTATAATATCGAAATAGTTTATTATACTTTTAAATTTGTATAACAATAGAGCATTTATTCCGAACCCCGCCCAATCGAATTTAAAAACATTTTTTTTTGCTAAATTTTAAAATTTCAATATCGTTGGGGCAGTATTTAGAGTTATAATATCGAAATAGTTTATTATACTTTTAAATTTGTATAACAATTGAGCATTTATTCCGAACCCCGCCCAATAGAATTAAAAAAAAAATTTTTTTGCAAAATTTGAAAATTTCAATATCGTTGGGGCAGTATTTAGAGTTAGAATATCAAAATAGTTTATTATACTTTTAAATTTGTATAACAATAAAGCACTGATTCTGAACCCCGCCCAATAATATTTTAAAAAAAATACAAAATCGCTCCACCCTAATGTCCACACTTCCCTCCAAGTTTCTCTTTCATATTCCGAGTCACTTGTCTCGGAATCTGTTGGATCATTGTTAAAGAACTTTTCGAGTTTTGCATTCGCAACATCCAGCTTTGTGATGTCCAGTGATCGGAATTTTGGGTTTAATTTCAGATGCGTCGTTACAAGGATCTAATAAAACATCATACATCTTTAGATATACGTATACATTGTATTCTATTATGCCAAAATAAATGAGAAACTCATAAGATAGGTTCGTATTACATTTAATTTTGATTTATTTTGTAAGAAAGAGCAAACATTCATTTAATTTTTTTATGTAAAATTTTATATACCTAAGTGCGCCACTTAGTCCGAATTCTGGAGACGTTTATCTTTCAGTCCTAAGTACCTGTTAGACATACGGCTGAAAAGTATCGTACTCGATGTAAAATTGTCTGCTGAATCCGAATCCGAGGGCGCATACAAATCGGGGATTGCCTTCATCCGTTAATCCGCGAATTTACCCTTGTTTCGGAATTTGGGAAAAATTATATTTTTAAAATATAACTAGCGTTTTCTCTCACAAAACATAAGCTAAAAATCTATTCTTTTTTTTAATCGTAGCATACAGAGCACTTAATCTAACAGTGTAGTTAAAATACATCTAATATTTATAAAAATTTTAGAAAGGAATATCACGTGAGCCTCTATGCAGTCGGCGCATTGAAAAATGTAGCATGCGAAATTTCTTTTTTATTTTAAGAAATTAACAAAAACTAGATCGTATGAAATTACAAGAAAAGACCAAAATTATTTTTAGTGATTGATTCATACTGATATTTTGAGTGAAACGGAAGATACGATTTTTTTAAATTTGGCGGTCCTGTGATCGAGCGCGCTACAAATCGAAACCGACGCGCGACGGATGCGGGCTCTCAATTGCGTTATATTTAGTTATTTGGCACTGTTTTAGTAGGTACAATATTCCTGTGTTAGGTTTTACCGGCTATTACTTCCACGTCCAGTGGAAGTATAGTAACGACAAAAAAATTTTTAAAAATTTTTATTGCCCAAATAAGCTTAAAATGTCATGAAACGTCGAGATTTTAAGTTTGAGCGAAAAAAAATTTTCTGCCTGTCGGTCTGTCTCTGTCTGTAACTTTTTTTTGTGCCCACGTTTACTCTGGAACCGTTTGAGATATTGACTTGAAATTTGGTACACATATGTACTTTAACGAGATCTAGAACTAGATTATATTTTCATCTTGTTCCGTCGAAGAGTTGGGGGGTGAATTGGGGTAAATTTGGGGTAACTGGGTAAATCAAGCAGGTAAGAGTCAATAAAATTGGTATTTAGTATATACAAGAGAAGCTAAGGTCTCAAAAAAATTTTTGGCATTAGCCACCCCCATTACCACCCCCACCTCCTTATTAAAAGGGATGAAAAAAAAAATGTGATTTTGTGCATGTACAGGAACCAGAAATCTCAAAATATTTTTTTACTTCATCCACCCCCCACTACCACCCCCCTATCACCACCCCCACCCCACTACCGATGTGGGGTATCGTTTTATGGGTTTTTGGGGTAGAGGATTTCAAATATTATATTATTAAAGTTCCATAAACAATTATTTTCACATACAAAGTTTTTTCGTTGTGAGTGACTTGGATAGAGAATCTGGATGGGGAAGTAGTGATTCCTTAGGCAGCGGTTTTTTCAATAAAAATTGAAAATCTAAAGCGTATATGTTTCAATATGTTCCTAATATTAAATCTCTTACTTTTAAGCGTCGTATGGTGTCAACAACACGATAAAACCATTCGAAATCAATAATATTTACATATTTGTATAGTTTTTTCATTTTATAATTTAACTGAAAGTGAAAAGTAGTTTCATGCATAATGCGTATGGCCGTGTCGATGAAATAGCTAAAATAGGATTTCCCATCTTGGTATAATGGTAATTCAGAGGCGGTTTCTTCATAAGTGCTGCAGAGCTGCAGAACTACCAAAAATTCTGACCATAGTTATTAATAATTATGTTTAAATTGTTTTAATTCCAGGGGATGGCTTCGAGCATCGAAAGTTCAATGTAACATTAACTTCAAAATGTTACTATACACCAAAGGCGGCCGGCTCGCCTTTTGGCCAGTGTTGCCAGAGCACGACGACTTCTTTTGTCAAGGTCAAGGCCACTAAATGACCTTGAAATGACACAAAAAATTCGCCTGCGACGCTATCACAATAAAATAATTGAAGACGCAGCAATTGGCACTCATACCTCTCCTTCTTACAGCGACCCTTTTTATGGGTGTAATAACACAACATGGGCGCGGCCAGGGGGGGAGCCATGCCCCCCCCCCCCCAAGCCGTCTTCCATGAGCCAAAAAATAAAGAAGCAGTACAAAGCAGTATCTAAATTCCTTGAAATAAATATTTTGTAATTAATGCCAATATTATCTAATAGAGGAATCTACATACACATTCGTTTTCTCCTCATCCTCTGGGGAGGCCGGTTCTATTTATTTTTAAACTGCAATAGCGATATAGAGTTTTACCACCTACTGAAGACGCATTTTATGAACCTGCCAAGATATGTGCCTGTAAACACTTCTTATTTGGAAAAAAAACAGGTAACGTGTCCAAAACTTCCAATGTTTTTCAGTATGATTAGATCGACAAAAGGTGCACTGATACTAATACCTACCATGTGTAACAAGCAATCAAATCCAGTCATTTCTAAGTAGTCGTTTGCAAGTGTAAGAATAATATTTGCAACAAGAAGTGTTTCTGGAAGAGAACTGGTCTTGCATTATTATTATATTTCGGTAAATGTACTGATGAAAACTTATAATTATAATTTCTAATTATTAATTATAATGTATTTCGCTTACTTGATATAAATACAAACCACTGCCTAATATAAGGAATCACTACTTCCACATCCAGATTTTCTATCCAAGACTGTACCAAATTTCAAGTCAATATATGAACCGTTCCAGAATAATCGTACGCCCAAAGAAAATTACAGACAAGACAAGACAAGTGTTTTGACTACACTGTTGCGTTAAATGCACTGTGAGCTACAATATGAAAAAAAGAATAGACTTTTAGCTTATTTTTTGTGGGAGAAAACGCCCGTTATATTTTAAAAATTCAATTTTTCACAATTTCTGAAAAAGGGTAAATTCGCGGATTAAGGGCTGAAGGCAAACCCTGATGCGCTTTCCGGATTCGGATTCAGCAGACAATTTTACATCGACACATTTCAGCAGTATGTCTGGCAGGTACTTGGGCTTCAAAAACAGAGCCTTAAATTGGAGCTGAGATTCCCGACTAACTGGAATTAAACCCAAATTAGTACAGGCGTGGCTCTGGCAATCCAAACATACAGCCAAGCATCAGAGACCTGCTTTTTGACAGCTACATGCGCCTTTACAACCTTTCATAAATTTGCATGAAATCGTTTTTAACAGGAAATCCGGAGGCGGATCTTTTCGCGAATTAGTCCAGCTCCAGATCTGTGGAATTTTAGCGTTCCCATACCACGTTTGTATACTTGATGTTCTGTGTGAAGAGAAAGTACGTGAGCTGCTGCTGCTTCTGTTAGCGGCCCTTGCCACAAGTTTGTCTTGTTTCGCGCGGTGGATTTCGCGAAATATTGGAAACAGAACTCATCGAGCAATTCGTGTGTGTCGCCCTTTGTCCCATACAGAGCCCAAATTCAATTCTGTCCTGCAATATTGGCGAAGTCCGGATCTTTGAAGACTTTACTGATCGTCTGCAGATGCGTACTGTTTGCGGTGATTTTGGCAAATTTGATTTTTCCCTGCCTGAAGAAGGCTGTCACATCATTGAGCACGTGAACGAACAAAAGGTTTTCCACATTTCTGAATGACAAAGGAGCGTAAACTACTTGCTGAAGATTACCCTTGCTAGGTTTCAAAAAATAAATGTTCTTAACGTCTGAAGCTAAGGCCACACGTTATCCTCCCTAATTTCACTCTACTCGTCTATTCCTGCACGACCCAGAAGTGGTAAACAATGAGACTCGAACAGGTATAAAGGGTCGATGCGGGATACTATTCGATCTCTGCCCAGTGATGGATTTATACTTCTGCTGCCTAGGGGCTAACGGCAACTTGCCGCACACCCACCCACTTCCCACTCTCTGCTCCTTGCCCTCAACAGTCCAAAATGATATTATTGCGATACAATTACTATGACATGAGATAATAGGAAAAATAGCAGAAAATTTCTGTTGAAAAAAAAATTGTTAAAATACTACAAGGAATGGCCGGATTTTGCAAAAAATTGCTCAGAGCACTTATTATACCTACACCAAATTAAAATAATAAAATTGCTGTAACCAGAGAATTCCATTCAAGTTTTATTTTGACTCCACTAATCAGATAATAAAATAAATTAGCTAGGTATCAAAAAATTGCTCCTACGATATTGGATCTTAATCTTCAACAAATCTATGACTCAAATTAAATGTTTATTTATTAAATACAACACTAACAATAGGTATACAGATAATATATTTACTTACTAACTTTAATATTTGGAAAAAATTTGGCAGACAAAAGAAAATGGAGCTTATTTTTAATTGTTAAAGAATTTACGCTAAGAGACTTGATCGATGTCACTGCACTTTGTAGCGTCAACTGAGATCGAAGTAGCTGTTGATCTATCATACTTAAGTTTTTTCCTGCATCGTTAATAGTATTTTGACAAAGACTTTCCATGTCATTATGAAGACGTGCATTATTTTCCTCTATAAATTATATTATTTTAATAAAGTTGTGTAAAGCTTACATACATTAATATATTTACTTAATTTTTGATGGAGCAATGAATCGTACTTATTATCAGTGTCTAGTTTATCTTTATCCTTTACCCTTGACTGGTTTAAAGCAGAAACAGCACTGGCAATGCTAGCATCGTTTTCTAAAAAAATACTTTACTATAAGCAAACTCATAACCTGTACTGAACAGTGTTCCTTGCCATTTTCTGATTCTGAATCCTCACCAGTCACCACAGCTCCTTGTACTGACTGAGTCATTCTTTTTTGCTGAAATATGAAATGTTATTTATATTTTATTGTTTTTATTTAATAAAAAAACACTTACTATTTTGAAATCAGATTCATCCTCACTATCTGTTTCAGATGCCTCACCAGTAATTATAATGGGTTTGCTACCCATATTTAAAAGTAGACAAAAATTACCACCAGGATAGAAATTAGCAGAAATTACAAACAGCACTAATAAAGTTATAACTCACTAAAAACACAGCAAATCTCAGTAATCAATTTCTCAATCTCAAAATCACAATCATGAAAGAATGTAAACAAAAAAGGAATTTTTGGTTGGATGTCTGGTTGTAACAGATAATGGATAGATATGTGGTATTTTCCAATCAACTTCAAATGAGCCTATATTTCACCCCCGTGATGGAACTTTTACTATTATTAAGCAATCCAAACCACGTGACTTTTAACATGGCGTCGTGGGCAAATATCCGGCAAACGTTTGTTTTCATTTGTTAAACGTTTGTTAAAGAGTTTGTTTTTCGGTTGCCTTGGCTACGTTTCCGTGAGTTAATTAAAATAAACCCCGTGTTTTCCCACGACGCCATATTGCCAAAATAATTTGACAGGTTGTTGAATTGCCTAATTGTCAATAACATAAACATGTTATATTGACTTAACCGAAATGAAATAACATTTATCATAAAGTCATAACATAACGATCGACACGAAGAGGTTAGATTAAAGAGGCGTTGTCAGAGAACTTCTAGAAACTCAGTATCAAAGGTAATTCTCTTGTACAATTTGATCAGTGATCTACTCACATTATCTAATACCTTGATTCTCATTAGGCAATCCAACAACCTGTCAAATTATTTTGTTGTGGGCAAACACGGGGTTTATTTTAATTAACTCGCGGAAACGTAGCCAAGACAACCGAAAAACAAACTCTTTAACAAACGTTTAACGAATGAAAACAAACGTTTGCCGGATGTTTGCCCACAACGCCATATTAAAAGTCACGTGGTTTGGATTGCTTAATTGCAAATAAAAGGCCTACAATAATATGTGAATTAAAACAGTATCCCACTATTTTAAATTTTGCGTAAGTAGTTAGTGTACGAGTATCACGCAGTGATGTATCTTTTAACATACAGTAAACATCGAATCCAATTTCTGAACATACTGATACTACTAGATCCAAACGTACATGGTCTACATATTCCCCTGAAGTCTCTAATGGCGTGACGTCAGAGAAAACCTTTCTTAGTGAGAAGATTTCAAACATATCGCAACCATGACACGAATCATCAGCCTTTGCTTATAAACTCAAAGTATTGTGACAAAGGTATGACGTAAGACAAAACCTGCGCTAAAGTGACGCTTACACAATTTTTATGGACAGACAAGTCTTTTGATATCGGCAAAATCATATACTGATACATATCATTTAATAATTCCATTTCGACGCGATATATAATATAGGCATCGACGCAACACAGAACAAATTAAAATGTTCATTTTCGTGTTCACCTGTCGATTCCCAATTTTAGCTCCTTGTTCTCGAATAATCATTTGATTCTTAAAAGTATTCGAATTCCGAGTTTTCGATTCTTGAAAGAATCCGATTTATCTATAGTATCATAGATAGCTCAAAATAAGGATCTTTTTTCCACATATATCATGTAAGCAGCGGTATGTATAGCCATTATTTTATATCATATTCACAAAGATCATGATAGTATAACTTTTCTCTATTACCGTTCATCAAACGGTAAGTCGCGAAAAATTCCTTAATTATTTTTAAAAATGCGAAGAGAAGAAGAAGAAGCTCTACATAACCTATAATTTAATTTTAGTAAAAGTATTGAATTTAAATTACTTATTTTAAATTTTAATATTTTCAATAATTACAGACCTAAAAATAATTAGGTCTGTCAGTAATTGACGGTTCCAAAAATATAAAAATGGAGGGATTTGAATTAATAAAACAAGGAGCCGAAGCAAAGATCTATACGGGGCTTTATCTAGGAAAACCAACAATAGCTAAAGAAAGGTTTATTAAGGAATATCGACATAAAGTCTTAGACAGTTATTTAACCAAAGAAAGGATGAAAGCAGAAAACAGAGCCATAGTTCGTTGTAAAATGTTTGGTATAAGAACACCTGCAATATACTTAGTAGATTTTAATAGAAGAGTCATATTTATGGAATATTTGGAATACAGTATCACAGTAAAGGAATTTATTGAAAAGTCTTCAGAAGAGGTATTGACTCAATTGTCTTTCGATATCGGAAAAATACTTGGAAAAATGCATGAAAATAATATAATACATGGTGACCTGACGTCTTCAAATATACTGCTAGTAAATAAAAATCAGGTGGATAATTATCAAAATTTAGAAGATTTATACCTAACTTTGATTGATTTTGGTTTGGCACATATTGACTCTAGTACTGAAGATAAAGGTGTTGATTTGTATGTTTTAGAAAGAGCTTTATCTAGTACTCATAGTGTGGCAGATAAAATATTTCCACGAATTTTAGAGGGCTATCAAAAACATTACAAATCAGGTTACAAAGAAGTTTTTTCCAAATATTATGAAGTGCGTGCAAGAGGAAGGAAAAGAACAATGGTTGGGTGAGAAGTTTCATCCAACCAATTCATAGAGCGAAGGCCACCAAATGATGTATTTTATTGCATTATTGAAAATATAAAGTATATAAAATCCAAATAAAACCTTAATTCTCTCTCTCTAAGTTTTGTACTAATCTAATAAGGCTGTTAATATAAGAGAAGCCCTGTGGGCAGTGGCGGATTGGGTCGCCAGCATTCAGACAGCCGTCTATGCATGCCTATGTGCGGGCATCTTATGGATCTTGCTGTGCCCCCCGCTCACTGGTCAAAAGTTATTTTTTCCATCCCCGTTCATCAATTTTCATATTTTCATAAAGAGAGGTGCTTCAATAAATTTCGCACACATGCGCTGTAAAGGGTCAGATGGCCCTGCTAGCATTGCAAGAGAAATGGCGCTGCTATTTAAATTTTAGAATTTTAGACCTTTAGATGCTGATGGAAAGAGACAAATCCCGTGCCACTTCACCTATATCAATCCGCCCCTGTCTGTGGGAAATAGTCAACACTGACACTGCTGACAAAAATTGTTTTAATTTCCTTAAGTACTAGATATATTTTTATTATAGAAGTTAAAAATTTAAAACATTGATTTTTTTTTAAATAAATCTAATGTACCGACTTGTTTTACTTCGTTTTATAAAATAAGGAATCATAAATAGAATTGTCAATACTTATTATATGCAAGAAAATATCAATTTGTGAATTTTGTGCCATTAAATGGGGGTTTATAATCCCAGGTTTTCGTAATCAATGGTGAAGGGTGTCAATCTCAATACTTATTTGTGGGTCTACTATTACTAAAAGGCAAATTGTGCATCTGAATGTCCATTGTGAACTTACTGGTCACAGGGATTTAGAAAAATTGTGATAAACTTCTATGGAAGACCTAGACGCTGGTTTGTTAGAACGTTTATCTAATTGTTTAACATTTTATAGAATACAAGTTAATTTTTAGGTATATTAAGTGTAGCATTAGTTTTATCATCTTCCGATGATTCCGGCTTGGCTGACAAAATACAGTGTTTTTTCTTTTAAATCTTAAAGGTCACGAGCCTTTTCATGTACATTTTTAAAAACCGCTGCCCAAGGAATCACTACTTCCACATCCAGATTCTCTATCCAAGTCACTCACAACGAAAAAAACTTTATATGTGAAAATAACTGTTTATGGAACTTTAATAATATAATATTTGAAATCTTCTACCCCAAAAACCCATAAAACGATACCCCACATCGGTAGTGGGTTGGGGGGTGGTGGTAGTGGGGGTGGATGAAGTAAAAAATTATTTTGAGGTTTCTGGTTCCTGTACATAAGTACACTAAATCACAATTTTTTTCATCCCCTTTAATAAGGGTGGTAATGGGGGTGGCTAATGCCAAAAATTTCTTGAGACCTTAGCTTCTCTTGTATATACTAAATACCAATTTTATGGACTATTACCTGCTTGATTAATCTATTTACCCCAAATTTACCCCAATTTACCCCCCAACCCTTCGACGGAACAAGATGAAAATATAATCTAGTTCTAGATCTCGTCAAAGTACATATATGTACCAAATTTCAAGTCAATATCTTAAACGGTTCCAGAGTAAACATGCGCACAAAAAAAAGTTACAGACAGACAGACAGAAATTTTTTTTCGCTCAGACTTAAAATCTCGACGTTTCATGACATGTTAAGCCTATTTGGACAATAAAAATTTTTAAAAATTTTTTTGTCGTTGCTATACTTCCACTGGACGTGGAAGTAAAATTAAAATGTTAAATAACTTCTATTTTTACTGATTCATTTTGGTAAAAAATAAAAGGGTTCTTCCTCTTGCTAACACTAACTTACTGTCCAAATTTCAATACAATCAAATATTTCGTTCTTGAGTTGTCTTGCTTAGAAAAAACGTAATGAACATACAAACCGACGAACATTTTGAAAGTTGACTAACACAGTCATGAAATTTTTTCTGTACGAATGATGTAATGAAAAAAACACTGAAGCGAACATAGAAAACTAGGAGACTTTTAGTGTTGTTCATAGTAGAGTGCTCGGTGCCCAGAAATATGGATAAAAATGGCGCCAAGATCATTCCTCTAGCTCCTACCGTTTTTGAGAAAAAATAAATATATATACAGGCAGCCCCTTTGAGGGGAGGCAGGGGGAGCAGGCATGATTTGTCGAGGTGGGTCTGTTCGAAAATCTACTTATTTTGACTAGTTCTATTCATGGTTATTACTCAAAAGTAGAAATATCAAAACACCTAATTCACTAAGAAATAACTCGTTTTTTGATTATAATGACCTTTTGAGTAGGACATTTTTTTTTTTTTTTTTGACGGCTTTGAGATTTTGAAACATCAGTATATCATTAATTTTATATCAAATTCAGCTTGTAACAACGAAACCCCCACTGAAGAAAAATTTTTTTTTCGGATTTCTATTTGCTCCCTCCCCCCATGAGGTGATAAAAATTTTTTCGAATTTCTATTTGCACCCTCCCCCATGAGGCGATAAAAAGTAAGTGATCGCGGAGTCCGAAGGGATATCTTTGTATTTTAGTATGAAGTACGTCCGTGATGACCTCAGGAAAGGGCGCCTAAAAGTACTCCCGCCCGGGTGGAAAATTTACCTTGAGCCGCCCCTGGATTTAGCAGACGAGTGAAAATTTTTACTACTGTGCTTTATTTTTTTTCCGAACTTTTAATGCCGTTTCATTCAATATCCCAATAGTACAGATTTTTTAAGCAGTAACCGAAGATATGTTCGAATTTTTATTGTTAATTTATTAACTTTTGGAGATGAATTTGAAATGACCCTCTTCTCTCGTGTGTTGTATATTTGGTTGCATATAGGTAAGACGTGATTTTATTTAATGGAAATTTTTGTTTCTTTATATAACCATAACCTAACATTTTCTAAAAATGAATGTAGGGCAATTAGGGTTTAGGTATGTAGTTCAAATAGTAAAATACAATATAAAAAGTAGTCGTAAGTGTAGTAGTTTCACAAAAAGGCCACGGTGGAATGTCTTATTTTTTGGGACAGACGAATTTTCCGTTTATAGTTTGAAAGCCCTACACAGGGAATAGTAAGTACCTACTGATGTTATATTGTTATAATTAATACCATATATATTAGTTATTCAAATTTTGTAATTCGGTTTAAGTGAGAACGATTCTATATTAAAGAAGCTTGAAGTAGTTACTACTGTGAAAGGAAAATCCAACCCCGTTAAGAAATATGCAGATCAACACAAGTTACTCGTGCATAGCTGGCCCGTGGAAGTACCAAAATATGCATTTGATGTCGGGCTAGTGGTTTCATTTGGGCATTTAATACCAGAGTCGGTCATTAGCCAATTCCAACTGTAAGTTCAAATCAGTTTTAGTTTTAAAAATGGGAGTGAAGATAGAAATCTAAAACAGCCATTTAAGTGAAATAATGGAATGTCGATAATCAAACTACTAACCACTTCTATGTGTGAATTTATTAAAAAAATTCTAAGTACTAACTTAGTCCTAATTGTCTTAATCCTAGCCCTATCTTAGCATTAAAATTTTTCAGGTGTTTATCAGAGATGGGCCGAGAAAACTTTCCACATTTGATAAAAGTCTGTATAAAAGTCATGCAAATAATATAGCCAGGGAGGTAGACAAATTTTTCGCTTTAATATCGTCGTTAAATTTACAAAGTGGCGTATATCAGAAAATAGCGAAAATGAGATTTTTGGTATTTTAAGTGGCACTGGAGTTGCTCTATTAGCTCACAAAATGACATTCCCCATGAGCTATACCCGATGGGCATAGCTCATGAGGCGTCCTCCATGAGCTAGCGTGATGTGATACATAAATTATTGTTTCTTAGCTTAAAAAATGTTTCCTTACCAAATTGGGAGAAGATCGATCAAGAGGTAGTTAAGATATTGCAAAAGAAAATTAAAAAAAAATTACAATTTTGACACCCTGTATCTCTTTCCACGGCAACAATTTACTAAGGCATGTTTGGTTATATCCTCATATTTTGATCCAAAGAATCTACCCTTGAACAATGGCCTATTATTAATGGTCCATCCTGTGTAGGTAAGAGGAGGAGGGATAAAAAAAAATTGGACCAAGAAATGGAACGGCAACATCCGGATTATTTATCTTTGAACTATTCTCAGCTAATATCCATTGATAAAATGCGGTCCTCACATTTTGCATACTCACTTCCTTCTAGCGCCCGCTCTATATGTTGAGTTGAAACTTTTAAAAATGTTGTTCAGGAAATTACAATTTTTGACAAAGCTCCTTTTTTGCCTGTGATCTTCAATTTGTGCTTAAACTTTTGATCATTCAGGATTATACCCATTGGCATCAAAAATTAATGTCCTTAATACCAATTCCTGTAATTTACACATGTTTTTTTATTTTTTATTCACAGCGGAATGTTAAATGTACATGCCAGTTTGTTGCCAAGGTGGAGAGGAGCAGCTCCTATTATTTACGCATTAGCTAATGGCGATAAAGAAACAGGAATTACAATAATGAGAATTAGACCTGCACATTTTGATATTGGAGAAATATTATTACAAGCAAAGATTCATATTCCAGATGACCTGAAACTACCAGAATTGCATGGAAAATTGGGATATTTGGGTGCTAAATGTCTGGTAGATTCATTACAAAATTTACCAGAAAAATTGCACAATGCAAAACCTCAACCAAGTGATGGTGTAACTTATGGTAAGAATTAGGAATTAAATTATTGTTTAAGGTCTTTTTTTATTACAAAAATGTCTTGCAATCAACATTGATCATCTTCGTACTCTGTTCATTTTCTATTCCGGTCTGAGCTGCTAAGGGTGTTTAAATATTTTCTGCGTGAATGAAGTTTTCTTGTAAAAGATAACTATAATTACAACAATCAATTTACAAAATCAGGACCATATTCTATGGGCCTGCTGCTTTTGTCAGATAAGTTAGATATCGACAACAATTTTACTGTTTGTTAGTTTGAATTTTACTATATTAGGAAGGCTTCTGCTAAACAGTGATCTATTATTTCTGTAATGATTTTTATCGTCAATGATGATAGACACATCCAGTTAATAACACATTCACACAAATACAAAAAAGTGTGAGATTCGAGAAACTAGACCTCAACCCTAGGGTGGTCCAAAAAATAATAATTTGGATATTTTTTCTCCACAAGGCTTTTTTTGTTCCATATCACCTCAAATACCCCTCTGCAAAATTTGAACGAAATCTAATAATATTTAGGAGTCGCTATGATTTGACACTTTTTTGGGTATAGGCGTCTGAAAGTAAGGAGTACGCCACATGGTGGCCTATAGTCAAACTAATTACTGGGCCTTTCGGTCATTGTCTCTTTAGTGTACGATGATATCAACGATAAGTAAATGATAAACTAAGATGTTAACTTATTGAAAATATGAGCGTTTAAGGGGGCTACACACCATATAATTTTCTTGAGCCAATCTAGTCGGTATCCTCTGTAGATTGCAGGGACAATTCGTGAAAGTTGAGTTGGCACGGCAATGTTCAAAGCATACCCTCTTTGGTGTAGACACCTTTAACCAGGCATTGAGAGGGACAAAGCTGGTGCAAATAACCGTGGCCCCGAGTGGCAATAATAGTGGCCTGGACAATCACACATTGTAAGTGAAAATTTTTGAAATATATGTAATTCCAGTATATTTAAAAGTAATATACAGGGTGCGCCAAAGTTCTGAATTTGGTCGATTACGGCTGTATTTGAAATGGTGGAAAGATATTGTCTATAGATTATTTTATTGGTTTTGAATTCTGAATAACCAGAAAATATGTACAATTATACAGGGTATTCCGTTTTCGTTGGCCGGGCATCAACTTCGTTATTTTAAATGGAGCACCCTATATTTTTTTCCTTTATCGAGTCATCCATCTAATTATATTCATAACTCTGTTAAGGTGGTAGGTACTTAAAATGAACCGTTTACGAAATAAAAGAGATTTTTTGACAAAAAGTGAGGTTTGCCGATAAGTTTTTGAGTACCTCTGATTTCATAAACAAGAGAGTTTTCAAAATTCTGCCTATACTGCTATGTTGGGCATATTAAGGGCTAGTAGAGTAGAAATGTTATTAACATTAATCTTATACAGAGTGCTGAAAAAATTGAGTTTATTTTTTGCTAATAAAAAAGGCCGTAATTCAATTTTTTCAAATGGGACGTACTATTTTCAGTTCTGTCATCTAATGAAGTGTTAAATTATCTTTCCATTGATATATCATAGTAGGTATTTATCTTGAGGGATTGCAAAGATATTAAGGTTAATTGTCTGGATCAGATTAATTGTGTAGTAGTACAAGCAGTTTTCCATAATTTAATTATTAGTCTTCTGAAATATTGAACTGAATTATTATTTTTTTACTTAGAATTGTTGGACAAAGAATTGAAATTAATACCAGCACGTATATAATAAAAAATTTACTCATAATAAAAAAACAATTATTTTAACAAGTGTTCAAAATGTTCACCATTTCGATCGAGACACATCTAAATCCTCTTTCTAAATGAATGACGCATTTCTTGCAGCATCTGCGGAGTAATGGATGCAAAGGCACGTCTGATCCTATTTTTCATGTCATCAACAGTGGTAGGAGTGTCGCGATAAACTATATCCTTTACATAGCCCCATAAAAAAAAGTCCATACCTGTCAGGTCGGGCGACCTAGCAGGCCATGGTATTGCTGCACCACGCCCTATCCACATATCATTGAAGTTACGATCTAACCATTCTCTGACATTTGCTGTAAAATGAGGCGGAGCTCCATCTTGTTGAAACCACATTTTTTGCCGTATATCAAGAGGAACGTTTTCTAGGAGAACCGGCAATTCATTTTCCAAAAAATCGTGATATATTCTTCCATTTAAAGGTCCATTAAAGAAATGAGGTCCAATAACAATCGGCCCTACTACAGCACCCCATACATTTAATGACCACCTCTGCTGGGAAACTGTTTTTAATAAATGAGGATTCACATCTGAATAATAATGAAAATTGTGTCTATTGACACAACCATTTTTGTAAAATGTAGCCTCATCAGAAAACATCAAACACCTTATGAAATCGGGATCGTTATCGAGCATGAAACTAGACCATTCACAAAAATTCACCCTGTTTAAAAAATCATCTTCAAGTAATTCTTGGTGTAATTGAATTTTGTAAGCATGGAATTTATTTTTCTTTACGATTCGCCTTACTATTGTCCCGCTTACGTCTAAATTATTGCTCAATTCTCTAGTACTGGTGGTAGGATGTTCAACTAAGGATATCATAACTCGATATTCATTTTCCTCAGTCATTTTTCTTGCTGGAACTTCATGAGGTTTGTACTGCACTTCACCAGTTTCGATAAATCTGTCTCTAAGATCACTAAATGCGGGTTCTAAAGGGTGTCTCCTTTCAGGATATGTGGTTTTATAGACTCGAGGCTGTTCCTTGAGCACTCCCCCAGAATAAAAATCATGTCAACCATTTCTTCCCGCGAATAATTCATATTTATATTGGAACACTAAACTTCTTCACTGGACGAATCAATAGACAAACATAAACTAACGACAAGCTAGAATGTGCAAATACCTAATACGTTCCACTCCTGGCAAGCCCAGAATTACATAGCGGGTTACAATGTGAATGAATGAGATGGATTTATGCTAAGCTTTAAGATAAACAACGATAGATATAGTTTGCAGCGATGTCAGGTTAATAACGGTGTTCATATCATCGCCTCGGCGCGGAGCGAACAAACTCAATACGTGGCATCAACGGATGTATCACTTCTCTGTCTACATGTTCCAACATGAGCGGCATGCTTTGAAGATTCTCGTGCCAGCTCGTAAAAGTTGAGTTTGCACAACAAACATCAAGGTATACCGCCCAAGTTAAAATATTTATGTGATGTGATGTGATGTAAAATATTTATGTGAATTTCAGTCAGACAGATATTTAACGTTAATATTTGTGCAACCCCTAAAGATAAACACCTACTATGATATATCAATGGAAAGATAATTTAACACTTCATTAGATGACAGAACTGAAAATAGTACGTCCCATTTGAAAAAATTGAATTACGGCCTTTTTTATTAGCGAAAAAATAAACTCAATTTTTTCAGCACTCTGTATAAGATTAATGTTAATAACATTTCTACTCTACTAGCCCTTAATATGCCCAACATAGAAGGATAGGCAGAATTTTGAAAACTCTCTTGTTTATGAAATCAGAGGTACTCAAAAACTTATCCGCAAACCTCACTTTTTGTCAAAAAATCTCTTTTATCTCGTAAACGGTTCATTTTAAGTACCTACCACCTTAACAGAGTTATGAATATAATTAGATGGATGACTCGATAAAGGAAAAAAATATAGGGTGTTCCATTTAAAATAACGAAGTTGATACCCGGCCAACGAAAACGGAATACCCTGTATAATTGTACATATTTTCTGGTTATTCAGAATTCAAAACCAATAAAATAATCTATAGACAATATCTTTCCACCATTTCAAATACAGCCGTAATCGACCAAATTCAGAACTTTGGCGCACCCTGTATACTATTGCACCTGAATATTTCTGTTTCATATTTTACAAAATACTGTTTCATTTATTTTACTTAAAGAATTAATAAATGTCTTTTCAGTTATATTCAATGTACCACTAATTTCATGGGTATTTGAATCTGAGACAACTTGTTTGTAAACATAGAGCATACACATTTATTAAATTAATATGTCCTGCATTTAAAACATATTTCCCTTCATATACACACTTAGAATTTTTACATTTTTAGTGCTTCCCAAATATTCCACACATTGCAATATGCTTAACCTACAATTAATTATTTTTCATTTATTTGCTTTTATCATGATTAGAGAATATTATTTAGGTATTATGCAAATCACAACTTACACACTTTTTATTTATTATGAAAATACCTAATTTCTGTATATTGTTGCCCTAATCTGGGCAAGCTAATATACTCTTCAGGTAAATACTTTAAAACACTCATTATTGGAGAATCAATCAAAACAACTACTCTTCTAGCTAATACTGACGAAGTATTGAATTACATGATAGGATTCTTAGCATTTTAAAGGAAAAAATATATTGAAAAAACTTAAATCATTTATTCAAATTTAATCATTCACACTTTTTTATTTAATATGAAATTATCTACTTTCTGTATATTGGTGCCTTAATCGGGTCACGCTAATATACTACTTAGGAAAACACTTTCAAACACTCATTATTGGAAAACCAATCAAAACAACTACTCTTCTAGCTAATACTGACGAAGTATTGAATTATATGATGATTAAATTTGAATAAATGATTTAAGTTTTTTCAATATATTTTTTCCTTTAAAATGCTAAGAATCCTATCATGTAATTCAATACTTCGTCAGTATTAGCTAGAAGAGTAGTTGTTTTGATTGATTCTCCAATAATGAGTGTTTTAAAGTATTTACCTGAAGAGTATATTAGCGTGCCCAGATTAGGGCAACAATATACAGAAATTAGGTATTTTCATAATAAATAAAAAGTGTGTAAGTTGTGATTTGCATAATACCTAAATAATATTCTCTAATTATGCTTAACCTAAATATCACTCATGTTTCTTGTAATTTAAACTACAACTGTAGATAAATTTTAAAAAAATATTTAAGTATATTAATATTTAACTAGTCAGACACCGTTTATGTCGAAGAAACTGTACTTTTCAAGGGAAAAACTAGGTAACCTAAAAAAATATAAATTTTGCTGAATAACGCCATTAACATCTTGTAAACAACTTAAAACAAAATCTTGAAAATCATTAGGCCATGTATTATTAGAATGATTGTTTTTTATGCCAAAAATAGCAATAAATCTTAAATTCAGATGCGTATAAAGATAAATCAGGCATTTTTTGTAGGCAGTACGTTTTAATAAAATATTAAAAATTTAAATTAACATTAATATTGAAATAAAAAACATTTTTTGTGATGTTGGAATTGAATTCTTGTATTAAAGCAATTCCTCGCTCTGCGCAGTCATGGACAACTTTCATTTGGCGAACTTCTTCCTGCATTTCAACGTAAATTTCATCAGTATGCCATTGTGAAGGATCTTTTACTAAAAATGCTTCTGACTTTTCTTGACCATCATTGACTAGCAAGTCAAAAAGAGTTTTGTTCGTTGCGTAAAAAAATTCTGTAACAGCAACGGTTCTTGTATATCAAAAGTTTTTCCATCTGGTCTTTTCAAAGCCTTTTTTATTGGTGGTTTCTGAAGATTTTGAACCATTGTTCTTTTGGTCTCGGGACTGACTCTGGGATCGAATAAAGGAAGGCCAATCAAATGCTCTGAAAAGTACCAAAGATGGCGGCGAAATGCTTTCAGGGCACTGGTGCTGACCTTCTGGTTAGGATAGTCTTTGACCTGTGCTAGGAAATTTGCATCATTTAGAGGGGCTTTTGCTGCCAGCGGATCTTCGTTCCAATATCGCCCATAAATAAGGCTTACAAACAAACATAATTCTGTAACAGATCATTTTTCTGCTGCAGTCAGCGAGATTTGGTCCTGAAATAGATACATTTTCAGGCAGTAAATAGCTTTCGCCATCCAGTGAGCTTGATGTAAGGCCCCGGGTGCACGAAACTTGGCTTCAGCAATTGAGACTTACTAGCTACATAGCAACATGACAAATCGCGCTCGCTAATATTGTGAAAATTTAATACCAATGTACGTCGTACTTGGCGACTTCGAAAAATAATTTTACTTGCAAATCATAGCGACCTTTAAACGTGGTTGGAAAGGGCTCATTTTTGGTACATATACTTTTTTTGGATAAACGAACAAGCTAAGCCCTGTGGAGCAAGGAAAAAAAAAGCAAAAAAAAATTTTCATACAAACTTGGACCACCCTACTCAACCCTTCTGGTTTTTTCTTTTTTGTGTGCCTATTCACACAAAAACTGTCATCCTTATGTATTTTGATGTGCTAATGCCTTATCTGACGTTAGAATTTCTCCATTAGTGTTTTTTTTCTAACATCAAAAAGTAGCAATTTTTTCATGAATTTCTAGCTATTTTTGAGGCTATAAAATAACTTTGACCTGATGGAGCAAAACAGATTGGGATTCGAATTAAGAGCATCAAAAATAAAAAAAACCTGACAGTTGAGAGGTCTAGCATCTCAGACTTTTTTATGTCTGTGTTTGTCGAAATTTACACAGTGTAGCAGAAAAATATTCCTAGTTAATATTAACACACTTCAATAGTAGAAAATAACAAAATAAACATTCTATTATACTGGTAAATTAACTAACAACTGTTATTGTCAAATAACAAAAAAAAAAAATCTTGTGACATTTTTAACATGTTGACTGCCATCTCGGTCTATATGACCGAGGTTTTTATTGTCTATGAGGCCAACTCGGTCCATAAGACCGAGTACTTATATTTGCCCTGTGGGCCGACTCGGTCTATAAGACCGAGTCATGTTTTTGGGATCACTGGATCTTTTCGGGATCTCAGAATCTCCCAGCGACTCGATCCAGCACACTTCTATCCGTTATAAATAGACCGAGATGGTGTAGTAAAGGACCTTTTGATGTTTTTTTTGGCAATTTTTTTTTTTTCAAAATATTGTGTCAATTCCTAGTGTATTAGCCAATGATATTCATGGTCTGGGGGATATTTGATTTGGTTAAACCGTTGCTACCAGTTGGCGCCTTATGAGAAATTTGTCTTAACCCGTATGGCAGTTAACGTGTTAAAGAAATATCATAAGAACACTAATTTATTGACATCGTGGGCTTAAATTTTGTCCTAAATAACAAAAAACATAAGTTTGGACTCCGTTTTGCTTTGTCCAAGACACATTATATGTACAAGTAGCAGGACATTAAAAGATGCCACCATAAACATATCTCCAGTGGGTATATTTTCCGATTGTCCTCTTGAAAAATCTTGATAGTGCACAATATTTGTAAACACACGAATATCGAATATGTTCTAGTAGTCTGATATCGCAGTTAATGATGGCATGTAACAAAAATAGCTTATATTATACAGAATTTAATAACTTATATTTAATATAAGGAACTGAAAACTATTTTTTTTTGTGAACTATTAGTTTTTCAATCAGCTTACGTTTGTAAGTATTATTTTCCAAATTTGTATGCAAGTGATACATATTAACCAGGATCCAGGTATTTTCGGTTTCAGAATCGCGGTATTGCATGCCCTACACTTCTTGTCAGACTATTGTATGATATTTTTTTAATTTCTTTTTTTTATTTCTAGCACCAAAGGTTACTCCTGAATTTACAGTGGTTCGATGGCAAAAAATGTCTTCTAATCAAATTTACAACCTTGAGAGAGCAGTGACTGGTTTACTTCCTTTGACGTCTTCATGGGATGGCACTACTGTAAAACTCCATGGAGTAAGAGACTGCACAATTAGTGAATCAACTTCAAATTATGATATGAATAAACATTTAAAACCGGGTTTTGTGAAATATGATAAGGGTAGTAAAACATTAAGGGTGATGTGTGCGAATAGGACATGGATAAGTGTGGAAAAAATTGGTGTGTTCGGTAAAAAACTTATGAGTGCCGTCGATTTTAATAATGGTTATATTAAAAAAGAACCTCCAGAAAAAAGATATTTTAGATAACATTTCATTAAATAAGTAATAAATGAAATATTTGGAAGGTCGAAAGTTTAATTTATTTAAAGCAAGTAATAACGGGTGGCCCTTATATTACAACCTTGGATTTTTTCGGTCTCACTTCCTAAAAACTGTACTTATGTCACAATTTTTTAAATCATGGCAATAGTTTAGTATAAAATAGTGTACATTTTTCACACCTCTCCTCAACAATTTTAAGTCTCATCAAAATGGCGACTCAAAATAATTGTGGTATCTTTTCAAGTACATCAAAAATAGTCAAATGCAATTTTGCAGAAAATCCCAGCTGCTGCTTTTCTCAAGATATCGACAAAAACGTTATTTTTCAATGAAGAAACTCCGAATTTGAGAATTATATGCATATATTCATATATTTGTCGATAATAATTAAATATGTACTTACACTTCGTATACATATGTCTAGGTATACGGGGTGATTCACGTGGGCCGTTCGTTGGAAGTTTTTCAACTTGAAGTTGGATTACAAACTTGAAACTTGGTCTGCAGCCACAATCAGTCAATGCCCATTCTACCTAAAATATTTTCAGTCCTCCAGCTATACAGCCAAAAGTTGGTACCCATATTATTCGGTACCTTATTTTAAATGGAAACTTACAATTTTTCTTACATGATTCGATTGACCTTCCAATTCTGAGTTTAGACAACCCAAGTTATGTTAACTTATAATAATAATAATAATAATAATAGCGTCTTTATTTTCCATTTGAAAGAATATACTCAGTTACAAAACTATTAAATAAGTAAGTACATGGAATAATAGGCGAAGTTCAGCAATAATTTCAGAAATATTAACAGCTGTAATGAAAATATAAGATTTTCAAAAGTTTAGCTGCTCTTCCACTTAACCTAATTCGCGCGTTACATTCAATGAAAGTAAACTAAATTAAATCTAATATAAAGAAACAAACAAACAAAAATACATTCAAGTTAAACTAAGGGGCTAATGACATTAAATGTGTTGATTATAAATTAATATTTTTAATTTTTTCCTGAAACAGTTTACATTCATTCCTTTCAAGTTTTCCGTATCTATTAACTTGTGCGATATTCTCTCATGCCTGCGTATACCATAAATTAACCTAAGGCAAGAATTTTATTTTTGTATTTTATTTTTGTATACAGTAGTTAAATTGACGCCATATAGGCAATCAGCAAAATCTAACAAAGACAAAACCAGGCTCTCACATAACATCACTTTTACTTTTTGAGATAAATAGTGCCTATTCCCGTAGATTACTTTGATGGAATTGTATGCTTTTTGTGTAAGTTTATTTACATGTTTTTCAAATCGGAGATCGCTGTCAATAATAACACCTAAAGTTCTTAGCATAGTCAACTATTTCAAGATTTTCTTGATCTGCATTTATTTGAACCTGGTTTTTAACGAGGTTTTTAAGTTGTCGAGATTTTTTAGGACCAAAAATTAAAGCATTAGATTTGCTGGTATTAATAATAAGAGAGTGGTCTTTTGATACATTTAAAAAAGATTTTAAATCTTCATTAATACGCTGACAGGCACCATCAACGTCAGAAGTTTTAAATGAATGATAAAGCTGGGTATCGTCAGCATATAAATGAATTTGACAATGTTTTAAACATGAAATAATTTGACTGGTATATAGGGCAAAAAGTAATGGTCCTAAAATAGAACCTTGTGGTACACCTGACCTCAGCACTAAGTTTTCTGAGCAGTTTTGTTCAATACAGACTTTCTGCTGCCTATTTTTTAAATAATCTTTAAATAAATTAACTGCTTCCTTTGTGAGACCTATATGTAACAAAAGAGATAGAAGTATTTCGTGATTAAGAGTATCAAATGCTTGACTAAAATCTAGTAAAATTAAAATTGTATATAAACCCTGATTTGATGCTGCCATTACATCATCAACCACGTGCAAAAGTGCTGTAGTACAACTGTATCCAGTTATAAAGCCCGATTGTATTTTGGGTAATTTTTTTTTCTCCAGTAAATATTCTCTAAGTTGATATTCCAAGTATTTTAGATAAAGTAGGTAACACACTGATGGCACGTAGGTCTTTAAAATCCTCAGGATTATTTTTTTTTTTTTTATTTGTAATAGGTTTTGATACATGTCAATTTTTTTGACAAAAATTGCCCCTGTAGTACTTAGTTTACGAACAAATTTGTACCTCGCAAACCATTCAAAATTATGAAACCAAATTGATGATGCAGTTATCTGGAAGTCCAGGCTAACACCTAATGGACGCAGGCGATTTTCAAATGTCGCAATAAAAAATTGTCAAAAAGTCGATTTTTTCAAATGTCACCTACTTTTTTTGACATCATTCCAAAGGAAATTGAATTTTAGGGTGAGTTACTTGAGCATTCCTTATATCTAACTTCACCCTCTATCGAGTTATTCAATAAAAGTTCATAAATTCCTTATCTTGCCGAGATATTGCTTGGTTTTTCAAGTATGTCATGAAACAAGAGGCAATTCTAACAATTTACTTAAAAATATGTATGCATATCTGTAACAGATAAGTTAACATAATTTGGGTTGTCTAAACTCAGAATTGGAAGGCCAATCGAATCATGTAAGAAAAATTGTAAGTTTCCATTTAAAATAAGAAAGTTGGTACCGACTTTTGGCACACCCTGTATAGCTGGAGGACTAAAAATTTTAGGTAAAACGGGCATGATCGATTATGGCTGCATACCAAGTTTCAAGTTTGTAATCCAACTGCAAGTTGAAAAACTTCTAACGAACGGCCTACGTGAATCACTCTGTATATATGTATACCTAGACATACGTATACGAAGTGTAAGTACATATTTAAACATAAATATTATCGATAAATATATGAATACCCAAGTAGCAAAATAACTTTTATAAAGGTTGTTAGAACTGCTATACAACATATTTTATAGAAACATGTAAATTATATAAGGCAGTTAAATACCATTATACAATGTCTATACAACCAAAAAGGGCCCACTTTTATACAACCTTTTGATACTATAAGAATTCTATTAGAAAACCAAACAACCATTATAAAACTATTTTACGCGATGATTATAAAACTGTCCTATAAGTATATCCTCAGGATTACTTATACAACATATTTACATATGCACTTGGCAACTGCTATAAAATTATTCTATAGTAATTGTAAAAGTGAGTTATAATGTAGACGGTATCCCACTAACAAAAATTTATACTATCATTTTGTTTTCTAGTGATGAAATTCAGAACAAAATTATTGCAAGAAAGGTTATATAATGCAAACATGTTGTGTAGTTATTATTTCGAATAACAACATCAATAATGGCGCTCAAGATCCATTAAACATGGTAAAATCCCGTTATTAAACAGTGTAATTAACATGCTAGTAGCAAGAAAATTCTCTTGCGCGGCGAAATTTTCTGACAAAATATGTATATATTTTTGACAAAAAACTGAAGGGCCTCAGTTTAGCATACGCGTTTGGTTTATTAAAAATTAAAAAAACATATTTTATTAAATTTAAAATGGTTGAATTTTCAGTTTAAACAAAATATTTATTAAATTGATAAGAAAATAATCTTTGCCTTTCTGAAAAATTAATTTTTAATAGGCATTTTTACATTTCTATGAGAATTCTGCATAATGGCGGCAATTGATGAACCGCTAAATCCTTAAGTAAATATGGCGTAATATAATACGATAATTTTGTCCCATATGAAACGTTATACAACGCTTTTGTGTTATTCGAAACTCTATATGATATTAAAATCCTATAATGTTGTTTCTGTAGGCGCTACAAAAATATTCTCGAAATAAACCAACAAGTTGGACTTTAAAAGTTGCCAGATTTCAAAATATATTAAACTATTTTCTCACATATTTTTTATAGAATACGACAATTTAAGTAATTGCAGAGATATAGACAAATTTATTTTCCTCTAATTTCGAGTTTATAGTATACGAATTAGCCAACATTTTATGAAAATGGAGTTTGCTACCAATTAAAAAAAATCGTAGTCAATATTTTTTTATAGTGAAATTTTAGCATATTAACTGCTGATTGAAATGCTATCCAATATATTGTTATGCATTTACACCAATTAGATTTAAATCCTATTTAGCAGTCTGTAAAATTTTTATTTCTCCGGCAATAGTTCGAGAGATATAAAGTGTGGGTGATAAATCCATTACAAACGATAAATAAATCAATCTACAAACTAGTAAAGAATAGTGATTGTAAACATGTAAAATATTGCGTGGCTCCCTTAGCACGACGATTTGTGTGTCGGCCTGCTAAAGTTCTCGGATTCAATACCATGCAGAAGAAGAAACGTGATTTAATGGCCAAACATAGTTTTCCCTAATTTTATCCAATTTTTGCATAACGTTTCAACCCCGTGTGTTAACTTTCGATGTTATCCTGTAGTTCGTCCGCAAACCACGTTATAAAACAAATGTATCACGTAACGATTGCATATATTGCACTAAACAATTGAAGACCTAAGTGGATAAAGGTGTTATGTCACACTTTTAAAGTTTTGAGTAAATTAAACAAAACGGTTTTGAGTTGGAACTTATTTATTTTGTCTTCGATTCAAATGAATAATACCTCATAAAATAGATAATTTTGGGTTATGTTCTTTTGTTTACACTAATATTAAAGAACAATATCAAGCTGTTATGAAACTAGATTTTTCTGTCCTAAACTGTGTACATCCACTAAAATTACTGGTTGTATGGATGACATGGCGCCTTTATAATTAAAAAGTTTCTATAAAATATTACAAATTTGGAATTCACCGTTTATTGGGTGTTAAATCTATATCAGGGGTGTTCAAAAATTGCATAAAGTAATTTTTTTAAAAAATGCGACATAACACCTTTATCCACTTCGGTCTTCAATTATTCTGTTCTGTACTGCAATCAACTCCAATATAGAGTACGTAGACATTAGTAACCTAACTAACAAAATTGAACACATTTAGTTGGTATGTTTTGTTGTTAAATCAGCATTTTTTTAAATTTGGAAACTTTTGTGCCCTTGGAGAACTTGGTATCTATTAACTTCTAGCCTTTCACCCAATTTTTTAACTATTTGTGGCAGATGACAATTTCCATTAAATGGAAATTCTTTATAAGTAAATTTTTAATATAAAAAAGTCTGTTTTCAAAAGGATATGCATTAAATGTTGATAGCACTCCAATTTTTTTTTACTTCGTGAGTTAAGTGTGTACTGATTGTGTAGATGTACATTACTTGTTAAATCTTCACCATAAAAATCTCTGTACATCTCAACATCGTTTTCAAACATCGATGCGGCTAAAAGCAAAAACAAATGTATACATTTTTGAGGAGCATATTGTAATTGCACAAAATAACAAGAGAAAATGTTGATAAACATTACTAGTCAAAACCCAGCAAGAAAATCTTCTACCATGTCTATTGGCAGCTCTTCTACTGGAGTATCATTTTTATGATGCCTGGCAGTGGTAGATAATACTGTTTTTATTTCCAAATTAGCCCCATGGTTGCAGTTAGATGAATTATTAGTTGCAGTTTGTAAAGGTCGACCAGAATTGTAACTCCCAAGAATTCGATGGTAATTTTTTTTAACTGTTCTTTTAAAAAATCCACTTCTTTAATTTCCATCCACTGAGATACTGCTCGATATATTTTTTAAAACTGAGTAGTAAAATTAGTCTAATTTTTATGACAAAATGGGGTTATGTGTAAACAGATTTTATAACGCAGAATTTCCGATAACTTTATCTTTGAGGACTACATTTTTGTTCTATAAGGTATTTATAATAGAGTAAACTGATGTACTTATAGGTTAATTATAAAATGATTTTATGCTTATTGTACACTGCTACAGTAAGAACAGTTTCATAAATTAGCTTAAAGAACTTTAATACAGCTTTTTATACAACTTCCATAAAACTATTTTTTAATACAGAAATTAAAAGTTGTTAGAATAGGTATACAATTGTAATATAATTTTTATATGATTCTTTTAAAATATTTTTATAGATTGTTGTATAAAATGTTATACAAATGTTATAAAATTTGTGAGTAGTACAATAAGATTTTGTTCTATAATATGAGCTATAAGAACATTTACACAACAATATTATAGAAACGTTCTCTTATACGATAAAATTGTATTAATTTGATACTCTAAGAAATAAAACTGTTCTTCAAACGGCGCTAGACGATAACTATAAAATAATTCAGTTCCTTTAGGATTCTATTTTGCTACTTGGGTATATGCATATAATTCGCAAATTCGAGTTTTTTTATTGAAAAATAACGTTTTTGTCGATATTTTGAGAAAAGCAGCAGCTGGGATTTTCTGCAAAGTTGCATTTGACTATTTTTGATGTACTTGAAAAGATACCACGATTATTTTGAGTCGCCATTTTGATGAGATTTAAAATTGTTAAGGAGAGATGTGTTTTACATTTGCCTTAGTTTTAATCATTCCCAGATGATGGCAACTTGGTTGGTGACCTTGAAAGAAATTAAGGGGGATGTTTTCTTTAGTATTTCATGTTTCTTTATGCCTTAGCTGAGAAGGGAGAATAGTGATGGTGTCAAGCAACACATGTCATTGAGCGACCCTGATTTGAAAAGCCTTTGTAAAAATGATTTTGAATTACACCCCTCCAAAGATACCAAAAAATTATAACGCCAATAAGATCTGATGCACGCACTGATCACGTGCGGATTAGGATTAGGTATTAAGAAAATAATATAATAAGGGGCTCCCAAAAATTTGTTGCCCTGGGGCCCCATGACGTCTAGTTACGCCACTGACATTTATATTTTAATTCTGTTAGAATTGGCCGCATTACAAGGGGCCCCACATAAGAAGTGCCCAGGGGCACAAACGTGAATCCGGCCCTGATCACGTGCATTTATTCCCACCCAGCAAATATTTATACATCAATTGACATCAAAATTACCTAAATTATGCATGATAAATTTAGTCACAGAATTAGAATTAACCATGTTTTGGTAAAATTTATGTTGATGCTACATGTGGAATCGATGTAAGTGGAGAATAAGATGACGTCGAAATTAAGTTATATCGACAAGACAGGTAAAATTACACATAAATCGTTCTTGTGGTTACACAATATATTTGTTTACTGATATCTGTTTAGGAGAATTCTGCTTAAATTCGACATCAATGCGACATCGAGTTATCTAGATTTGGGTAGAATCTAAGAACATATGCGAAATTGGCAAATGACCAAGAGGAAAATATAAGATTTTTGTACTTGTTTGGTATTTTTCTCTATAAATAGTCGAAATATTGTTATCAGCCACCTACAAAAACTCACATAAAAGATACAAAATGAATGTTGGTGGTGACAAATAAATCCAATTTATAAGTAAAGTATTTGCAGTGCTCGCTTGTTAAAATCAATGCGTCAAATTTTTTTTTTGTGCATAATAGCAGCTGCACTTCGTAAAATAATAATAATAATAATCTTTATTCACATATCAAATTAGTGTACATATGAATGATAATATTTTAATTATTGAAAAGGCGGAGTTCAGCTGAAAAAACAGAAATGTCAGATCAGCTGGTCTTACACTCAACCTGCTAATAGATAGATGGCAACATCAAACATTTTTGAATTATTTGTACAATGTTTGGCAAAAGTGAAACCTGTGCATGATTTCAGTAGAGGGGAAAGTGAGTTATATAATTTATATATTCTAAATGTAAAAGACCTTTCAAAAAGTGCCGTTTTTAATGACAGTGCACTCACAAAATATTCATCTATATGGAAATTCCTATTGCCAAATAAAAAAATTATAGTAATAGTTTGAGCCGAAAGTATGCTATACTTGTTAAATATGAGTTTATTATGAGTTTTTTTTTACCTTTTCTTCAGTTCGTTTCCATCCACACTCATTTTGCAAAATTTCAATTTGGAATCATACTTAGACTGTGCTGAGAAAATATGGCGTGTTGTGCTAATTAGACCTCAAAGTTAAAATGACCACGAAAATCTATGTATTTTATAGGTAGAAATTATCACAAGTCATGTTACCCCAATCCCTTACCGCATGATTTTTACAATTTTGGTTAAAAATGTAAATTCAGTGTATTTAGACATACTCTTTACGGGAAAAATATTTTAAAAAATCAGTATTGATATTTCACACATATATTACAAAAAAATGGTTTGTGCCATATATGGCACACCATGCTACAAGATAATACATATCGCACATCTCAAGAAAAAGTGTAATAACTCAAAATTTTTAGGAATAAGAAGAAAATAGTAATAAAATTTATTGTAGTATAATTACCTTTAGACTAGTATAAGTTATAATTATTAGATACAATAGACTTTGTGCTAATAACCTTTAAGAATTTTAAAATGTAGTTTTTTGTTCTCCTGTAAAATGCAATTTTTACTTATTGCACTTTTCTTCAGAATGTGCGATATAATGTTCATTCTATATGGTACATAAAGACTATAAATTTGGTGATTCTACAGAACACAAAAGATTTTCCAGGACAATTGTGATATTTGCAACCGTTGCCGGATTTTACTACTGCTAACTTCCTTATACAATTTCACATTTTCATCGGTGAAGAAAAATTTTAAAAACTGGTAATTTGATACAGTCTTCAATTTTTTGACGCAATTTCTCATTTACAAGGAATTTTATATCTTTCTCAGACACTAAAAGATATGATTATGTCCAAATCAGAGATTCTGGTTCTGGTTTGACTTGTTTGGGTGCCTTTACAAAACAATTTAAAGAAATGCCATCTTCACATCCATCCTGGTCGTTTTCTTCATCTTCTCTTTCATCATACTCAGTTTCCTCAGTAACACTGTTTTGAGTTGTCAGATGATCATCGTCGGACAGATCATCTTCTTTACTAACATTTCCATTCGATATGTCTACTACATGCCCATAAAAAATTTTTACATGCATTATTTCTAAAATATTTCAAATGAAAATGAAATTCAATATTTTTTATTTGATTCCTTTACTGCATGCTGTGCCATATATGGCACATGCCTAATTTTCTATAAATAATAATATCTAAAAGACATACCTGCTTTATTTCACTTATACACCACTTGATAATAGCCAAATTTCCCCACAATATTTAATTTGTTGAAAAATATTCACTAGTAACACTTAGTTACAAAGTTACCGGTTAGGAAAGATCAGCTGTTACTGAGGCACCCATTGAACAAAAGTGATCATATTAGATCGTAGAATAAATATATTTAGTCGGTAGTAGTATTTCCAGATGTTGCTAATAGCTTGTTTATTAATCTGGGCAGGCTATTATGGCACCAAATACACTGAAAATAATTCATTGTGCCATATATGGAACAGTATGCGGTAAGGAGTTAAAATTTACATTTTAGTTAACTTTACTTATTGAAAGTATTATTAGCTCTGATATATAAAATAATTACTTTTAGGTAAATATAACCTATTTATATTACCTTATTTTCGAATATAGTACCTACTGGTAAATTCTACCTATTACGTGTAAATTTTAATTCGACTAGTGTATTGTTGTGTTGACAAGTGAGTGAGTCATATTCACTAACGGCATGTAACATGTAACATATAACAATACGACTTATTTTTACCTTTGGTATACTTTATTTGTATATTGACCCCTTGAATTATCCAAGTATGGTACGTTAATGGCTTCTTTTAATAACTAAAATATTCTTCAGATAACTAAACCACCTAGCTAATTGTTAGAATAAACTAAATAGTATGAATTTTACAAATAGGTTAGACGGAGGTTAGTTTCTGAATTACTATTTTATAGTTAAGTTCACTTTCAGGTTGATTTGCCAGGTTACTGCTTCCAATAAGTTTAAAATTTATTTCAGTAACTTTAAGGTCAGTTTAAGGATAATTGACTTAATGGTTGAAATCAGGTGGACAAGCTAGGTAGGATTTATCGACTTTGTCGACCTAATATTATTTTAAAGGAGTGTAATAAAAGTGACCAAATAGGTTGCTATTTAGGTATACATTACGTAGGATTTCCAACAAAATCTACCTGGTAAAATATTCAACTATTAGGAATATTCTTAGTCACTAAAAAGGTAAATACTACCTAATTATATTACCTATTTCGGCCTTATTGGAAATTTATCCCTGAGGTCATTTTTGGTAGATTTTTTTAGTAGTTTTTCACTCGCTGCTTTCGTTAAATTTACTTTCAAAGAAAATTGTGTATGAGGTAGATTAACTGGTATTATTTACATAAACTGATATCTAAATTAAGACCAATTGGTAAATTTTTATCGGAAGTGTATTTTTACAGTCAATTTTACATCATAATTACCTTAATAAGTAAGTTCCTCTTTTACCCAGTCGAGTTGGAGCTAATTTTAACAAAAATTTTTGCTGGGAAGGCAGCAGACTGTCAATTTGACGTCATTTTCGGTAACACTCATTGGTCACAGATAACAGGTGACGAAGAAATGACGTGTCAATAATGTCATATTGTGACGAAACTATGATGTCATGTTGAGACATCGCTGTGATGTATTGGTGACATCAATTTTTCCTTTTGGCGCCATTTTTTATTCACAAATGACGTCGTTGGGCTGTGACATAATGACATCAGTCTGCTGCCTCTTTTCCCGGCTAAGGTATAGTTGTGTCATCTTAGAAGCAATTTATATAGGCATGGAGTATAATGAAACATTAGGGTATTAATTTAAAAAATATGTTTTAATATTGCCAATACACAGTTATTGTCTGTATTTTCAGGTAACACATTTTTAATAACAAGTTAGTAAAGACTAATAATAAATAAACAGTAAAATTCCTTCTATTTTACAAAACGTGGACAAAATATCATAGCAAAAAATATAAATAAATAACTAAAAAAGTAAACATACTTACTAAATTTGTATTATGAATTCATCCATCTCATATATTAAATTCATTTCTACATTGTCTGTGTTATTTACATAATTTAAATTTACATATGTCGAAGTTTAATCTGAGATTAACCGCAATACTAAAAGGTGCAGTTCATATTTTACAGAGTTCAGCATCAAAATGAAGGTGAATTAGAGGGGCAGTGTACACTGTTTTTTAAAGAAATCTTTTTACATATTTTCAAATAATTCCACTCTTCTTACAGTATTACCTCTTCGAATATCAGCCAAAGTCTTATATTTGTCACGTCCTTCACGTAGGTTAATTCTGTGAATTTTGTCTAAATTAGTGTCTTCCTCTTGATGCCGTGTGGACTCTAACTTGCTCTGAAGTGACTGTAAGTGAAAATTAAGCATTAGGTAAATAGCCCAATTCTTAGATGGAAAAAATTAATTTAAATAGAAAATATTTATGAACCTCTATTTTTGCATTTTTGAGTAGGTATGTTTGAATGTCTAAACACTGTACCTAGTACTCAGGAGAACATGTGAAAATGTGATGTAGCTCAAAGTCTATCTAAAATATCATCAGAAGTGTAATTTTTTTTCTTTTCTTTTTGACAAAGAAAAGGAACTCTGTCTAATCTGTCTATGATAAATACTTTTGGAGGTATGAAGTTACGTTAAGAAATAGGAAAAATCAACCAAAAATGCTTTATTTTTACATCTTGTCTAGTCAGACATTGCATGATCCTTATATCAAAATGTTATGCTATCATCACAGATCTAACAATATGTCTGTGTGTAATATTTATGAAACTAATGATGTTAATAATCATAATCACTTATTGATGCTACTATACAAAGGTATTTACACATGTCAAACAAATATTACATCACGAATAAATAAAACAGACATGGATTTATAAAAGTAAGTAGCACTAAAAAATACACACAAACATACTAAAAGGATATGCAGATATTCTATAATACATAGAATTAAAAAAGAGAAAATACATATTGAAATGAAAAGATGAAGTAAAAAATTTTTGAGGCCTTAGGTTCTTGTATACACGCTAAATTACAATTTTATTTTTTCATTCCTTTAATAATGAGGTGGGGGTAGTAATGGGCTAATGCCAAAAAATTTTTCTTCTTTTATATATACTAAATACCAATTTTACAGACTCTTATTGCTTGATTTACCTATTTACCCCCATTTACTCCAATTTATTCCCCAACCCTGCAACGAAAAAAGATCAAAATATAATCTAGTTCCAGATTTCGTTAAAATACATACATGCACCAAATTTCAAGTCAATATCTTAAACGGCTCCAGAGTAAACGTGCGCACAAAAAAGTTACAGACAGACAGACCGACAGACAGAATTTTTTTGCTCAAACTTAAAATCTCAACGTTTCTTGACATTCTAAGCCTATTTGAACAATAAAAAATTTTCAAACATTTTTATTGTGTTACTATACTTCCACTGGATGTGGTGGTAAAACTACAGAAATCATCTGCAGACATCACTAAAATCATTAAGAATGTACTCTTCAATGCTATAGACAACTGTACTTTTAAAGTACAATTTCATTTTGTTCTTGAACTGAGTGGAGACTAAATCTTCAGTTTTTCCCATACCATTGCAAGATGTTCACCTGTTATGGTGTCGGCCTAAATGGTAACTGACATATACTACTTATAATAAATTATCTCCCTTTTTACCATGTTTTAAAGAAACAATTAGATTCGAATAAATATAGTAACTTCTATAATCTTTATGTGCAAACATGGTAGTTTGATAAAACTAGTATACAGTGTGTCCCAGGATAGATGTAACAAGAGGTGTAATGGACCAAAAATTTTGGAATTTTAGAATGGTATTTGGGGATTGAGTCCTGCTTGTTGTAAAACTAAAGTATACCAAAAATGACTTGATTTGGTGTTCTACAGGGTGTTTTATAAGCAAAGTTGTAAAAATCACCACTATTAAAGTACCTTTATTTTTCAAAATATGAAAAAATTCCACTAAGAAAAGTTATTTAGAATGCAATTTTATACCTCTATACCAAAGTTCAGGAATATAAAATTATTTTTTTGAAACTTCCCATTTTTTCAATAAATTAGTATTTTATTTTGAACCATTCAATTAAAACTGCATAGAAATTATTTTTTATGAATTAATATTTAAAGTTATGTAGAAGCTAAAAGTAGGCTATGGGAAAAGCAGTGGATACACATTTATCATTTATTATTGACATATCTGTCAAACGTAGTCAATATTATCCTTAATTTCTGTTTCAAATTAACGAACCAAGCATAAAAAAATTAAGTGAAAATGGTACTCACAGTGCGTGAAAAAATTTATATTGTGCAAATGTGCAATGCTACGGAATTGGCTGAGAAAACTCGCTAAGAGAAGTGGTAAGCCAATTTAATTTGAAATTTCCAAACACTGCTTTGTCACGTACTCAGGCTATGAGAATAATTAAAAAGTTTCTGGCTACTGGTAGTGTTTTTAACATGAAAAGAAAAATAAAAGCATATGATGAAGACAATGTTGGGGCTATTATAGCTTATGCCTCTGTTATAGAAAATCCTAGGATGCCACTAAGAGAGAGATCAGCTCTAATTAATATTAGCAAGTCTGAACTCCAAAGAATTTACAAGGCAAAGAAAATTAAGGCATATAAGGCAAATTATAAACATACGCTTGAAGAGGGAGATGACTGCCGTAGGTTGGATTTTTGTTTGACTATTGGAGAAAAAATCATGGAAGAGAGATTTTTTCATGATTTCATAATTTTCTCAGATGAATCCACATTCACAACCAATGGTGTTGTTTCATCTCAGAATTGTCGGTTTTGGGCTTCTGAAAATCCAAATTTTAGAGTTCATTGCAGAAGACAATATTATAAAAAACTGAATGTGTGGTGTGCCGTTTCTTATCACGTTGGAGTTATTGGACCTTATTTCATTGAAGAAAGGTTAAACCAGCACACTTATTTACAACTTCTTGAAAGACATTTAAATATTTTAAGAGATATGCCTTTAGTTCATTTTCAACATGATGGTTGCCCTGGCCACTCCACAGAAATGGTTAATCGGTGGTTGAATTTAAATTTTGGAGAAAATTGGATTGCCAGGAATGGACCGATCAAGTGGCCGGCGAGATCCCCAGACCTATCAATATTGGATTTCTTTTTATGGGGTCGCCTCAAGCAGTTGGTTTACGCTGAACCACTTCCTAACGATTTAGCAGTATTGAAGCAGAGAATTACAATTGCCGTAAACTCCATACCGTTAGATCATATTCGAAACAGTTTTATGGACTTCAGGCGAAGGATCGAAATGTGTGTGGATGTGGGTGGTAGCTACGTCGAATAATAAAATTGTAAACATTGTTTTGTATTGGTCAATAATTAATTTGTTTGTGAATCTGTTATGTTTTTGACATTTATTACTCGTTATAATTTTTAAACCTCATTAATCTTCTGTTAGTAATTGTTTCTTGTTTTACAATTAGCTTGATTAACATTATACCTTCTTACATCTCATATATTCAATTTTTTATTTACCAGTAGCCTACTTTTTGAGATGATTAACATTTGCTCCTACACAACTTTAAATATGAATTCAACTCTTAATTTGCAAAAAATGGGAAGTTTCAAGAAAATAATTTTATATTCCTGAAATTTGGTATAGAGCTATAAAATTGCATTCTAAATAACTTTTCTTAGTGGAATTTTTTCATATTTTGAAAAATAAAGGTACTTTATTAGTGGTGATTTTACACTTTGCTTCTTATAAAGCAAAGAACACCAAATCAAGTCATTTTTGGTATACTTTAGTTTTACAACAAGCAGGACTCAATCCCCAAATACCATTCCAAAATTTTTGGAACTTACAACTATCCTGGGACACACTGTACATACATGAAAGGAAGTATATGTTTTCTCATCTGAAGAATGCGAATTGAACCTCGGCATGTTTGTTACTTAAACATAACATATAGGCCAGGAAATAGGTGTTCAAGACAGTGGTCTTGGAGAATTTTTTTCAAGAGTTTTGGAAATTGGTGGAGTTAATGAGACTTGAGGTGCTGTTTTCGAGATCATGTTATTCGATTAATATTTTTTGCTGGAACCTTACAAAAAACATAAAAAAGCGCAAAAAAAATGTTTTTGTAGTGCACCTTTAGGAAAAAATATATTTACACTAGATAAACGAGGGATAACTTCTCTACAATTTAGCTCTCCTAGTTTTTTTGTGGATGAACAGTTTCGCCACTAGAGCGTCGTAAAATTGGGTAAATTTTGCAAATTAATGAAAAATATACTTTTTGCCACAAAATTAATGAACACAAAGAGTTGCCCGGTAAAAGGCTGGAAACAGTCAAACATGGAAAATACCGACACATTAATAATCAACACGGCAATCAGCATGTTACCTGAATCTGATTTTGTGAAATTGTGAGTGAAGATGTGGATCTCCTCGTTCTCCTAACAGCACTATCAAAAGGTAACGTGTATCTCCTCAAAACTGAAAATGGTAAAATTATGCAGCAAATTTATTCCAACAATAGTTTGAAGGACAAAATAATAGCTGAGAAAATACTTTTACATATCAGCCTTCTTTTTACCAGGGAAGAAGGATATTCTGCAATATACTCTGAAAAAACCAACAGTTAAGGGAGACCATCAAGGTATTTAAAAAACAACCTGATACTGACCCAGAGATAATGTAGCAGGAGAACAATGAGAACATTTTATACTCGACTTGTATGGATGCAGTGCCAAAGGGGGTATTACCATCAACAGTTATAGACATCGTTGCTTTGTAGAATCAGCATACAAAGCAGGTTTAACATCGTTTCTGTACCATTGATTGAGACAGCGGAATGTGAGCATTCACTCCGGACATACCATGACCATCAGATTCAGAGCTGGTATGGGGCCTCGAGCAATTCACAGAAATAGAGATGGAAAAAAGCAAGTTCTTGTTCCTACCCTCTAGCCCACAGCTCCTGATAGTTTGTTAAACCTAATTTCTTGAAAATGCGAGAAGGATGCTGAAGGGCCGTCCTTACGTGCTCCATTATTTGCATAAATTGTGATGATGTTTGTATTAACCAACAAGACAGTCTGAAAGACCTCAGCAAAGAACAAGAGGATGAAGTGAAGAAAAATTTGAACAACTTGAAAAAGAAATGGAGACAGAATAGAGCCAGTGCGCAGGAAATGGATAATGAGGCGGATATTATCGACCAGTCTGACTTCCATGAAACGATTACGAACCTGATCCTTCTTCAACAATAAAAAATCGAAAAACAAAGTAACAACAAATAAAATGACATGGAATAGGCCTGCCCAGGACACTATGCAAAAAACGTCTTATCATTTACCTCACGGGTGGTGTGGGAATGAGCATATTTCGTCGAAACTGAGATATTAGCAAAAAATCTTTGTACATTTTTGAGATTTTTTCGAAGTTCTAGCAAAAAATTTTATTCGCAAAATGTGATCTCGAAAATAGCTCTTCAAGATGTGTTAATCTCACGAATTTCTAAAACTCCCGCAGAACGTCCGTTCCAGAACTACTGATTTGTTGGACTAAAAATATTTTACTGAAATATAGATATTGCATACCTTAAGTTGTTCTCTAAGCTGTTCATTTACTTGTTGCAATTCTGGAAGCGAATTATCGGCTCCCTCTGGCAAGGCTTCCAATTCGTGTTCCTCAAGTTGTTTTTGCCTCTGTTCTTCCTCGCGTCTGGCAGCCTCCTCCAATTGCTGCTGCCTTAATTCTTCTTCTTTTCTGCGGGCTTCTTCTACTTCTTCTTGTAACCTTTTCGCTTCCGCATCTCTCCTCTCAACTTCCTCTTGAATTCGCAAAACTTCATCGTGTTTGGCTCTTATCTCTTCTTCAAGTTTTTGTCGTTCTGCTGCTTCCAAGTTTTTACTTTGTTCCAAGCGCTCCATCATCGCATAGAGTTCATTTTTCTGCAATTCTAGTTGCTCTTTGGACTTCTGAAGTTCCTCGAGTTGTTGTTGCAGTTTGTTTATAATATTCTGGGCTTCCAATAGGTTTTGTTGGTTCCTTTCCATCTCCTCTTTCATTAATTGTATTTGTCTTTTATATTCGATTTCGCGTTGTTCTGCTTCTTCCCGTAGGGATTTTTCTGAATAATATTTCTGTCTGTAACAAAATAAATGTTTATATAATTATAATGTAAAATATTGTATATGAAGCTTCATATACCAAAGAAAGTGCCAAATTCATGAGGAAATAACACGTAAAACCCGAAAATTTTTACCATATTTGATTGTTGCTTCAGTTAGAATCTTACTAGAAAACCAATTAGAACTATACATAATTTCACTAGTCCAATAACTATAAAAATTTCCATCACAAAAAAATGTTATCTGGGATTTTCGTTCAGTAACACGAAACCACAAAAATCCGTTCTGGGAGTGCCGCGCAACCCCCCCCCCCCCAAAAAAAACCACCCCTTTGGTGAAAAAAGCCTTATGTTACTGATAACTCGTTGAAGATATAAAAAAATTGCTCATCATAAAAAAGAAAGCTTGACTAATTTCCTAATTGTAATTTTGTTGTATATGCCATGATTTTCGAGAAAATCGATATTGAAAAAAATTCCAAAATTTGTATTTTTAACGCGCGCGAATTTTCGTTAATTTGAAATTTATTGCGCGCGGCCTATTGAAAAAATTGAATTGCTCGGAAACCATACAAGCTAAAAAGAAAAATCAAAATGGGTTTTAAAGGGGATATAAAATACTCTCGTGTTGCCATTTTTGATGGCTATTGACATTTATTAGTATATAAAAATAACAATATAATATAGTTATCTCTTAATTTTTTGCGTCTCTAACTATTCACAGGCCCATAAAAAATAACTGACTTTAATATAAGTTATAAATGTTATCTTTTAAGTTCAAGGGAGTACTTCAATGCAGAAAAAGTTAGGAATAAAAAATATTCACATTTACAAATTTACCAGCATGTTGAAGTTAGCCAAATTTTGGCCAATTTTTTATTGCTTCCTAAAAATAAAAAAAAACATTTTGAAAATTTAGCTCAAATTTTTTTTTTGGTTTATATATCATATAATTATTGTTTCTAATCATTTAATAGTTAAAAAATTGCATAAAAAAAAATATCATCAAAAAATTGAATATGCGTCCTTGTATTTTAATATTTTTGAATGTACCCGATCTAAAAATAAAGGTAAGACTTCATATTAATTGATCATTTAAAATTATACTATATTTCTCAGGAGAAAAAATGCTATTGTAAAATATATTTTTTTAAATTTGTAAATAAACTCAGATCAAAACTCATTACTAAAGTGTTTCATTTTGTTACTTTTGACATAATCTCAAAATTAGTAAAAATACAGGGTGACTCTTTTAAGGCGGCCATTAGAATATTTCCCACTTGCAGATGAGATAGAGATTTGAGATTTGGTACCCTATCATAGTCGACCATTGTGGGTCCGAAAATAATAATTTCAAGGTGGCGGCACTTCCGGAAATACCGGAAGTCGATACCAACTTGGTTATTTTAAATGGAAACCCTATATATTTTCGACTTTTCGAAATGATCATAAAATTCTGAGTCAAAACATGTAGCACACCCTATACCTAAACCGAGCAGTTTGGGAGATATATGACATTTTATATAAAATTTGACAGGTGCAACGGTTTGCAAGAACCGTTATAACTTTCTTCTTGTAGGAGATCCTTATTTGCTCTTTGGTACGTAGAAAGAACACAAGATGAGCTACTCTTTAAAAAAAAAATAGATTCTAAAATAATATACCAAGTGTTTTATTTTTCACGTTACATTTTGTCAAATTCAAACCTCAAAAACTTTTTTATTTCAAATAGAACACCCTGTATTTTTTTCGTTAAATTATGTTAAAATAAATTCCCTTTTTTCTAGTATAAGCATTGTAGGGGTTAAAGTTACAACTTTTCGAAGTATTGGCCATTTTCTTAAATGTCCAAAAATTTTTAATAAAATTTGCCATCAACTTATCCATGATTAGAAACAATCATTAATGTCAGTCATTATTTTATGTTAAAAAACACCAACACGTTTAAATTACACCCACGAAGACTTTTAGGTTTGTTTATTATTTATGGAGAATGTGATAAAGTAATACCAAGAACATGTAACACATTTGCTACTCGATACCCACAAGAACAGAAACCGTCCACCATCCACTGTAAACCGCATATTGGATAATTTTAGAATATTTGGCTCTGTCAATGGCACGTGCTAAATTTTTTTATGGAAATCGATGTAGAATTAAATTTGAGGTGGACTTATATCAGCATGTCCTATATCTAACACATGTACTTTGAATTTTTCACAAGTTTTTGTTGAAAATTATAATTTATCCAAAAAAACTTAGAAGCCTATGAAACAATAAAGTGGGTATCGATTAGCAAATGTGTTACATGTTCTTGGTATTATTACTTTATCACATTCTCCATAAATAATAAACAAATCTAAAAGTCTTCGTGGGTGTAATTTAAACGTGCTGGCGTTTTTTAACAAAAGAGAATGACTGACATTAATGATTGTTTCTAATCATGGGTAAGTTGATGGCAATTTTTACTAAAAATTCTTGGACATTTAAGAAAATCGCCATTATCTCGAAAAGTTGTAACTTTAACCCCTACAATGCTTATACTAGAATAAAGGGAATTTAATTTAACATAATTTATTGTAAAAAAATACAGGATGTTCCATTTGAAATAAAAAAGTTTTTGAGGTTTGAATTTGACAAAATGTAACGAGAAAAATAAAACACTTGGTATACTATTTTGGAATCTAATTTTGTAAAGAGTAGCTCATCTTGTGTTCTTTCTACGTACCAAAGAGCAAATAAGGATCTCCTTCACGAAGAAAGTTATAACGGTTCTTGCAAACCGTTGCCAAATTTTTTATAAAATGTCATATATCTCCGAAACTGCTCGGTTTAGGTAAAGGGTGTGCTACATGTTTTGACTCAGAATTTTATGATCATTTCGAATAGTCGAAAATATATAGGGTGTTCCATTTAAAATAAGCAAGTTGGTATCGACTTCCGGTATTTCCGGAAGTGCCGCCATCTTGAAATAATTATTTTCGGACCCGCAATGGTCGACTATGGTAGGGTACCAAATCTCAAATGTCTATCTCATCTGCAAGTGGGAAATATTCTAATGGCCGCCTTAAAATAATCACCCTGTATAGTGACTTTTATAATTTTTTATGATATAAAGTTATTAAATTTTTCATTTGCTTCTTTTTCCATAACATGTCAACAATTGGCAAAGATCTACTTAAAAAAATTTGAAAAAAAAAAATTTTACCTACACCATCTCCAAATTACAAAACAGGGATTTTTATTATTTTTTATGGTTAGAAAATAAAGTTATTAAATGAATGTATTTCATATCTGATTCTATTTTTTATAATATGTTAACAATTGGCAAATATATACAAAAAAATCGGGAAAAAATATATTTTTACTAACACGACCTTAAAAACCTTAGAAATCTAGTTACTTTTATAATTTTCTATGGTGAAAAATTGAAGGTTATAAAAACATCTTTCATTTGTTTACTTATTTTCTTAGATATGTCGACAGTTGGCGAAGATATAAACGATTATATAACGCATTTTCTAAAAATTCAATTTTTCTTATATTTTCAATATCGAAAACCATGACATATACAACAAAATTACAATAGGACTTTTTTTAGGAAATTAGTCAAGCTTTCTTTTTTATGATGAGCAATTGTTTTATATTTTCAACGGTTAACGAGTTATCAGTAAAATAAGGCTTTTTTCACCGAATGGGTGGTTTTTTGGGGGAGTTTAGCGGCACCCCCAGAACGTATTTTTGTGGTTTTGTGATGTATAACCCCTCCACTAACAGTTACAGAAGGAAAATCTCAGATAACGTTTTTTGCGAGCTTCTGGTGTATTTTTTTTACTTTACCGACTGGACTGGAGATGAACGAAGCTTTATCGGTATACCTAAAGTGGTAGTAACGAATTTTATTGATCACTTTTCTTTTAAAATTTATTTAACTATGATATGAAGTATGTCTTGAATGGTAGGGAGGTATAAGATTCGAATTGTTCTAAGAAAATCTGCCTATATAAATAAATCTGGAAAGGTACGTATTTTTGTAAATTCGCATTTTTTTATAATTTTCGTTACTTTCAGGTTTGATTCATGATGCCAAAGTGATTATTCAATGTTATCGACTTAATAATTTACACAAAAAGGTCTAAGGTCTAAGCAAAATTTTACAAAAAAAAAGCTACCAGCAGTTTATCCGATAAAATTCAAAACTTTCTGGATATAACCTATGAAAAATCTGTTTATAGAAACTTTTTTCTTATTTTTAAAAGTTGTATAACTTATTGAAATTTGGCCTATGCAATTCGAGACACCCTGTATATTGATGTGAAAAAATCATTACTTACTTTTGATAGTTTTTGTTTTTTCTAACTTCATTTGCCTTCTCCCTCATTTTAGCAACTTCCGGCGAATCAGGTTTCCTTCTTTTTATGTACAACGAATGATTGCCTATCCCCAGATTCAGTATGTATTTACTCATCCTTCCACTTTGAGTGAAAATTATAAAATCTTTCGCTGATTTGTCAGATGGTTTAATTATAAATTTCTTATCATTAAATTTCAAATTCTTTATTTCTGACCAAGGGAACGCAACAGTGGGATTCAATCTAAAAATCAATTTATTTTTAATTATAAAATGCTGGGCGAATGTGTTTTATAATCTTTACAATAAAGCAAGCAAAGCAATGTTTCATTGATCCTATAATTTTTTCTTTTATGTTTCCTATTTTTGTCAGTGGCGGCTGGTGAAATTTCAATATTTTTTTTCTCGTCTATGGCGCATGGGACCCATACAAAATTTGGGAAATAACATCTAGAGAAGCACTTCTCTAATGACCCCTAAAAAATTTTGAAAAAGCAGTTTGCGAAAAAATGTTTGAAAATTCGTTAGCCACCCTTGGGTCTAGGGACTCCTGTTTATTTTTATTTTTTTTGCCATATGCATTTGACTTTTCATAAAAATACAACAGATTTTGGAGTTTATGAAAATATTTTCATTACTAACTAAGCTACAACGAATTGAAATATTGTAATTTGTTAAATTGTACATTACAAAATTTCAGTTCATTGTATTTCAGTTAGTAATGAAAATATTTTCATAAACTCCAAAATCTGTTGTTGTATTTTTATGAAAAGTCAAATGCATATGACAAAAAAAAAATGAAAATAAACAGGAGTCCCTAGACCCAGGGGAGGCTAACGAATTTTCAAAAATTTTTTCGCAAACTGCTTTTTCAAAATTTTTTAGAGGTCATTAGAGAAGTGCTTCTCTAGATGTTATTTCCCAAATTCCCACAGACTAGAAAAAAAAATTGAAATTTCACCAGCCGCCACTGATTTTTATCTACTTCAAACTTGTTCAAAGAAGACGAAAATTCAGCAATTGTGTAGAAATAGATTTGCAAGTGTAGGAAAAACCATTATTTGGAAAAAATGTAGATAGATACTTAGTTGAATTACTGCATTGGAATTTTATTTACTACCATGACTTTTCCATCATGGAATGACAATATCGTTTAATGGGTTTTTGGGGCAGAGTATTTCAAATATTATAGACTAAGAGCTACCTTAATTCAAGCAAAATACGAAGTTTCAACCAATTTGCAATAATGAAAATTTCGACTATTTTACGGCTTTGGGGTGTTCTTACACCCTCTGCTGCCTGAAATTTTTGTCTGACAATTTGTATGATTATTCATATACCTTAATTCAAGCAAAATACGAAATTTCAACCAACTTGCAATAATGAAAATTTCGACTACTATTTTACGACTTTGGGGTGTTCTTACACCCCCTGCTGCCAGAAATTTTTGTCTGACAATTTGTATGGTTATTCATATACCTTAATTCAAGCAAAATACGAAGTTTCAACCAACTTGCAATAAACTATTTTACGATTTTGCTGCCCATCGCCAAATCGAAACGTTCGAAATGGCAAATTTTTAGCCTACTTCGAGTAATGAAAGAAAAATGTTCACTAGCTCTTAGACTATTATATTATTAAATTTCTATGAACAATTATTTCCACATAACGAAGTGCAAATATATATAAATTTGTTTCGTTGTAAGGGATTTGGACAGGAAATCTGGATGTAGAAATGGTGATTCCTTAGGCAGCGGTTTTTCTATTATCTCAATGTTTTTACGTATTTGAAATTAGAAATACTAGACCTGTCATCTTCTTTGTAGATGTTAAGTCCAAGAGCAGTAACTCCAAGAATAACATCAGTTCCTTTCCTGTTTTTAATGTGGAAATAAGTGACTCCATACATTTCCAAATTCTGAGCTAGTTTTAAGTATTCCAACATAGCTTCCTCCTTATCCAATCCGCTGTGTTTTTTCCACATCTTAATTATATTACTATGCCAGTCAGACGTGTTCAGAGAATGCTGCTTTGTCACTCTAGAAAAAAACAAGATGAGTGTAAAATTAAAATAGAAAAATTCGTAATTCGATAGTAAATAGATTTCTCTGATAAACATTGTATTAAAAATAATTAGTGAAATTAGATGATGATATGATCATATCTAATAATAATTGGTTTTTGGATTAGATTATATTGTTTCCTCACTAGCTCTTAATATGTCGTAAGTTAATGACAACAATAATAGTGATAATATAGACTTAATCTCAAAATCGGTTATTTATTTTAATTGAAACCATATTTTAGATAATCCTCTAAAATGGCAATAAATCAAAACTATATAAATATTTCTATAACAGATCGTCAATACGAAAATATTTTTTCCCAATGCTGTGATCAAATAATAACAATTTTTTGAATATCATTTGAGTTTTAAAAAGTCATATTTTTATAATTATGTATAAAATGAATGTCACTTTTTTTCTCTAATCATAAAATGATGTAACTCATTGTCACGCAGATAAGATGAGAATAGCAAATAATTTTATATAGTATAAATATTTACAACGCAGCGTTTCGATATGATAATTTTCTAAATTCAATGCTATAGGCTATTGACTATACAAAAAAAAGAGGAAGTAAGGAACAATGAGGTATTTTCCATTTTTTTTAAATTCAGTTTTGGTGATATACAGTGTGTGCGATTTAAGACTGCAACACCCCGTTATTTTGGAACGCGTTGGCCAATTTTAATTTTTTTTTTCGAGATATAGTGCTCGATGAGCTTTATTTGACTTTTTTTGAAGATTTTGTAATTTTCATATTTTCAAGGCCTACTATGCTCCTCTAAATGGGTCGAAATTTCGAGATCGTCTATTAGGCAATTTTTTATCAGCAAATTGGATAGCGTATAGTTCATCTCAAACTTATAGCAACATGAGGCCCAGTGTTTCAATGCAAAGTTAAGCACTTTATCCTACAAATAAATTAGCTAGAAGGTTAGAATATGAAGTTGCAATATTAAAGTGTTTAATAAAAGCATATTCTAAACTTCTAGCTAATTTATTTGTAGGATAAAGTGCTTAACTTTGCATTGAAACACTGGGCCTCATGTTGCTATAAGTTTGAGATGAACTGTATTCGAAAATCAATAAAAAATATTATATACTAGTACAGTAAACAAAGTTCAAAATGGCGGCCAAATGAGAAAATAGTTTGGGATATTTGGACCCTTTATGTAAAAACATGCGCTGATCACGAGAAAAATACTAAAAAAAATTCCAAACATGTCGCAACATGTTCTTATATATATATATATATATATATATATATATATATATATATATATATATATATATATATATATATATATATATATATATATATATATATATATATATATATATATATATATATATATATATATATATATTTTTAGCAAAAAATGCAAATAAACTGCTGCACAATTAGGAAGTTCCCTATTTTAGAAATATCATGTACATTCAACCTCATTTAGTAGTCTTTCAGATAACTAGTCAAACAAAAAAAAATTATCTCGATATCTGAAAAACTCACGAACTTATTCAATTTCTTATTTGAATACTTCGCCTCGGCTGAAGTCCACCGTGACGTCACAATACATAACGCGCTGACTTGCCATGCCGGCGGCCCGCCGTATGTTCCCTTTATTTAGTGGTTGTGCTCGATTTTCTGAAATGTCACAAAATGTCACTTTTGATTCGTTCGTGCCGAGCCGAATTTTCGAATTTCGCCGTGCAATTTACGATCCGGTTTATCTGGAAGCCTTCCTCTTTACGTCGCGACATCATACGTCCGTCCCGATGGTGTTTTCCAAAAAATATGAACGTGCCAAAATTGCATGTTTTAGCAATTTTTTCGGCTCTCAAATGCAAGCTGGCTATAAACTGCCGGTGCCTCCCAGCGAGTATAAAGGTGCCCGCGCCCGCTCGCTGTTGGCGGAATCATGTATTGTGACGTAATCGAGCTCAGCCCAGATGATCGCTGCATTTCAAATTTGGAAGGACCATAACTTGGTTAATTTTGATGCGGTTTTTTGTGACCGTTAGCAAAATTCATTGACTATCGATCATCGAAAACAGATTTCTAAATTACGATTGTTTCTTTTATCTACAGGGTGATTAGCCAGACCCTTACATCGTTGTTGAAAGTCATCGTTCTCCCAAATTCATAAAAAATTTTGTAGATTTTTTAACATGTTAATTATAATCTATTAGCAATACTTCCGAAACTGTTTTGGAATTTTTTAATTATCTCTCTTATTGAATGAGATACAATTTTTTTAAATAAAAGAGTATAATTTGCATTTGAAAGGTACTTGGATCACTTTAAAAATCTAAGGCGGTATGATGTGATATATCGGTATGAATAATACAATACTGGTCACTCTTTTTTAAACCATTGGCGTACTGGAAATATTTTCTAAAGGTTTTTTTTTGGCGACATCATTGGAACTTACCTTCGGGCTTCCCTCACACCAGTCTTTTTAACACGGAAGCAATCGCTAGGGGTATATAAGGCCGCATTCTCGGCGAGTTTTTAGAGTAGAGAAGTTTTTGGATTGACGAGTGAGGTTAAGACTCCAAAGTGAACACAAAGTGATAAACAATGTTATTTTTAGTCAGTAAAGTACATTTAAGTTAATAACAGTATTGTGAAGTATCCAGTAAATTATTTAATAAAGTGTGTTAGTGGACATCTCTTGTTGTAATTTTTGGAACCCACGGATTTTGCAAGGGCGGTTTCCTAGGGGTGGAAACACGTCACAATACGAACCAGGTATCCGTTTAGCTCCATTACCCACCAATTTTTAGTAAATCGCAAAAATAACCTAAATTATGAGTTTTTTTTTAGGTTATTTTCGCGATTTACAAAAAAAATGTTCAGCATATCGAAATACATATGGGTTACCCAATGGAGTACCAGAAAAAGACCACTTTTTTATTTTGTGTGCCTGTGATCAATTAAATTTTTTTATTTTTATTGAGCATAAAATAATTACCTCCAATAGTGAGCGCCACAAAATTACACGGGCACCGAACAGAGCTGGGTAATTCCTGGTGAAAAAGTAATTAGCAATTACAATTCCTTTTTTTTTCGTGTAATTGTGATTGTAATTAAGTACTTTTTTTAATTAAAGTAATTTGGAATTGTAATTGTAGGAAAATTGTTAAAGGAATTGTAATTTGTAATTATATTATTTGAACTATCTAATTACAATTACTTTTTCCAATTACAATTACTTTTTCCAATTACAATTACTTTTTCCAATTACAATTACTTTCTCCAATTACAATTACTTTCTCCAATTACAATTACTTTCTCCAATTACAATTACTTTTTCCAATTACAATTACTTTAAGAACATGCGTATGTGATTTAACAAACAAGAATACATTAAAGCAGAATTTTACAGTTGCATAGTTTAAAATGAATCTGAAAAGTTCAAAAAAAGTACTGACTAAAAACGAGTTTTCGCCGTGGTCCGCTGCACATTTGTTTTTTTTTTTTAAGTACACAAACTTTTGTATTCTTGTCCAATAAACTTTTAAAAACTAAATGTGTTTACTGTTTATTATTATCATTCTTATTATTATTAGGCATTGTTATTATAGTGGAGTCGATTTAGTCAATAAAATAGCGAGGTTGGGAAATTTAGATGGATGCAGACCCGGCGGAAATTGTTTGTCATGGCGAGTATAACAAAACCCTAAAATCTTGATTTCCAAATAGGGGCGGAACCGTGTTTTATTGGCCGAAAAGTGATTTTTTGGACATTTTAAGGGTCAAATTTGCAGTTTTAATTTTCTTTGACCACTTAAACAATTAGTTAAGGAACTAAAATAGTATCCTTTTATTCTTAATATTAAAGAAACCTCCAATTTAAATTTGGTGAAGATCAGACCACCTCCTGATATATATATAAAAAATTGAGAAAATTAAATTTTGGCTATCTTGATCAGATCTCAACCGATGTGGCTGAAATTTGGAATGGAAGTAGTCTTTATCACACAAAAATTATTTACCAGATTTCAGCCAAAAATATTAAATAGTTTGGCTGAAATTGCAGTTTCAGTCAAATTTTCTGAAATGTTCAAATTGAAATATCTCCGAACCTAAAAGACGGATCGAATGGAAAAGGTAGGTTATTTTATGTACTTTTACATGATATAAGTCAAGAACCACTTTTTTTACATTCGGTAGTTTTTTAGTCATTTGCACTATATATATAATATATGTGTACTCAGTGACTATGTGTGCGCGCACTGGTATGTATAAAGCAGAAAACAATTGTATTTTTTATTGTTTATAAAACTTTAAAAAATATATACAGTGTGCCCCACTTTGTATTAAGCCACCCCTATAACTTGGCTATTTGTGTTTGGATTTGTATATATTTTTTATAGCACATAATACCCATAATGAACTATCTTTGGAAGGTAGAACTGTTACTCAATCTCTATTTCAAAGCCAACTGTGATGTTTTTAAAATGGGAATTTTGCAAAAGTAACATTAGCGATTGAGATAGAGGAAAAATGTATTTGGAAAAGTCGTTCAGAAAAATTAAGTAAGTTCAAATATGAATTTTCTTTTAAAAATATTGATTTTTTTTTTTGAAAAATATTGCAAGTCAGAAAAATTCGAGGTTTGGGTTAGTTTGGAACATCCAGATTGCTATGAATTCCAGAAAATAGTTGAAAATTTTTAATTTAATAAACCATTTTACATAATGTTGATAATTCATTTAATTAAAAGAAAAAATAAAAATTTTCCCGACTTGCAATATTCTTCAAAAAAAAAAAATTAATATTTTTAAATGAAAATTCATATTTGAACTTACTTAATTTTTCTGAACGACTTTTCCAAATTAATTTTTCCTCTATCTCAATCGCTAATGTTACTTTTTGCGATATTTTTCAAAAAAAAAAAAAATTTATATTTTTAAATGAAAATTCAGATAGCCGCTTCATGTATAATCGAAGGGTAACCGTGGTCTATCTTTTACTTTTCAAAACGAGTGTTTTGATATTGTACCACGCCTACCTTTTGCCACAAAGCAAATTTTGATCCGACTTAAAAGCCTAAAGGCTTGAAGATATTTCGATTTGAAAATTTCAGAAAATTTGACTGAAACTGCAATTTCAGCCAAACTGTTTAACATTTTTGGCTGAAATTTGGTCAACAGTTTTTGTGTGATGAAGACTACTTCCGAAATTTGATTTTCTCAATTTTTTTCGTATATATAAATATCAGGAGGGGGGATGGTCAGATATATTCCCCAAATTTAAACTGAAGGTTCCTTTAATCCTTGAGAATAAAAGGATACCATTTTCTTTTCTTAACTAGTTGTTTAAGTGATAAAAAAAATTAAAACGTCAAATTTGACCCTTAAATGTCCAAAATACCCCTTTTCGGCGAAAAAAGCATTTTTTGGAAATTCAAATTTAGAGTTTTATTATACTCGTCATGACAAACAATTTCCGCAGGGTCTGCATCCATCTTAACAATTTTTTCAGTCCTTTCCTAAACTGACTCCACTATTAAGCTGCCTTTTCTATATATTTATTTAATTTTTCCTGGTTACTTTTAAGGTCAAATATTCTAATAACGATTCTAATAAATATTAAAACGCAATATTACACAACACTTTTAATTAAAATTTTTAACTTACCTTTTTGTCTGTTTGGTCACTATAATTTACTTTATCATAAAAGTAATTAGAAAAGTAATTGCTAATTCCTTTTTTAAAGACATGTACTTTGTAATTGTAATTAATTCCGTTTTTAAAAAAGTAATTTGTAATTGTAATTAGTTCCTTTTTTAAAAAAATAATTTGTAATTGTAATTATTTTTAAATTACAAGTAATTACCCAGCTCTGGCACCGAGCATATTTACAAATACAGCAGTGGCAAGGAAAGATTTTAAATCCGCTGCAATGAGGATGGAAGGAAACAAAAAATAGATTGATGCCGATTCCCACAACACAGCCTCCTGCACCACACACTTTGCTCGAGCGGATAGCTTGTGGATGTTTGAAAGGCTGCCATGGGCATTAAGTGCTTCATTTTTTTCAAATAATGCACAGGAGACAATTGCGAAAACGCAAATGTGCCAAACATATCAGAAGAGGACGTCGATGCAGACATCGATGAAGAAATTGATTTTCAAACTGACAGTTGTAATTTTGTTGAAGAGACATCAGCTTTTATATACAAAAAGTTTAAAAAAATTCATATATCATTCCCTTTTTTATATTCACAACAATTATTAAATTTTATAAATTAAAAAAAATGTTACAGTTGTCGCAATTGTAATAGTGATCGACGTACCGCCTATCTAGGCGGTGTTGTTGAAAGGCAAGGGGTTCAGAATGCACAGCCGGATTTTTCTATATTGTTCGCTCGTTTACTTTTTATAATATTACACTTATAATATCCCTCAAAGCACTGCTATGAATTGGTAACAAAACTTACTAAAATTATTTTCAAAAACCAAATAAAGAAATATAAAGTAATTATTGAATTATATCTTCATCCCGACAGTATAAGCTCGACTGCGGTACCTCTAATTCAGTCCTGGGTTAAACAATACACTTACAAGTTTACGCCCACACGCCACGTTAGATAGTTGACATGGAATCGCCGGTATCTTCTCTCTCACTTAATGTAAATATGGAGTAAAGATGGAAGATCTATTTTCCGGCCTACTCATTCCTCTCCTTATAATGTCATAACCCCGCACACTCTTAAGACTGCTTCAACTATAATTATCACTTAATAATTTTAAAATTGCGTTATACCCAATAAAAATAAAGTTTTTCATTGATAATTGCAAAGAAAATGGTATATAAGTTAACGAGGTAAAAAAAAACGATTAAAAATAGCCAACTTTGAACGGCAACACCTCAGCCAATATTAAAGCTCAGCTCATTTTAACGGATGAAATCTCTTCTTTCTTTTCTCTGAAGCAATTCCTATACCTAGGTCTGATCAGAAAAAAGTTATAAGCAAAAATGTAAAAAGAAAAAAATTCGCTATTTTTCGCATTTTTTGCAGATTTGTTTACGCTTACATTTAGTATAAAACAATATTTACCTCGAGATTAAAAAAAGGCTATTTCAATGGAAAATTTAATTTTGTGCAAAAAGTTACTCTCGTATTTTTTTTGAATTCCGGTTAGTTTTTGAGTTATATTGAAAAAACTAAAAAACCACAACTTTCATCCCGTTCTCAAAAATGCACCCTTACAGCCCGGGAGGCAGCGTTGCATTTTTGATAGTGATTTTACGCCGCTTAATTTTGTGTGTAATCGATAGTCTAGATATGGCTAGTAATAGAAACAAGCGTCAGCTGTCAGGATCGTGGTGGACCTGGTCGTGAGAGAACGTCTATTATGTCGAAAAAAAAAATCAAAAATGATTTCAAGTCGGTTGAAAATTTGTACAACAAATGTTTACATGATAATAATAATTTAAAAAAGTTAGCTGCGTAGATAATGAGGGATTATACGTCAGCCGCTTATATAAATCTGTATAAAAAAATAATTGATGTAAAATCATTTCAGGTTCAATGAAACTTACACAGCTAACTCTTTATATTATTAAAATGATAAAAACAATCGTCAGCTATTCTTTCAATGAGGGTAAGACCGTCAGCTGAGGGATTATAAGTGCTGAGCGAGCTTTTAATCTGAGTATGATGCAATCTAATGTATGATCTAACTGACGATCTTTCCCCATTTATATCAATAGCTGACGTACATTTTCATTTAATATATTGTTTAAATAATCATTTCTAGAAATTTCAAGTTAGTCTAGGAAATAGCGTGCAAATTCGACGACGAGTGGTTACCGTCTGCCAGTCGGTAATCGAAGAGACCATATAAGTACAAAATTTTTTTCTCTCTGGAACTTTTTGGTACGGTGGGGGGCATTTATTTTTAAATCGAATGATTATCGATATCTGTCCGCATAGGTAGTTAGTATATGTACTTCACATACTCCAATTACGCTGGCAGACGAAACTTCCGATCGGTGCGCGCGTTAACCGAAAATAGAAAAAAAAATTTAGTTTCTATTTCCGGTTAGCGCGCGCACCGACCGGAAGTTTCGTCTGCCAACGTAATTGGGGTATGTGAAGTACATATACTAACTACCTATGCGGACAGATCGATAATCATTCGATTTCAAAATAAATGCCCCTCCCCCTCCCTATCCCCCCACCATACCAAAAAGTTCCAGAGAGAACAAAATTTTGTACTTATATGGTCTCTTCGATTACCGACTGGCAGACGGTAACCACTCGTCGAATTTGCACGCTATTTCCTAGGCTAAGTGACTTGAAATCAATTTAAACTAAAATTTATGGTTTTAATCTAGTTAGGTTAATGTGTAGGGTGTCTCAAAAAAAATTTTTTTTTGAAAATTGTTGCTCCCCAGGATTTTTCTGATTCCCTTTGGTTCCTAATGAAACGATATGAGATTTGAAACCTGTAGCCCCTGGGGGCTACAGTGTTAAATTTCTGTAAAAAAAAACGCCGAAATTAAGAAAAGCAATTCCTTTTGAAAAATATATTTTCTCTAATTAAATGAATGTAGTTGGGATTCTTCAGGCTTTTTTTACTGTCAGATATCTTATTTGAAAAGAGTGATACCGGTACTGTCTCCCCTTTCAAATACCGTAAGTGTCGATTGAAACTTGCGGCCTAAACTGCTTTAGGATCAATAGTTTTACTGTTTAAGCAGTGCCATAGTTGTTAATCATTCATGGAGCATCTGTTGCTTTAGGAGCGTTCAACTAGCATTTAATGTAAACCAGAGCATTGAAAAGACAGATTTGCTGCAATTTATCAACCTTTTCTAGCTCATAACCGAGGTACTCGCTAAATGGGCACATTTTTGCTGCATAGATTATTGTTGACATTAATCTTGCTTTTTGAAAAACTTCAGGCTTCTGCCAGTGAGTTCCGCCCAATAGTATTAGTAAGATTTCAGCACGTTCTCTGTACTCTCCACGAGAAAGGAGATCCTTTTTCTGGTTTAAAACAAGTTTCAAGAAAGTAACGGCTTCCTCTTTCAAAGATCTTAAGTTCCTGTCTTTGATTAGAAATAAATATGAAATGAAGGAAGAAGATATACGTTTTTAAATATAGCAATAATCAAATTTATTTTATATAAACATGGTAAGCTGAAAAAACTGCATATTTATACCTACATGTCCTCTTCGCACGGCTTGGCAACTGCGACTGAAAATAAAACTCGGCAAGTCTACAAATGCTCCAAAAAAATGGCGATTTCACGTGCGCCAACTTGGATGCGCGAACTCTTCCCGCCAATGCGGGTTAACTGCAGGTTGTTCAGTGGCTAGACAAATGGATCCCCCGAATTCTTCTACTTAAATAGATCCTAAAGAGCCTTAACGGTCATAAGTAAGGGCGCAGGAAATTTACGTAGAAATGCGCAGATATAGTCGAGTAAACGCTAAGCTGGCGCGTCCAAAGGTCGATTCATCATTGTAATTGAAACTATAAATTTTTAGTTCAAATTGATTTCAAGTCACTTGAAGTTTCTAGAAATGATTATTTAAACAATATATTAAATGAAAATGTACGTCAGCTATTGATATAAAGGCGGAAAGATCGTCAGTTAGATCATACATTAGATTGCATCATACTCAGATTAAAAGCTCGCTCAGCACTTATAATCGCTCAGCTGACGGTCTTACCCGCATTGAAAGAATAGCTGACGATTGTTTTTATCATTTTAATAATGTAAATAGTTAGCTGTATAAGTTTCATTGAACCTGAAATGGATTTTACATCAATTATTTTTTTATACAGATTTATATAAGCGGCTGACGTATAATCCTTCATTATCTACGCAGCTAACTTTTTTTTAAAATTATTATTATCATGTAAACATTTGTTGTACAAATTTTCAAACGACTTGAAATCATTTTTGATTTTTTTTTTTCGACATAATAGACCAGAAAAAGGCAAAAAGCCCAAAAGTTCTGCGACCGCAAGACATCTTTCCCCCCGTTTTCAAGGACGGGGAACACGATGGTGACCATATTTTCCGACCTACCAAAAACTACCCCTAAACCGGAAAACCGATTTTCCGATGCTAGGCATTTTTTTATCGGAAAATTTTATTAACGAAAGTTAATAGAATAGAACAGAATTAAAAAATATTGAAATTTTTTTAAAGACAAGTCCAAAAGTATCATTTAAATGTGTTTTTTTGTTTAAAAAAATCATGACAATTTTGTTTGAAATTAAACCAAGCTGTCAAGTAGTAGTTGTCAAGTAATTATTAGTTTCTTTTATATTTTTTAAATTTTTTTCAATTTTTTTATTTTGATGAAATATTGGGCTTAAGGTTTTTGGACAATTCTGAACAACTTTCATTAATAAAAAATGCCCAGCACCGGAAAATCGGTTCGGGGTAGTGGTTGGAGGGTAGGTCGGAAAATATTGTCACCATCGTGTTCCGCGCCCTCGAAAACGGGGGGTTACATGTCTTGCGGTCCGGTCGCAGAACTTTTGGGGTACAAGCTTTACCTCAAGGGACTCTAGGTGATCAATAAACGGTCGCCTATCCAAGGGCGGTTCTAGGCTAGTACACGGGGGGGGGGGGGTAGTAACTAGTACCTACATTCCAAAATATCTTTAATTTAATAGATAAGAACATAAAATTTTATTCTAATAAAATAACGCAAAATGAACGAAGAATTAAAGAACTATTAAAACTTTAAAAAATAGTTGAATATGATTTTGAATTGATCTTTATATGCAGAGAAGTGCCCGCAAAGATGGGAGCAAAAATAATTGCATCGGCGCGGCCGGCGGATGGTTCTTGGGAGGGGGTGTAATTACCACAATTACCCCCTCCCCCCATAAAACAGCCTTTGCGCCTCTCGGGAATATGCATAGCACCTTATTTATGTGGAATATTATCAATGAGTAGGTATAACACTTTCTGTGGGACAAACTATTTCGCGGGAAAATGCAAAAAATCGCTGCGAGGCGCATTAGGGGTGGTTTTTAAGCGTGAAGCTCACACTTCTGCCTTAGTAATTCTTTTGTTTCTTAAAGGTAGCTCTATGGAGCATATAATCCCCAAAGGGCAAAAGATTCTAATTTATTTCCGCTATTCCCCGATTTTAAGTCTAAAATCAATGGGCTACTACTTTATACATTTCAAACCAGCTTTGCTATAACTACATTTTTTTATTACATTTGAAAAATACATTTTCGAAAGTTATATCAAGACGAACATTTATAGTTAATTTTATTAACTTAAAGGTAAACACACTATTCCTTATCGGCAACTTGCTGACATTTCCGAAGTCTTTTCTTCATATTATATTACTTCCACATCCAGTGGAAGTATAGTAACGACAAAAAAAATTTTAAAAATTTTTATTGTTCAAATAGGCTTAGAATGTCATGAAACGTCGAGATTTTAAGTTTGAGCGAAAAAAAATTTTCTGTCTGTATGTCGGTCTGTCTGTACTTTTTTGTGCACACGTTTACTCTGAAACCATTTGAGATATTGACTTGAAATTTGGTACACATATGTACTTTATTAACAAGATATGGAACTAGATTATATTTTCATCTTGTTCCGTCGAAATGTTGGGGGGTAAATTGGGGTAAATTTGGGGTAAATAAGTAAATCAAGCAGGTGAGAGTCCATAAAATTGATATTTAGTGCACAGAGTCCCCCACTTAAAACTCCCCAGACTCGTAACTTCCTTTTTTTAAGCTATGACCATGTTCGGCACATCAAATTGTAGATATTTTTAAGGCCTTTAAATATGCATAGAGTGATTTAAAGAAAAAATGTTTGAAAAAATTATTACGAAAAAAAAAATTAATTTCCTTGCATATTTTTTCCCTCACCCTGTACATGAACTGTGTTAATGTTTTCTTATAAAGGTTTTAATTAGCTTCAATTTATGTTATTACGTTATATTCGAAATTCTTTTTGGTTTTAGAGAAAGAAATTAAAAACACTTCTTCCGATTCCAAACTGATTTTTTTCAAAATAACTGAAAAAATGTAAATAATAATTTTACGCTTTATTTGTAAAAGACATATCACAAACAATATCCAACGTAACAAAACAGCAACAAGAAAAAAAGAAATAAATATTTTTAAAAATAAACTTTATTAAAATGTAAATAGGAAGTTTCAAAATTTTTATTAAAAATTTTTTCCGTAAATTGAAGCTAATTAAAACCTTTATAAGAAAACATTAACACAGTTCATGTACAAGGTGAGGGAAAAACATATTCAAGGAAATTAATTTTTTTTTCGTAATAATTTTTTCAAAAAATTTTTTTTTAAATCACTCTGAATGCATATTTAAAGGCCTAAAAATATCTACAATTTGATGTGCCGAACATGGTCGTAGCTTAAAAAATAAGGAAGTTACGAGTCTGGGGAGTTTTAAGTGGCGGACCCTGTATACAAGAGAAGCTAAGGTCTCAAAAAAATTTTTAGCATTAGCCACCCCCACCCTATTATTAAAGGGGATGAAAAAAATTGTGATTTAGTGTGTGTACAATAATCAGAAACCTCAAAATATTTTATTGCTTCATCCACCCCCACTACCACCCCCTACCGATGTGGGGTATCGTTTTATGGGTTTTTGGGGTAGAGGATTTCAAATATTATATTATTAAAGTTCCATAAACAATTATTTCCACATACAAAATTTTTTCGTTGTGTGACTTGGATAGAAAATCTGGATGTAGAAGTAGTGATTCCTTGGGCAGCGGTTTTTTATTGCACGCTTCGTTGTATTTTTGTAATATTATCTGGGCGACTTTTACAAACAGCAATTTTTTAATTTTCCCTTGAGATGAAATCCATTGGCGTTAAATCAGGACTCCGTGGTGGCCATGCAAATGTCTTCCGGAACTCGGATTTACTAAACTTATACATAAAATAATTGAATTCAGTATTTTAGTGTAGTTCAGGTATCTGATTTTGAGGGATTTATTCATGGAAAAATAATAAAATTACGTTCGTTTTAAACAGTACAATAAAGTGCTATCAAGATTCTAATAAATACTGTAAATAATACTACCTACTGCACAATAATGAATATAGATAACGATAAATTTGGATAGGAAATAATTTATTAATGTAACGTAAGTGTAGTTAGACTTTCGGAAAATGAATTCAACTTGAATAAAGAAACCTAAAATACAGGATAATGTCGTTTCAATTATACTCTATTCGGTCGATTCAATATATTTTTTCTACTAGTGTTTAGAAAAGTATATTTAAATATTAATTTGAGTTGAAGAAAAGTTTACTTTGTTTATTAACAAGTGTAAAAATCTATCAATATACGCATAAAGTTGTAAATTAATGTTATTAGAACAAAATTAGCTATGTATTGATACTGTATTATAAACCCAGGCACACAAAATAAAAAAAATAGTCCTCATAAGGACCTCATAAAAAAAATGGTGGGTGATGGAGCTAAACGGACACCTAATCCTAATTCGTGTTCAGCACGTCGAAATGCATAAGGGTCATACAATGGAGTACCAGCAATAGACCACTTTTTACTTCCACATCCAGTGGAAGTATAGTAACGACAAAAAAAATTTTGAAAATCTTTATTGTTCAAATAGGCTTACAATGTCATGAAACCTCGAGATTTCAAATTTGAGCGAAAAAAATTTCTGTTTGTCTGTCTGTAACTTTTTTGTGCGCACGTTTACTCTGGAACCGTTTAAGATATTGACTTGAAAGGGTTTAGCTGGATAAGCATGAGTATAATAAAGGTATAATAATAAAGTCCTTTATATTTTTATATTAAATTAAACATATAGTATATTAAATATCATTTAAAAATTACATATATTATTTATATAAATAGAGGACTGAATTGCATATATATAATTGATAATTAATGTATGGCAGCCATATTGGATATATTTGAAAATTTCAGAAAATTTGATCCTTTTTAATTTTTTTAATAATTCTTAGGAATAGCCTATCTAGTTTAATGCATTTAATTTATTTTTAAGTTAGTTTTATCATCATATTGCCGCCATATTGGATCCGCCATCTTGAATTTATTCCTGGAACTTAAAATTTAGTTTATTTTAACTTAAAAGTACTTATCAGAAATTTTCAAAACTTCTCGGCATGAACTTTAACAAAAATGTTTAATTTTTCATAATTTTTTAGCATTTTATAGCCGCCATTTTGCAGGTTGGTTTATGACAATTTGGATATCAGATTCGTAATCAGCGACCTCAAAACCCCCCCGAGTAACAAGATTTATGAAAATTGGATAAGAACAAAATTTTTTTTTGGAAGTTTTATTAAGATTTAAATAAAAAATGGACATTTTGGCGAAGCTCAATAATTTTGGTTAGCATAATTCAAAAATCGACTCTCTTACGTTTTTTTTGAAATTCAATAACGAGTATTTAAAAAAAAAATATATCCCAATCGGTTGCAAAGTGCTCTAAATAATTTTGAACGAAAAAATTACGATTCGTGCCACTGTGTGTCGTATGAAATAGATATTTACGTGACAATTATTTATATTTTCATTCAATTTCTCTCTAACAATAATTCCAATTCATAAAATATTTATATGTGTGTCCCATGTCAAGTTTGTATCCTTATATGATGTAGTGCGCGTCGAATTTTATTTTTTTTTCGAAGTGTTGCACCAACTTTTTTCTAACGAAACTTTTATGAGTAATAGTACATATAAAGTACTACAACATATATTATTTCGGTGATTGTAAGTCTCAGAGAACACGGAAATATTAATTATTATATTTTTTATTTATTTTTTAATGAAGTGCGTAATTATTCTAAAAATTCAAAAAAAATATGAAATATACTCTTTAAGGTTACCTGAAACCTCCCGTTGGTTTTACCTCTCTAGCTCAATTACTTTTCGAGATATGTCTCTTTGAACGATAGTCATGCATGCGCTTTTTTTTTCCATATCTCAAGGTCAAAGCGGAGTACGGCGGCAAAACACAAATAAATCGCGTTCATACATCAAGTCGATATTAAAACATAAGTTTCGATATAGGTTGCCATTTGGGGGCCGACTCGTCATGCTTATCCTGCTAAACCCTTTGGTGCACGTATGCACTTTAACGAGATCTGGAACTAGATTATATTTTCATGTTATTCCATCGATGTTGGGGGTAAACTGGGGTAAATGGAGGGTAAATAGGTAAATCAAGCAGGTAAGAGTCCATAAAATCGGTATTTAGTGTATACAAGAGAAGCTAAGGTTTCAAAAAAAATGTGATTTAGTGTGTGTACAAGAACCAAATGCCTCAAAATATTTTTTTACTTCATCTATCCCCACTACCACCCCCCTATCACCACACCACACTACCGTGTGGGATATCGTTTTATGGGTTTTTGGGGTAAACGATTTAAACTATTATATTATTAAAGTTCTATAAACAATTATTTCCACATACAAAATTTTTTCGTTGTGAGTGACTTGGATAGAAAATCTGGATGTGGAAGTAGTGATTCCTTGTTCAGCGGTTTTTTATTTTGTTGAAAATAAAAAATCGACAACATTCCACTAGAATGTTTATTGTTAATTCTTATGTATTATGACTTATGACTTCCTAATTACAAAAAAAATATTTGCGCCCAAGAATTCTTCGAGCGTCAAAAGTTATATGAACTTTCTAACGCGCTCTCATAGATTTTCTACTTGTTTGCTTAATGTATCTTTTACTAGTAAGCGTATGCGAATTTTTGAAATACTGGCTTATTTGAAATAAAATCTTAAAAAATATAGACCTGTCCGATATGTATAGGTTAATCCACCATTTTGGAAAAAAATGGAATACACCAAAAATGGCCGAAAACTTCAAAATTGAATATCTTTTCGATAAGAAGGATTAATTTCACCAAAGTTGGCAAAACCAAAACTCATCTATGGTCAAATATAATGCACCAAACCCGGACGCTGTAAGACAAATAGAACAGTCAAATTTTATTTCTTCGTCAAGTATCAAGGAGGCATTGTGCATCACTTTTGTTTTTTTAGATTGTAGTTTCTTTTAGGTGCTTTAATTTTTCAACTTTTTTTATTTTCAAAAAAAGTGCATTTTTTACAATTTTCAAAAATGCATTTTCCTTGTTTGATCATATATTCATATATTATTGTGATGTGTTGCAACCTCTAGAAGGTAGGCAACACAGAATTCAATGATGGATGTCTGAATGTAGAGATTTGCACCTACTCGAGAAAGAACCTACCAGAAGCTCTAGAATGATGACATCTGGAACTATCTAGAGAATGGTGGCGTCATCACAGAAAAATCGGGATCTGTCATTTTTAGATATAAAAGACCGCATTCTCGGCGGGAAGTTAAGAATTTTTTGAAGTTTTGATTTGACAAGTGAGGTTAAGACTACAAAGTGAAAACAAAGTGATAAACATTGTTATTTTTAGTTAGTAATCAGTATTGTGAAGTATAAAGTAAATTATTTAATAAAGTGTGTTAGTGGTTAATCTCTTGTTATAATGGGCCTTTTCCACGTTTTTTTTTTTGAATATTTGAGAAGTTCTCTTTAAAAAAACTCACCCGTACTTTTTCTTTTTTGCGAAATTTGCTTCTTTACTACAGAAAAAATTATTATGTTATATGAATTTAAAATTGGCGGCGATATTTCTACTCTGATGACATATGGAGAGGAATGACCAATCAGTTTATTCTAGCACCCTTGGTAGAGGCTACATATGACCAGATTGTCTAGGCATTTTCTCGCGAGCTTACCACAACTAATTGTGGTAAGGTGTAAAAGAGATGGCTATATATAATTAAGATGTGGATTGGTTATGTATGTATAGCCATCTTTTACACCTTACTATAGTTAGTGGTGGTAAGCTCGCGAAAAAATGCTTGATGTATAAGTGTTTGTCTCTTTCTACCTTTACCGAATTGACAGACATGTCATCAAGCTACACAGTACACACACACACACACACACTTTTAAATAATTAATAAGAACACAGTTATGAAGTCAAAATACTAGATCTGTACGATCACAACGTAAATCGTAAATAAGAGAGCATAACCTATCTTATCTATTTTATTTCCATTAGTCTTGCCAAGTGTCATTTATTTGTTGGTAGCCGATAAGTAAGTGTCTTTCGGCTGTTAATTATTATCATTTTTATTATAGTAGGTGGTATTATTCAATGAAAATTCATTATTTTCAAAAGCGGAGATAAAAAGTAGGCATTCTTTAATGAAATAATTAAAGCATTTCCTCTAACGCTAAACATTCATATACATTAGGCAACATGGAAATAGTCTCATCGGCAGGTTTCCAGACGAAATGTACAATTCAGAAACGTATAAAACATCTGCATCATGTAACCAACATAACCTTAAATTTTAAGATTTTCAAGTTTATTCTCACGTTTAATGTTTGTATACGCATTTTTAGCTTGGAGCCGTATTGGCTCCAAGGAAATATTTAAAAATTCACGTAAATAATTTTTCAATTTGTTGATTAATAAAAATAGACTGCTAATTACAGGTTAGATTTCCAACCTACAAAAAGAGTTCTGATTTATTAGGACAAGGTATTTAGAACTTGAAGCCAGAAATTGTTTAATTTTGATTGGAGAATCCCTTCGTGACGTAATTTGAGCGCGTTTACTTGTTTGAAATATGGAATAAATAAGACAATATTTTTATTTTCAAAATATCCATTTAAAATTAAAATATTATACGATATGACGTGTATGTACAATATTTATTAGGTGTTAATAAATGATTTACGAAAAAATAATCATCAAGTTCCATTACGTGGGAAAGGCCCATTTTTGGAATCCTCGGAATTTGCAAGGGTGGTTTCCTAGGGGTGGAAACACGTCACATTATTATTATCATGCGTGTGCTTAATAAATTTCCTTTTCAAATTAATGAAGTTTAATTTTGTATTAAATTTTTGAAGTTATACGAGACTCTCTATAGTATATTTCATTTTGTTTCTATGAATATCGGGTGAAAAAAAGGAGGGTAAATAAAATGCACTTTTTTGAAAGTTAAAAAAAATACTTTTTCCCCTTAAAGTTCTAAAAGAACCTACAATAAAAAAAAACACATATGACGTACTGTACCTCCTTGGTACTTGACGAAGAATTAAAACATTTTATTTCGTCCACCATCTTTAATCATTCTATTTGATTTACAGGGGCCAGGTTTGGTGCATTATATTTATCATAGATAAGTTTTATTTTTGTCAACTTTGGTGAAATTACTCCTTATCGAAAAGATATTCAATTTTTATTTTTTTCGGCCATTTTTGCAGTTTTTTATTCTTTCCAAGATGGCGGATTGACCTGTACATAGTGTACATATCGGGAAGGTATACATTTTATAATTTTATTTCAAATATGCCAGTATTTTAAAAAATCCCATTCGATTACTAGTACAAGATATATTAAGCAGATAAGTAGAAAATCCGTGAAAGCGCCACAAAAAGTGCAGATAACTTTTGACGCACCAGGAATTTTTGGGCGCAACTATTTTTTTCGTAATCATAAGTTCATAATACATAAGAATCAACAATAAGATTATGGAATGTACAATTCGACTGTACTAACATATTATGTACATGGGATAATAATTGTAGGAAGTAAAAGCAGATTTATTATCCTTCTTGGCAAAATATTTTGGATACTACTTTAAGTTTGTAAATGTCAAAAAGTCCTATTAGTCCAATCAATGAATACCCAAAAGGGGATTGTAGAGAACATTTTGGAGGGGAGAATTTTTCTCTTCAGGGATGTGTTGGGGGTAGTCAGGAGGTAAACACACTAAAAGTCCCCGCCCCTAGCCCCGCCGCTTCAGGGGGGAGGGGGGTGGAAAGGTTCCTGTTTTCGATTCTTATAACTCGGAAACGATGCGTCGTATGGAAAAAGGTAATCAATGCAAAATTAAACGTAATTAAATTTTTCACAAGAATGTTTATATTCATTTTCTTCCTATGTGTTATAGTTTACGAGATATTCGCCAGCGAAAATCGATAATTAATAAAAAAAATCAATTATGTACCGTGTATATTTCTATCAAAGCGGTTTACCGTGCTAATAAATCACAGTCACAAAACAATCTTTATTTTACAACACTGGATGTATTTACTAACGTAATATTTTGTCGAAATCTATACATTTCCTTAAATATACAGTGTGACTCACTTAAAATGAAGATACCCTTATAACTTTTTCATTTTGTTTCCGATTTGAATCAAATTTTACTCAAGTATAGAACAAATTATGATCTACTTATGACCAGAAAATCATTCACCTGCTATAAAGGCAAAGCCACCTGCGGTACCAAAATATGCTGAAAAAAATAAAACATTTTGAATGTTAGAAATTCTAAAAAATGCACCCGATCGGCGCCACGTACATACACCAAATTTTTATTTGATTATTGATGGGGGATATCTCATACATAAGCTCATCTGGCAAAGGGGGTCCTCAGTTTCCGCAATTTGTGGTGGCTACGTAAAATTCATCGTTCGTAAGATTACAAATCCATATGATTTTTAATCTTTTTCCTCATATTTTGGTACCGCAGGTAGCTTTGCGTTTATAGCAGGTGAATGATTTTCCCGTCATAAGTAGATCCTAATTTGTTCTATACTTGAGTAAATTTGATTCAAATCGGAAACAAAATGAAAAAGTTATAAGGGTATCTTCATTTTAAGTGAGTCACATTGTATCTTTAAGGAAATGTCTAGATTTCGACAAAATATTACGTTAGTAAATACGTCCAGTGTTGTAAAATAAAGATTATTTTGTGACTGTGATTTATTAGCAGACCACGGTAAAACGCTTTGATAGAAATATTGAAAGTACATAACTGATTTTTTTTCATTAACCATCAATTTTCGCTGGCGAGTATCTCGTAAACTATAACACATAGGAAGAAAATGAATATAAACATTCTTGTGGAAAATTCAAGTACGTTTAATTTTGCATAGATTACCTTTTTTCGTACGGCGCATCGTTTCCGAATTATAAGCAAAGAATCGAAAAAAGGAACCTTTCCACCCCCTCTCCTACCGAAGCGGCGGGGCTAGGGGCGGGGACTTTTAGTATGTTTACCTCCTGACTATCCCCAACACATTTCTGAAGAGAAAAATTCTCCTCCCCAAAATGTTCTCTACAACTCTTTCATTGACTGGAGTATATTTAAATTTCAAATATAAAAAATTTAATTTCGTTCAGTTATTTATTCCAAACATTAGTAGACAATATGTAGAAAAAGTGTTTCTTCCGTATATATACTTCAATTCAGAAAAAAATAATATTTAAAGAATCAAGTGTCAAAGATACAAATATTACAGTTTAAAAATAATTTCACATTTCCTACCTCTCAGGTAACAGCTTATGCTTTGTAAGAGTGTCTTCATCGTGTTCATAGTTGCTGTAATCACCATATTTGACCTGCAGAGCATACGATGCCAGCAGTACGCAGGTGTCTGCAGGACAAAAAATTTCATCTTTTAGAATGGCCGATTTGACTTGTAAGAAGAAAAATTCGATCGTGACTGGTTCTATCAGTTCTTCTCCAATATCTTCCGGGTAGAACTTAACTTTGAAGTGCAGGTTGGTACTGTTGTGCCTTAAGTCTCTCAGTGTCTAAAGAATAATATTTAATGTTAATTATTTCGTATAATTATTGAGAAAAAAATGGCAGCTATTGGAAGTGGTTGGTACACCTATGTATTATAATGAGATCTGGAACTAGATTATATTTTGATATTATTAGTGGAGTTAAATTAGGACTATAAAATTCGTAATGTGAATTGTCTGGTCAGGGCAGTATTTTTGTTTTAACGTGTTCAGGGGATCAACTTAAGTTCACAGTTCAGTTTTGCAGTTTCTGCGAGGTCGGCGTATTGTTTATTTAAACAATTTTTTAGTCCGTGTTTTCCATCGGTTTTTTTTGAATATCTCGAAATCTATAAGTCCTATGGAAAACAACAAAAAGGAGTAAAACGTTCACTATGAGCTGTACATTCCAATTGTTGTTATTGTTAAAAAATAAATTGAATATTGCAAAATTATGCGTTTCTAAACAAATCAATGTTCTTTCAAAAATAATGGATAATATTCAATGAAATATTGGAGAAATATAGATCTTATAAAGTACAATCACCACTTAAAATTTCAGATCAAAATGATTATTAAAACGGCTCAAATATACAATTGTTGTTGCTAAAATTTTGCACCCTTGCGAAATCCTGCCATCGAAACCAAGAAATAAGTACGATGGGTCAAATTGTAGTTTTTTTATAAGATAATTTTTTTTTTTTTTTTAATAATTTAAACCCTTTTTATTTAAGTTGTTTATGATTTTCCAAATTGTAGTTTTAAACAAATTCAAATAACTTTCTAGTTTTTTTTTGTGAAACGGTAAAGAAGTAATGAGAGAAGTTTAAAAAAGCCAACTTAGAAAAATATATATATATAATGCTCTACGTGCATTTGAAGCTGGGATACGTTAGTTTTACTTCCACATCCAGTGGAAGTACAGAATGACAAAAAAATTTTTGAAAATTTGTATTGTTCAAATACAATGTCATGACGTCGAGATTTTAAATTTGAGCGAAAAAAGAATTCTATATGTCTGTCGGTCTGTCGTCTGTCAGTCTGTAACTTTCTTTGTGCGCACGTTTACTCTGGAATAGGGATTGCAATTTACCGGAAGTTTTAATAACCGGTAAATCGGTAAATAAAAATGTAAATAACCTGTATTTACCGGTAATTTTTAGAATGAATGATTAGGGTGGCGAAAATGGCAATTGTCTTTTTCCATGCACCAAATTATCTAAATTTAACAAAAAAACATTTTTATATACCTACGTATATTTAATATAATGAACAAACAAAAGGTCTTTTATCAAAAGTAAAAAATATAAATGAAATAAATTTAAATAAATAATAATTCTGTAAAAAACAGAAATATCAACAAATAACAAAAATTATAAACATAACTCAAATGGGGCATTTACTGAATACCTAATCTAAAAATACAATTTTTTTTTTAAATAGCCCTTTACAAGGGTTAGTTTTTCAAAGCTACATCTGTTAGTCGTCTGATATTTGTGCATAGAATACCACCAGCTGAAGATGCCCTTCCTCAATCGATATTGGTGGGTCGATAAGTTAATAAGAACTGGTAATAACCTACTTCTAAATGTATTCCACGGATATTTGCGGCAGTGAAATATTCAATTTCCTGTAGCAAGATATTGTCAATGTCTCTCTTGTATTTCTTGGGGCTTGGTGTTTGGATTTTACTTTTTATAATATTATTTATTTATTGTTAAAAGTGTTCAGTGTTGGGACAGTCTCTCTGTATTTAGTGAATACTAGTCACTGACATAAATAGAAACGTTGAATACGTGACATATCGTAAGTTCAGAATTTACCGAAATAACCGGTAAAAAATTAAAATAACCGGTAATTATCGTCATATGTTTTTTGTCCTGATAACCGGTTAACCGGTATTGCAATCCCTACTCTGGAACCGTTTAAGATATTGACTTGAAATTTGGTACACGTATGTACTTTAACGGGATCTAGAACTACCACCCCCGCCCCACTACCGATGTGGTATATCGTTTTATGGGTTTTTGGGGTAGAGGATTCCAAATATTATATTATTAAAGTTCCATAAATAATTATTTCCACATACAAAATTTTTTCGTTGTGAGTGACTTGGATAGAAAATCTGGATGTGGAAGTAGTGATTCCTTGGGCAGCGGTTTTTTTATTTAGAATGTGCCTAGCCGGAGCCCGACCCGTCAACCAGACAACCTCGGCGCACATCGCCGTGGTGAATGTGTGATTGAGTGGGACGGGTCCGGTTCGGGTTGACGACAATGTTTTAATAACTAAGGGCACCGACAGACCTAAAACTAGGTTAATAAAAATGTGCTCACATGAGCCTAAAACTACTTGATAAAACTTAAAACTAGCACTGGCACTACTCACAAAATTTATAATTGTTGATATGGGAAAGCAGAATTATACGAAGGCGTAGAAGGGACACGTATATAAAATTTTATGTTTTCATAATAAAAATTATTAATTCCGTGATGCGTAACTCGAAATTAATTATTTCATAATTAATTCCGTGTTACGTAACTCGGAATTAATTATGTCATAATTAATTCCGTGTTACGTAACTCGAAATTAATTATTTCATAATTAATTCCGTGTTACCTAACTCGGAATTAATTATGAAATAATTAATTTCGACTTACGTAACACGAAATTAATTATGAAATAATTCCGTCTTATGTAACGAAGAAATAATTATTTCATAATTAATTCCAAGTTAGGTAACACGGAATTAATTATGAAATAATTAATTTCGAGTTACGTAACACGGAATTAATTATGACATAATTAATTCCGAGTTAAGTAACACGGAATTAATTATGAAATAATTAATTTCGAGTTACGCATCACGGAATTATTTCATAATTAATTCCGTCTTACGTAACTCGAAATTAATTATTTCATAATTAATTCCGAGTTAGGTAACACGGAATTAATTATGAAATAATTAATTTCGAGTTACGAAACACGGAATTAATTATGACATAATTAATTCCGAGTTACGTAACACGGAATTAATTATGAAATAATTAATTTCGAGTTACGCATCACGGAATTAATAATTTTTATTATGAGAACATAAAAATTTATATACGTGTCCCTTCTACGCCTTCGTAGAATTAAACGAAAAACCCGTTCGAATCAATGACGACCTTGCGGTCTGAAGTTGAGGAAACATAAATAATAGGGGTAGAGGTAAGTTGTCGTAGGAGGAATTGTGGCTACGGAAGCTGCAGGGAGATAGGCAACGCCTCGTACGGTAATCGCTGTTTTCTAATGAAATGTATAGCATTATGCTCTCTGACTCGGATTATATTGCGGGTTAGCGGAAAGTGAGGTCTTTAGCGATTTTGTTAGAGATCCGCAAATCTTCAAATATGTCTAAATGTTATATTATGTTTTTACAACCCGAACTTTAGTCTCTAGATAGCTCAGTGGGTAAGGCGACTAGCACTTTTTATTCTCATCACCTTTTACCTTCAAATCCCTCTCCATTCCCTCTATTTTCGTCTCTCTTTTTATTGATTTTGTTAATTTTTGTTCTTTTGTCCTCTTTTGTCTCCTTTTCAAGATCCCCTCAGCCAATAACTTCTTGAAAAGTCCAAACTTTTTAAATTACAACATCCCCTCACCCTACCTTCCTGGAGGCGGTACGACCACCAGGACGAAGGATGTCACTAGCTCGAACGGGTTTTTTCATTGAGTTTTCCCCGTATCAGTATTCAGAACTTTTAAATAGTGAAATGCAGTGCACCGAAATAAAAACCGCAAATATTTACTAATATTAAGTTTTTAAAAGTTCTCTCGACCCATTCGCAATAAATTGTTAGCTTTAAGTCTAGTTTTTTAAGACAGGAGTGCTAACGCACAATTATTTTTCGTTCCAGCCGAACCGGACCCGTCCCGCCCAGTTGCACATTCACCATGACGCTGCGCGCTATGGTTGTACGACTGGCTCCGGAGCGGGATCTGTCTACTGTCTAGACGCATACATACAGGTAAACCTTAACCTAAATAAATTGTTATTGCTTGCTTGCACTTTTTGTTCAGGATACGGGCGTCTCAGGTTCAAATCCTGTTCGCGAAATATATATTTTTATTGTATCAGTAATATTAAGAGTTTTACAAAGCTGTATACATGAACATAAGGGTAGTTGTTCAAGTTAGGCTGATTTATCATTTTTGTGACAAAAATTTAAAAAGTTATAAAAAATTGAAAATGTGCATTTTGTTCTCAAAGCCACTTTATTCGATGTTATTTTAACAATTGTAGCTCTGGATTTTATCTTCAAATAGCAAAAACAAAATAATAAGCATTGGTGAATAACCAGCCCAAATTTCAAGAAGAAATATAAATTTGTTTATTTATAAGTGACCTAAACGTAGGAACTAACGCTCCAGCTCCAAATGCTAGTAGAACATTTTTTTTTTAAGTTGGCTTTTTTTTATCTACTTTCATTACTCGTTTACCGTTTTTGATTTCATAAAAAAACCAGAGAGTTACTTGAATTTGTTTATAACTAAAATTTCGAAAACTATAAACAACTGCAATAAAACGGGTTTAAATTAAAAAAAAAAGTTTTTCTCCATTATCTTAAAATACTTATAGAATGCTACAATTTGAGCCATCGTACACATTTCTTGGTCTTGATGGCAGGATTTCAGAAAGATGCAAAGTTTTAGCAACAATTGTATATTTCAGCCGTTTTAGTAATAATTTTGATTTGAAATTTTAAGTGGTGATTGCATTTTATAAGAGCTATATTTTTCCAAAATTTTATTGAAAATTATTCATTATTTTTGAAAAAACAGTGATTTGTTTAAAGACGCATAATTTTGCAATGTTCAATTTTTTTAAAATAATAATAACAATTGGAATGAATTATAGTTTATGTTCTTTTATTGTACAGCTCAAAACGAACATTTTCCTTTTTTTTAAATTGTTTTCCATAGGACTTATAGATTTCGCGATATTCAAAGAAAACCGATGGTCTAAAAAATTAAATTGTTTAAATAAACAATACGCCGACCTCGCAGAAACTGCAAAACTGAGCTGTGAACTTAAGTTGACCCCCTGAACACGTTAAAACAGAAAAACTGCCCTGACCAGATAATTCACATTAAAATCCTAATTTGACTCCACTGTTAGGTCTGTGGTAGTACTACTCACTTACACAAAGTTTTCAAGTGTCTTATTCATAGGATATTTATACGGCCGGCTCTTAGACTAACTGTAGATGTTTAGTTTGTCATTCTGTTACCTGATTAACTGATTACATTTGACACGATAATATAATTTAAGTTCTCCAAAAAGATATATGTATATATAACGTAAATAAAATCACAGGTAGATTTGCTACCGATACTTAAATTGTCGTGTTAACAAAAAAAACTCTTTTGTGTCATCTTATGTCTGATAGATTTGTTTTTTGTTTTGTTTGTCTCTGTTATCTAATCTCACCCTCAAAGTAAAATTAATGATATTGGGTCCTATCATGATAAAACAAGTTGTATAATAAATAATAATAACACACCGACGTTATATTTTCTTCGGTATTAAGCTCAATATTCAGATCATCATAACGATAGAAACAGAACCGGACTGGGTCAATTTGGGCGCTGCACAGTGGCACAAATCGTGATTTTTTCGTTCAAAATTATCTAAAACACTTAGTAGAGTAAAATCTGGAAGTAAAGTCGCTTAGTTTTCGAGAAAAAAAAAACCGGCGTAGAACCAAACCAGACTTAGTGGGATTCTTTAGTAAGATAATCGTGTACACGAAATCGTTTTTTACGACATTTTTCGGTGGTCGAGAACTTTTTTATTTCGGAAAAACTCAAAAAAATAGATTTTTAATGAAATATGTTTTTTAACGTCTTCACCGCTATATCTCTGAAAATATTTGTGCTATCAAGCTATTTTTTTTTTTAGGTTAAAGTAGACACAATAGCGCTTCGAACAACGTCCCACGTGAACCCGATTTATTTTTTTTTAAGTTGGTAAAATAATAGGAAACTCAAACTTGTTATTTTCAGTAACGTAATTTTAGGCAATCGAGAAAAAAGTTTATTTATGAAAATTTGTATATACATGCTGCGTACAAATTGAAGCCAATAGTTGAAAAAAGTTTTTAGGATAAAAATTTTTCAAGTCCCGTTGATAGTATTGAGTCAGCGATTTTTTTTTAACGGGCCAAAGTCATATTCTTACGCGCTCGGCTGTAGCAAGCCTACCGACTGCAACGATCTGACGGTTCCGGTCGGGGTATATGTAGTAGTTATATCAATAGGTATAAAACCAGTAGTGATCAAAAGATCTAGAGGATCAATATTATTGTTCAATATTTCATATATTGTACAGTAGTATTGACAACATATTGTTAATATTAAGAAATTGTATAATAAATATTAAATAGTCTCCTTTTAATAATAAAAAGACAGGTGATAGTAGTACAGTACCTAGAGGTAAAAAAAACTTCGAAGTAATGTCATATTGAACGGATTTCGTTCATTTTTGGCAGTGTAATAGTAAATGTTTCACAGAAAAGTTTCTATATTGAGCGGGGCCTTGTTAATTTATAGGGGGTGGATGCCACCCCCTTTGAGGGGGCGGCACTTAAAAAATATATGAAGTACAATCATATTTTAAGAAGAAAAGGTTCTATGCAATTTTTCACATAAATTGAAGTTTTTAAGTTATAACGACTTCAAAATTGCGATTTTAGCTTAAAAAAAGGTATTTCTAAACGGCTTTCGTCAAGTATCTCAAAAAGTATTACTTTATCGAAAAAACGTTATAGACCAATTACAGAAAGTACAAACTGGGAATTAATTATATTTTTTGTTTATTGATGTAGGATTAATAATTTCGGAGATATTTAAGTTTACATTTGGCATAAGTGTTCGTAAGATAACTATTCAGAGTGAGAGTTAAATATCTCAGAAACTGTGACACCTACGCCAAGGATACTAATACACAATAATAGGTTATTAATTAAGCTCTTAACTATTTTTTTATTTGTTTATGTAGCAAAAAAACAAAGAAGTTATGACCGAAGCAATGTCCGTCTACACATTATTTTAATAACAACGTCGCCATTTTGTTACTGTAATTAGCCAGTAATTAAAAAAAAAATTAATTTCAAACACGGTTTCTCATTAATATACAGCATGACGTAGATGCTCAAATTTTTTGGTTCGTATACAGCACTTGCTTTAGAAAAAATACAGTTTAAACTATAAAGGTATTTTCGATAAAACGTATTTTTTTTCCTATTCCAAATATCTCAATAAATATTAGTTTTGTTCAAAAATGTGTAGAGATAAAAAATAAAGCTCATAAACTAATAATAATGAATTTCGCTTGTTTATTTATTTACATAGATTTAATAGTTTCGGAGATATGAGTTTACAAATGGCATCCGAACGTTCATAAGACGAAAAATGCAGTTTAAATGTTAAATACCTCAGAAATTGTGACGCATGCTAGGAAAGGGAATTAAAGACAATTAATTGCGCTTTCAAATTATTTTTTACTCGTTTTGTTACTCTAATTAGCCAATAATCTAAAAAAATTATCTCAAATACAGTTTTTCGTTAAAATGTAGCATTACCTAAATGCTCAAATTCTTTTTTGTTCATTTAAAGCACTTGCTTTAGAAAAAAATGCATTTTAAACTTTAAAGGTAATTTTGAAACCCTTGGATACCAAATATAAACTTAAATATTTCCGAAATTATTAATCCTACATCAATAAACAAAAAATATAATTAATTCCCAATTTGTAGGGTGCTTTCTGTAATTGGTCTATAACATTTTTTCGATAAAGTAATACTTTTCGAGATACTTGACGAAAACCGTTTGAAAATACCTTTTTTAAAAGTTTTTATTTTAAGCTAAAATCGCAATTTTGAAGTCGTTATAACTTAAAAACTATCAATTTATGTAAAAAATTGCATGGAACCTTTTCTTCTTAAAATTTGATTCTATTTCAGCTCCAATAAATATATATATTTTTTAAGTGCCACCCCCTGAAAGGGGGTGGCACATTTTTCTGAATGATGTCTAATTTTTTAGATGACAGTAAGCAACTCCACCCCAACCTAGAATGCCATATATTAATCTAGATTCAACTAACGCTATTTCTACGCGACTAATCTGACCAACCTGCATGCGAGGTGTATTAATTGCGTCCCAATGTCGCGTTTAGCGCTGATAAAAAAAATCGCTGTTGCCAAACGGTACACTTTAGGCAAAAACATATTTTTTCAAAAACTTTTGTGATTATTAGGCTTTATTTTCTTCGCTGCATGTATGCAAATATTTTCAAAAATAAAAAAGTTTATCGATTGGTGAAAATTTCAATACACAAAATATGTATTTTTAGTTTATTTGATTTTTAGAAAAATGAAAGTGCGAATTGTGCCCAAACCGTTTATATTGGTAAAAGCGCTACAGTGTGTGCTTTAATTTGACACAAAACAAATTTCGGTATCTTTAATAGTTTTAGAGATATGGCGGTGGAAACAAAAAAAACAATTTTCTTTAAAAATACATTTTTTTCACTTTTTATTGATTTAAAAAGTTCGAGACCACAAAAAAATGTCGTAAAATATGATTTCATATGCCCGGTGACATACTCAAAGGAACCTAATATGTTTGAACTGGTTCTACATCAAAAAAAAAAAACGATACGATAGACTTAAGAAATCGCTGCTCTAACTTGTTTCGCAACCGATTACGATATATATATTTTTAAATACTCGTTATTTAATTTCCAAAAAACGTAAGATAGCCGATTTTTTAATTATGCTAACCAAAATTATTAAGCTTAGTCAAAATGGCTAAAAATTATTTAAATCTTAATAAAACTTACAAATAAGAACTTTTTTCTTATACAGTTTACATAAATCTTATTACTCGGGGGTTTTTGAGGTCCCTGATTACGAATCTGATCTAAATTGTCACAAACCAACCTGCAAGATGGCGGAATCAATGGCGGCTGTAAAATGCCAAAAAATTATGAGAAATGAAATATTTTTGTTAAAATTTATACCGAGAAGTTTTGAATATTTCTGATAAGTACTTTTAAGTTAAAATAGACTAAATTTGAAGTTCCAGGAAGAAATTCAAAACGGCGGATCCAATATGGCGGCAATAAGATGGCAATACTAACTTAAAAATAAATTAAATGCATTAAACTAAATAGGACATTCCTAAGATTTATTAAAAAATTTAAAAAGGAACAAATTTTCTGAAATTTTCAAATATATCCCATGTAATGGAACTTGATGATTATTTTGTCATAAATCATTTATTAACACCTAATAAATATTGTATATACACGTCATATCGTATAATATTTTAATTTTAAATGGATATTTTAAAAATAAAAATATTGTCTAATTCACTCCATATTTCGAACAAATAAACGCGCTCAAATTACGTCATGGGGGGAACTCCAATCAAAATTAAACAATTTCTGGATTCATAGGGCATTTGCACGTGATGTCACAGCTAACCTCAAAAATATGTGTTTCTTAAGATTTAAGAGTATTACCCAGCTATTATTCAAATTTCTGCTTGGTTCCCGTATTTTCACCTAGTTCAGTGTAATGTTTATGAAGTTCTAAATACCTTGTCCTAATAAGATAGCACTCTTTTTGTAGGTTGGAAGTCTAACCTGTAATTAGCAGTCTATTTTTATTAATCAACAATATTGAAAAATTATTTACGTGAATTTTTAAATATTTGCTTGGAGCCAGTACGGCTTCAAGCTAAAAATGCGTATACAAACATTTAAAATGAGAATAAACATGAAAAACTTAAAATTTCAGGTTATGACGCAGATGCCGTATACGAAAATTAACCGAACCTCTTGATGTTTCTGAATTTTACATCTCGCCTGAAAACCTACCGATGAGACTATTTCCATGTTGCCTAATGTATATGAATGTTTAACGTTAGAGAAAATGCATTAATTATATCACTAAAGAATGTCTACTTTTTATCTCCGCTTTTGAAAATAATGAATTTCCATTGAATAATATCACTTCCTATAATAAAAATGATAAGAATTAACAGAAGAAACACACTTTCGACATGTTGGCTCCCAACAAATAACTGACACTTGGCAACAATGATGGAAATAAAATAAATAGATAGGTTATGTTCTCTTATTTACGATTTACGTTGTGATCGCACGAATTTAGTATTTTGACTTCATAACTGTGTTTCTTAATTATTTAAAAGTGTGTGTGTGTGTGTGTGTGTGTGTGTGTGTGTGTGTGTGTGTGTGTGTGTGTGTGTGTGTGTGTGTGTGTGTGTGTGTGTGTGTGTGTGTGTGTGTGTGTGTGTGTGTGTGTGTGTGTGTGTGTGTGTGTGTGTGTGTGTGTGTGTGTGTGTGTGTGTGTGTGTGTGTGTGTGTGTGTGTGTGTGTGTGTGTGTGTGTGTGTGTGTGTGTGTGTGTGTGTGTGTGTGTGTGTGTGTGTGTGTGTGTGTGTGTGTGTGTGTGTGTGTGTGTGTGTGTGTGTGTGTGTGTGTGTGTGTGTGTGTGTGTGTGTGTGTGTGTGTGTGTGTGTGTGTGTGTGTGTGTGTGTGTGTGTGTGTGTGTGTGTGTGTGTGTGTGTGTGTGTGTGTGTGTGTGTGTGTGTGTGTGTGTGTGTGTGTGTGTGTGTGTGTGTGTGTGTGTGTGTGTGTGTGTGTGTGTGTGTGTGTGTGTGTGTGTGTGTGTGTGTGTGTGTGTGTGTGTGTGTGTGTGTGTGTGTGTGTGTGTGTGTGTGTGTGTGTGTGTGTGTGTGTGTGTGTGTGTGTGTGTGTGTGTGTGTGTGTGTGTGTGTGTGTGTGTGTGTGTGTGTGTGTGTGTGTGTGTGTGTGTGTGTGTGTGTGTGTGTGTGTGTGTGTGTGTGTGTGTGTGTGTGTGTGTGTGTGTGTGTGTGTGTGTGTGTGTGTGTGTGTGTGTGTGTGTGTGTGTGTGTGTGTGTGTGTGTGTGTGTGTGTGTGTGTGTGTGTGTGTGTGTGTGTGTGTGTGTGTGTGTGTGTGTGTGTGTGTGTGTGTGTGTGTGTGTGTGTGTGTGTGTGTGTGTGTGTGTGTGTGTGTGTGTGTGTGTGTGTGTGTGTGTGTGTGTGTGTGTGTGTGTGTGTGTGTGTGTGTGTGTGTGTGTGTGTGTGTGTGTGTGTGTGTGTGTGTGTGTGTGTGTGTGTGTGTGTGTGTGTGTGTGTGTGTGTGTGTGTGTGTGTGTGTGTGTGTGTGTGTGTGTGTGTGTGTGTGTGTGTGTGTGTGTGTGTGTGTGTGTGTGTGTGTGTGTGTGTGTGTGTGTGTGTGTGTGTGTGTGTGTGTGTGTGTGTGTGTGTGTGTGTGTGTGTGTGTGTGTGTGTGTGTGTGTGTGTGTGTGTGTGTGTGTGTGTGTGTGTGTGTGTGTGTGTGTGTGTGTGTGTGTGTGTGTGTGTGTGTGTGTGTGTGTTTGTTGACATAAAAAAATGGAGACAGATTTTGAGAAGGCAGCAAGTGATAATCTCCCTATTATTGACAGTGAATGTCTGTCAATTCCGTAAAGATAGAAAGAGACAAACACTTATACTTACAATCTGCTCATATGTAGCCTCTACCAAGGGTGCTAGAGTATACTGATTGGTCATTCCCCCATTTCGTCATCAGTGCAGAAATATTTCCGCCAATTTTAAATTCATATAACATAATAATTTTTTCTGTAGAAAAGAAGCAAATTTCATAAAAAAGAAAAAATACGGGTGAGTTTTTTAAAGAGAACTTTTCAAATGTTCAATAAAAGAAAAAGTGGGAAAGGCCCATTACCTATCAATCATAAATATGTGATCCAGTCCTCCATTAATTTTGAACATAACCTTGAGTAGATCATATTAATATTTCTTTTTTTTTATCTGCTAATAATATTTAAATGTATTTAGGATAATCAACAATTAAAGAATTATCAACTCAACTGAAGTATTAATATTATTTAAACAACACAGTTCACGGTGTAAAACTCTTGCCTTATAGGTTATGTTAGATTCAATATTCTCGTTTTAATGTTCTTGGTGTTAGGTTTTTATTTTATTATTAGCAGATAAAAAAGAAATATTAATATGACCTGCTTAAGGTTATGTTCAAAATTAATGGAGGACTGAATCGCATATTTATGATTGATAATTAATGTATGGCAGTCATATTGGATATATTTGAAAATTTCAGAAAATTTGTTCTTTTTAAATTTTTTAATAATTCTTAGGAATAGCCTATTTAGTTTAATGCATTTAATTTATTTTTAAGTTAGTTTTATCATCTTATTGCCGCCATATTGGATTCACCATCTTGAATTTCCTCCGCGAACTTAAAATTAGTCTAGTTTAACTTAACAGTACTTATCAGAAATATTAAAACTTCTCAGCATATAACAAAAATATTACATCATTTTTTAGCATTTTATAGCCGCCATTGATTCCGCCATCTTGCAGCTTGGTTTATGACAATTTGGATATCAGATTCGTAATCAGCGACCTGAAAAACCCTCGAGTAACAAGATTTATGTAAATTGGGTAAGAAAAAAGTTTTTATTTGTAAGTTTTATTAGGATTTAAATAATTTTTAGTCATTTTGGCTAAGCTCAATAATTTTGGTTAGCATAATTAAAAAATCGGCTCTCTTACGTTTTTTGGAAATTAAATAACGAGTATTTAAAAAATGTTAGCGATGTCTGAATTCCCCGCGGTTCAAGACACACGCAATTTTGGTAGATGAGTGCATTATGATAGTTAATATGTATGAATACTACTTAGTGTAATAATAATTTTTTGATTGATGTAATCTGTCACTAATATTCTAACTGTATTTTCAATTATAAAATAAACACTCAGATAATTATAAATATCGTGTCTTCCAGTTAATTCTATCAGGTTATGTGGCCCAGAACGATTATAATACTGAGTTGTGAATTTTTGCGTTTATAATCAGTGAATCAATAGAGACTTGTAAAATGGCATCGAGTGCATCAAATTCTGCTCGAATTGAATCTCTGTCCAAGGACAATTATGAAAATTGGAAGATGCAAGTGGAAGCACTGTTGACCAAGAATGATCTCTGGGAATATGTTAGTGGAGAGAAACCGCTTCCGAAGGAAGAAACTGAAACTGACGCTACAGTAGCCGCAAGTGTTCGAGCAAAGACAGAATGGACCAAGGCGGATAAGAAGGCAAAATCAGATTTGATCCTGTCTATACATCCAACAGAGTTGCAGCATGTACGAGGATGCACGACGTCTCGTGAGGTTTGGCTGAAACTTGAATCTATTTATGCATCAAAAGGACCTGCTAGAAAAGCAACGCTACTCAAGCAGCTGATGCTTCAAAAGTTAAGTGAAGGTGGTGATATTAGAGACCACATGAATAGATTCTTCAATGCAGTAGACCGACTGGCCGCCATGGATGTACAGGTACATAAAGATTTATTGGCAATAATGCTGCTTTATAGTCTTCCAGCTAGTTACGAGAACTTCAGATGTGCAATCGAGTCTCGAGATGAGCTACCATCTGTAGATGCTCTCAAAATAAAAATACTAGAAGAGACTGATGTAAGAAAGCAATCTAATGTAGTTGAGATGACCGGAGCTCTTGCAGCTGGCAGTAATGGAAATCGACGACGTCAATGGCAGGGTAAAAGGAATGAGAAAAGTACGCCTGTAGGTACCTTCAAGGGAAAATGCTACAAGTGCGGTATGCAAGGTCATAAGTCGCCGGACTGTCCAGCTAGGAATGATAAGAAAACTCTTGAAAAAGGCAAACAGTGTGCAAAGGCCACAGATGATACGTTTGCAACGTATTATAGTAAACGTCAAGTGTCAGCTGAAGTTACAACTCGACCATGGATCCTTGATAGCGGTTGTACAACGCATTTGTGTGGAGATAAGGAGTCATTTAACTGTCTAGATGTGTCCACGTATGGAAAAATTAACCTGGCTAGTCAAGCATCCAGTGAGATCAAAGGAAAAGGTACTGTAGGTTTATCAGTAGTCAATGAAAAAGATTCTAGGTGGATACAATTCCTTGATACTTTATTTGTACCAGAACTTCGATCAAATTTAATTTCAGTTGCTAAAATCACCGACAAGGATCATAATGTGTTGTTCAGACGTGATTTAGCTATTGTTTTCGATAAACAAGTAAAATTAACAGCTGAACGTCAAGGTGATCTGTATTATGTTAAGGAGGAAAATAGCATGGCTGGTATGACAGAGACGAGAGAACAAGTTGAAGTGAAAAGATGGCACCAACGTTTGGGACATCTGAATTCAAGAGATCTTGTGAAGGTCATTAGTCAAGTAACCAAAAGGAAAATCACCATAAAGGATGTGGGATGTTTATCGCAGTGTGACGTATGCTTAAGAGGTAAAATGACGGCACTACCGTTTCCTACTAGCGAACGTCAAAGTAATGAAGTTCTGCAGATAGTCCATTCAGATGTTGTGGGACCATTCAGAACACAAGCTGCAAATGGCGCTAAATATTTTGTCACGTTTGTTGATGATTATTCCAGATGGTGTGAAATATATTTCTTAAAGCATAAAAGTGGAGTATTGGAGGCATTCAAATTGTATCAAGCACACATTGAGAGGCAGACTGGGAAGAAGATTAAGTGTGTTCAATTCGACAATGGGAAAGAATATTGTAATAATGAACTTAATTCACTCCTAGATAGTCAAGGTATTGAACGTCGATTGACAGTTGTGAGGACACCACAACAAAATGGCGTCGCTGAGCGCATGAACAGAACACTGTTAGATATGGCGCGGTGTCTGTTAATTCAATCAAGATTACCACTGATTTTTTGGGCTGAAGCAATTGCAACTGCAAGTCACATCAGAAATAGATGTCCGTCTAGTAGCCTGAATGGAGGAATACCTTACCAAAAGTGGACAGGTAGGAAGACGACATGGAGCTATTTGAGGACATTTGGATCAACTGTCCAAATCCATCGAAAGGAAAGCTCGCTGAGCGATCTATTAAAGGAGTGTTTGTTGGATACCCACGTGAGACAAAAGGCTATAGGGTATGGTTACCAGAAGCCAGAAAATTTATTGTCGCAAGGGATGTCAAATTCCAAGAGGAAAACACTGACGGATCTCAAGACAACCAAGAGGAAATTGTGTTGATCGACGATGACATTAATAGAACTGAAAATGATAATCAAATCGAAATAATGATAAATAATCCGAATGTGAGTAGTACACCTTTAAGAGAGTCATTGGGACAAGAGAGATCGCCACAGACTACACCAGCGTCGCATCATGAATTCATACAAGAGAATCGAAGAGGATGGGGAAGACCAAAGATACTTCGTACTGGATCCAGAGGTCGTCCTAGGAAATTATTTTCATCAGTTCGAGAAAGTGATCGAGAAGGTGAAAATTCAACGATTCAAATTAATGATGACGACAACGATGAGATGCTTGCTGGAGTTGTATAAGTAAATATAAGGAATGCAATGATGTCTCCTGAAAGTGACGAATGGAAAGGAGCTATTCAGTCAGAAGTTGAGAGTCTGGTAAAAAATAATACTTGGGAAATTGTTGAAAAACCGCAAGATCAAAATATGGTTGGTAGTCGCATTGTGTTGACCAACAAGTATAAACCAGATGGAACTATAGAGAGAAGAAAAGCTCGAATAGTCGCAAAAGGATACAGTCAGCAATATGGGGTTGATTATAACCAACCTTTCGCCCCAGTAGCAAGATTGGAGTCAATACGATTCATGTTGGCTCTTGCAGTAGAATTTGGCATGACAATTCGACAGTTTGATGTGGTAACAGCGTATCTAAATGGATATTTGGAAGAAAAAGTATTCATGGAAATTCCAGATATGTTACCAGAAATGCTCGAGAAGATAGCCAAAGACAAACGAGCAGTTCAAGAAGTGAAGAAACGAGCTGCAGAAATGCTGAAAAGATTAGAGCAAGGAGCAAATGCTTGTCGATTGCAAAAAGCCCTTTATGGATTACGCCAAGCAGGTCGGCAGTGGCATGCTCGTCTTTCAGAAAAATTAACTAGTATTGGATTAGTACCAACGAAGGGCGAACCCTTGCTTGTATCACGCAGAACGCAGTGGAGTTATGTTGTTACTAATCATTTATGTAGATGATATATTGGTGGCATCGACGGACCTTGAATGGATAGATGAAATCAAATCGAAATTATTAGAAGAATTTGAAATCAAGGACCTAGGCCGAGCAAAATACTGTTTGGGGTTGGAGATTAACCAACAAAAGGACTTCATCACGATAAAACAAACGCGATATGTCCTAGATATACTAGAGAAGTATGGAATGAGTCAGTGTAATCCAGTGGCAACACCGTCTAAGCTTCAAAGTAAGAAAGTGGTTAAACCCACAGAGGAGACCAAACGTAATTTTCCTTATCGGGAGCTAATAGGAGCTCTAATGTATCTTGCTGTAGGAACCAGGCCAGATATTGCAAATACCGTATCAAGACTAGCTCAATTTACTAATGAACCTAGTAATCAACACTGGGCAGCAGGTAAAAGAGTTTTAAGGTATTTGGCTGGAACCAAAGACATGGGATTAATGTATACCAGTACAAATGAGCCTTTGTTCGGATATTCTGATGCCGACTGGGGAGGCTGTGTGATTGACCGACGATCTTTTACCGGTTATGCTTTCATCCTAGGAGGAGCAGCAATAACTTGGAAGTCGCAAAAGCAACGAACGGTTGCATTATCCTCGACGGAAGCTGAATATGTCAGCATGTCTGAAGCCACGAAAGAAGCGTTGCATCTGCGCAGTCTATTATGTGAAATAGGACTTGAAGGTATGTCTAATGTAAAATTGTACCTTGACAACCGTGGAGCGCAGCACTTGGCGTCAAATTCAATATACCATTCAAGAACGAAGCACATCGATATTCGCCATCATTTTGTTCGAGAATCTGTTGAGAGAGGACTAGTTACTCTGGAACATATTCCAACCTACCAAATGTTAGCGGATGTTCTCACTAAACCATTGTCATAGGCACCACATTGGAGATGCGTGCATGATCTTGGACTTATCACTCTGGAGGAGTCTCCACAGCGTGCATCTTGAGGGGGCGTGTTAGCGATGTCTGAATTCCCCGCGGTTCAAGACACACGCAATTTTGGTAGATGAGTGTATTATGATAGTTAATATGTATGAATACTACTTAGTGTAATAATAATTTTTTGATTGATGTAATCTGTCACTAATATTCTAACTGTATTTTCAATTATAAAATAAACACTCAGATAATTATAAATATCGTGTCTTCCAGTTAATTCTATCAAGAAAGAAAAAAAATCCTAATCGGTTGCTAAACAAGTGCTCTAGAAAATTTTGAACGAAAAAATCACGATTCGTGCCACGTGCGCCGGAGGAAACCAATTTTTAATAGCCCCGTAAAAGGTCTGTTTCGACTGAAAACAGAATTTTTGTCATTTAAAAATATATACACACTTTTCTCACTAAACTATATACTTGAATAAAAATAGGACGTATAAAGGAAAAGAATTAGTTAATATATTGCATTTTTTCATTCGTTTCATTTGGATAACAATGAAGTGAAAGTATTTTTTTTGTTTTTTTCACCCCTTCTTCAATAATTCAATTATCATGCGCTTTTTTTCAAGATTTATTCGAAAATTGAGGATCTTATAAAAAAATTTAAATACTAGGTTTACAGCTTATTCAATTCCCAGCAATTAATCAGGTGCAGTTATGTTTTTGCCTCGGAACCCATCTATAGTGAATGGATATTCATGAAACTTTTTTCATTGAGTTTCTAATTGTAAGAGTTAATCTTTTACATTAAAAAAATATTGCTAATAATTATTTAAACAAAAAATTTTTAATTATCGAATGAATTTTCATGTTTTTTGCAATAAAATTGATCATTTTTAACATTTTTTTTCCTAATTAATCACAGAAGCACAAAATATATTTTCACAAAAAAACTCAAACATTTTTCGAAGCGATGAAAAAAATGTTTTTCATTCTGAGATTTGGATAGAAAATCTAGATGTGGAAGTAGTGATTCCTGGGCCAGCGGTTTTTTTTTTTGGTATCAGCCACTCCCTCTACCACTCCATTATTAAAAAAAGAAAAAAATTAAAAGTGGTGTTTAATATGTATACAAGAACCAAATGCCTCAACATTTTTTTTACGTTAGTCACCCCCTCCCTCTCTACCACCTCCACCCCATTATTAAAGGGTGTAAAGAAATAACATTTTAAATTAGCGTCTACACAAAAAACAAAGGCCTTAATTTTTTTTTTTAGCATTAGCCGTTACTAAAGAGGATAAAAAATAAAATTGTAATTTAGCATGTGTTTAGCTGTTATTAAAGAGGATAAAAAAATAAAATTTTAATTTAACATGTGTACAAGAACCATAGGCCTCGATAACTTTTTTGACAACAGCCCCTCCCTCTACCACTCTCACTACCGTGAGGCTTATCGTTTTATAGGTTTTTGGGGTAGACAATTTGAAATATTATATTATTAAAATTCTATGAACAATTAATTTTACATTGTAGAGTGAAAATATAATATCGTCATTTTCTTTCGACTCTTTCAAGATAGTAAATCTGGATGTGGAAGTAGTGATCCCTTAGGCAGCGGTTTTTTAGATAATTTTTAGGTTTCAGTTCGCCATATTGAATCCACCATTTTTATTGCAAATTCTAACGTCAGATTCGTAACCGACAAGTCCAAAAACGTACAGGTATTAATTTTATTGTACGTACTGAACGTTATAAATTCAGGCCAGTCATTCGGAAAAATTTCCCACTGTGTGCCAGTCCGATCCTGGATATAAATAAACAATAAACTATAAAGTAAACATTGCACTAGAATGTTGTCAACAGCTGTGAGTGATTTTATGTTACTCTAACATACTTCACTTAAATTCCAATGATGTCGATATCGAGGTCGATATAGTATGTAGGTTGTAGGTTTTTGTAATTATACTCTTCGCAAAAACGAAGAGTATATTATATTTGATCGGCACATTTCTAAAATCGTAAATATCGCTCGTACAGAAAAAAATTTCATATCTTTGTGTTAGTGAACGAATTCTGAACAACTTTCAAAATGTCCGTCTGTCCGTCCGTCACGTTTCTTGTAAGCACAATAACTTAAGAAAGAAAAGTCGGATTGTATTGAAATTTGTAAGTTAGTGTTAGCTAGAGGAAGAACCCTATGGTTTTGAAGAAAATCGATCAGTAAATAAAACAGTTATTAATTATTTAATTAAAAAAAAAATATTCTCTTAATTTTTGTCGCTTCTACTAAAATGGAAATCTTGCGAAATATTATTTCCATAATATACTTTTTTTTGTTTATGAATTTTACTAATATATATTTCATAAAAATATGAGTTGAAATATGTATGATTGTAGAAAGATCAGACAATCAATTTTCGTAGCAATATGTGGTGGCGCAGCGGCTAAAGTTTTGCGTTGCAATCCAAAGGTCCCGTGTTCAAATCCAGGTTTGGATATTTTTTTCATTTTTTTTTTCATATAATTTTTTTCACAACAAAGATGGTATCGCAAAATTTAAGATGTCCAAAAACTAACATTATTTACCAGAAAACTGCGAAGAGTATCCTATAGAATGTGTAACAATTATATATAAAAAGCTCAGTAAATTGGCGAAGAGTACGTTTTTAGCTTGTTATTTATGTTATTATCACATATTGATCTAGTTAACAAACGACCTCTTTAGCAATATACATCGTTAAATTTGTATGATACCCACACCTACATATTTACCTACAATATGATAGTTTTGCACAGACTTAACGAACACACTGTGTAATTCAGTAGATGGAATGTTACGAATCTATCTAATGTTAAAATTCTTTAAAGTTATCGTCCCACAAGAAAAGTACCTATAGTAAATAAACACATAATGATCTATCGAATTCATAAATCGACTCCACTTAAAATAGATCTTATTAATTTGAAATAGCCGGCATTATCTTTGTTATTTCTTTACAAACGTCAACACAGTGTAAACTGAATCGGCATATTTCGTGCATATTTATTACATAGAGAGCTAATCTCGATCGATTATTTACGAATTCAAGTCAAGTGTCAGAGTCAAAAGGCGAAGAGAGTGATGCCCCACTCAGATCACACCAAAAATTTCGATAGTAATAAATATAACACAATATTTTCGCTTTCTGATTCCACTGGGTATATACTTCAGACTGTAGGAATTTTTTCAACGAAAAAGAACTTAACTCTATGCCGTTTTGGGGGTTTGTAGGGGCGGGGGTTATCCCGAATGTGTAACATAAAAAGCAGCACAATAACACACTTATAGAACATATCATCAGGAGTTTTATTGAAAATAATTTTCAACTTTGTAAATAGAAAACCATTGGGCGCTCAAAATGTAAACGTAAATTTAAAAATGATTTAAAATGAAACCATTGTTTTTAAAAAAAAATTTTATTTATTTATTTCGTTTTAGTACACCTAAATAACAATAATACCTAGCTTGTTTTAAAAAGTTTTTTACATTTAATTTAACCTTTCTCGCGCTATAAATCGTAAAACATTAATCCTGCAAAAAAAAGTAAAAAGAGCAAAATTATAGAGAATTTTAAGGTCTACAAAACCGTGACGGTAATTTTTTTCATAACTTTGACAGAAAACTAAATACTTAAAAAAAAGAAGCTCAACCATTTTTTCAAGATGGCGGCATTTCCACCGTTACTACAGAGGCAAGAAACTTGCATACACACTCGGGGTGTATCCCATACAAGCCCTCAAAACGGCATGGAGTTAAATTAATTTTTATTATCACTAACTATTTCAGGACTTACGGACCGGACTAATATTGTAAACGTAAATAAGTAACTCAAGGATAAAATATAGGAGTGTCATGTATCGGAATTTAAATTTCACATAGCTGACAGATAGAAATATGTAAAATTATTTACCTTTTTGGATTGATCCACCCAAATTTCCTCGTTATCAGGTCCATGGTACATAAGTCCAAAATACCAGGTTTCTTGTATTCCTAAGGATTTACATAATAAATTAAATATCTCTCTTGTAGGCGTTTTAGGAACGGCTTCGAGCGCGGACTCGTGCTGCACTGTTCTCACAACAACTTTCATTTTTAATTTTATTCGACTCACTTTTAACTTATGTAATGGCGAACATGTGGTTGTAAAGAAATAAGTAACTGTATGAGTCAATTAATAAATTGCAGAAAATCTTATCAATTAAACCAATAACAGATTAGATAAAATACAATAATACCTATCTACGTGAGGTTAGGTATATTCCTTCCATTGATATGGGATGAAAACGAGAAAACAGTTATTATTAAAACCATATATGAAAACGTTCTATAGCTGATATTTTACTAAAAATTTATTTCGCTTTCACAGTTCCAGTCGTATTAATTAGCATTCAAATTTCACATTATATAGCTAATTAAATATTTAAATTTTTCAATTTTGAGTGGTTTATATATTAAATCATAAGTATTCTGCAACTTGCCACTCACGAATTTGTTAATGACCGAAACGGGCCGTAGATATATCAAATGATGTACTAATATGAAGTCCAGACAAAAAGAGCTATAAAAAGTATGCATTCTTTTTATGAGAATAAATAGCTCCTTATTAGTTTAAAGGCTGTTCCAGATTATCGAACTGAACAAACTGAGCTCCGAGCCTATCCTTATCTCTACGTACGGACAATTTTCCAAAGATCCGAACAATGATTCATAAACATCCCTGCAATCCATATCTATTTGACCGTGATATATTCAATATATTCAATATATTCTACGTAAATGTTCAATCCTTAAGAAACAAACTTAATGAAATTGACTGTTATCTATTTGATAAAAATTTTCAAATTTTATGTTTTAGTGAGACATGGCTTTATCCTGCAGAAATGGAATGCCTGACCTTGGGAAAATATAATGTTGCTTCATACTTTAGTAGACAGGCGCATAAAGGTGGTGGTACCGTCATTTTAGTAAAAGAAGGTTTGAATTATACTTCATTATCTGCTATAAATAATATGTCAATTGAAACAATAATAGAGGTTAGTGGTGTTATGGTTAGTTCTTTAGATATATATTTAATTAATATCTATAGAGTCCAAGTAGCGATTTTAAAATATTCCTTGAAATACTTGAGCAAATTTTACTAAATATAAATAATAAGAAAAAAACAATAATTATAGGCGATTTCAATGTACTCTTTGAGATTGACTCGGATAAGGAGTCAGGCTACTGCGCTCATTTATGTAACTTGTTGAGTACATTTGGATTTCAAAAAAAGGTAAAAGAAAATACCAGAAAAAATAACTGCATTGATAATGTGTTCATTAATTTTGACATGGAAATGAAAATTTCCACTGTTGATTGTGATTTCTCAGATCATAACGGTATTATTATTAATGTACCTCACTTGAAAGGAAACTATGTACAGGAAATTAAACAAAAAATATATAGGCCGATTACAGAAATAGGTAAGTTTACATTTTATAACCTAGTTGAAAACATTGACTGGACATTTGTTGATGAAAAGGGGGCGGATATTAATTCAAAATTTCAGATATTTTTAGACAGAATACTAGAATGCCATAACATAGCATTTCCGGAAAAAAAAATACACAAATAAACACAATACAAATGGGCCACCCTGATTTAATGATAAATTAAGAAATATGTGAGAACAACTAAAATTTCTTGATTTAATGTATAAACAAAATCCATGTCCTGCGAATAAGACACAAAAAAATGTTTATCGCATGCGTTATAAACTTGAAATAAAGAAGGCAAAAAAAGAAGCAAATGACAAATTGATAAAAAATGCAAGCAACCCTAATAAATGTATGTGGGATATTATAAATAAACAGAGAAATAAAATATGTCAAAATAAAAATAATGTTGACATAAAACCGGATGAATTTAATGAACACTTTGTCACTGCAGCTCAAAAAATTTTAAATGAGCGCACTGTACTTCCTTCAAATGACAATTTAGATCCATATTTAAATTTCAACTATAATAACTTGCCAAATACCGACTTTGAATTTACTGAAGTTACCCATAACGAAATACGAGACATAATCACAAATCTAAAAAGCAAATCCAGTAAAGATGTATATGGTTTGAGTATGAAAGTCATAAAAACTATAAAAAACCTTATAATATATCCTCTAACAAAATTCTTCCAGTTTTTTCAAAAATACTGGAAAAATGCATGTATGATAGATTAATTACATATTTTGAAACAAATGGTCTTTTTCTTGAATGTCAACATGGCTTTCGGAAGAACCGCAGCATTAATAGTGCCATATTGGCCTTTGTTAATAATGTCCTCGACGCATATGAAAATCTCGAATTTAATGATACAATATTCCTAGACCTTAGTAAGGCTTTTGATTGTGTTTCGCATGAAATTTTAATCGAAAAGTTACTAAAATATAAAATCAGTGTAAAGAGTATAAAACTATTAAAATCATATTTATACAATCGCAGTCAAATTGTCAAATTCAATAACATAATGTCAAGTAAAGAAATTTTAAAGACAGGTGTGCCTCAGAGTTCTATATTAGGACCCTTACTCTTTTTGATTTATATTAACGATATGCCCATGTCAAAAAAATTTCTCACATATTTTGTATGCAGACGATCCCACAATTTCCATTAGATCCGATAATTTATATGACGTTGAAGTAAAAAAAAGCGAAATACACTCAAAAACTGAATAATGGCTTAGTTCTAATAATTTGATTTGTAATAAAACCAAATCACAAGGTATGATGTTCACGTTACGCAATTTCGAAATTTCTACTGATGTAATATCTAGCGTAAAATTTTTAGGTGTTTATTTGGATTCTCATTTGAGATGGAATATACACATTGATAATATCTGTCGAAAACTGAGTAGTAGAACTTTCGTTATTTGTAACTTATCAGGCACTGTGTCCACAGATACATTGAGGTCAGCCTACTTTGCATTGTGTCATTCAATCATGAGTTATGCTATAATAGTCCGGGGAGATGCTGCGGACTTTGATAAGGTATTTGCTATTCAGAAAATTAATCCGAATTATAGCATGTTTAGGATATACAGAGGATTGTAAAAATGCTTTTATTGAATTTGGCATATTAACATTACCTTCGCTATACGTCTTGGAATGTTTAACATATATTAAAACAAATATAAATAACTACCCTACTTATGTGAACCAACATAACCATAATACAAGAACTAAGGATAACATTATTACCCCAAATTATAGATTAAGTAAGTCACAAAACGGACCAAATTATCTAGCAATTCAAATGTTTAATAAATTACCATTAGACATAAAAAACATCGATAATCTAAAAAAATTTCGAAACGCAATAAAAAATTTTCTCATAGGAAAGGCATTCTACCACTACAGGGAATTTTTGGAATGTGATATTTTGACAATGAATGTATTGTAATATGTTGCAACCCCTTAAAATTTAAAGTTATGTTGGTTACTAAAAAGTAGGCAGACTTCAACAGATCGACTGTCTGAATGTAGTGTATTTGCACTTACTCGAGAAAGAACCTACCAGAAATAAGTTAGTTCTAGAGTGATGACATCTGGAATTATCTAGAGAATGGTGGCGTCATCACAGAACAATCGAGATCTGTCATTTTTGGGTATAAAAGACCGACCGCATTCTCGGCGAGTAGTTCAGAAAGTTCAGAAAGTATAGAAAGTGAGGTTAAGAGTTCAAAGAGAAACAAAGTGATTTTTAGTCAGTAAGGTGTATTTAAATTAACAATAGTATTGTGAAGTATCCAGTAAATATTTAATAAAGTGTGTTAGTGGACATCTCTTGTTATAATTTTTGGAACCCACGGAATTTGAAAGGGGTAGTTTCCTAAGGGTGGAAACACGTCACAATTGGTGTCAGAAAGCGGAATTTTATGACAAGAGGAGCTCCGAAGTTGTGCTGGAGTGTTCGAGAAGTATTCTCGAGGTTTAGTGCTAACACGGAGGACTCATTTACTGGACATTTGTTCGAGGGTTATTTTCGAACAGGAAAATAGTGTTAAGTGCATTTTTGAGACATTGTAGAACATTTTATTAGGACATTAGTGTGATAAGTAAATCCTTTGAACTGAGAAGTGATAGAGACACTGAAAAAGACTCATTTAGTGTGTGAAAATTTCTAGAACTTTTCTATTTGGACATTAGTGGAGATTATTAAATTCTCTGAACTGGATAGTGACAAAAGACTCTGGATAAGACTTTTTCGTGCTATTTCGAGATTTGTCTAGAAAGTTCCATTACCGATATTGACGTGACAGTTAAATTTATTTTATTTTAATTTCATCGTATGCCCGTAACAACAAGAAGTATGGCATCCGATAAACAAATACAGGACTTATTCGAACAATTCCAAAAAATGATGGCGCAGCAACGGCAGGAAGACAAAGAAGAACAGGAGAAAAAACGTCAGGAAGAAAAAGAACAGCAAGAAAGAAGACGTCAAGAGGAGGAAAAACGGCGTCAAGAAGAAAGGGACGAATTAAAGAAAATTATGGAAGATCAGGAAATAAGACGTCAGAAAGAAAAAGAGGATGAAGAAAGAAGACGTCAGGAAGATAAAGAAGAACAAGAGAAAAGACGTCAAGAGGAAGAAAGACGACGTCAAGAGGAGAAGGAAGAACAAGAAAAGCGACGTCGAGAAGAAAAAGAAGAGCAAGAAAGAAGACGTCAAGAAGAGAGAGACGAATTAAAGAAAATGATGGAAAATCTGGAAATAAGACGCCAAGAAGAATAAGAAGAACAAGAAAAACGCCAGGAAGAATTAAGGAAAATTCTGAGGGATCAAATAAAAACACAACAGGACGCAATCATTTCTGCCAATAAAGAACTAAAGAGTGAAATCAAGGAGGAAGTAAGCGAAGTCAAAGGGGAGGTAAATAAAGTTAAAGAAAAAGTAAACAAGTTCGAAGAAGAAGTCAAAGGAGAAATAGACCGGCTTAAACGACAGTTGAGAGATAGAGGAAGCCAGCAGGTGGTATCATCAGGTCAGCAACTAAAACCTCCTTCTTTTGACGGCCAAAGTTCCTGGACGACGTACAAGAGGCAGTTTGAGGCAGCAGCATGTGCGAACAACTGGGATAACGAGGAAAAGGCCATGGCATTAGTTCTGGCGTTAAGGGGCCAGTCCTCAGAGTTGCTTCAGACTATCCCAGTGGATAAACAAAGGGACTTCAAAGTCTTGGACTTGAGATATGGCGACCAACATCTCGCCCAAGTATACCAAGCCCAGCTAAAATCACGAACACAAAAGGCTGGAGAGAGTTTACAGGAATTCGAAGCTGCGATGGAGAGACTGGCACACCTGGCGTATCCGAGTGCACCTAGAGAATTTCAGGAACAATTAGCCGTAGGGGCCTTTTTAGATGGCATAAGGGACGAAGAGGTCAGGCGAGTTCTGAGGCTGACAAGACACCAAAGTAGTAGCGAAGCTTTGGTGCGTGCACTCGAAGTAGAAGCCGCTTACAGGGATACTCCAAGGTCGAGAGTGCGAGCTGTGACTCTCGAAGAATCACAACCAGAAATGAACCAAAACCCCTTGCTGACTGAGATGCAGAAAATATTCACCAAATTATTCAACAAAGTGGATGATCTCAGGGAGCAGAGAAAACAACAAAATAAAGGAAAGCCGAGCGGAGGTATTAAATGTTACAACTGCGGCAAGGTAGGACACATGAAACGAGACTGTCGACAGCAGAACTCGGAGAGTCGAGTAAATGCTGTGAATGTTGAAGAGAAGCAGGAAAACTACACCGGGGGGGTTGTGCTGGCTAGGGAATGCAATGACCCCAGAGAAATAAAGATTTCCCAGCTTCGAGGAATTTCGAATAGTCTATTGTTACAAGGCCATGTGAATGAAAGAAAGTGTTTGTTTACCATCGACACAGGTACTACGTCATCAATAGTACGGCCAGGATTTATATCGGGCATAAAGATTACCAAGAGGCAAAATGAAGAAGTGATCGTCCGGACAGCTACGGGGGACAGGGCTACGGTTCATGGAGAAGTAGACCTGGGTTTGCAGATTGGACAATTAAGGTTCGACCACAGGGTCATCGTGGCTGACATTACGGATGACTTCATTTTGGGATTGGACATTATGGAACAGTATGGATTTATTGTTGACGTAGGAAAGCGAATGTTAAGGATTGGGAACGAACAATTTATTCTGTCAAAAGTGAACGACCAATGCGAGAAAACCAAGCTGTTGACAACGCAGGCAGTCAAAACTCCTGCATTATCCAGAAAACCAGACAAGGAAGATTGCAAGTGCTACCCTCAGGTGAAAAAATTGCCGAACATGGTTAAAGTCAACACTGTCAAGGTCGATCTTCCAGACAGTTGGTCAAAGAAAACTCTGAGGCAAGAGCAATTGCGCGATGTAGAAATCGGACCCATGTTGAGAGCAAAGGAAGGGGGAACGCGACCAGTATGGAAGGATGTTTCCAACAAAGAAGTGGGGCTGAAGGCTTTATGGTCACAATGGGATTCACTTATGGTCGTAGATGGGCTTTTGAGGAGAGCATGGGAAAGCCCAGATGGGAAGCAGGTTGCCATGCGTCTAGTGATTCCCAGGTGTCGTGTACCAGAAGTACTCCAGGAAGCACATAATGAAACGTCCAGCAGACACTTCGGCATAAACAAGACATTGTGTAGAGCACGGGAACAGTTCTATTGGGTTAATAGTCGCCAGGATGTGGAGGCCTGGTGTCGCAGGTGTAAGAATTGTGCTGCCCGTGGGGAACCATTTTCCATGAGCAACTACAGAAATGGAAGTCGAGAACAGCCGAAGAATGACCAAGAGCAGATGAACAAAACTAGTAACCGATTGAAGGCTCGTTATGATCAGAATGCCAGTACAGGGGGATTCAAGGTGGGGGATCTGGTTTGGCTGTACAACCCACAGCGGAAGGAATGGAGATCCCCGAAACTTCAACCTCCTTGGGATGGACCGTATACTGTTATTACCCGAATTAATGATGTCGTTTATCGTATTCAACGAAACAAAAAGTCCAAGATGAAGATCGTACACTTGGATAGACTGGCGAAGTATGTGAAAGAGGCTGAATTGCCTGACCGGGACGTTCAGGCTTAAGGAGGGGGCAGTGTAATAGGTTGCAACCCCTTAAAATTTAAGGTTATGTTGGTTACTAAAAAGTAGGCAGACTTCAACAGATCGACTGTCTGAATGTAGTGTATTTGCACCTACTCGAGAAAGAACCTACCAGAAAGAAGTTAGTTCTAGAGTGATGACATCTGGAATTATCTAGAGAATGGTGGCGTCATCACAGAACAATCGAGATCTGTCATTTTTGGGTATAAAAGACTGACCGCATTCTCGGCGAGTAGTTCAGAAAGTTCAGAAAGTATAGAAAGTGAGGTTAAGAGTTCAAAGAGAAACAAAGTGATTTTTAGTCAGTAAAGTGTATTTAAATTAACAATAGTATTGTGAAGTATCCAGTAAATATTTAATAAAGTGTGTTAGTGGACATCTCTTGTTATAATTTTTGGAACCCACGGAATTTGCAAGGGGTAGTTTCCTAAGGGTGGAAACACGTCACAGTATGTTAGTGTTCATGTTCGTTTGTAAAATTTTGTTATATACACACTTTGTCAACAATATATGTTTTTTTGTTGTTTATTTTTTATATTTATTTGTGATATGTAATTTATGAATTACCTAACCTACTCTAATTGACTTGTGTAAGTACTTTTGTACATTAACACCAATAAATTATTATTATTATTATTATTATTATTATTATTATTATTATTATTATTTCAGGTGTATTAATCGAATAAAACTAAATATTAAAAATAAGATTGTTTGGGGAGGGGACATTTTTTTTTGTAAACATGCAATCAGTATGTTATGAGGAAGTTATACAGTCAAGTTTTGTCCAATTTGGGAGGTGAGCGTTTTTTTTTTTAAATTAATGTGTAATTTTGAAAAATGTGTTTCTGTTTCATATATCTCGGGTTCTACCGAATCAGATACAAAACGCAACACAGAACACAAAATCGAAATGTCTATACAGGGTGTTTAAGTTAACATTCCCACAGCCTATATTTCGGAAACTAAGAAATATATTTTTATTTTGGAAACGGTAATGGATTTCTATGGTTAATGCCTTCTTCAGGAAGTACAATTTACTATTATAACATTATCACCAGAGATGGCGCTACAGTTTAAAAATGTATTTCGATCAAGGAAGGTTTGAAACATATGCCAATCGATTAAGAATTAAATTATAAACAAAATTGTTCTTATTCCAAAAAGTCACCTCTGCAGTAGTTTTTGAGTTATTTTAATTTTGAATCTAACTTTGAAGTATTGTATTTTTTTAATTGCTGTAACTTTTTTAATCTTGATTTTCGGATGTAGGTTCTTAGTAATTTTTTTGCCTGCTATAAGAGAATTATTTACTGGTGGGAAATTTTTTTTAATGGCACTTCCGATTTTACCGGAAATTACTTTAAATTGACAAATTTAAATGGAAAAACAACAAACAAGTTAATTTTATTTTTGAACAGTACATCATGACAACAATATTTAAAATAGATGCTCGAAATTACTTCCGTCTGCTTGAATACACATATCAAAACGATGTAACAATTCTTCATTACATGTCCTTAATAATGTATGTCTATTAATTGCACCAGCGCAAGCGTAGATTTTATTGTATAAATCTGCCATATACTTTACTTTTCAAATATCCCCACAAGAAAAAGTCCAGAGGAGTCAAGTCAGGAGAACGCGCGGGCCATCTAACCGGTCCTGAGGTGCCAATCCAGCACCTTGGAAACGTGTCATTCAAATAATTTACAACAATATTAGAGTTGTGGGGTGGGGCGCCATCTTGCTGAAACCAAATTTCAGCTCTGTTGTGGGGAACATTTGGTAAAAGTCTTGGTAACTCATTTTCCAAAAATGTTAAATAACGACACCGGTTAAATTTTCATGTCATAGAAACGGACCTATAATATAACCATTTAAAAAACCACACTATGCATTTACGCTGAACACAGTTTGGTTTCTTATTCGAATCATCCATCTTGGGTTGTTTTCTGACCAATATCTACAGTTATGTTTTGTAATTGTGGCGTTATTATGAAATTTACTTTCGTCACTCCATAGTACATTTTTAAGGAAATTACAATTTCTTTCATAAAGAACAGAAAACTCAGCAAGAAAAGTTAAGCGACGATCATAGTCCGTAGGCAGTAAATGATGTAATACGTGTGGTTTATATGGAAAGTACTTATTTTCTTTTAAGATTCTTTAGAACGACGATAGTGATACATTGGTGGAGGCTCTTATTTGTCGCAATAATGAGTGGGGATCATTTTAAAACTAAAGGCGTGTTCTCCTGGGTTCTTGCTGTTCGTATTCTTTCACGTTTCAACTTTTTAAAACTACCATATTGCAATCAGTTGTTACACAAATTGGAAAAAGTCTTGCGATCGGGTTGTGGTCTGTTTGGAAATTGTAATTGATACATACGTTTGGCTGCTTTTGCATTTTTATTGCATTTTCCCCAAATTAATAACATATTAACTTTGTCAACATTGGTGTGGGCCATATTTTGGACAAATTTTACAAATGTATTCTTAAAATGACACACGCAAACGAAAATTAAACTTCTGACTGTTAATAAATAAACAATTACAAATTATTCAATTATTAGTAAGGAATCTAGACGCAAAAAGACGCGTCTAAAATGCCGAACCCTGAACTCGCGGGTATAAAATTAAAAAGATGTGGATATTATCCAGAATTTTATGCCAAATTCGATTCCACAGGGCGCGATGTCGGCCAAGATTGCGAAATTGCAAAAAAATAATAATTTCGAAACAAATTTGGAACTTAAATATTTCATTTTGTTTCGTTTTCATTGCATTTACGAGATTATTTATAAAGATTTTTTAATAATTCTTATATCAATCGAAAGCTTAACGTTTGTAGTTTCATACAAGTGTAATAGAGAGACATTATTTTCATTATAAACAACACTATAAATTGTTTAAACAATATGTGCTCGGAAAGTGTAGTGTAATTTTCAGCATCGAGGTACTTTTGTTATTATTGCAGATAGATGTGTAGTTAGTTATTCGAGACGAAATACGTAGAATAGACCAACAAACATTTTTTATTAAAACAATTTTTTAATTCGCTGAATAATTTAGGAGATATGATTTTTTTTAAATGGAGCACATCGTTTTGGTCTACCGCGCACGCGGTCTTGTCTCTGTAGGCTATTTACACATGATTTCGAGGCTGTTATAATAAAAGTATTTATTATTAGTAATTATTACGTACAGTGCTCGTCACAATAATTTTGCCACCTATGACAAGTTTTACTTCCACATCCAGTGGAAGTATAGTAACGACAAAAAAATTTTAAAAAATTTTTATTGTCCAAATAGCCTTAAAATGTTATGAAACGTCGAGATTTTAAGTTTGAGCGAAAAAAAAATTTCTGTCTGTCGGTCTGTCTGTAACTTTTTTTGTGCGCACGTTTACTCTGGAACCGTTCAAGATATTGACTTGAAATTTGGTACACGTATGTACTTTAACGAGATCTGGAACTAGATTATATTTTCATCTTGTTCCGTCAAAGGGTTGGGGGGTAAATTGGGGTAAATGGGGGTAAATAGGTAAATCAAGCCGGTAAGAGTCCATAAAATTGGTATTTAGTGTATATAAAAGAACTTAAAGTCTCAAAAAATTTTTTGACATTAGCCACCCCCATTACTACCCCCACCTCATTATTAAAGGGGGTGTCCACCGCCACCCTCACCCCCCCCCCCCCCCACCCCACTCTGCCACCACCCCCAACCCCCACTACCGATGTGGCATATCGTTTTATAGGTTTTTGGGGTAGGCGATTTCAAATATCGTGTTATTAAAGTTTCTTCGAGTAGTATGGATGCGCAGTGGCTTTCCTCGAGTACCATCGATGCGCAGTAGGTTACCTCTAGTAGTATGGATGCGCAGTAAGTTTCCTCGAGTATTTTGGATGCGCAGTGGCTTTCCTCGAGTACCATTTATGCGCAGTAGGTTACCTCTAGTAGTATGGATGCGCAGTAAGTTTCCTCGAGTATTTTGGATGCGCAGTGGCTTTTCTGGAGTACTATAGTTATTAAAGTTCCTTCGAGTAGCATGGATGCGCAGTGGCTTTCCTCGAGTACCATCGATGCGCAGTAGCTTGCCTCTAGTAGTTTGGATGCGCAGTAGGTTTCCTCGAGTATTTTGGATGCGCAGTGGCTTTTCTAGAGTACCATAGATGCGCAGTAGATTACTTCAAGTAGTATGTATGCGCAGTGGGTTTCCTCGAGTCAAATGGATGCGAAGTGGGTTATATCAAGTAGTATGGATGCGCAGTAGATTTCCCCGAGTATTATGGATGCGCAGTGGCTTTTCTTGAGTACCATTGATGCACAGTAGGTTACCACGAGTAGTATAGATGCGCAGTAGGTTACCTCAAGTGATATGGATGCGCAGTGGGTTTCCTCGAGTAAAATGGATGTACAGTAGGTTATTTCAAGTAGTATGGATGCGCAGTAGGTTTCCCCGAATGTTGTGGATGCGCAGTGGCTTTTCTTGAGTACCATTGATGCGCAGTAGATTACCACGAGTAGTATAGATGCGCAGTAGGTTATCTCAAGTGATATGGATGCACAGTGGGTTTCCTCGAGTAAAATGGATGCACAGTGGGTTATTGCAAGTAGTATGGATGCGCAGTAGGTTTCCCCGAATGTTATGGATGCGCAGTGGCTTTTCTTGAGTACCATTGATGCGCAGTAGGTTACCACGAGTAGTATAGATGCGCAGTGGGTTTCCTCAAGTAAAATGGATGCGCACTCAATTTCTTCAAGAAGTATGAATGCGTAGTGGCTTTCCTCTAGTAAATTAGGTACACAGTGAGTTACCTCGAGTAATATGGATGCATAGTAGGTTTCATTGAAAAAAATGCTTGAAGTAGAGGCTTTACTTCTCTCGTGTAGTCCACGGCACAGAATGATGTTTTATACCTTTGTCATGCTATTTTCTGCGTATTACTTGCACATCCAGTTGAAGATACTAACGCAAGAAAAATTTTTTAAAATTTTCATTGTACAAATAGACTTAGAATGTCATGAAACGTCAATATGTTAAGTTTGAATAAAATAAATTTGTCTGTCGCGTCGGTCTGTCTGTTAGTCTGGTATCTGTTTGGTGCTCACGATTACTCTGGAACCGTTTAAAATATTGACTTAAATATGGCACACATATGTATTTTAACGAGATCTGGAACTAGATTATATATTGATCTTATTCCGTTGCAGAGTTGAAGGGTAAATTGAGATAAATAGGTAAATCAAGCAATTAAGAGTGCATGAAATTGGTATTTAGTAAATATAAGAGGACCTAAGTTCTCAAAAATGTTTTTGGCAATAGCCACCTCTATTACCACCCCATTATTAAAGGGGGTGAAAAAATATTGTGATTTAGTGTGTGTACAAGAACCAGTCATCAAGAATTTTTTTCACTTCATTCACTCCCACCACCACCACCACCCCACCCCTACTACTGATGGGGCATATCATTTTATGGGTTTTTCTGGTACACGATTTCAAATACTATACCATTAAAGTTCCATAAACAATTATCTCCACTTAGTGGAGTGCATTTTAGTATTTTCGTTGTAAGATATTTAGATAGGAAGTCTGGATGTGGAAGTGGTGATTCCTTAGGCAGCGGTTTTATTTGATTTATCAGTTATATAAATCCGCCATCCTTTACCTCAACACAATTGACATTTTATTCTTATACAGCAGAGGACAATAAATAAAAAAATCTAATAATATACACCAGGAGGAAATGTAGAGAATTTCGAAAAATGCAGGTTGGCAAGATTATTTTGACGGGCACTGTACATTATTTTATTAATTTTTTTCTAAGGTATAAGCAACATTTTTGTAACGTCGTTCATATGAAAGTTCGTACAGATCATAAATAATGCTTACAAACAGAACAAATTATCTGTATTTAATTTAAGAACAACTACAATGAAATTAAAATATTTTTCGTCTTGACAACATAATGGTGTATGTATTGTAAATTCTGTGTACATAATACATATGATATAACTAAAATTGGAATATTTGAGGTAAGTCGTTATACATATGATTGATGTTATAATGCTATAATAAAGTATATTGATGTAATAATACTATAGTATGAGTTAAGGTTAAACTAACACCTCTGCATCGGCCTTCACAAAAACAACCTATTATGCACGCCAAACCGGCCTTAGCAAAACTGACCGTATCGCAACCACTTAAGACGTAAGAATATAGAAAAAAATTGCCCAAATACATTTCTGATATATTCTGCGTAGTCGACAGTTTTTGTATTATGCAGTGAATAGGTATATACAGTACACACATCGAATCTGTGTATCTACAACTCATTTATGTTTATTCTAGTAGCATAGTATAGTGCCATCACAAAAATGTCTGTATCAGTAGCTTGTATTATTACCTTTTTGTATTTATCGTTACTATTTAAAAACGAAACGATATCATGCATGTTCTTCGCCTGTCAGACTAGAACTAATAAACAATGCGAACGGCAAATGCACATTGGCAAATTGCGTACCCGAGGTCACGCTTATATTTATTACTATGATGAGTTATGACTACGGCCGCGCGCCCTACATTTAAAAAATCATATCTCCTAAATTATTCAGCGAATTAAAAAATTGTTTTAATAAAAAATGTTCGTTGGTTTATTCTACATATTTCGTCTCAAATAACTACACATCTATCTGCAATAATAACAAAAGTATCTCGATGCCGAAAATTACACTACGCTTTCCGAGCACAAATTGTTTAAACAATTTATAGTGTTGTTTATAATGAAAATAATGTCTCTCTATTACACTTGTATGAAACTACAAACATTAAGCTTTCGATTGATATAAGAATTATTAAAAAATCTTTATAAATAAGCTCGTAAATGCAATGTAAACGAAAGATAATGCGATATTTAAGTTCGAATTTTTTTAAATTTTTTTATTACTTTTTTTGCGATTTCGCAATCTTGGCCGACATCGCGCCCTCTGGAATCGAATTCGGCATAAAATTCTGGATAATATCCATATTTTTTTAATTTTATACCTGCGAGTTCATACCCCATGATCGAATTCGGACCTTTAGATTCTCGACTATATTTTAATTTAAACTCAATTTATAGTAATTTCCGGTAAAATTGGAAGTGCTATTAAAAAAAATTTCCCAACAGTAAATAATTCTCTTATAGCAGGCAAAAAAGTTACTAGTGATGATCATCTCTAAACCTCTTTATTTTTACACAATGATAAGTATATTTAAAAAAGAAATATAGTGGAAATAAGGACTCGGGATTTTCCCCGAAAAAAAGCAAAATCGTGCTAAAGTTATGAAATCTATTCCTCCCCCCATTTTCGAGGGTTCTGAACACTAATAACGGGGTGAAAAACGTTTTTAGTCATGCGCACTCCCTGAAACGGCTAAAAACCACCTTTTTGCTTATTTCTCATATGATAACTTGGCATCGACTATTTTTGCAGTGATTCCTTATTTTTTCATGGGTATATAACAGCAGATGGTGAAAAGTGATGTCAGGTAGTAGACAGCAACCGCCTTTAGGGGTGGAATCTACCCTATCAGGGAGGTAAAAAAATGTTTCCTTTTTTTCTTGTTAAAGAAGTTTTCGAGGATGCTGATCAAGAAAAAAATGGTTTTATGCTGGTTCGACCCTTACTTCGCCTTTAAACTGTCGGAAACCACCTCTTTCATAATAATAATAATAGTAATTATAGGTAGTGACTTGCTTGATATTAGGGACTCGTACTATCATTTTATTTACTGTTTTCTGGATAAATCTTGTATCCTTTCTTCCATCAATTTCTCTGGAGGTACATCGTGGTCATAAGGTTAGGGTTAGCACGCTGTTAACCTGAGTCCGTCAATTTCTCTGGGGGCGATCAGTGCGTATGCCGCTGATATTAGGGACTCTTACTTATACATTTTATTTGTTTTCGCCACCTTTACTGTTTTCTGGGTAAATCTTGTGTCGCCGAGGTGAACGAATATATCAAATAACGGTTGCTTAGAACCAAAATTTTCAGAAGATGAATTGGTTCCTGATTTATTTTTTTTAGACTATAATTGTAACTGTAAGGGCGGATGTGCGAAAAGATGCGGATGTATAAAATTAGGTTTACGATGTAGCGTTTTTTATAAGACTTGTAAAGGTAAATTTTATGAGAATTGTGTGCCAGAGGATGAAAATGATGAACCAAGCACAAAAACAAAAATAGTTGTGATAATGCTGTGAACGTCTTTAACAAAACGTCTTTAACAAAAAAAAATAATAATAACCGCTACCCAAGGAATCACTACTTCCACATCCGGATTTTCTTTCCAAGTCACTCACAACGAAAAAATTTTGTATGTGGAAATAATTGTTTATGGAACTTTAATAATATAATATTTGAAATCCTCTACCCCAAAAACCCCTAAAACGACACCCCACATCGGTAGTGGGGTGGGAGTGGTGATAGGGAGTGGTAGTGGGGGTGGACAAAGTAAAAAATATTTTGAGGTTTCTGGGTCTTGTACAGACACTAAATCACAATTTTTTTTCATACCCTTTATTAATGGGATGGAGGTGGTAATCGGGGTGGCTAATGCCAATTTTTTTTTGAGACCCTAGTTTCTCTTGTATATACTAAATAAATTTTATGAACTCTTACCTGCTTGTTTACCAATTGACCCCAAATTTACCCCAATTTACCCCCCAACCCTTCGACCGAACAAGATGAAAATATAATCTAGTTCTAGATCTCGTTAAAGTACATATAAGTACCAAATTTCAAGTCAATATCTCAAACGGTTCCAGAGTAAACGTGCGCACAAAGAAAAGTTACAGACCGACAGACAGACAGAAATTTTTTTTCGCTTAAACTTAAAATCTCGACGTTTCATGGCATTCTAAGCCTATTTGAACAATAAAAATTTTTAAAAAATTTTTTGCCGTTACTATATTTCCACTGGATGTGGAAGTAAAAAGAAACAATCTTACAGCCCCTGACAGGGTAGATTCCACCTAAGGGCGGTTGCGGTCTACTGCCTGACATCACCTTTCACCATCTGTTATAGTAAGGAGTCGGAAAGTATGCAAAATTGTGCTCAAGTGTTGAAATCTATTCCTCCCCCCCGTTTCCGAGGGTGCTGAACACGAATAATAGGTAAAAAAAGTTTTTAGTCATGCGCACCCCCTGAAATTGCCAAAAACCACCTCTTCTTGCTTATTTCTCATATAACAGTTTGGCATCGACTATTTTTGCAGGGATTCTTTATTTTCATGGAGATATAACAGATAGTGCAAGGTGATGTTAGGTAGTAGACCGCAACCGCCCTTGGGGGTGAAATCTACCCTGTCAGGGGGTGTAAAATTGCTTCTTTCTTTTTTGTTAAAGACGTTTACTCCCCATTTTCGAGGATGCTGAGCAAGGACAATGGCAACAGTGTATTGTGACAACCTCACAACCTCGGGGGGTTGCTCTCACCCCCCCCCCGGGTGTTTTTTTATTTTTTAATGTGTATATTTAGTGGGAGTGGTTTCAAGGTCACCATTTGTCCATTTTAATCCTCATCAAAAATGAACCTGTCCTCGCAAGAATTTGAAATTCATGTTGCTTAAAACGAGATGTAAGGAAGAGAATACCTTTGTTAAACATTTCTGTTTTTAATAAATCATATATACAGGCCACGATTTTTAGTACAATATAATATTTGTTACAAGACATTAATATAACCTAGGGCGCTTACAAAGAGAATTACATGATCCATATTCCACGAAATCAATGCTATTGCCTCCTTCATCGCACGCGTCGCCCGTTTCCGATTCATAATCGGAAATATACACTTCGGGTATAAAATTTAGAAAGTTTACAGCACTATCATAACTATTATCTGATTTGTCTGTTTCTATGCTTGGTTAATCTTCTTCATCCTCTGACTACAGATACCTCGAGGACACATGATTTACCCAGAAAACAGTAAAGGCGGCAAAAAGAAATAAAATGACAGTACGAGTCCCTAATATCAGCCAAATCACTACCTATTATTATTATTATCATCCAACAGTTTAAGGGTGCGTATAGCGTATAACCATTTTTTCTTGATCAAAGTCCTCGAAAACGGGGAGTAAACGTCTTTAACAAAAAAAAGAAGCAATTTTACATCCCCTGGCAGGGTAGATTTCACCTCTAAGGACGGTTGCGGTCTACTACTTGACATCACCTTTCATCATCTGTTTTATATACTCATGAAAAAACAAAGAATCCCCGCAAATATAGTCGATGACAAGCTGTCATATGAGAAATAAGCAAACAGGGGTAGTTCTGGCCGTTACAGGGGGTGCGCATGACTAAGAACTTTTTTCACCTTGTTATTCGTGTTCAGCACCCTCGAAAATGGGAGGTGGAATAGGTTTTATAACTTTAGCACGATTTTGTATCTCTTCCGACTCCTTACTTCCACTAATACCACTGATTGTGGGTGACTGACTGACTCATCACTGTGTTCTCTGTAACTTTAATCCTAGCAAGCGAAAATTTTGCATGGTGGTTGTTTTTAGGGCCCACGCAAGAATTTTCTGGTCTAGTTTCATAAATTTCTTGCGTGGGCCCTAAAAACAACCACCATGCAAAATCCTAAAGGAGTAAAAATAGCCCTCTAAACATTGAAATAATTAATATCCTAATAACAGTTAGTAAATTAAAAAAACAGCCCACATAACACAGTTTGTACTTAGTATATACTTGTACATAGTAAGTACAAAGTACTTAGTACTTAGTACGTAGTACTTAGCACGTACAAACTGTGTTATGTGGGAAGATCCTGTGGTAAACTAATAAACAGTTTATTGGGGGTTTTTACTGTTGTGTTTGTACATTTGGGCACAATACAGTACTTAAAAACAAAACGTTTTGCTTTAATTTTTCCATCATCAACGGTATTTGCACTATTCATGATACAAGCGGTACTTTTAATCCGCATGACGAATGTGCGGTATTTAAATACAGACTATTAGGCATCTGGGCAAGCGGCTACGTCTCCCGATGCGATAGGAGTGGTTGACGTCACGCAGCTAATACTAACGTGTTGTTGTCCTTGATTAATTTTAAAGCCTATAGAGATCCTATAAATTTATTTTTTTTTTGCATTTCGCTCTAGAATTAAGAGATCTTTCAGAAAATATAATTTTAAAAAAATGCTAAATGAGCCCCTAGTATTTTCGGATTTTTGTGGAAATGTATTTGCAGTCATAGCAATTAAGTGAAACCAATCAGAAATCGTTGTTCCGTGAAGCTAATTCAATAATAATTATATATTTATTTCAGTTTTTTGGAAAGTTGTAATTCATTTTATGAGATAGCAAACAATCTAATCTAATTATGTATTAAAAACAACTAAATCAATTGTGAATATTAAATAAAAAGCTAACCAATTATGTAAAGGTAATAATGAAATTTCTGCCTTCTCCGCTTCATTTCGGTTTGTAATTATGAAATTTTTGTATATATAAGTAATTATGAACTTCCGTATTTAGTTATTAATTCTTGTCATATTTTGTGAAAATTTCGTATAAACTACACAGAAACATTAGATGGTTTCACAGACAATAATAATCGTAGTGCTGAAATAGTTGTATTGTACATTTATTTTATTCAACAAATACATACAGGGTATTCCTTAATGACGTGATGATATTTCAGGGTGTGATTCCCTAGGTCATTTTATGATTTTTTTTAATCGTTATTTTTTTATACCTCAGAAAGTACTTTAGATATTATTTTCAATTTTGGTATATATTAATAGGATAAAAAAACCACATATTTCAATTAGAAAAGTTATTTTATCGCTCCACCAGTGGCGTCGTTGCAAACATATCCTCTGATATTCCTCCATCACTACTTGGCCATTCATATTAGCTTAAACATAGCCCAATAGAAAAAAATATATAAGCTTTGCCACTTGGGGATTAAACTTGTGAAGGGATGTACTTCCAAAAAAAAGAAGTTCCCAAGCAACAAGTGGGAGATTCATCCCTAAAACCTACCCCCAAAGTACAATTCGGTAGTTTTTTGCGTTTTTCTGGAAAATCGTTTGTCCTACAAAAAAAATTATACTTACAAAAAATGTTCCCAGTAAAATTCTACATAAAAAAGTGTTTATTACCTAAATTGTTTAGAACAGAGAAATCATATTGAAGTTAGGAGTTGCATTAACAGAGATTTACGAACATGGTATATAATATATCACTTATAATTCTAGGCAGCGCACAGTGGGGCACAGACCCCAAAATCTGGCAAAAAATCAAAATATGTAATAGAGTTAACACGATCGCTCTTTTGAGCTATGTGTAGCCAACACCTTTACACATAATAAAATGAATAGCAATTGGCCATTACATGATTCATTTCAACGCCCACATCAATCAAAATCAAGTAGTGCAGATAGTGCGTTGTGAATTTTAAAGTTTTATTAGACCTTTGTGCTCGTTTATTTGTTTATTACTGTATTAAAATTCAAGTTTTTTGCTGTGGAGGCTTCAAGTTCAGATATGTATTACATTTTCTAGTACTTATAATTTTGTGATAAGCAGTAATATTTTTGTAAAAGCCAATTTAAAATCGTCAATGTAAAATGTTAATTGTTCTTAATAATAATGAAACATTAGTTTGGTTCCAAGAGCGACCAAGACATTTTTTCTAAATGGGTGTATTCTTTATATATTAAATAAATATATTACGTTTGAAATTTATGCACTATTTTGCACTTTACTTTTAAAATTGAAATTATTTCTAGTCTGAAACGCTTTTTAACAAGTATATAATTATAATATTGGAATGTTTTTTTCGATAATTATAAAACTTTTATGAGTTAGATATTGTAAAATATTTTTCCCATCACTATAGCATTACATAATACTAGTCCGAGAACGAGGGATCTCTACGATGCATTTTAAGGACCCTCTATAACACTCGCGAACAACCACCTAAAAAAAATTGATTCTTATATAAATCGACCTGGCGGATCCGATTTTGGAGTTCGCCAGACAATCCGGAATTGCGAAACTGGTCAAAATCGGCAATTTCCGAAAAATCTTAAATTTTATGGAAATTTTTTAATTTTTACTTATCACCCTATATCTCCCTTAGTTTAAGTCCGATTAAATTGAAATTTTTAGGAGAGCCAACTTTGACCTTTGTTATGATGACCGACATGACAGAATTGCAAAAAAATGTACGTGTCACCAGTAATATTTTTTTTAAAAGTTGGTGACATGAAATTTGTCAAAAATGCAGCAACAAATACTCGATCGAGAAAACTTTTTTGTTTAAATGATTGGGTTGGCTTATACCGCGGCTTTATTTCTCGCCTTTCAGAACGCCCCGCCTGGCAAACAGATTATATATTGACTTAGTAATCAAATTGGAAGCACAAGTTTTAGTAATATTTACAGGATCTTCATTTTGACACGCCATGATTTCAGCCATATTAATCAACGCCAATAAAGTGGTCTTATAAGAAACCTTGATCTGTCCAAGGCAAAAACGGAGCTTTTGGCATTTCGATTACAACAATGGAATTTACTACAAGAAAATGTTAAAGTTTACATGTATCGAAATCGTCAAAAAGATCTTATACCTTTTTTCAAAATGGCTTGGTAGCCTGTAAAGACATTGACGGTTTAATGAGCGCTTTACACATTCCCCATGATCCTAGTGACTGGAGACTTTTTATTGACTCCTCGAAACTTAGTCTAAAAGCTGTGTTACTCCACAATGGAAATAAATTGCCATCAATTCCAATCGCACATGCTGTCCACATGAAGGAAAATTACAGTAACATGAATGTATTGCTACAAACTATAGAATATAACAAGTATAAGTGGTAGATTTGTGCAGACTTAAAAGTGATAGCTATCTTACTTGGTATGCAGCAAGGGTATACCAAATATTGCTGTTTTCTTTGTGAGTGGGACAGTCGAGAGCGATTAGAACATTACAAAAGAAAAATTTGGCCGCCAAGACTGGGTTTTGAACCAGGAGAAAAAAATGTTGCTAACATTCCATTAATTGATTCACAAAAGATAATACTGCTACCACTCCACATCAAACTGGGGCTTATGAAAAACTTAGTAAAAGCTATGGAAAAAGGACGTGCTTTCAGTTATTTAAAACAAAAATGTTCCAGACTTAGTAATGCGATAATTAAAGAGGGAATTTTTGTGGGTTCTCAAATCAAGAACCTTTTCAAAGATGCTGAATTTGACAACATTCTAGAAGGTAATGAAAAGGCTGCTTTCCTTTAAAATGGTAGCAACACACTTTCTCGGTAACAAAAGAGCAGAAAACTATAGAGACCTTGTTGGGAATCTTCTTTCTTGCTACCGGAAATTAGGATGCAATATGTCATTAAAAATCCACTTTCTACATTCACACCTAGATTACTTCCCAGAAAACTGTGGTGCATTAAGTGATGAGCATGGAGAGAGATTCCACCAGGATATTCAAAATATGGAAAAAAAATATATCAGGGCAAATGGCTACTGTTGGAGATGTATAGAGATGTATAGAGATGCTCCAGAAGTAACTTATAAGAGACGGGCTAAGAAGCGCAAGAAGAATAATTATTTTCTGATTAAAGGGCTTATATTCTAATTAAATATATAGTATATAACTTGTATTTGAAATATATATCAAAATGGCAAATATTTTTTCGCATGATGTAATTAATTGCTTTTTTTTATTAAAATTATACCATAATATGTAAGTTAGGTCAGTTATTACAATTCTTAGAGCCAACAATTTTTTTTATGACTATGTTAGACATAGCTGGGACCAAAACAATGCAAATAAGTGGTTTTGGTTAACGATACAAAATAAAAGTTAAAATTTGTAGGTGTGTGATCGTTATTTGCAGCCTCAACTTTCAATATATTTATAAAATTGTCATTGCTTTAAAGTTTCAGCTGTATTTTACTTTTGCACTTGGAAATAGACCTGCATATAAACTTACAAATTTAATCTTATTTCTTTCGAGTTTGCTGAAACTTTCCAGCCAAAGAACAATTTAAAAGTACAAAAATAAATAAGATGCGACATTGTAGCAAACTTTTGCAACTTTCAATGTCCAGTGGGTTGATTTCATAGAAACAGAGCGACTAAGCCAATCCAAAGTAATGATAGCACATACATAAAAAAAAAGAAAAAGAACATACATACGGGTCGAATTGGGAACCTCCTACTTTTTTAAATTTTTTGTAGTCGATTAAAGATAGTTAACTTTTTAGACGATAGCCAAAAAAAAATTAATATTCTGTATTAATATAATATAGTAGAGTAAAATCTGGAAGTAAAGTCGCTTAGTTTTCGAGAAAAAAAAAACCGGCGTAGAACCAAACCAGACTTAGTGGGATTCTTTAGTAAGATAATCGTGTATACGAAATCGTTTTTTACGACATTTTTCGGTGGTCGAGAACTTTTTTATTTCGGAAAAACTCAAAAAATAGATTTTTAATGAAATATGTTTTTTAACGTCTCCACCGCTATATCTCTGAAAATATTTGTGCTATCAAGCTATTTTTTTTTTAGATTAAAGTAGACACAATAGCGCTTCGAAAAACGTCCCACGTGAACCCGATTTATTTTTTTTATGTTGGTAAAATAATAGGAAACTCAAACTTGTTATTTTCAGTAGCGTAATTTTAGGCAATCGAGAAAAAAGTTTATTTATGAAAATTTGTATATACATGCTGCGTACAAATTGAAGCCAATAGTTGAAAAAAGTTTTTAGGATAAAAATTTTTCATGTCCCGTTCATAGTATTGAGTCAGCGATTTTTTTTAACGGGCCAAAGTCATATTCTTGCGCGCTCGGCTGTAGCAAGCCTGCCGACTGCAACGATCTGACGATCCCGGTCGGGGTGTATATAATAGTTTAACTTATATCAATAGGTACAAAACCAGTAGTGATCAAAAGCATCTAGGGGATCAATATTATTGTTCGATATTTCATATATTGTACAGCAGTATTGATCATATGTTGTTAATATTAAGAAATTGTATAATAAATATCAAATAGACTCCTTTTAATAATAAAGGCAGGTGGTAGTAGTACAGTACCTAGAGGTAAAAAATATGCAAAACTTCGAAGTAATGTCATATTGAACGGATTTCGTTCATTTTTGGCAGTATAATAGTAAATCTTTCACAGAAAAGTTTCTATATTAAGCGGGGGCCTGTTAATTTATAGGGGGTGGATTCCAGTGCCACCCCCTTTGAGGGGGTGGCACTTAAATCAAATTTTAAGAAGAAAAGGTTCTATGCAATTTTTCATATAAATTAATAGTTTTTAAGTTATAACGACTTGCGATTTTAGCTTAAAAAAGGTATTTCTAAACGGCTTTCGTCAAGTATCTCAAAAAGTATTACTTTATCGAAAAAATGTTATAGACCAATTACAGAAAGTACAAACTGGGAATTAATTATATTTTTTATTTATTGATGTAGGATTAACAATTTCGGAGATATTTAAGTTTACATTTGGCATCCAAGTGTTCGTAAGATAACTATTTAGAGTGAGAGTTAAATATCTCAGAAACTGTGACACCTACGCCAAGGATACTAATAGATACAACAATAGGTTATTAATTAAGCTCTTAACTATTTTTTTATTTGTTTATGTAGCATAAAAAACAAAGAAGTTATGACCGAAGCAATGTCCGTCTACACATTATTTTAATAACAACGTCGCTATTTTGCTACTGCAATTAGCCAGTAATTAAAAAAAAATTAATTTCAAACACGGTTTCTCATTAATATGCAGAATGACGCAGTTGCTCAAATTTTTTGGTTCGTATACAGCACTTGCTTTAGAAAAAATACAGTTTAAACTATAAAGGTATTTTCGATAAAACGCATTTTTTTTCCTATTCCAAATATCTCAATAAATATTAGTTTTGTTCAAAAATGTGTAGAGACCAAAAATAAAACTCATAAACTAATAATGAATTTCGCTTGTTTATTTATTTACATAGATTTAATAGTTTTGGAGATATGAGTTTACAAATGGCATCCGAACGTTCATAAGACGAAAAATGCAGTTTAAATGTTAAATATTTCAGAAATTGTGACGCATGCTAAGAAAGGAAATTAAAGACAATTAATTGCGCTTTCAAATTATTTTTTACTCGTTTTGTTACTCTAATTACCCAATAATTTAAAAAAATCATCTCAAATACAGTTTTTCGTTAAAATGTACCTAAATGCTTAAATTCTTTTTTGGTCATTTAAAGCACTTGCTTTAGAAAAAAATGCATTTTAAAACTTTAAAGGTAATTTCGAAACCCTTGGATACCAAATATAAACTTAAATATTTCCGAAATTATTAATCCTACATCAATAAACAAAAAATATAATTAATTCCCAGTTTGTAGGGTGCTTTCTGTAATTGGTCTATAACATTTTTTCGATAAAGTAATACTTTTCGAGATACTTGACGAAAGCCGTTTGAAAATACCTGTTTTAAAAGCTTTTATTTTAAGCTAAAATCGCAATTTTAAAAACTAACTAAAAACTATCAATTTATGTGAAAAATTGCATGGAACCTTTCCTTCTTAAAATTTGATTCTATTTCAGCTCCAATAAATATATATATTTTTTAAGTGCCACCCCCTGAGAGGGGGTGGCACATTTTTTCTGAATGATATCTAATTTTTTAGATGACAGTAAGCAACTCCACCCCAACCTAGAATGCCATATATTAATCTATATTCAACTAACGCTACGCCACTAATCTGACCAACCCTGCATGCGAGATGTATTAATTGCGTCCCAATGTCGCGTTTAGCGCTGATCAAAAAAATCGCTGTTGCCAAACGGTACACTTTAGGAAAAAACATATTGTTTCAAAAACTTTTGTGATTATTAGGCTTTATTTTCTTCCCTGCATGTATGCAAATATTTTCAAAAATAAAAAAGTTTATCGATTGGTGAAGATTTCAATACACAAAATATGTATTTTTAGTTTATTTGATTTTTAAAGAAATGAAAGTGTGAATTGTGCCCAAACCGTTTATATTAGTAAAAGCGCTACAGTGTGTGCTTTAATTTGATACAAAACAATTTTCGGTACCTTTAATAGTTTTAAAGATATGGCGGTGGAAACAAAAAAAACCAATTTTCTTTAAAAATACATTTTTTTCACTTTTTATTGATTTAAAAAGTTCGAGACCACAAAAAATTGTCGTAAAATATGATTTCATATGCCCGGTGACATACTCAAAGGAACCTAATATGTTTGACCTGGTTCTACGACAAAAAAAAAAAACGACACGATAGACTTACGAAATCGCTGCTCTAATAATCATTATATTAATAGGTAGATAGGTATTCCTCCTATTTTACGCATCCATGAGCCATGTAATAAAAAATTATTATTTGTATCTATATCTACGTAATGAACTGTTTATTTTAGAAAAGTGTCTAAAGCGTTACTAATAATAAACGTTACACAATTACTTTATCTTACACAATAGTAATCTTAATCCATTTAATCATTCATATAGTTATGGAATCAATAAAATTTAAGCTTTATTTAAAATTGGGCTAGTGTAATAAAATATATTGTAAGAAAAATTAGCATGAAATATAACAATTAAATTATTGGAACAAATAGTTGAATCCAAATGCCAGAGAATGGCATCAATTTAACTGACAGGTAACAAATAGGCAGCTATTCCTGATATTCTTGTTTCTAATATTTAATAGACAAGAAAATACTCGTTCAGTTGATATGTAAAGTCTTATTTAATTTCATGACTGTACGCTGTTTAGAAATCTCTACTCCTTATCAGCACATCGTATCAAAAGTAATGCAATCTGAACGGGAATAAATCTGGAACAAAATTCGAGTATTATTTGCATTCTTAAAACAATTAAACCTACCAGTTAAACCAGACATGTATATTTATTATGTACATATATAGCTATTTTACTTCAACTTGCGATGATAACAATAAATCATCAACGAAATCATTTGTTTAGGGTACTTATAAATGACATCAGTTTTAATCATATTGCTACAATTTATCTACTGGTATTTCTCTAGTGATGTCACAACCATTTGAAAACAATCTATAATGGCGCCACGATAGTATTCCTAGGGAATTCCGCTTATTTACGTAACATCAAGTTTTTAAGCTGACTCTTGATTGTCACTGTCACTATATTCTAACTCGTTGAGAAGAAGGAAGTTACTACTCAGCTACAAATACTGTTTTGTGTTCGTTGTTGATGTGTATTTTGTATTAACTAATTGGTAGACCTGGCCTGGCCTATAATAAAGATATAACTACTAGTAATTAGTAATTTTTGCACCATGACATTTTGTCACAAATACTGAGTGGGGCAATAGTGCGTCGGACTCCCATATCTCGAGTTCTACGGTACCTAGAAATAAAAAAAAATACAAGTAAACTAGATGAAAACGTCTATAACCGAAAATTATTTTTGAACATACAGGGCGAGCCAAGACGAAATTACAGGATCAAGTGCCTATTCATTCCTATATTATTATTGACTATCTCCCAACCACTTGGATGTAATGAATTTTTTTGTTGACATAATGCCAGTGGCGTCCTGGCAAATTTTAGTTGGGTCCGCGATTTGGGCTTAGGGGGCCAAATTTTTTTCTTTGCAATGAGGAGAATTTTAAAGTTCAAACTGATATTTTTCGTATCGCCTACCGTATTTTTTTCAGGCAAGGCAAGAGAGTAAAGCCAAAGGAGTGCAAGCTATTTCCTCGTACTGTACTCATGACGCTCATGCCTTCCAGTTAATATTATTTATTGTTAAAAAATGTTATATTACTGAGAAAATTGAAATACCTAATTCATATATTAAACAATATTTATTTACATCAAATAAACACATATTCTTTGGATTAAAATACATTAAGTAACAAGCTAAAAACTACATTTTGATATGCCTTTTATCCCTGTTGGGCTCATTCAGTACCTTTTTTTTTTCTTTTTGCATTGACTAAAGTAAAGGCTAACTACATTTTGAAATACAGAAAGGGCATCGGTTATATTGTGGTCATGCATCTTTGTAAATAACTCGTTTATTTTTAATTTTTCGAAAAAACTCTGTTTCAGATTTTTTGTCCAAAAAGGTCCGTGTCTTATACTGGTTATAGAGATTGATCGACGGAATACTTAATTTTCGATTTTTATTAGGAAACTCTTCGGTATTTGTAGAATTTATCAAAAAAATAAAGTTTTCCAGGATTTGTAGATTCGCTTTTGTTTTGTAAAATTTTTCACAAACGTCACCTAATAGGCTTAATCGAGCCCTACATTCCCCATTTTTGAAAATCAAAATCGGACCTTCGGTTCGGGAGTTATCAATATCTTTGGAAAATCATACTCGGCCTTGGAAAAAATACTTGCGGTCAACGGATTCGGGCCGCCAGCAATAGGCTTCATTTGTGGCCGTGTACCTTCGATCTCACCAAGTCTCATCGAAATCGATCAATATCCTGGACAGTTATCGTGCTTCCTAGCCCGATTTCCAGAAAACCAGTTTTTCGCAAAAAAAATCAATTTCCATTTGTTTTTCGACATAGTCTCTGATATACTTATCTGTAGATCGTTGCCAGCGGCACCATCTCTTTTTTGAAATATCTCGATCCGACTGCTCGTTACCGAGTTATTCAATTTTTCCCGACAAACTTGAAACGTCTATATCGGGTACTTCCGGTTTCCGAACGGAGCCGAGCTTCCAGCGTTAAGGTTTTCTAAAGGCCTCCTATCAACCATTCAAGTTTCATCGAAATCCGAAGACGGATTAGGGGGGCTGAGCGTGACAGACAGACCGACTGACCGACGGACGGAATATTCTAAATTCGCTCTCGAGTCGACAGATATGACTTTCATTTCGATCCGACGTTTTTTTCGGATTTCGATGGTCCACTGGAAAAATGCAAAACCTATACTACATTTTTTTTCAAAATGTAGTAACAAGCTAAAAACTACATTTTGATATGCTTTTTATCCCTGTTGGGCTGATTCAGTACCTTTTTTTTTCTTTTTGCATTGACTAAAGTAAAGGCTAACTACATTTTGAAATACAGAAAGGGCATCGGTTATATTGTGGTCATGCATCTTTATAAATAATTCGTTTATTTTTAATTTTTCGAAAAAACTTGTCCAAAAAGGTCCGTGCCTTATACTGGTTATAGAGATGGATCGACGGAATACTTAATTTTCGATTTTTATTAGGAAACTCTTCGGTATTTGTAGAATTTATCAAAAAAATCAAGTTTTCCAGGATTTGTAGATTCGCTTTTATTTTGTAAAATTTTTCATAAACGTCACCTAATAGGCTTAATCGAGCCCTACATTCTCCATTTTTGAAAATCAAAATCGGACCTTCGGTTCGGGAGTTATCAATATCTTTGTAAAATCATACTCGGCTTGGAAAAAATACTTGCGGTCAACGGATTCGGGCCGCCAGCAACAGGCTTCATTTGTGGCCGTGTACCTTCGATCCCACCAAGTCTCATCGAAATCGATCAATATCCTGGACAGTTATCGTGCTTCCTAGCCCGATTCCGAGAAAACCAGTTTTTTGCAAAAAAATTCAATTTCCATTTGTTTTTCGACATTGTCTCCGGTATACTTATCTGTAGATTGTTGTTAGCGGCACCATTTCTTTTTTAAAATATCTCGATCCGACCGCCCGTTACCGAGTTATTCAATTTTTCCCGAAAAACTTGACGTCTATATCGGGTACTTCCGGTTTCCGAACGGAGCCGAGCTACCAGCGTTAAGGTTTTCTAAAGGCCTCCTATTAACCACCCAAGTTTCATCGAAATCCGAAAACGGATTAGGTGGGCTGAGCGTGACAGACCGACAGACCAGCTGACCGACGGACGGAATTTTCTAAATTCGCTTTCGAGTCGATAGATATGACTTTCATTTCGATCCGACGTTTTTTTCGGTCGACTGGAAAAATGCAAAACCTATACTACATTTTTTCAAAATGTAGTAACAAGTAATAAATTAAAAAATTTGAAGAAACAAAATATGAATAATTCAATAATTCATTTCATAAAACAAATAAAAATCACATTTCTCATCGTGATCTTAATGTACCATGAAAACCTACAATATGAGCCGTCGTACACATTTCTTGGTTTTGATGGCAGGATTTCACAAGGGTGCAAAGTTTTAGCAACAATTGCCTATTTGATCCGTTTTAATGATCATTTTGATTTGAAAGGAGAGGTATCGATAAGCTAAGAAAATTGACCCCAATATATGACAAAAAATTTAACTATATATATTTTTTTATATTTCTCATTATTTTAGTAAAATATAGGGCACTAACTTAACGCTACAATAAATTAAAACTAAAAATGACTACGTTTTCTTCACGAGAAAAATCGGCAAACTGAGATCAAAATGGCTTTTTTTGGAAAATTGTACCTCTTTTTTACTCTATCGAGGTTTTTTTAGACATGAGCGCATTTTTTTAACATGGTGATTTTTTTACATGTTGTTCTTTAGACGTCAACAAATATAAAAATACAAAAATTAAACTGCTAAAAAAATGCGCTCATATCTAAAAAAACTCGATATGGTAAAAAGAGGGTACAATTTTCCAAAAAAAGCCATTTTGACCTCAGTTTGTCGATTTTTCTCGTAAAGAAAATGTAGTCATTTTTACTTTTAATTTATTGTAGCGTTAAGTTAGTGTCCTGTATTTTACTAAAATAATGAGAAATATAAAAAAAATGTAGTTAAATTTTTTGTCCTATTGGGGTCCATTTTCTTAACTTATCGATACTCCTCCTTTTAAGTGATGATTGTATTTATAAGAGCTATATTTCTCCAAAGTTTCATTAAATATTACCCATTATTTTTTAAAGAACTATGATTTGTTTCGAAATGCATAGTTTTCCAATATTCTTTTTTTTTTAATAATAATAACAATTGGAATGAATTATAGTTTATGTACTTTTACCTACGATCACTACTGTAAATAGTAAAAAACACACTACCTACCATCTATGTAAGTTGAATTTTACATATTGTAAACAAAACGCACTGTAAACAAATCGCACGGTAAACAAAACGCACGGGACACGCAATTATATGTGGCTTACATCGCTAACGCGGGGTTTAAAAAAACAAATGTGCCTAATTTTCAAACGCTGTCAAAACTGACATAATATTTGTTGAATAATATTGTTGGCTAGTAAACTAAATCTAGATTTTACTAAACAAATAAATAAATATGATCGTAGGTAAAGTAAAGTACATAATTCGAGATGTAAAGCAATTGCGCACTCATGGAAATACGCACTCGCCGCTAAGCGGCATCGTGCGAAACTTTTCCATTCGTGCGTAATATGCTTCTTACAACACTCATTACGTAATATGCTATTATTGTACAGCTCACAACGAACATTTTCTTTCTCTTTGTTGTTTTCCACAGGACTTATAGATTTCGAGATATTCAAAGAAAACCGATGGAAAACGCGATCTAAAAAATTACATTGTTTAAATAAACAATACGCCGACCTCGCAGAAACTGCAAAACTGAACTATGAACTTAAGTTCATCCCTTGAACACGTTAAAATAAAAAAATTGCCCTGACCAGACAATTCACATTGCGAATTTTCGAGTCCTAATTTGATTCCACTAAAATTTTTCGATTATTCATTGCCATTAATGGAATGGGGGGGTCCTAAAGGATCTAGGGCTCAGTCCGCGTTTGTGGACTCGCGGACCTAGCCAGGACGCCACTGAATAATGCCATCTGCAGATGCATATTAAAAAAATCACCAAAGTCACAATTATGGGTTTTAAGAAAAACTTATGTGAATACTAGTTACGAGACATCTAATTAATATTCTTTTTTTCATTTTTACTTCCTAAAAATGTACAGGGAAGCAAAAAATTATTTTTAAATTAAGCAATTTTTAAATTGAATTATCTCAATTTTTTCAAATGGAACACTGTATATTTTTCGATGATGTGATGTAGAAATGGGAAACAAACATTTTTTGTAAGTACTTCCCTATGGACAATTTCAACCAGTTTCGTTTTATTCAGCAATAAGTACAAAATTCAAGAATAAACTTAAAAAATAGAGGTTACTCAAATAATTCATTAGAAAAAATCATAATAAATGCTCCTCATGTTGCCCATTTCGATTGAGAGACATCTTTATGCAATTTTGAAATGAGGCCATTTAGTGGAACCATTTCTTCTAATCCATTGACGTGGGGAAATAGAATTATTTACGTAACATCAAGTTTTTAAGCTGATTCTTGATTGTCACTGTGACTTTTGTTTTGGTAGTGTCGGACCGAAATTGTTTGCTTGCTACTAGAATTTATAAGCAAAGATATCCTGAAATCCTGATGTTAGCAGCTTCCAAAACCTTCTCGATAGATTTGCGGAAACTGGAAATGTCGAATATAAAAAAAGTGAAAGAATAAAACGTGTTGTGAATGAAGAAAATGAGCTTTCTATGGTGCTGGCAATGGTTGAGAATCCCCATATTAGTCAGAGAGAAGTAAGCTCGTTAGCAGGAATAAGTAGACGGTCTGGTCTGTTGATCGAATCTTAAAAACAAATAAGTTTCATGCATACCATATTCAAATGCACCAGAAATTATCTGATTACGATTTTCAAAGGCGTCTACAGTAGGGTGGCCCATCTCTATAGGGGGTGAATTTTTTTTGTGTATTTTTTAAGTCTCACCCCACGAAAATATACTATTATACTAGGAATAATTTATGTCAAAGTTTCAGATAATTCGGTGAACGGTAACCCGTGCCGCATTCAGGTAGAAATTTGTAGATAAGATTTTATTACGGTAATACACTTAAATTTTACTTAAAATACAAATATCTACCTCTTTTCTCATAATGTTTTATTGGTGTAATTATTTCCTAGAAATTATTTGTTTTGGAAGTTTGGAAATATAATGCACCTACGGTAGGTTTTTATGTCAGTTTGCAATTGTGTTTTACAGTGGTGACATTATAAGTTCTAGCATACGTTCCTTTTTGAAAAAACATTTAACGATGGCTGATGTTAGATCCTTACGAAAGGATACTTTCATTTACTTAGTTGGACACTATTCGTCACAAATCATTGGCAATAAATTGCCGTCTAATAGACAAGTATTACAAGTGCTCTTTTATAACATTCGTGAAGTGAAGCTAAGTGTACATGAAAGTGCTAAATTAACAATAAAAGAGGTGTCAGTTTTTTGGGATAAAGCTCGCATTCCGACACGTCAGGATTTTCATTGTGTTAAACAACTAGATAAACTTTATGCAGAGTGGAGGAACTTACAAAAATCGGCTAAAAGGGCCAGTGCGGGAGGTAAGGAAAAAAATTTTTCTGCAACTGGATCTAGAGTGATTTCCGATATAGTTGATGACAACTGATCTCCTTCAAACCATTTGTACATAAATTTATTATCTATTTCCTTCCAACCGTATTCATTTGGTACAACTTCACTTGGAATTTTGCAGTGCGCATGAGCCCAGAGATTCGATATATAAAAAGTTCGCAATAAATGCTGCCTTAACTCTGATTGGTATTTTTCGTGAAATGTATAGAATAAATCATTTTTTAATGAAGTTTCAAGCTTGCTGAATTGACTTGAATTTTTACGTATCGTCCGAACATTCATCCGAGCAGCGGACGTACTTTCCACCGCTATTTCAGCAGCTGAATATTTTTTTTTATCATGTTACAATCTAATAAAATACTGTAAAGAATTTCAAGTCTGCTGGTATTATTTTATTTTCATAAATTTATAACGCGTGGGAGGCTTTCCAGCATCTGCCTCCCCGCGGACGCATCAGCTGACCTCGGTTTCGTGTATGTACACGTAATAAACTATCATTTCAGAGAAAACTAGCCATGCTGAAATGACTAGCTCCAAAATGTCGCTACCTCCCGGACTATAATGCGTAGTGCAATAATTGCTTGTCTGTATCCTGAAAGACAACACCGCTGCAGGCAATATTTCTCATTTTTAGAGAGCAAATTTAGACAAGAAGAAAATCCCGACATCCAGAATTTTGTTATCGATGAAGTAACAGATCGATGTATTGGGTCGTGTTGAATTGACTTCTGCTGTTTCGGTCAGAGAAATAGGACACGAACTGGATATAAGTCGTGAATCAGCTAGAAATTTTTTTAAAAAGCATGGATTTTGTTCATTCATATAAATATCAGCTGCATCAACATTTATATGAAGATCATGCTGTTCGAAGGCTAGATTACTTCGACTGGTTGCTTCACAATTATTATAATGAAGACCAGAATTCCATGAAATCTATCTTTTTCCCTGATGAGTCGCGATTCACGAACAATGGTATGTTTAATATACAGAATACTATATATTGGGATATTTAATAAGTTAGGACAACTTTCAGGAAATATTTGAAATTTGTGGGCAGGAATAATTGAAAATTGAATTATCAGACCAATACTTTTTCAAGCACGTCTAAATGCCACATTCTGACGTATTATATCATCATAAATGACATAATAAAATAATAGAAAAATGGTCAACGATATTCAAATTTTCTACAAAATGAGATTGAAGGATTTATTGATGAATTGCTCCTCGGGATTTTGAAGAGACTATACTTTCAACAAGATGCTCCTCCTCACAGTGCTGCCAGGTCCTAAACCATTTGACAGATAGATTTGATGAACATTAACAAAATCATCTGCCTTGAAAGCATCACCAGCAAAATTCCTACTAGGTTGTGCCGAAGACAACTCCTTGTCTGAGAAAACGCTCAATAAATTAGAGCAATACCTCTTAAAGGGTTTACATTTAGAAACATATTTCTTCGTTCCAAGAAAATACGTAACTTTTTGCAGTTCATCGATGAACCTCTTGACGCAACATACTTTGGATGGTATAAACCAAACAAATGGCATCTTAGAGGCTGAGCTAGGTCTTAACACGCGTCCATATCTATTGACTGGGAAAATGGTCTCGGACGATTAGGGGTCGAGTTGATTAGCTCTTTACCCCAATACATCGTTGTAGACGTGGACCGGCCATGTAAGAGAAGGGGCTTGTTTTTTTGTCAGCCCGCTCACAAATGCGAGTGGTGTGGGCGATGTCGTCAGACCTCCTCTGGTTCTGGCTGTTGGGCCCTGACGGCTAGGCCGCCTCTTCTAGCGCTCTTGATCTTCTTTCTTTGCCGTCCCCTTTCTGGGATTTTTTATGGGACATCCTGTGTTCCGGTTAGTCGGTTGGTAGCATGAACTGTGTAGCTCAGGAAGTGCGCGACCCAGACGCTTATTTTAGCGTTTTTGGTAGGCACAGGGCTACGATAAAAGGTCCTAAACGGGTTATTTGCTTGGATCTTCGGGGTCGGGTGTAGGGGTGTTTTGTTATTGTCTCTTCGGTGATATTATGGAGATCGGGCTGAAAGAAATTTCGGGTTAGTGCCTTAACACGATATCCACAGAACTACTATTACAGTGCATATGTATAACCTGTGGTTATAGTTCACTACATATTTATACTACAAATAAAAAAGCTGCAAAAACTGCCCATAAAAATATCTAAATCGGTGCTATTATATACTGACAAGAGTACTACAGAGCTGTACTTCCAATTTTTGCGTATTAGAATGAACAGAGTAATGCTAGAGATTTAAAAATAATATTTTCGACAATAGTGGAAATTTTGCTTTAACAAATTTAGAATATTTTCAACATGTATTATTTTGTAAATCGAAATGATGCTGCAACATTTAATACCTATCGTAACATGTAATAGCTAAATGATTTTATAAACCATAAATTTGAAATCATATAACACCAAAATCATGCCTCTAAGTATATTTTTAGTCACTACTTTATGGTCACCATTTTTAAATATAGTGGTTGTATGGGTTAGATAAATCAGATCGAAAATTTTTGCGAGACTTAGGCACAGTAGTATTACGAATTTTAATCATTTTAATGTATTTCTGATCATTGAAACGATACAGTGGGCTTCGATCTAGATAATTAAATTTTGTTAAAAAAAAGACAGGAAAAACGTCGAGGAAAATGCTGCGCGAACCAGAAACATATTTTAAATTATTATGTATAAAGTTTGCAGAGATAAACAACGTATAAAATTCTCATACATATTTGTTTTTATTTTCAATTTCCTAAATGGCTTAACGGAGGATGAATTGCAAAACTTTGTGAGCTAACAGTTGGGGAAAGTTTCAGTAAGGGTCTCACATACGGAGATTCTCACATTCTAGCATTAAATTTTAAAATATTCCTCTCATATGACTCCTGTAGGACTACATTTTTAACTTACAGTACAATTGAACTGATATTACCACTGAATGATTTGGAAAGATTTCCTATATCGTAGAAATATATTTCAATATTTTATATTACAATATATTAGACATAGAAGTTTTCTAGAAACATATTTTCATATTCTTTTTCCTACTATTCTTCCACCATATTCACCACCCCCACCACCTTATTTTTGTTCCTAGGCCCTGTTGACAATTAATGAGGTAACTGTTGATATCTGTAAACGTAATAAGTAATTAAAACCCAATAAATTTGGTCACGATAAGAATAATATTTATTTTACAACAAAAAAATAATTATCTAAATCCAAAGTAAATACGCACTTTAATATAATTCTATTTGTTAACACATAAACAACATTGTTCAAACTTAGTTACTAATTACATAGCACAGGGACATTTCAGTAACATGGCAAAATATGTAATAACTAGAATTTTCATGATCTGCAGGAAGTTCATGTAATGTCTAAACTCTACATGAAGAGACGTATTTCACCAAGTGTGTACATTACACTTTTAGGAAATAAGAACATTTATAAATAAATTTGCATTTGCTGTACAACTTCTTCACGCGGTGCCAAGGCAAAGTTTATTACAATAATACTCTTAAATAGAACATAGAAAGAACATTATTGATTTTTAACAAAGAAAAATATTTTGCAACGTAAACTTACTCAAATTACAGATTGTGTAATTATTAGGGTGGCCCTTATTTATACTGGACCAAAAAGAAATTATCGAATTCAGTTTGCGGCATCCTCCACAATGATCCCAATTCCTGAAAAAGTAATCCTTTGAAAATCTGAGTCAAGTCGGTTAAGGGGAAAATGTGCCGCAAGCACTCCCAAGATTCTGAATTTCTTGAAATACCCCTCATTATGAAATTGACCTTTACAGCACACAATAGGTACAATATAAAATAGTTTACCAGACCTTTTTCCCAAGAAAGCGGAAGGTCGTTGCTAGAGGGAGTAACAATCATCTGAAAGGGCTTGTTGTGGTACAGAGAGTACGGCTTTAACAGTATCTTGCAAGCTGGAGAAGAACTATTAAGAGTCCAGAAGGGCGAAGGCAATGGCAATTTGCGATTGGTGTCTCTAGAAAGTTACGCTAGCTATATGTTTCGATACCACAGTTACAAATACAGAAGTTTTCAATAACACCTTTTTTCTACCAAAACATTTCATGGAAAGAGACCTGCTGTATCTGGCTTGCCGACACCACATTTAAGAGGTTGGTCCTTAGAGCGGCATTCGAGGTAAAATTTGGAGTAACAAGCGGTCCATTGCTTCCAATTTTTAAACGGTTCCAACAGGATGAATGGCCCCAAACTAAGCAAGGTTTCTTTTGTTTCTGGATGAATTCCATTTAATGGCTTCAAAACGAAGAAATATTTCAGATATTTCCATTTTTATTATTAAAGTTTACTTAGAATATTGGATCTTAGCACCACTGGCAACTTTAGCTTCATATCAAGATTTGTGTTTTTAAAAAGAAACTTTATGAATATAAATCTACGGATCCGGGCTTGTCGCAAGCAACAGTCAACAAATTTAAAAATCATTTAAGGTACCTTGCTCCAGGGACAGTCTTTCTTTCACTCAAGATTGTCGCAAGAAACAAAAACCAAACTGGTGGAAGCGATGCAATTCAGTGAAGATGAAAGCAGTAACAACACAAAGCGGTTTCAGCTGAGTTCTAATGTAACGACACTTTTGAAGAAGATTTTGTTTCCATGACAACTAGAGGGTTTTTTAGTTTCATTTAGTTCAACAATTTCTGAAAGTAGATCCGTCTATGGAGTACAAACAAAAGGTAATTGAAATGTGATTTTGTAAAAAAACTGAAAGTAGTCATGATGTGGCGGAACGGGGTTAAGTTATTCAGCGATTATAATAAAGACAAAAGACGACGAACAAAAACAGTATGGGCTCCAAGTAGTGTCAAATTATAGGAAACGATTCCCCGACTTAAAAAAAGAAACTTTGTCCAAGCAATATGAAAGGGATTGATTTTTTTTTTTTCAATAAAATATATGGTACTTGCTCGGTGTTTTTTGTTATTTTTTTGTAAAATGTGTCGCAAGGAATTGATAAAAAATCGACTCAACCTGAAGGTGCATTAAACCCATTATTTATAGACCAGGCAAATCTCAGTGTAAAATGGGTTTGGCGTGAACTATTTGGGGACAGTTATTTGTTTATTGCAATGGATAGCTCTATTAATGTAGGATAAGTACATAAAGTTGCAAAAAATCCCGACGTGAGCTGAAGCCGCCATTTAGAAAAAATGACCGCCAGAGACATTTTCTTTAAAATCATATATCTTAGTAACCGTTGCTCCGATTTTAGATTTCTTTTTTTTTGTTCAATTCCTCACTTCGCATTTTACAGAAAGTATGATTACATATTTTACGATAAATTAAACGATAAACTTAGGATATTAAAAAATAATTTAAATATTACGGAAATTTAAACTTTTGTAAACTCGATACGTTTGTACTGAAATTTCTAGTCAGTTTTTTATAAAAAAAAAAATTAATAAAAGTTCTAGAGCACACAATTATCTTTCATTTGTTTTTTGGCCGATGTTACTAACTCAAATATTAACGGAGTAATAGTTATTTATATATAAAATTGTAATCATTTTTAATAATGTACATTAAGTTATAAAGGGTGTCCAGTCAGTGTTTTCTCGGAAGATTGTGCAAAACGGCTAACTTTATAAAAAAACTTTCTTAACAAAACTTTCAATGTTTCATCTCTACTACAACTTAAGATTATTTTCAATTATACAAGGTGTCACGAAAACGAGTCACACAAGAAAGTATAATTTTTTTAAATAGAACAGCCTATATTTCCTTAACGCCAGTTAAGCCTCCAAAGGCCCTGTATTACACCCTAAAATATTTTGCCAAGTTATTTTTTTCTATTTTTTTTTGGGCAGTTTACAAACATTTTTGACTGGCATATCTCCGCGATTTATTAATCGTTATTTCTAAAAATGTGGGATGTTGTTTGATAATGATGTATTTACTGAAAAACATTTTTTAAATAAATCTTTAGTATATCGGGTGTCCAAAATATTTGCATACATTTCTTGATATTTAATTATTATTTTTCTCATTATTTTTAAATGGAATGCCTAAGTATACTTTTTTTACATGAATGAATAACACATTTTAATATCTCTTTGTTTCTATTTCAAACGTTTTTTGAGATATGATTATATCAAATAATTTTTGAGTAAATTAAGGAGCTCTTTATTTTAGCATTAAAATCTATATTTTGTGTTACATTTTTTTCAATTTTTTTAAATGGAATGCCTATAATTTTTTTAAATGGATGAGTAACGCTAACAATTTCTCACATTTTGATATCGTACACTTTCTTTTATGAACGGTTCTTGAGCAATAATTTTTTTTCACGATATTGAAACTAGTCTAACAACTGCTCAAAATGTCCAACATTTTGATTCAGGTAACACTGAGGTCTCTTGATGAATGAGCGCCTTACACAGTGTAACATATCAACATTTATACGATTGAAACACCGACGAATCCTTTCCATCATATCTTCTCGAGTCATTGGTTCTACTTTATAAACGTCTGACTTCACAAATCCCCAAAGAAAAAACCCACTAAAGTCAGATCGGGTGACTTAGGCGGCCATGTAATGAGACCTAACATAATTTAATAAAATAATAAATTAGATATTATTTAATAGTTTATTAAAATATTGGACCTCCTCTTTCTATCCACCTTTCAGGAAACTGATTACTAATGACCTGACGAACATTTATTCTAAAATGTGGTGGTGCACCTTCAAGTTGTAATCACATATTATTTGTAATCAGGAATATGCTCGATTGTTTGTGGAAACGTATTTTGCGTAAAATCTAAGAAGACTGCTCCATTCACATTTCCCTCAAAAAAGCGAGGATGAATAACATAATATTAATTCAACTTAACGATAATCTTAAACACGTTAGAGAAATGTTATAGAGTGAAAAACAAACGCAAAACAAAAGACCAAAGCCATACTGGATTTTAATGCTAAAATAAAAAGCACCTCAATTTACGCAAAGCTTATTTGAAATAATCATATCTCAAAAACGGTTTGAAATAAAAATTAAGTGTATAATATTAGAATGTGGGGAATTTTATGCTTTATTCATCCATGTAAAGAAATATAGGCATTCCATTTAAAAAATTTGAGAAAAATAATAATTAAATAACAAGAAATGTAAACAAATATTTTGGACACAAGGTATAATAATAATTTATTTCAAAAATGTTTTTCAGTAAATGCATCATTATCGAATAACACCCTACATTTTTAGAAAAAACAATTAATAAATCTCGGAGATATGGTAGTCAAAAAAAAATGTGTAATTTGCCAAAAAAACAGGAAAAAAATTATAACTTGGCAACGCTGCATCCGATTGGCAAAAAATTTTAGGGTGTAATTCAGGACGTTTATATGCTTAATTGGCGCCAAAAAATTAGAGGGTATTCCATTAAAAAAATTATACATTCTTGTGTAACTCATTTTTGTGACACCTTGTATAATTGAAAATAATTTCACGTTGTAGTAGAGATGAAACATTGAAAGTTTTGTTAAAAAAGTTTTTTTTATAAAGTTACCCGATTTTCACAATCTTCCGAGGAAGCACTAACTGGACACCTTGTTATTTCCAAGAACTCAAGTCTTATTTTCTTCAGTTATCTTCTATTTTATGCCCAAAGATGTAATATCACTTTCGATTGTACATAAAAAGGGGAAGAGAACAAAAAAAAGAAATCTAAAATCAGAGCAATGGTTACTGAGATATGTCCTTCTAAAAGAAACGGTTCTGGCGGCCATTTTTTCTAAATGGTGGCTTCAGCTCACATTGGGATTTTTCGGGACTTTTATATCCTCATTCTACATGAATAAAACTATCCATTTCGATAAATAAATCGCTGTCCCCAGATAGTTCATACTCAAAACTGGATTTGCCTGCACTATTAGAATTCTATTGCCTAAAAGGAGGGCGTTGCGGTGTCCCTTAACGTTATCCGATCGCACGGTCAATAAACGATACGGTTGCATCAATCAGCAGCTTTAGGACGAGAGAGACGCGGGGGGCGGGAAATCGAATGAAAGAGATAGACATATCTGATTTCCGTGCAAAAGACAGAGACAAACATGCTTGTAGTGTCTACAGGTGACGTAGGCTGTAGACCCTACCGGAATCTTTGTCTCTGTCTTCTGCACGGAAATCAGATATGTCTGTCTCTTTCATTCGATTTCCCGCCCCCCGCGTCTCTCTCGTCCTAAAGTTGCTGATTGATGCAACCGTATCGTTTATTGACCGTGATCCGATCGAGCTAATATTTTACACATAGTATATTTTTATGGAATGGAACTATTCTGGGTGGTGCCGCAAAAAAAAATCTAAATTTGAAAAGTAAGGGCCACCCTTGCAATTATATTGGGCTTAATTAATATAGATAATACTGTGGTTATTCATAAAAATAATTCCTTAAAACAATATGGAAGTCGGTTATCTCAGTCTATGGTTGTTTTGATCTGAAAATCCCCTTATTACTTCTGAAACTTTCTATTTCTTCTAGCTTGCTTTGCATTTTCTCTTATTTGGGCAACTTCTGGTGGCTCAGGATTTCTTCTTCTCATGTGCAAGAAATGACCACCCATCGCCATACTTAATAAACATTTACTCATTTTTAAACTTTGAGTAAAAACTACAAAATCTTTCGCTGATTTATCATTCGGTTTTATTATGAATTTCTTTTCAGCGAAACTCATATTTCTTATTTCTGACCATTGGAACGATATAGTAGGCTTCGATCTAGAAAATTAAATGTTATTAACTTATAAGTGACAAGGAAAAGTGATACTAAAAGCAGAAACATAGTTCACATTATTATTTAATTGTATATAAACAGGGGCGTAACACTACCCCCCAACTTTGTCAGACTTGACAAAAGTTGTAAAGTGGTGATATAAGTTGGCAATTTTGATTTTGGTGGAAATTTTTTTTTTTTTTTTCTCCCCCTCGCTCATCAATCTTATTTATTTATTAACAGAGTTAGTGTAGTGCACTCACTTACATATATGTGAATATTGATATATAACTATTAGTCCCCTGCCAAGTGTACAAAAATAGGCTCCCGTGGGCTCCTTGATGATGCAAGTGTGGTAGTAGTCCAAATCTCTTTGTTAAGCCTTGAAGAAACATAATTTCGATGTTGGCACTCTCAAAAATCATGTGCGCGAAAAACAAAATGGCCGCCATCGCAAACGCTTTTTCCAATTTATCTAAGTAACCATTGGGATTACGAAAAAAAGTTTTATAAAAAAAATATTGCTAAATTAATTTTACACAAAAAAGGTTATTATACGTTTTTATGCAGAACTAACCATTTTCTCAGAAACTTAACGGGAGTATGCACCATTGTCTAGCTAAGTACAAACTTGCTCTTGAATCAATACAAGGTATACCTGCCGAAGAAAACGATAATGATCATGCTTCCACCACACCTGCAGTTTTAGAAGAAAATGAGGAGCTACAGGAAAAAGCTGCGATAATAGATGGAATGGCGCTTCTTCACACCTACCACAAACCTAGCACAGTGAAGACATGCCGTGACCTCAATTTAAGCTTCAGCAAATGGATCGGGCAAAAATTCAGCAATTACAGTGAGGTGCATGCTGTTTTCGACTCTTACAAAGAAAACTCGTTGAAGAAAGCTATGAGAGTGATTCGGCAAAAAAGCTCGGATCCAATCTAGCACAAAATCGAACCAGAAACGAAAATTGGAAGTATAGCAATGAATAAATTCTTGTACCACGATAAGACGAAGGATGAACTGACAGAGTTCCTTTCCGGTCAGATTCTTCAATTTGGCGTGACCAATAACAAAAGGTTTGTAATCAGTTGGAGGGACAAAGCAGCTTCATCACATGGCGATGATGTATCCAGTCTTTCAAGTACGCAGGAGGAGGCGGACACAAAGATCATATTACATGCAGTATATTTACCACAGAAAGGACTTAAAACTACTCATGTATTCTCTCCCGATACTGATGTCCTAATTTTGGCACTAAGACGATATCTCCAACTTTCGAAAGAGTTTGCATTTTTCCTTGGCCATGGCATGAAAAGGTTTGTTCAGCTAGGTTCAATTTACAGAGCACTTGGACCTCTGAAAGCCTCTGCACTTCCTGGATTACACGCACTTTCAGGAGCATATGTAACAGGATAATTTGTTGGCAAAGGTAAAATAAAATGGTGGAAAACTTTTATTTCTGCAAGTGATAAGCTGCTAGAAGCTTTGGCTACATTGGGAACTACACTGTCTCTCACAGAAGATGTCAGAGCTAACTTAGAAGCGTTCATTTGTCAGCTGTATATCCCCAAAATAACACTGACCGACATAGGAGCTGTGAGATGGTTGTTATTCACCCAGAAACAATGTCAAGATGAGAACCTTCCTCCAACAAGATCTGCACTGGATCCGGCTTTGCTAAGGGCCCACCTTCAGTGTTTTGAATGGAATCAGGACCTCATTCAGCATCCCAATAACCCACCACCCTCAGATTTTGGATGGAAGGAAGTAGGGAGCACATACGAGCCAGTTGCTTGTACCAAACCTTGTGCTAAAGAACTTATCTTGGAACTTTGTCGCTGCTCATGCTCCCAAAGGCGTTGCTCTTCTCCATGTACATTATCAGTCGAGTGGACTCCAGTGTACCAAAATGTGTAAGTGCGAAGGTAATCTCGACCGATGTGATGATATGGGATAGTGCGAGCAAGGCGATGATGAAGATTTGGATTTAAGTGAGATTTGCATTAAAAGTGACGATGATTTTATTTAAAAATGTCATTGTAGAAGTGAAAAGTATTGCTTGTCTGTACTTTGGCTATATAAATCTGTAACTACTGTATTTCTATAAATTTCTTCATTAAACGTTAAATTTTTCCTTTCCCCTTTTCTGGCCGTGGGTGGGTTCCATCAGCCCAAGAACAGTAGTGTGTAGTGTACTGTTCTTGCCATCAGTCAGCTACACAAATGGGGGAAAGAGAAGGAAGTAAAAAGGAAAATATTAAAATTATATAGGTACTTTTTCTTTCAATTTCCTATGCCTACCTATACTGTAAAAGATAGGGGAGATGGGGGTATTTGTTAATTTATTTATGTTTATAATGTTTTAGTTATAATTATTGTTTCCAGTGTCCCGAGAAATAGTGTCAAATATGTTAATATGCACTGGCAAATCTCTCATCATTAGACATATTAATTTTTATTATTGGAAACTATAAAATGAAACTTTTTGAGAGAACGGTTAGTTCTACATAAAAAAATTGTAATAACCTTTTCTCTGTATAATTGATTTAGCAATATTTTTATATAAAACTTTTTTTCGTAATCCCAACGGTTACTTAGATAAATGAGAAAAAGTGTTTGCGACCGCGGCCATTTTGTTTTTCGCGCGCAGCACTCAAACCGTTGATTGCTTTTCACTCAACGCTCAAACGCACCATTTTTGAGAGTGCCAACATCGAAAGTACATTTCTCCAAGGTCAAACAAAGAGATTGGGACCACTGCCTCACTTGCATCATCAAAGATCCCACGGATGTGCATTTGATAGGGGACTATATGGTTATAAGATAACAAATATTTATTATAAAAAACTATTTTTGAAATCAAAACTAAAATCTTTTGAAATTAAATTATTTTATTTAATAGCATTATATATTTTAATAAGATGCCTCCCCCTAAATTAAGATCTAAAGATAATGAAGATAATTGTGATGTAAATATAACTGAGGCGATCAAAAGTGCATTCAATGATGAGTCTTTTAAATCTGTTATTAAACAAATAGTGCAATGTGAGGTTCATACTCTGAACGAAACTATATCTGCGTTACGCGATGAAGTAAAGGTGTTGCGAGAAAGTAATAAAGACCTCATCCGATTACTAACTAGTGGTGAGTGTTTAAATAAATTAGAATTATCTAAACAAAGCCTGCAAGATACAAATGCTGCGAACTGGCCAACTCTACATTCCATCGATACTAATCCTAAGAAAAAAGATATGGACAAAAAAAAACAAACGGCGATAAGAACTAATTCCAAAAAAATTGCAGATAAACAATCATCTAACCCAAATAATGAAAATATGGAAAATAATAGAAATGAAAATACTGAAAGGCATAATTTGCATACTGAGCGTAAAATTGATAAGACTTACAGACAAAAACAAAAGTCTAAGATTGTCTTCGGATCAGGATCTCAGGACACTACTAAATCTGGATTTTCTGCTGTTATCAGGAAAACTTGGGTTTATGTAGGACGAGCTACCCCAGGAACCAGTAATGAGAATATGCGTGCCCATTTAGCAGAAAAATTTCCGAAGAGAGATTTTATTATTGAGAAGTTGCCGAAATGGAAAAATGGTACAACGGAATCTTTTAAAGTAGGGCTAGACGTTGATCTTTTTGATGACATGTTTGATAGTGACAATTGGCCAACAGGTACATTAATAAAAAAATATAAATTTTTTCGAGGAGACGAATAAACCTCTCGTAAAAAATAACAATAAATCTTATGAATTATATACAAGGTCTATGAACATATGCCACCTTAATGTACAAGGGTTACTAAGTAAATTAAATGAAATAGAATTTTTTATTGAAAGTTCTAATTTAGATATTTTTGGCATTTCTGAACATTTCATTTGTTCTCAAAACATAAGTAACCTTAATTTTCCAAACTATAGATTAATTACTCACTTTTCACGAAATTGTCATATACATGGTGGAACTCTCATTCTAGCAAAAACCTCAATACAGTGTACGCAAGTTGATTTTATAAAAAATCTATCTGAAGAATGTCATGTCGAAATGTGTGCGGTAAGCTTATGTATAAATGGCAGAAAAACTATTCTCATTATTGTGTATAGACCACCAAGTGGTGATATAAAATTATTCTTTAATTTATTAACACAAGCATTAGTTATAGCTAATGAGTCATCGCAATATACTGTACTGTGTGGTGATTTTAATATTGATTTAAATAAGCAATGTCCTAATACGAATCTTCTATGTGACATTTTCAATTCATTTGAACTATCTTTATTTAACTCAGAACCTACTCGAGTATTCACTAATGTGCACGGATATACCAGCAGTACTTGTATTGATTATATGGTAACTAATATCCCTTCAGGTTTAATTAGTTGTAATATATTCAATCCTAACATAGCAGATCATTTAGCTCATATACTGTCTATAAAGTTAGAAGAAGAGAACAAAAATCAAACAAAAAGAATATGCTACGAAAAAAGAGACTTATCAGAAAACAATATAAATTATTTCAGGGTGAAATTGTCTCGGATAGAGTGGTATCCTTTGTATGAACCAGATTCAAGCATAGAGGAATTGTTTAAATATTTCCTTGACACCATTACATGGTGTTTTAATACTTCCTGCCCCTTAAAAAAATATTGTAAAACGATTTCAGAGCATGTAAATCAAAATTCAAAAAAGGAATGGATAACCAATGAACTTGTAGCTCAAAGTAACTCCCTCAAAAATATGTTTTGGTTAATGAAAAATTTAAACAATGCTGAATCTAAACGCATCTATAATTTAAATAAAAGTAAATATAAAACTGATTTAAAAATGGCCAAGCGAAGTTATTACTCAAATAAGGTAAATAATTCGACTAATAAAGTCCGTGAAACATGGAACATCATAAACAAGAGGCTAGGGCGAAATAAATTTGAAGCTAACACCATCGTTTTAAGTTGTAATGATAATAAAATATCGGACAGTAAAATTTTAACAGAAATGTTCGCTACCACATTTTCGAATACTGCCACTAATAAAATAAACTTACACTTTGGAATGAATATGTCATTACCATGCACTGTACATAATTACAGGGAGAACTCGATGTACATTTATCCAGTAACAGAGGATGAGGTACAGGGTGTAATAAATAATCTTACAAATAAACACTCAGCAGGTTTTGATGATCTAAGTTTAAATATCATAATACAGATCATGGATGAGATAATTATTCCATTGGTATATTTAATAAATAAATCTTTGGAAAATGGATGCTTTCCTGACGTCCTAAAACTCGCCATAGTAATACCCATATTCAAAAGTGGAGATCCCCAAGACATTGACAATTATCGCCAAATATCCCTCTTAAGTTCTATATCTAAAATCATAGAAAAAATAATATATGGCCGCCTATTCTCTTACTGTGAGATAAATAAATTGTTAACCGCATCTCAACATGGATTTATATCGGGTAAGTCTGTAGACACCGCTTGCTTTCATTTGCTAGAATACGTTTATTCAGCTTTAGATAAAGGCAAATATGTTGTAACCCTAATGTTTGACTTGTCAAAAGCATTTGATACGGTTAATAAAAACTATTTAAAAGATAAATTATATAATATGGGTTTCCGTGGAAATATATTAAATTGGATTATGTCTTACTTACGTGGAAGGACGCTGAGAGTCAAAGTAAATAATGAATATTCAGCTTTAAAAAGTTTAAACCTTGGAGTTCCTCAGGGCTCCGTGCTAGGTCCATTTCTTTTTTTACTTTATGTAAATGATTTACCAAACTATATAAAAAGTGGGCATGTAACGATGTTCGCAGATGACACCACAATAACTGTATCTGCCGACAGCCCTGAAGAGGTAGAACGGCTAGTTCATACTGTTATGGAAGAATTGGGTATGTGGTGTCAAAGGAATAGACTCATCTTAAATGAGAGAAAAACTGTTTGTTTGAATTTTGGTTTACAGAGGCGGCTACCATCTACAATAATTTATGACCATCTGACTTTATCAGAATTAGGTAAACTGCTGGGAACTAGTCTGGATGTAAAATTATCATTTGACGTGCACATTGACTCTGTATGCAAAAAGTTAAATAAAGCTTATTTTGCTATTCTCCAGTTAAAAGATGTACTCGATGAAAAGGAATTAGTACAAACATATTATGCATTGGCATACCCCCACATTTCTTATAATATAATTTGTTGGGGAAATGCTAAGGACAGAGAGAGAGTATTTATAGCTCAGAAAAGAATTATTAGGTTAATATATAACTTACAACCTCGCGAAACATGTCGCAATATATTCAAAAATAAAAATATTCTTACAACACCCTGTATATACATATTAAAATGTTTATGCTTTACTAAGAAAAATATAAAAATTTTCGAAACTATATCGGAAAATCACTTATATGATACGAGACACGGCCAATTACTGTCGATTCCTAAGCATACCACTGCGAGATATGAATATTCTCCATATTATAACTGTATACGGTTATACAATGTGCTGCCAAATGAAATTAGAAGTATTGCAAATTATAATAAATTTAAAAATAAAATAAAACAATTATTAATTTCTAATTCATTCTATGATATAAAAGACTTTACATATTCAAACTTATTAAACCTGTGATAAATTATGTTTAGTTTTTAAGCTGTATTGTCTATTTTTACTATTTTAGTGATGGATGTGTTTAGTTGTTAGTATTATTCTTTTATCCAGTCATTTTATATATTGTCTATTTGTTTTTATTATGTTAGTAATAGATTGTGCTACAGATAGATATAGATTGCTGTTTATATTTACATATATATGTTCACACATGCATTTCTCTTCTTGGTCTTGTTTTGTTTTTATATATTTCAACTACGATTTTGTAATTTTTGACTTACCATATATACAAATTGTATCTTAAATGGTCAATAAACATTCTATTCTATTCTATTCTATTCTATTCTATTCTATAAGTTATAAATTGGTGACCCCGACGTACCTATAAATTGGTGACCACGAAGAGTCTATAAATTAATGGTGATCCCGAAGAATTTATAATCCCGAAGAATTTATAATCCCGAATCTATAAATTGGTAATTGGACACTGAAGAATGAAATGAAATTTAATGTGTTAACCGCAAAATATCTATAAAATTTCAATATTGGATTTTGGTTGACGATGATACTCTTGAATACAGGATATTTATTTTTTATGGTTGGCATTAAAATATAAACCCCATATATATATTTACATAGATAGAACCATAATATAGAAGACTATTATTTGGATATATCTCACATACCTAGAAATCCAGCTTTTAATTTATTTATTCAGAAGTTTCCGGAATATTAAGCGATGATTAAAAGTTTTTGCATATAAAAGAGAACCTTGACTTCATTTGCCTCAAGAAATTAATCAGGAAATAAATCAAAATTTTTCCAAAATTTTCACTTAAAATTTGCTTTATTTGGTACTGTGGGTAAGTTGTTAACATTGATTCCCCCTGTTGATAAAGAAAATCAGTTAATCAATCAAAGATGACAAATTCTGTGAATGATATTTCGTTAGATGATACACGCTAAAAAAAATTTGTTTAGAGCAAACAAAAATTTTGTTGCGTATATACAAAGCAATTTTTTGGTTGATGTTAATAAATTTTTGTTGCCTCAAACAATTTTGTTTGGAGCAACAAAAATTTATTAACATCAACCAAGAAATTGCTTTCTATATACGCAACAAAATTTTTGTTTGCTCTAAACAAATTTTGTTTAGTGTGTACAGTACACATAGTCAATTTACCACAAAAGTCAAACTTCCGCCTTTTTGGGTTTCTAAGCCAGAAATTTGGTTTGCGCAAGTACAGTCGCAATTTGCCGTAGCTAGGATCGTTAACGATTTTATTATAAACAATTATTTTTGAAATCAAAATTAAAATCTTTTGAAATTAAATTATTTTATTTATTAATAGCATTATATAAGCTATAATTGGCTTAGTTGGCAGAGTTTATGAAGTTGGTAAATTTGGAAAATAACCCCCCAAAAAAGTTGGCTCGCTACGGCTCTATTTATAAAGTTTTTCGGAGTTAAACAATGCATATAATAGGGTATTTATTTAGTAGATTTTGATAAGGTTCTTTGAACATGTTGGAGTTCTCACAATAAAGAATACCTATACTGAATATCAGTTCTCTAGACAAATAATTTCTGAGATACAGTTATTTCAAGAATTTCCGCCATTAGCAAAATTTCTACTAACTTTGGAGTATTTGATTGGTTTTAGTCTAGCTGGGTAGAAGTGGGGACCAGACGCATTCAAGGAGAAATCCCAACCTTATTTATTGAAAGCAGTATTGCCACTATTCGCTCGTTTTATGACTGTTGAGGGAATTTCCAATGATGGAATTTCATAAAATTATATTAACATCTTTGAATTATCGTCTCTAAATCGAACAAACAGTTAATTTGAATGGTGGGATCAAGAGAAATACATCGCGGGACTCGAAGTAATCATTGACTAATGAAATGCTGTTGTAAGCGGTTACAACTTAATAGTAATAATAATAATAGTTTAAGCAGTAGCGCCGCTAGCCTTTTGAAATGGGTGGGCATACACAATCCGTGATGCCTCAAGTCAGCGGCGGCGGCGCAGGGTGGGCAGCGACCGGCGCTTGGATTTGCAGGGTGGGCTCCCGCTCACCCCAGCACCTCCCTAGCGCCGCCACTGAGTTTAAGGCAACACAGAGAGCAGCCGATGAACTTGGTCTCTCCTTCGACGTCGAGCGGATAAATCGCAACTCTGTCACCGAGTTGGAACCTGTTCGACGAAAAGCCCAAATTAAAGCTGCAGAACACAGCATCTTTCTGCAGCTTCACACGGATAAGCCAATGCATGAAGTTTTCTATAAAAATATAGAAAACCTTGGCTTATCCGAAAGGTTGACCTTTGCCTTCTTAAGGTCAACCGAACTGAAATCTTAGACCGAGGGATTCATAATGGCTTGCCAGGATGGTGTATTCAATACCTTCGTCTATCGTAGTCGTGCCATGGGTATAGAGGCCCCTGATACCAGCTGCAGGGCCCGCCGTGCGTAGGCGCCAGAGACTCTGATGCACTTGCTGTCGGCTTGCCCGACATATGCAGTCTCGGCCTATATCCAAAGGCACCACGGAGCATTACGAGTGCTTTATTACCATTTAAGGTACTCGTATGGGATAGACGATACACCAGTGCTGCCTTACGCTCCAGGGGATATTAAGTCCGTTGTGGGAAATGAGAAGTATCTAATTTATTGGAACTACTCATTTCCCACCGTCAGGCAAATACAAGCTAACAAGCCTGACGTAGTCCTCCTCGACCAACTCAAGACAATGTTTGTCGTGGAGTTATCGGCTCCCACGGAGAACAACATTGTCTTGAAGGAGGAGGAAAAACGGACAAAATACCGAAATTTGCTCTTCGAACTCCGCAGACTTTATCCAGACCATATTGTTAAGTTGATGGTACTGATCATAGGAGCCCTCGGTGGAGCGAGACACACATTGCTTTCGGAAATGAAGATCATACCGGCATGCCGAAACTCGGCAGAGATCTTAGCCGGCAGAATGCAGAAGGCCGTCACCCTCGGTTCGTTACGTCTACTCAGTACCAGTAGTCACTTACCCCACGGAGTGGGGAGTGGCTACCGGTACTACCAGCTTCCCTCTGTGAGGGTCGGAGCCACAGAGAAGGGTGTGGTTTTTAACAAAAAAATAATAAAAACAATAATAATATCGGAGATAATGTCGGGGCCACGGGAGAACTGTCCAGCATCGCGCACGCGAAAAAAATAAAAATAGTAATAATAATAATTGTATTTACGATTACTTCAAGACGGACAACTGTATATATTTAACCCGAGCACACATGGGGTGTGTGCTCGGGTATTTCCGTTGGCAGTCGACAACGCACCTTGTGTGTGGTGACGTCCATTATTGTAAGTATTATTCTTTAATATAGAAAATAATTTTCTTCGGCTCCTTAGAGACAGTCATCAAAACAGGGTGGCACTGAATGGGTTAATATATTCTAAAATTTACAATACTTACGTTCAAATTTTGCCATTTTGAGGATTTAGCGATATACATTTTTTTTCAACATTTTTAATAAAACATTTCAGATCACAGATTGCCAATGATGTAAACCTTCTTAATACAATCTAATATAAACTTAAAAATACCATACCTATCTTCTTCGTTATAGATATTAATTCCAGTTGCAGTAACGCCAAGAAAAAAATTAATTTTTTCTTTGTTGTTAATGCGGAAATAGCTAATTCCATACATGTTTAATTTCTGAGCTACTTTTAAGTATTCCAACATAGCTTCCTCCTTATCCATATTGTTGAGTTTTCCCCACATCTTAATTATATCCCTATGCCAGTCGGACATATTCATAGAAGCCTGCTTTGTTAATCTAAAAACATACGAAATGAAAGTATACAATTAAAATATAAAATTATTATCTTATAAAATAATTATTTTTTGCTAAAATGAAAATTAGTCTACTGAAAATTAAATTTCAGAAAAAAACCTTTTTTTAGGATTACTGTTCTTCCACTCCACTACGTGGATGTGGAAATGAAACTAAAGCGGCCTCAAATATCAACTATCATATCAATATCAAATCAACAACATGTAAGGCCGCACACGGAGCTACTCATTAGAAACGGTAACTGGTTTGTGACGGAAATATAAACCAATCGCTAACTAACTAGTTACTAACTAGTAACCGGACTCCGCACACGAAGCTACTGTATCTACCACAAAATTCACATTCAATTGCTCGTTCATCTTGAAAACATCCAAAAGATACTTGTAAACACACAAAAAACTCTGTAATTACTTCCCGAAACTCGGAAACTAGATACTGAAGTGACTGCACGCAGGATTTCTTAAAACTGATCACAAACCGATTACCAACTAGTTACTAACTAGTAGCGCCGTGTGCGGCACTCGATAGAATGTCATAGGAAGTGACAATCGAGTGATTGGTTACTAACTGCAGTCACCAATCAGTTTCTTTCGAGTAGTCCCGTGTGCGGACGGCCTAAGACGCACAAGTATATATGCGAATACGTATTGCAGGAAGCGAAGCAGCTTGCTTTCTTGTTATAAGATAACCGCCGAACGTCGCACAGTGAGAAATTTTTCAATTTTTTTAGACAAAAATCCGTCTACAATGCAATTATTAATGGATTTGAAAAATTTTTTTTTTTAAATAATGTTAGGTATCACCCGATGTTTGAGCACTGCCCAAATTTTAAAAACGTTCAACATAACCTCAAAAAATCCTATAAATATATGAAATCCGTGTATTTTACTTAAGTAAAAATGCGAATTTCTGTTTTTTAAAAGTTTTACTCAGAAAATATCCTTTACTATATGTTTTTTGGGTCGCTGATTAAGAAATATGGGGTCCCGTTAACCAGAAATTGATATAAAACCCTTAAAATACTGAAAAACACCCCTAATAGGGATTTTTTCGAAATATTCTTATTAAAAATGTAAAATAGTCTAGCAAAGTGTATTTTTTATATGATAAATATAAAACCTTAGTTATTCAAATAATAATTCAGTAAACATTTACCCTAAGGGTTAATCAGATAAAATACAAAAAATATAGTTACAATGGTTATTTTTCAGTTTTTGCTTCAAAATGGGGTAAGAGAGTACATTGTGACTATGAAAGTGTATCTCAACCCCCTTCAAGGATGAAAACCACTCTTAAATGGCTGTAGAATTTGAAAATAGGTTTCGAAATTTTTTGAAATTTTAGAATCACGTCTTCTTCGATATTTTCACTAAAATCAGTCTCCGAACCTTGTTTGATAAATAAAAATTATTTTAACTAATTGTATATTTAAAGCAGATAATTTCCCAGATTTATAGCTCTTGGTTAAATTTAAATATTCCCCATTTTTGTTAGCCTTTTTAGCTTAAGTCTCCTTTTTTTGTAAATATTCCTGAATTTTCTTATTATATCTTTTTTAAATGAAGGTATAATTTTTTTTTAAATTAAAGGTTTTACTTGAGAACACCTTGCATATCATATTTTTTAGAGTATATCAGACCACAATACGAAGAGGAATATAAAAAATATTACTTTTCCCACAGTTTTCATTGCAAAAAAAATCATTTAGAATAGTCACAAATTTTTCATACATTCTAGTCTATGTAAAACAACTATCCACAGTTAAAAAAAACAGATTTTTTATCAAAAGTAAAGTCATTAGTAAACAAAATTATTAAAAATAAGTACATTTGTTTCATTAAACTCTATAGCATTAACAATATAAAATATGGATTCAATTATTATTTACAATTATGAGATTTAACAACATCTGCATATTCGATTCTTGCAGTTCTTTCTTTTTACTATAAAATTTAAATCTTATGATTGTAATATATGAAATAATTGACAATTATTATCAAAGCTTTAGCATTTAATAAGATGATTGATTGTATTTTTTTCAGTAATTTTTTACTATTAAATATACAATTGGTAAAAAAATTTAAAAAAAATTGATTAACATCCATTTTAATGTCCAATTTTTTTCATTATTAAATTATCTTAAGACCATCTTAAAATCTGTGTTTTTTTTTAACTTTGGATACTTGTTTTACATGGAGTAGAATGTATGAAAAATTTAGACTTTATTTTAAAAGATTTTTTTTTGAAATATCGAAAATTTAATTTGTTTGAAAAAAATAGAGATACCTGCTGATTTTAAGCTGCTTTTAAGCACCCAGTTGTTTTTGAACTTTAGTATGCTTAAAATATGTTTACTAAAAATTGAATTGTTGTTTCACATTGCATAGAATGGATGAAAAATTTTCATTTCATTTTAAATATTTTTTTTCCTTTCAAATGGAAAAAATGCGATTTCTAACTTACGAGCTTCTTAAAAACGTTGAAGAACTTAGAATTTGTTTCTACTCACATTGAATTGTTGTTTATTCACATTGTCAAAGTATATAAGAGATGATTAATTTAACCTTTAAAATAATTTTTATTTATCAAACAAGGTTCGGAGACTGATTTTAATGAAAATATCGAAGAAGACGTGATTCTAAAATTTCAAAAAATTTCGAATTTTCAAATTCTACAGCCATTTAAGGGTGGTTTTCACCCTTAAAGGGGGTTGAAATACACTCTCATAGTCACAATGTACTCACCCTATTTTGAAGCGAAAACTGAAAAATAACCATTGTAACTATATTTTTTGTATTTCTTGTCGAACCCTTGGGGTAAATGTTTACTGAATTATTATTTAAATAACTAAGATTTTCATATAAAAAATACACTTTACTAGACTATTTTACATTTTTAATAAGAATATTTCGAAAAAATCCCTATTAGGGGTGTTTTTCGGTATTTTAAGGGTGTTACATCAATTTCTGGCTAACAGGACTCCATTTTTCTTAACCAGCGACCCAAAGAACCTGTAGTAAAGGATATTTTCTGAGTAAAACTTTTAAAAAACAGAAATTAGCATTTTACTTAAGTAAAATACACGAATTTCATATATTTATAGGATTTTTTGAGGTTATGTTGAACGTTTTTAAAATTTGGGCAGTGCTCAAACATCGGGTGATACCTAACAATTATTTAAAAAAAAAAAAAATTTCAAATCCATTAATAATTGCATTGTAGACGGATTTTTGTCTAAAAAAATTGGAAAATTTTCCACTGTGCGTCGATTCGCGCTTTGTGACGTCAGATTGAGGCGGGAAGAACTTTAGGCTTTAATATCTCTGTTATTTTTTACTTAATTTACCTAATTTTTTCAGTGTACCTTTAAATCGATTAGATTCTCATAATATTAATTAAGGCCTGTTTTCGGACTCCTACGATTTTTAAGAAAAATTCTTGACAGTAAGGTTCTTTGACTTCTTGAGCAAAAATAAGTTATTTCTAGGTGAAATGGAAAATTTTCGAACATTCCCTCCCACCTTTACCACCATTTCTTTAATTTGAAACATCTCCATCTCCACCTGGTGTTTTTGTCCTTGACGTCCTCAAGTTCCCCTCCTATCCCTAGGACACGTCCCAGAAAATAAAAAGCTCTGTTAATGCCATTTTTACGTTATTGTAGCATAGTACAGTCGAATTGTAATTTGAAATGGCGAAAATACATAACCACGATTTTATTGTTTTAAGTTTATGGGTTGGACATCCACAACAAGCCCTTATAGTTTGCCAACTGATGTCATACCGGATAAGGGGGGTGGGTGGTCGTAAAGTTAAAAAGTCGGTTTTTCGCGTTTAAATAGAAGGCTAATAATCTGAGAGGAAGGTTCAAATGGGAAAGTCATAGGTATTAAAAAAGCTGTAAAATGAGCCATCGAATGTTAAGATAGCTTTAATAGGTCAGGAGTAAATTAAAAAAAAATGAAATTTAGAAGAAATATTTTGAGAAAACGAACTTTCAATTATCGCGGTTTATGAACCGGCGGTGTTAGAGTACCCTGGTGTCTAATATTTATGTTGTCTACATCAGTCTGAAATGCAATTTTAATGAATAGGTAGCTAAGATTATGATACAGTAATATTTTAAAGCAAGACGTTGTATCACATCCGGTAAAAGCATGACAAAAATCAACTAACTTTTGTATAGATTCATATAGAAAACTTTACTATTGTAATATCTATCAGCAAATTTTCCTTTTCCTGGCTTAACTAGAAAAATGTTATTCTTTGAATGTCATAATTGATTTAGTATCACAAGTAAATCTATATTAAAAGAATTAGGTTGGATGAAAACGATTCGTAAGTTGTTTGTTTATGCGATATACTGTTTATGGGCCCCGTCTCACAGCAATTTCTTCTGAACGCATGCAGAAAATTCAGAATTATTGTTTGAGATTCGTATATGGAATCGAAAAATGTGAGCCAGTCAGTCACAAATTACCAGAGGCCAAATGGTTAAACATGAAAAATAAGCATAAGCTACATTGCGTTACATTATACCGTAAAATAATACTGTTTCATAATCCTAGCTACCTATTCAGAAAAATTGTATTTCGGACTAACGTAGACAACATAAATATTGGACACAAGGGTACCCTAACACCGCCGGTTCATAAACCGCGATAATTGAAAGTTCGTTTTCTCAAAATATTTCTACTATATATAACTCCATCCTAACTGCAGTTAAGTCTCTCTTTGTTTCTTCTTTTCCAAAAAATGTCTAACGCATTTGCCTATCATAAAATGTTGCCACCTTGGGAATGGAAAAAACGAAAGAAAATTGCTTGTGTATTTCTGTTGTTTAGATAAGTGTGTATAAATATATACATAAAAAAGAGTATGTATATTGTTACGTATATTTCTATTTTTAAAATTTGTTGCCTTGTTATTAAAGAACAGCTTTACAGCATCTGTGCTGTACTAAGCTGAACTTCGCCCTTTCATGTCATTACTGAATGAAGTGTATTATTATTATTATATATGTAATTACAACTGCCGTCACATTTTAAAAATATAAAAAAATAAACTAAGTAGCTAATATTTTGTCTCAATTATTATGCCTGAACGCATTTTATGACTGACCAATCCGCGCACCGCTACGCTCGCTCACACTGCTTTTTCATATTTTCCGAAAACCAATTATCATAGAGTAGTTTTTTTTTGAAGTGAACTAAAGAAATAGCATTTCAAAATGGTACACATGATTTTTCGACACTGCATTCTATTCAAAAGATATTTAATTGGATTTTTTTATGCAAAAAAATGTTCTGTTTTTTCAAATTAAATTTTCACCACATTGTTCTGAATGATGACCATATAGAAAAAAATTGTAAAAATTGGGCAACTCTCGAAGAATAGAATTTTTCTTCTCATAGCAAAATCTGACAGAAAGTGAAGTACTTATAGCCATCTTGCGAAGACCATTTTTTTTTAAAATTGAATATATCAAAAAATAATGCAGATATCGATCTGAAATTTTTATCAGATGTTCCATCCTATATAGGACATACTTTAATAAAATCTCAAAAATTTCTCTAAAATATTGCTGAAATTAAATTTTTTTTTTCAAAATTTCGTTTTTTTTTTTTAATTTACTCGTGACCTATTAAAGCTATCTTATCGTTCGTGGACTCATTTTATAGGTTTTTTAAATACCTATGAACTTTCCTCTCAGATTATTAGCCTTCTATTTAAACGCGGAAAACCGACTTTACGATCCCCCACCCGGTATGACATCAGTTGGCAAACTATAAGGGCTAGTTGTGGATGTCCAACCCATCAACTTAAAACAATAAAATCGTGGTTATGTATTTTTAATCCACTGCATTTAGGATTTTTCTTCAGACCAATTCATAGAAAAGCAAATGTTGGTTTTCCAGGTAGGTTCGAGTGTCCTTAATAAGGTCTCAAAGGTCCCCGAAGTGGGAGTGCAAGGATAAAATTTGGCAACGCTGTAAAGGGCTAAAATCGTGCTCGGAAATGAATTTTTCGAGATATCTCGGTTTTCATTGCCTCTACGACAAAAATACATTAGGTCAAAAAGAAAGCTATGGAAATTCTCTATAAAACAGATAGACGGTCTTTTTTCGTATACGTAATAGTTTTCTTGAAAATTTTGCATTGAATTTGAACTTATGGAATATTATGGATAATTTAAATACTCTATTCCACACCACCCTTCAGGTTGAGTACAAGGCGCGTTTTTTTATGTGGTTTCCCCGGTAGGCCTAATCCATGACTGTCATACTTATTAAAATGTTGTCAAATTAATAATTTCCTTCTTGTCCGTTTTCTCCTTCTATAAATTCATCGATTAGTTCGAGGAAATCCGAGTCAGTCTGAGAACTTTCAGTCTCTGCTTCAGTGACGGCTTCTATTTCTGACGAGTTTTCAGTCGGTTTAGAATTCAACCAAGATTTTCCATGGCAGTTGCCGCAAACTGGTGAGCAATTAAGTCCCAACTTCCGACAGCCACACAATGGTCCACAACCTTTCGTAGTTGCAGAAAATCATCTTCAGAAGGCAATCAGGAGCAGGAAGTTGGGATGTTGTTTTTGGCCACAATATGGTATCTTTCAACATCCATCCCCACTCTTTAGGATTCATTACATTACCCAACCATTTCTGTACTTGAAAATCAACACGAAATAGATGCTGTTGAGCTGCGTCATGAGTGGGTGGTAATGAACTCAATTTCACTGGTTTGCTTTTGCTCACAGCTTTAAGAAAGCAAGAATACCGATAGTTATCGATGGAAACTTCTTTAACTGGAGCGTTATAGATTGCGAGGAAAAATTTTATCCCATTCGAAGTAACTATGTCAGGAGAAGTACCAGTCTTGCTGAAAATTTCAGCTACAAGTTTCAAGTCCTGCCGTTTTTTTCATCACTTTCAAAGCTGTAGTCTTGCCTTTATTAAACAGAGTAGATGTAGTGTCACACCCAGAGAATGCGTTCAGAAACAATATGTGATCTCGAATATCTTTATGGTGATCAAAGCTTCGTGAAGAATAAATTTTTCGTTGGACCTTCCCTCTGCCTGGTTTGAGGAGAAAAATTTCTTTATTAATAGGTGTACGAGCAGTTAAAATTATCAGAAGATCCACATCTTCCCCAACCACAACCGTAGTATTTTTACATGATTCCTCAAGCGCTGCTTCGACTATCAAAATGTCAGCATCATCTTCAGCATGTCTAACAATATAATTATTTGCCTCAAACATTTCTGTCAACATCGAAATCAATCTGGTTATACTCTTCGCAAAAACGAAGAGTATATTGTATTTGATCGGCACATTTTTAAAATCGTAAATATCGCTCGCAGACAAAAAATTTTCATATCATTGTGTTAGTGAACGAATTCTGAACAACCTGTCCGTCTGTCCGTCCGTCCGTCCGTCCATCCGTCACGTTTCTTGTAAGCACGATAACTTAAGAAAGAAAAATCCGATTGTATTGAAATTTAGAAAGTAAGTTGTGTTAGCTATTGTTTTTGAAGAAAATCGATCAGTAAATAAAAAAGTTATTAATTATTTAATTTAAAAAAATATATTCTCTTAATTTTTGTCGCTTGTACTAAAATGGAAATCTTGCGAGATATTATTCCCATAATATGTTTTTTTTTGTTTATGAATTTTACTAATAGATATTTCATAAAGTGAAATGTGTATGAATGTCGAAAGATATATATCACAGACAATCAATTTTTCAGCAATAGGTGGTGGCGCAGCGGCTAAAGCTTTGCGTTGCAATCCAAAGGTCCCGTGTTCGAATCCCACACAGGTAGAACTTTTTTTTTCATTTTTTTTTTTCATATAATTTTTTCACAACAATATCAACAACAACAATATCACAAAATTTAGGATGTCCAAAAACTAACATTATTTACAAGAAAACTGCGAAGAGTATCCTATAGAATGTATAACAATTATATATAAAAAGCTCAGTAAATTGGCGAAGAGTACGTTTTTAGCTTGTTTTATTTTTATTATTGGAAAGGAGCTTCTCTTGGCTTACAGTTGCAACCATCTGCTCATCAAATTAAATGTCAACAGATGAAGCTTTTGAGGACCGGCGAAGCTGCTCCATAGCCTTCACACTGTTGCTAATATTTTCATAACCATCAAAAACAATAATGGAATTCGAGCCAAAATGATTTTGCACATAATTAGCATATGCTTGGCAAATAGCACCGTAGGTTTCATGTTGATGCCATATAACTCGGTGCAAGAGAAATCCCCCATCAACGATATCAGTGGCATTTTGGAGATCTGGCTCAGATTCAGATGGCTGGAAATTGTCATAGAAAGCTGACTTGTTCGTCTTGCGCATACCTTCGTAAAACTTACGGCTGTATCAAGGATACAGCCAACCATTTTTTTTTATGTTTTAACTCTCGTGCAATAAAATCTGCCACAAATAAATTTTTTGATTTTAGGTATGACTTACTGGAATTTTTCAAGAAAACTATTGCGTATAAAAAAAAAACCCTCTTTGTTATAGAGAATTTCCATAGCTTTCTTTTGGGCCTGATGTATTTTTGTCGTAGAGGCAACGAAAACCGAGATATCTCGAAAAATTCGTTTCCGAGCACGATTTTAGCTCTTTACAGCGTTGCCAAATTCTATCCTTATACTTTCACTTCGGGGACTTTTGAGACCTTATTAAAGACACCAGAACCTACCCGCAAAACCAATATTTGCTTTTATATGAATTGGTCTGAAGATGCGGCTCATTTTTCACTAAATGCAGTGGATTATTTCGCCACATTTTAATACTATTCGTGATAATTCGACCGGACTAGTCGCATACCGAGATATTTTACTTCGCTAAAAAAATCAATTTGCGTGGCATTTAGTGTTATGGTTACTTGTGAAAGCTTCTTTTAGTGAATAATACTGTGACTGTTTTGCTTGGATTTAGTTTTAAACCTTCCCCAAGCACCAGCTGGTTGGTTCAGCGCCTTTATTATTATATTATTGACATGTGTCATGATGGCATATATTATCGAATGCCCATTCAATGCGTATACTAATGTGAAATATTCTAGGAATACACTTAATTTACAAATTTATCAAACGCCCCTTCAGTGCTTAAAATATTCTGAAAAATAATCTAATAATACATTTAATCTACAAATCTGTTACTAATTTTAGATCTTATCTTAGATAATCTCTCTGAAAATAACTTTCTAAGAAGAAACGGCGTCATAACAAAAATATGTTGATATAGATACCTAGATGAATCAATTCAGTTTATTACGCGGAAATGAATAACTTTAAATCAAGAGTTTATTTTCTCATACATACCTATATACCAAAAAAATAAAATTCTTCATATAAAACAAATACTAAAATAAATACGTTTGAAACAAAATATTTATTTACTACATGCTTTTTATTTCTTGAAACAAAAGTATTTGTTTTAGGTGAAGAATTTATATATTTGTGTATACATGGGAACAGAGATTGAATGATTCAAAATATATTTTTTCCGCGTACGATTAACGGAGGTACCTATTTAAATTTTGAAGCATTCATTAATGAAAAATAAAATTAGATAAAAAAAATATTTTTAAGAAAAAGCTTTTATTTGAAAAACTAAAAAATAAAAATAATTTTTTTAAAATTCATACACCTGGAAACCAAAAGCTTTGGAGACGGTCATATAGCGCTATTGCTTAGTTACTTTGGTCAATTGACCGCCCCCAAAGCTTTTGGTTTCCAGGGGTATGAATTTAAAAAAAAATATTTTTACTTGTTAGTAGTTTTTCAAATATTTTTAAGAAAAAGTCTTAAAAATATTTTTTTTATATAATTTTATTTTTTACTTTTTAGTCTACTTATTTTACAGACAGACAGACAAAACCCTTATTTGCCACCGCCATCCACCTCTTTCCACATCATCCCCACCTCTTCCCGCCCGTTCCCACCCATTTCCGCCCATTCCCCTCCCCTTTCCCACCACTTCCCCACATCTTCCCACCCTATCCCCACCTATTCCCACGCTTTTATACTCAAATATTATACTTAATTACAAACACTGAGGCCCTTACGTGGTAGACAGAGAGAACAGGTTCGATGATTATTTTTTGCTTTTTAGTGCAGTATTTATAAAAGCGTGTTTTTTTTTAGTTTTTTAAACTTTTTTTTTTAAGAAAAAATGTTATTACTCGACACAAAGTGCCTACATTAAGATATTGACTTAGGGACGCAACTTTCACGTGTTTCTAATGATTTTTTAAAAAGAAATGCTGCTATTCAGCACATATTTCTGAATTATTTCTGTGAGTATAAAAAATCTATTTCAAGTCTATTACCTATCAGGTAGCAACTTATGCTTCGCAAGAGTGTCTTCACCGTGTTCATAGCTGTTGTAATCACCATACTTGGCTTGTAGAGCATATGCTGCAAGAAGTACACAAGTGTCTGCAGGACAAAATATTTCGTCTTTTACAATGGAAGATTCGACTTCCAAAAAGAAAAATTGGATTGTGGCTGGTTCTATCAATTCCTTTCCAGCATCTTCGGGGTAATGCTTAACTTTGAAATGCAATTTGTTGCTGTTATCTTTTAAATCTTTCAGCTTCTAAAGAAAGAAATATTATATTATATAGCACTTGTAATGTTAATTAATAGAAGTTTTGATACCATGTTCTTGTTCTGCATCATCAAAAACAATCTTAAACCAAAGAGTGACCCCAAAAATAGGCCAAAAATCGTCCATTTTCTCGCCCTCTAATTTTGTTTCAAACTAGTGCTAAATTATTGTTAATAATGAGAACATCCTGAATACAAAATTTCAAGATGAGCATATGTTTGGTTTTTGAGATATGAGGGATTGAAGTTGTGATATGCGTGATGCAATATAGGAGCATATCAAAAAATGAATATAGGAAAAAATGATGCTATTGAGTTATAGAGCTTCCATGAACAGAAATATAATATAAGTCTATTGGCTGAATACATGAACGAAGGTGTTGACTAGGGTTCACACAAAGAAATCGAGACGCACCCTTAAGGGGTGAAAACTACTCCAATACAATGTCAAACCTCACAAAAGCTTCAATAACTGGTGAAAAAGCTTGAACCTTCTAAGCTTTATTAATAGGAATGAATCATAAATCTGTTACAACCTAGTACACGAAAACACTCCATTACAGGGTAAAAAACTACCCCTTATCTTGAATTATGAACTTGAGTCAGGGACAAATTAGAGAATGTACCAGATATCATATTTTGACTGCAGTAGGTGTGAATGTGGGACGATAACTAGAATTTTTGTAACTATTTTATGACACACCTACGATGGGGTAAGAGGACAGGACAAACACCTATTGGTGGGTTTTCACCCCCTGACCCTCGTCGGGATCATTTGGGGGATGAAAAGGAATCAAGAGGCCCTGACATAAGAGAAAAGCACTCTCGGAAACCGCTACATCAGTATTTTTTTTATGTAATGCAGCGATTACGAGATTGCTCCGATATTCGTCCTTTCGCACCCTTACCGCCTCATAAAATCCACTTGAGGGTTAAAAACGGACCTCTAAACTATGGCGTGATACTTAACTTTATGTCAGAATTTTTTTCACTGACTCAAGTTCTTAATTCAATTCTCCATAACAGATTTATGGTTCATTCCTATTAATAAAGCTTGGTTCAAGCTTTTTCGCCAGTTAATGAAGTTTTTGTGCAGATGGTATAGTATTGGGGTAGTTGTTACCCCCTCGAGGGTGTATACGTCTCAATTGCTTTGTGTAAGCCTTAGTCAACACCTTCGTTCATACATTCAGCCAATAGACTTATATTATATTTCTGTTCATGGAAGCTTTATAACTCAATAGCATAATTTTTCCCTATTTTCATCCTTATATAGGGGATGTTTTTGGTTCTCCTGAATTAATCAACATTATAACCTACGAAAAAATTTATAATACAATTCACTTTTTGGTTATAGTTTTTAAAGATTTTTTTATTTCAAACAATAATAATGGCTTAATGAACTAATTAAATAGCTCTAGCCCAGTCAATGAACGTTCAATAAGGGGGTCTAGAGGGAAATGCTGAGATCACAATTTTTGACTTGAGGGCTCTATTTGGACTATTTAGGAGGTAAACATATCAGAAGTCCCCGAACGTAGGAGGTGGGGGGGGGGGATGCAGGGAGGTCCCGGTTTTTGGTTTCTCGCTTATCTCGAAAATGGTTAGCCCTAATCAAAAAGTGGCTATATGCAAAATTAAAGCTGACTAAATTTTCTACAATAATGTTTCTATTAATTTTTTTCGTATCTGTTAAGGTTCAGTAATAAATATGCAAAATTAAAGCTGACTAAATTTTCTACAATAATGTTTCTATTAATTTTTTTCGTATCTGTTAAGGTTCAGTAATAAATTGTATATCTTTTGACTATATTCTAACTTTATTATAAATTTATTATAAATTGTATATATTATTATATTAATTAATTATATATTTAAATAAATTTTAATAATCATCGTAGAAAAAAATTTCTTGTACAGATATCCGTTTCACAGCAGACTGAACTGAAATATCGAATAAAAAATGTCTTTGCATCTGTAAGTGTGTGTGTGCGTATATATCTATGTGTGCGTGTATACCGTTTCTTATAAAAACGATAACATCTGTTAGACTTAAAATATTTGATTTCAATTTGGAACATATGTAAAACAGCATATTACCATAATCCCTATTGAAATTGGGCCGTATCTGTAATACATGGCGATAACCAGAAGCCTACAAACTCTCATACGTAAAGTACGTTTTATTTTAATTTCAGAGCAAAATATTACTAAGCATACAAAAATAAGAAGATGTATAAGATTTCTAAGCTGCAATATACCGGGTGTATGTTAGGCAAACCAACTTTATTTAAATTAGATGATATATCAGTGTTATCCTAAAATATGGAACATGTTATTTTTAATAACATTATTATGAAGTGAGAATTGTATGCCTCTGGTCATCACCATGTATTACAGATATGGTCCAATTTCAATAGGGATTATTGTAATATGCTGTTTTACATGTTCCAAATTATAATCAAATATTTTAAGTCTAACAGAAGTTATCGTGTTTACAAGAAGTTGTATACACGCACACATAGATATACACGCACGCACACACTTACAGACGCAAAGACATTTTTTATTCGAAATTTCAGTTCAGTCTGTTGTGAAACGGATATCTGTACAAGAATTTTTTTTTACGATGAATATTACAATTTATTTTCAATTTATAATAAATTTATAATAAAGTTAGAATACAGTCAAAAGATATACAATTCATTATTGACCATAACAGATACGAAAAAAATTAGTAGAAACATTATTGTAGAAAATTTAGTCAGATTTAATTTTGCATATAGCCACTTTTTGATTAGGGCTAACCGTTTTCGAGATATGAGCGAAAAACCAAAAACCAGGACCTTCTTCGTACCCCACTGCATCCCCCCCCACCTCCTACGTTCGGGGGCTTTTGGTATGTTTACCTCCTAAATAATCCAAACACAGCCCTCTAGTCAAAAATTGTGATCTCAGCATTTCCCTCTAGAAACCATTCATTGACTGGACTACTAGATAAGAAAGTTATTCAATGTTCTATGCGTTGGCCGTCTTAGTTCCGACACAATCTGATTCTTCTAATATTTTCTCTGAGCAGGTTTTGTAAATGCTCTCGAGAGATGCCTTCAATACCCGTTCGAATACTGTTTTCCAAAATTTCTGATGCTGGTGGAGGAGTTCTATTCACTTTTTCTTTTAGATAACCCCTTATTGAAAAATCCCGCAGGATCCAGTCATCTTGCTGGTCACCGGATTGGTCCATTTTTCACCAAACACTCCATTCAAATAATTTGCGACAATTCTTGAATTATGGGCTGGTGCACTATCTTGTTGGAAAATTAGATTTTTGTTTTTCTGCAAGTTATTTAGAAAAGGTTCTGCTTGATTTTGGAGAAATTCCAAATACATTTCTCCATTTAATGGTCGATAGAAAAATGTTGGACCAATAATCCTATTATGCCCAACGAAACGTTTACTCCAAAACGTTTCTGAAAAGCACCTTCTCTTACTAATCTCTGATTTTCCACAGCCCAATGACGAGTATTGTTTCTGTTAAACATTCCTAGATTGGTGAACCTGGTTTCATCCGTAAAAATAATATGATGGAATACTGGATTTATGTTTAAATTATCTAAAAACCAATTGCAGTAATTAAGTCTTCTTTGGAGGTCATTTTTCATATAGATGATGGTGAATTTGGTACTTAAATGATTTAAATCCGTGTTTCTATAACATTTTCCTAGCACTTCCTCTGGAGATATTGCAATGCTTACATAATTCGTGCATGGAAGTATATTCGATATACGCTAGAACGTTTATTTCAACTTCTTCGCTTACAATTAAACGTTCATTATTGTTAACATTAATATCGCCATTATTATCATGTTTTAGATACTGCACCAGCCAAGGCTATAGTTGAAGTAGTCTTAATAGTATGACGTTCTGAGGGGAGAGGAATTAATAGGCCTGACAAGTAGATCTCCCGTCTTTACTCCACTTACATTAAGATGATATCAATGTCGGCATCTGACGAGGCGTGTAGGCGTAAACCGTTAGACTGTTATTTTTAATTCAGGACCGCACTTGAGAGCTTATACTGTCGGAGTGAAGATATAATTCGATAATTACTTTATATTTCTTTATTTGGTAATGTGTTTTTGAAAATAATTTTAGTAAGTTTTGTTACCAATTCATAACAGTGCTTTTGTAAGTGTAATATTATAAATTATTATTATTTTATATCTATTTATTTTTTAATATAAAATATATTTTATATATAAATGTTTCGTCCGTGTGAGGCATCTACATCTACATCTAATAGTGTTTGTGAAAATGAAAGTGATAGTGATTACAGTGATTACAGCGATAAAGAAAATCAAAATCCATCAGTGTTTTCAGTAAGAAAAAAACGAGTACATTTGGACGTGGACGGAAAACAAAGCTTAAATGTTTACGATAGTATTTTGGAACGAAAAGCTAATGACCTAATTTGGATGATTTAGATGTAATAGGTGAAACAGCATCTCTGACAAAAGTTCCCCGTTCGACAATACACAAACTGGTGAAAGAAGGTGCCCTCCCAAGAAAACAATGATCCTACGCCGGTAAATCGAAAACTAGCAAAATTTTTAAAATGTGTAGTTTACAGAAAAATGAAATTCCAACTCTTGACGTGATAGACAGAAAACTAAAGGAAATGGATTATCCTCTAAAATATTCCAAAAGAACTTTAGAAAATTGGATGAAAAAAATTGGATTTAAATATCAAACTATTAATAAACGAATGGCGATTATGGAAAGCAGACGAATAGTAGATTGGCGAAATTCATATCTAGAAGAGATAAAACAACTCAGGGAAAATAGACCCATTTATTATCTAGATGAAACTTGATATGATTTTTTAAAATTTTTGCAATGATTCATCTTTCTATTTTCATTGTAGTAATAACTTTAACTATTACAGTTTATTTTTAATTTATTTATTGAGACAAATATTTGTTTCTGTTACTATTTTTAGAGTATATTTTTTGTTTTTATTTTGTTTTTAAAGGTTTCTTGTTACTTTTTAAATAATCTCTTTATCCTATATTAATATTCCATACCCAATACCCATCCTTTCCTGGCGAAAAATGCTCATACCTCCTCGCGGTTCTTGTTGGGTAGTAACAATTTATATTAAGCGAACTGTAGGTACTGTAACTACTACGGTGTAGTCACTACTTTTATTTCAAGTTAATACGTTTTTTGTACAATGAAGCAGTTTTGCAAAAAAAAATTCATCGAATTTTGCAAAAAGAAAAGTTTTAAAAATGAATTGAACACCACACAACAAATGGGTTTTTGTAAAAAGACTTATTTAAATTCTATTAAATATTATTTTCCTCCTTTTTCTGAAAAAAAAATTAATATTTAAATGAGTCTTTTTACAAAAACTCATTTTTAAAACTTTCTTTCGCAAATTTCGATGAAATTTTTTTTTTCGCAAAACTGCTCTTGGTACTCATGTCACAAAATATGGCTTGGGTCCCATGACTCAATACTAAGATATGACCAATCTAAATTTCACAAGCCACGGCTGACAAATACCTATTATACATTGAAAAAGTAAACGAGCGAACAATATAGTTAAATCCGGCTCTGCGTTCTGCAACCGTTGTGTCTCCACAACACCGCCCAGATAGGCGGTACGTCGATCACTTTTTCGATTGCTTCGACTATAATATGCATGTGAAGGAGCATCACGATCTGGATAGCGTTTCTGGCATTTTGTCGACACTCTCCATAAGGGGCATGTCAATTCTCTTGAATAAACCATTATAATTTTTTCAGCTAACTATTATTACTAGTACTTACTGTTTTAATTAATAAAATGTGTCAAGAATGACAATATACCATTTACTTAACAATAAAAATTATTAGCTAATTTAGTGGGACACAATATCTCATGCACACCGCGTTTCTAGTTATTTTATATTGAAAAATGTACCTCTCTAGGTTTTTAATTTTTTTTTTTTAACCAAAAACCAAAGTGAACTGTATTATAAATTTTTCTGTAGGTTATAAAACACATTTTAATGTTAGCATTTTCCCATTCAAATTTTCGAGAAAATATATGAAACATATTGACATTTTAAGCAATATATAAAATGTATCCCATTTTGTGACAAATTAAAAGTTTAACAAATTTAATTAAAAACCAATAAGAAAACACATTTTGTTTGTTATTTTAACAAGTTGTTTGGCATCAGTTTTATTAATAAAACGCCAGGCTGCCATCATTTAAAAAAAATGGTATATCACATATGTCTTTAAAAAGGGAATTCTAATTTCTATCCAACTATATAAAAAAAATATACAGGATTTCATTTAAAATTCTTGACTTAGACCAGGTACTCAGTTGTTTTTTCATGAAAAACATGAGACACAATGAGCAATATCTACAAACCAAATTTCAAGCTTCTACTTTAAAAGACAATTAAATGGCTCTTTGTAAAACGAATCCGATATACTTGCCACCCAAATTTGAAATGAATCCGTTTTTTAATACCAGAGTGACAAGATCCTGCTTATGAAAAGTAAAACACCCTGTATATAAAAAAATTTGGTAGCTGTAATCTTAACAATTTCGAAAATACTGACAGTTTAAATTCAAGTGTAACTATTTACCTTTTTTGATATTTTCACCCAAATTTGCTCGTTATCTGGTCCATAGTACATAAGACCAAAATACCAGATTTCATGTATTCCTAATGATTGACATAGTACGTCAAATACTTGTCTTATATTCGTTTTAGAGGTGACTTCAAGTTCACATTCTTGTTGCGCTGCTCTCACAACAAGTTTCATTTTTAATCCATTCAATTCACTGTTACCCTACACTAAGCAATAGCGACCACGTACTTGTAAAAAAAATAACTGTGAGTCAATTAATGAACCGCAGAGTACAAATCGATTAATAAATCGCAGAATAAAGCAATAACTGATTAGATAAAATTCGGCGAAACTTATCTGTGTGAGGTTCTTCATTGGTATGGAATGAAGACCACAGTGTCTATCACTAGAAATTTTTTAAAAAGTTAATTAGTTAAAGGATATTATTTAGGTGTTAAGCAAATCCAATTTACACACTTTTTTATTTATTACGAAATTACCTACTTTCTATATATTGTTGCCCTAATCTAGGCATGCTAATATACTAGTTAGGTAAATACTTTAAAACACTCATTATTGGAGAACCAATCAAAACAACTACTCTTCTAGCTAATGCTGACGAAGTATTGAATTACGTGATATGATTCCTAGCATTTTAAAGAAAACAGTGCAGTGTGCAGTGTGATCCATTTCAAGTGGAAACACCTTCGTAACTCAGTTATTGGTCATCCAATTTCAACCAAATTTGGATCGATATCAAAGATCTTTAATATTTCTTTTTTGAGTAAAACAAAACTTATTTCAGTCAGTGGCGTGCATTTTTATTAGGAAAAAAAAGGGTAGATTTTTCGAGAAATCATATTAGGAATTTTTTGGTTAAAAAACTAATTCAATATTATTCATCAGAATGCTGTAGAACCCCATATTCGGAATTTAACAATATTTTGATTTTTGGTTTTATACGGCTCACTTAAATTGTCTATTTTAAACATTAAATAATCAATAAATCGGTAACGAATCTTATTTTCTCTTTAAATTCATTTTTTCTACCACCCCATATCATCGATACTTTCAAATTCGGTAATCCTTATTGCCCGAATAATTTATAGGTCTGATTATCCAAAATATTTCAATGAAAATTCTTGGTCTTCGAAATTTGAAAGTTTCGATGATATGGGATAGTAGAAAAAATATATGTAGGATATAAGAAGCCGGAACAAAATTCCATCACTAACTGTCTGCTAGAGCGAAAAACGTTCCCATGTTAGTGCGAGCAAGACAGTTATATAGCGGCCTGCTGGTTAGAGAGAGAACTTATTTGGAGAGTAAAACAGGCTAGATGTATAAAATTCAAGAAAAAAATGTATTGAAAAAATAAAAAACATTTATTTAATGTTAAAAAAAATATATTAATGTTTTACTCATCTTTTTCATCAACTTGATCATCATACAAATTGAGGCCATCCTCAGCAGATACGCAATCATTCGAATCCTCGATGAAATCGATTTGAGATATTAATATGTCATCATCTGTAAAAATGATTGATAATAATAATTATTATATCTCTTATATTTAAAAAAGTTGAGATAATAATAAATAAATATCAAGAAATGTAAACAAATATTTTGATATAATAATAATTTATTTCAATTTTTTTTTTTTCAGTAAATACATCATAAAATAACATCCAACATTTTTAGAAAAAACAATTAATAAATCGCGGAGATATGGCAGTCAAAAAAATGTTTATAAATTGTCAAAAAAAAAACAACGCTGTTAAAATTTCAAGACTTGAAATAACAAAAATGGTATTTTTTTTTTAAATAAACATTTACAGCCTTCTGGCAACATTTAGGAGGGGGGGAAATGTTCTGGCAATAATTTTTATGAATAAAAAATACTATCGAAAGTAACCTCTTGAAATTTCATGACTTTTACTTTAACTATACTGAATCTTATTTCTCACCCTCTTAGTAATTTTGGGGACTTTTATTGTTCAGCAGGTATATAAGATTTAGTACCTAAATTTTCACGACTGTTGAAATGAGATGTCGAAAAACGTTACTGGTTCTTCCTCTATTAGTATTGACCCACATTTTTATTATTATAATCTTCAATAAGGGGGTCTCAAGGGAAATGTCGAGATCCCATTTTTTGACTTGAGAGCTGTGTTTGGACTATTTAGGATAAACATACCGAAAGTCCCAGAAGATAGGAGGTGCGGGGGGTGCAGGGGGGGCACGAAGAAAGTCCTGGTTTTTGTTTTTTCGCTCATATCTCGAAAACGGTTAGTCCTAATCAAAAACCGCTGCCCAAGGAATGACACATGTCACTCACAACGAAAAAAACTTTTTATGTGAAAATAATTGTTCATGGAACTTTAATAATATAATATTTGAAATCCTCTACCCCAAAAACCCATAAAACGATACCCCACATCGGTAGTGGGGTGGTGATAGGGGGGTGGTAGTGGGGGTGGATGAAGTAAAAAAATATTTTGAGGTTTCTGGTTTGTGTACAAACACTAAATCACGATTTTTTTCATCCCCTTTAAAAAGGGGGTGGCTAATGCCAAAATTTTTTTTGAGACCTTAGCTTCTCTTGTATATATTAAATACCAATTTTATGGACTCTTACATGCTTGATTTACCCATTTACCCCAAATTTCAACGGAACAAGATTTAAATATAATCTAGTTCCAGATCTCATTAAAGTACATACGTGTACCAAATTTCAAGTCAATATCTTAAACGGTTCCAGAATAAACATGCGCACAAAAAAAAGTTACAGACAGACAGAAATTTTTTTTCCGCTCAAACTTAAAATCTCGACTTTCATGACATTTTAAGCCTATTTGAACAATAAAAATTTTTAAAAATTTTTTTGTCGTTACTATACTTCCACTGGATGTGGAAGTAAAAGTAGCTATTTGCAAAATTAATGTTTCTATTAATTTTTTTCGTATCTGTTATGGTTCAGTAATTGATTGTACATCTTTTAACTGTATTCTAACTTTATTATACCGGGTGCCTCAGGTTAGTGGCTCCCCCCCTATATTTCCTTTATTTTTTAACTTATCCATTTGAAATTTGATATAAACTACCTGTGAAAATGGATTTTTTGATATAAGAAACGGTATGAGACCATTTCCGATTTATCCGAAAATGACCGCAATTTTCGATTTTTAAATGGAACACCCTGTATATTTTACATATTTGGATTCAAGATATTATTCTGAGTATGCTATGAGATTTTCGCAAATTTTTGAGTCGACGTTCAGTTTTTTAAACATTTTAAGACATTCGAACTCAAATATCGAATAAAAAATGTCTTTGTGTCTGTAAGTGTGTGTGTGCGTGTATATGTAGATGTGTGCGTATACCGTTTCTTGTAAACATGATGACTTCTGTTAGACTTAAAATATTTAATTACAATTTGGAACATATGTAAAACAGCGTAGTACAATAATCCCTATTGAAATTGGGCCATCCACTATTTTACGTAAGAGTGAGGCGTTTGTAGAGCTCTGGTTATCACCATGTATACAGATGTACATATGTAGCTGTGTATCAATGTTACCAATTGGTGGGTATTTACCCGAATTGCGGGGATTTTAGTGATGTGTAGGTATTTTGGTGGGTAATGGCTTCATGTGGGTAAAATGCGAGTATTTTGAGATCTGGCACCAGTGAGCTCCATACATACTGGAGTGTGCTCGCAAAGGGGGTGAAGCTCGCATCCGCAGGTTCTCTGTCTCTGCTGCCTAATACATAGTTTAACAAGTGTGAGGAAGACACAGAACCTTTCCACTATTGTTCGAGGTCACTCCATTGGCTATTTTCTTTCTTGCTTGTTCAAAGCGAACACAATCAGTAAACAACCAATAGAGATTAAGAATTTCAAAAATACCTCCATTTGATTGGCTGCTTAGTGATTGCAATCAGTTTGTTCTGCACAAAAGAAAACAGCTATTATGTACAGAGCTCACTGGCTGGCGCTGTATCAGAGTTTTGTTATTTTTTTAATAGTTTAGGTATATTGCGTCCTATATTTATTTAAAAAATACCCATTAAATTATGTTCCTATTTATATTGTTTTATCATCTTCCCATTCCTTCGTACGAACATCACTATTAAACTAGCTATTAAACCGGTAAAAAATTTTAGCGCCAAACCAAGGCAGAAAAAACAAAAAAATGCAATGCCTATCTGTTTTTCCAGTGTGGGTATTTTAGTGGGTAATTTCATATAGTTGGCGGGTAATGCGGGTATTTTCTTTGTGATTTTGCGGGTATTCAAAATCTACTTGTTGGCAACACTGCTGTGTATATGTATGTTAGCAAAACCAATAAATCTGTCAGCTACCGAGAACTTAAGATAAACAACAATAAATATTAGAGACGAAGGCAGCTAGTAGTGGGGACAGCGGTGCATCAGGGACCGAGGGTAGGAGGGCCTGGCACTGTTGTCACCCCGGGCTGAACGGAGAGGGTCGCCTTGAGTACCGAACTGCCTAAGTCGTTTTATACAGTGTGTGTTGGGGCGAGCTGGGCATAGGGAGTAAGAATTGCAACATCGTGTGTACCAGCTGGCTGAAATGAAATAACTGAGAACTGGAATGCTTCAGTGATCTAGCGCCGACTCTTTAATCTAAGCCGCCGACGGGCGAGTTTGCTGTTGCAGCATTGTCATATCTCTCGCGCTACGTGAATGTACATTCCCAATCGGCAATTACACGCACTGTATATGCACCGATTACTTAAAATTATTTTAATCATTGTTTTGACTTTTTGTTTATATTATTGTGTAATTAAAACTAACATGTATGTATGTGTGTTGTACATATATACATTTAAAGTTATCTAGATTTTAAGAAACTGACCCACCAAGAAAAATGGTAACAGACTATGTTCATGTAATCTATAATAGGTGCCCTAAACTTTTGCCATTATTCTGTTCCATTTTCTTCGGTGGGTGTTTGTGGTTGAGTGGAAGAGCGCAGTTCCTCATACCCTGAGGAAGAGCGAACTCTGCCTTTTGATAGAATTAATTTATTAAATTTTGTTAATTGTTGTTTTCAGTCTATCAATAAAATCAATTATTATTATTATTATTATATGTCCCAATTTAAATATTTTATTATTTTACTATACTGATTTACATATGTTCCAAATTGTAATTAAATATTTTAAGTCTAACAGAAGTTATCGTGTTTACAAGAAACGGTATACACACATACATATACACACTTACAGACACAAAGACATTTTTTATTCGATATTTAAGTTCAGTCTGCTATGAAACGGATGTCTGTACAAAAATGTTTTTTCTACGATGATTATTAAACATTTTTTTCAATTTATAATAAATTTATAATAAAGTTAGAATACAGTTAATAGATATACAATCCATGACTGAACCATAACAGATACGAAAAAAATTAATAAAAACATTATTGTAAAAAATTTAGTCAGCTTTAATTTCCTTCTTCGTGCCTCCCTGCATCCCCCGCACCTCCTATATGTTCAGGGACTTTTGGTATGTTTACCTCCTAAATAGTCCAAACACAGCTCTAAAGTCAAAAATTGTTATCTCGGCATTTCCCTCTAGAAACCATTCATTGACAGGACTATTAGTAATCACGTTGTACCTAACTCACATTCATAATAAAATAGCAAATAATATGGTTATATTAGTTATATTTAGTTCTAATGCAACCGTTTCTTTTTTTTGTTCGTTTTTATTTTATTTATAAAATGTTCATAATAAAATAGCAAATAATATGATTAATAAATTTTTGAATAGAAACTAAAGTGACTTTAACCCCTTTCATGAACTTTATTTTTATATTAGGGTGGTTTTTCTCTATGAGGTTGCTTAGCCACCTCAGAGTAGAAAATCCTTTGCGATATACCAAAAATCTATAATTAAATACAATACTTTTGTGCTTATTAACTACTTTTTGCATGTATTTATTGTTACCACAAATCAGCTATTTTTGGGTTGTTTATTCGCTCAACATTCTGAGATCGGAATCGAACTTGAACTCAACAAGTTCAAAACCCCTAAAAATATAATTTCAGAATCTAAATTACGTGTTTTTTCAACTTTTTATTTCTACACCCCTTTCAACCACTAATTTACTGTATATTCAATCTAAGAATAAATTCAAGGCTTTTGGAATGCTTAAATTTGAAATCAGCAACCTCAAAAACCCCTAGAAATATACTTTTGGAAAGAAAATTATGTATTTTGTCAAATTTTCATTTTTCACCCCTTTCAACCTCTATTTTACTCGATTTTCACCCCAAGAATACATGTTTGGCTTTTGGCTTGTTGAAATTTGAAATCAACAACCTCAAAAATCCTTGTACATTAGTAGTACTTCTTGCATGTACTTATTGTCACCATATATAAGGAGCGATTTTACCCTTTTCTAAGGCTGTTTTATCGCTCTAGCTCAAAAAATTTTGAGGGTGTTTGGGCTTTTCTGAGGATGGATTCGAATTCAGCGTCGAAAAATACATTGACCTACTTGGGTCAAGTTCCAGGATCAGGACTATTTTTTGTTTACTTCTTCTGACCCAAATTTTGAATCCGCCATGTTGAAAAAAAAATTCTGCAGTAAAACGGGATTTAGCATATCCAAAACCTTAACTCTACCAAGTTTCGTGAATTTTTATCGAATATTGGCTAGGTTACCGATTTTTGACGCCTGTTTGTTTATGCCTATGCAGACCAAAGGCAACGGTTTAGTGTTTCTTGGTATATACTTTATCGAATTTATCGTGAATTAATCAGATGTTCGATAACGTACACTGTAAAAAGTGGATGTAAAAATACATTGAAACTTAAGTTAACATTAGTTCAATTTTCTATGAAATTATACATAGTTGTTTTATTTTTAAACATATTTATAGTTTATTACATAAAGTAAATTAAAACTACACACATTCATGTATCTTTACTTCAATTAATGTAATTTTCCATATAATTATGTATAAATACATAGGTGAATTATCAGTAACGCGCCGGCGCAAGTGCTTTTGTACAAAATTATATGGAATTTTTTTACAGGAAAGCACGAAACATTTCATACATTTGTGTATCATTACTAGAATAATCGCTGGAAAAAAATGGACCATCGATTATCCATGTAATCGTGGACACATTTTTTACAGTGATAGAGTTTCATGAGGTCGTTTCTCGGCCTACAGTGTCATGGTGTAACTGTTGTAGAACTCTCCAAAATCGTCCTAAGTTGAAGACATAATCAAAATTCGACTTAGGCAAAAATTTCACTTAAAGACATTTTTGGGAGTCTGCAGAGGCGCAGATCAGTCCATAAGGACCGTTTTGGGTTCTATAAGGCGTTGGAAATGACCAGGTGAAAATTCGAAGAAACACCGAATTTTCACTTAGGAAAAATGTTTTTGGTTCAGAATATGAGAGTAGAAGTATATAATGACAAAGATTTATGAATAATATACTTTTTCAAAGGTACCATAAATTGGACTTTGAAAAATAATATTTTTGGAAGGGCGTCAAAATTTGGCCCAGGAATCGATTTATCGAAAGTACGCCAAAGTTTCACTTGCAGATTAATTTTTCAAAACTGCGTTGAAATTTGGCTTGAAGATCGATTTTTCAAACTACGCCAAAATTTCACCCGCAGATTAACTTTTCAAAAGTACCTTGAAATTTGGCTTGAAAATCGATTTTTCAAAAGTACGCCAAAATTTCACCCGCGGATTAACTTTTCAAAAGTACCTTGAAATTTGGCTTGAAAATCGATTTTTCAAAAGTACGCCAAAATTTCACCCGCAGATTAACTTTTCAAAAGTACCTTGAAATTTGGCTTGAAAATCGATTTTTCAAAAGTATGCCAAAATTTCACCCGCAGATTAGTTTTTCAAAAGTACCTTGAAATTTGGCTCGAAAATCGATTTTTCAAAAGTACGCTAAAATTGGTCTTAAAATGGATTTTTCAAAAGTACCACAAAGTTATTTTAAAAAGTACCACGAAAATATAATTTAAATTATTTTTTATTTTTTTTTTATTCCTCAACCAAAGACATTGACCTTTGAGGTACGGTCATTGAAAGCCCAATTCTAAAGTATGAGCATAAAATTTTAACGATGCACTGCATCCAAAAGGCAAAATAGAAGATTTTGTCAGAGCCGGCGTAGTGCCGATAAGCAAAAATTGATAAAAATCAATGCACATGTACAAGGCCGGTTTCTCGCATAGAAAGAGTTTGGATTGACCCAGCGGCTCGCAATTTGGTCGAGCACGTTGAGTGGTCCAGACAAAGCGATGGTAGAAAAGCCAATAACAGGGCTTTTCAAATGACAAAGTTATAGAGGAAAACGCCTTGTGCATAAAAATCCAAAAATTCAATTTTGCCTAAAAGTCGCTCGAAGGTGAGACGCTGCCAAATCGATAATATTAATCGACTGTGATAAGGGTTAGTAAGTCGTGGACTGATCGAACGCCTCTCAACTTATGCAGTAATAAGTCCTCTGAATGTGTTTGAGTACGTGAATCTCCACGATACAAGAACTTTAAAGCTAAGTAGTCTCTAGCGAAACTAAATTCATTTAGTAAAACTTTTTTAAGTTAATTTCAGTCAGCCTTAATTATTCATTTACCCAGAGTCTGAAATGATTCTAAAAGCTCACATTTTGATTCTGAGAAGGTACGTATGAATCTTTTCTACCTAATCGATCGTTAGCGTGAGCGCTCTCGCTTGTATGGTCTGAAAGTCACTACCTTGATTGGGGAAGGCACGATTCTTTCTTGAGAATTTTGTATAACCAATTCTGTTAAATAAACGGATTCCTTGAACTAATATTTCTTAATTGATCTTGACGGTCTATAATCCCTGGAACTTTCGTATAGAAAGCCGGATGTGTCGAGTTAATTCGCATTAACGTTCGACCTTCTGGTTGCTTTACGAAGGTTTGATAGGGATTTTTTTATGCGTTTTTTGAGAAATATATTCCGTTATTAATGGACCAAAACGTGATTTTCGCGTACCAAAACTAATCCCTCCGCAGAGAAATTCTTCGGTTGGGATTTTTTTTATGTAAAAATTCAGGAAATTAAGAGGTGCCTAAACCCCTAACGAGGGAATTCGGGTCCAGAGAGAGCGTAGTTTCCGATCTGTGGTAGTGCCGCCTTGGTCCCATTACTCGGCTACCGAAGTGCATCTTATCTCGAACCCGCCTGGGAGGTAGAAGAACGGGGTAATACGCGACTGGCGCCCCCTGAGAAATAAATTGGTGTCGCGTCATTTTGACGCCCGGTAGTGCGTTCAACTACATAACCACGACACTATTCATAGTATCATGATTCTACACCACCAGTTAGAAGATGATAAGGTAAAGGTAAATAAATAAGCGGGATTCTCTAAAAATATTATCGTAGAATCATTATAGATTGTAATTAATTGGTTGACAACACTCGAGAATTATCAACAGATAACTTGTAAAAGTATGATTAAAGCTGACGTAATTTATAAGTAACCAAAAAAATTATAATTTAACTGATGATTTATTCTATTATCATCTCAAGTTATTGTAAGCAATCTGCATCGTGTGGTCATCCTACTTGAAACTAAAGTCAAAAATTGTCCTTTTTAAATTAATTACAGAGGTCTGCAACTTTTCTGAAGTATTTTGACGCGCAGTAGCCAATTTTGGACAAACAAAAATTCTGTCGTGTTATTTTTTGTCTACCACCCTTTTTATCTCCAATCTATTGGATGGATTCACTATTATGTCTAATAACAATATATATTCATGAAAGACATTTTTTTTAATTTAACAAAATTAAATAAAAATTGTTGGATTTCAAGTACTTACTGGAACTGTATTTCTGAACGTAATTTCTCAAAAAAGGATTTTGCCCCCTTAATGGGTGGTTTGAAGGCAAAAATCCAAGAAAAATGTCTTCCATCAATATAGTACATTGTTATTAGACTTATTGATGAACCCATCCAATAAACTGGAAGACAGAAATTATGGATTTGACCTATTTTTGCGAATGTTTCATGAGAATTGGCTGCTAGTCCCAGATAGCACGATTTGATTCCTGGAATATTCATTGATTATACGTTTGGAAGATTTGATTATTCCTAAAATAATTTCTAAATATTCCAGACGTTACAGGAATATTCTTTTTTATCCAAATGACACAATCAATAGATATTCTACGATTATCCAAAACGCATATTACTCTAGGAATATTTGAAAAATATAATAATACAATTTCCCCTTAATAGAATATTCCTAGATTATTATTTCACTCTTTCACGAATATTATGGGTATAAGCTTATATTATTCTCACATACAGATTGATTCCTATTTTATTGGATTTTTATGTTGAATTACATAATATGTAATAATAAATCGACGAATAATAACCAATTTTAAACTGAAATGGCATTTACCAATTATATATTATTATTTTCTTGACTTATCATTGCTTAATATACGAGAACGATAGGAACGAAACTACAACAAGAAACACGGTAATTGCTTACAACTATCGATTTTTAACTGTTAGTTTTCATCAGAATCATCAGTGTAGCGCATATTGCATGTAAGATTCTGTCTCAAGGTATCACGCTGGAGAATTATGTCAGATTGCCAATACGAATTATTAGGTGAATACTCATAGACCAGTAGGCGACTTATAACCAAACTTATCTGCAAAAATCTATTGCAAACTTGGAAAGGCTTCGAAATGAGTCAAATAACAATAAATAAGCGATTAATTCTAAATACACGCGACATAACAATGAATTGCCTTTGCTGACATTATTACACAATTGGCATTTGATGCCATCTCTTATAGTTCCAACCGACGTTTGCATGTTTAATGGGAATATTCCTGTATTATTTTTCCTGGAATATTATTGTCTTCTTCTCAAAAATCATATATCTTCTAAGAATATTAGGCTATTGTTCAAAAAGAATATTCTTTTTTTATTCTTATAAAATATTCCAAAATCAGCATGTTAAATTGTATATGTTCTTAGAATAATAGAATAATGTTTCGAGTATGTACATTTCTCAGAGGACATTTACAAATCATTCTTAGAATATCTTGTGCTATCTGAGATATAATAGTGGTAATAATAACATATTGGTATTATAAAAACAAAATTATGTAGGTTTATATTATTACCTATAATATAAAAAATGTAACACAGAAATTTTACCATATTATATTGATATTACTTAAAATTAAATTAATGACTATTCAGAGAGAATATTCTTATATTATTTTCCTCGAATATTATTGTTTCCTTCTCCAAAATTTTATTTATACTAAGAATATTATACTATTGTCCAGAGAGAATATTCTTATATTATTTTCCTTGATATTATTATTTCCTTATGTAAGAATATTCTTATATTATTTTTCTCGAATATTATTGCTTCCTTCTCAAAAATTTTATATATACTAAGAATATTTTACTTTTGTTCAGAATGAATATTCTTATATTATTTTCCTCGAATATTATTGTTTCCTTCTCAGAAGTTATATATATACTAAGAATATTATACTATTGTTCAGAAAGAATATTATTTTATTATTCGTATGAAATATTCTAGTATCAACATGTTAAATTATATATATATATATATATATATATATATATATATATATATATATATATATATATTCCTGGAACAATACGCTATTATTTCACATATATATACTCCCTAGAGAACATTTACAGATCATTCTTAGAATATCTTGTGCTATCTGGGGTCCTATCAATGAAGGGAGTCTAGAGGAAAATGCCAATTTTTAACTTCAGGGCTGTGTTTGGACTAGTTAGAAGGTAAACGTACCAAAAGTCCCCGAACATAGGAGGTGCGGGGGGTGCAGGGGAGCTCGAAGAAAGTCCCCTTGGTTTTTCGCTCATATTTCGAAAACCAAGAAGTGGCTGTATGCAAAATTAAAGCTAACTAAATTTTCTACAAGAATGTTTCTATTAATTTTTTTGGTATCTGTTTTCGAGGTACACGCTCGTCAAATTCGCAAATTTTCGAAAAACTTTTTTTTGTCTCACGTTTTTTAATAATTTTTGTCATCGTAATGCCTGGGGAGAAAGAAGTCATATAATAAAAACAACCATTCATTGAACCTAAATTTAATTTAAAAAAATGTAATCAAAGAAATAAAATTATATTCAGGCACGTTAAGACATGTACATTCAGTTTATGCAATGACCAAAAATCGTAACATAAAAATCATTTTTGCTCTCTTGTTGCGGGAGGATACTGGTGTCAGCTGAGGTGGTGGCTCGTACTACTCGTCTTCTTGGTCTATATTCTCTTCCACCTCGTCTTTCTTATCTTCAAACGATAAGATGGTAAGCGACTCCACCTTTTCGGCATCGTCATCCTCGTTTTCTAAGACGAGGATGCCATTTAAACAATTCCCTTAGCAGTTTTGACAAATGGGGAGCACTTCATCGATGCTTTCCTGCGTAGAATTGTCTGCAATGTTGTTTTTGAAAAAAGGACATCCAAGTGAACGATTTCTGCCAAGTTTGGTCAAGGAGCTCGCTAATTTTTGTTTGCCCTTTTTTTGAACTTCGCGCACGCGCGCGCGCCTCAGGTCTGCGGTGTCTTCCATTTATTTTTCGCTATGCCAAATACGTGTAGTAAGTGCTACCATCGGGAGTTCGTCAAATTTTCAATACCTTACCAAATGAATACCAGCTCTTAGACTATTAGTAAACTGAACACTCATTCGCGTTGTGGGAACGAACCTGCAAATGCCACTTGCGAATGTCGACAAGTGATAAAGCGAAACACGGGCGCGAATATGTAAATGCGCTATCTCATGATTGGTATATGCGGGTAATTTCCTCGAAACAAAAGATGTCAAGGGGTACAATGCGTTTTACAACGATAAAACTGCATGTTGGTGTATATCGGTGTATATTTGTTTTACTACTAATAATGGTGCAACGCTCTCAAAGAATGGAGTTTCATTTACTAGCATATTAATGATTGTAATAATCAATTTTATCTTTTAGTAAATGAAAACAATAACTAACTACCTTCAAAATTTAAAAAATATTTGTTAATGAAGTCAATTAAATACAGCAGAAAGTTTTGAGTTCATGACTGCAAAAATAATTTGCCTATTAAGCTGTTATTATTTATACAATATTACCCTTTCATGACATTTTGAGAACTACTATTCAGAACACGTTTATAATAAGATAGGCACTTCCACATGGTTTGATGAGCAATTAAGGAACAATACACAATCTTAATTACGCCTAAAAGCGGAGCTCCTCGGAGAAGGTAGAATTTCACTTTGATAATCAGTTTACCTAGCAGCCATTAGTTCAAAATGTTTTAATATTTTACTCGTCCAAATTTAAGCTTTAACCTTCTCTATATTACTACGGGGAAATCAATAATTTGGAAAAGATATGAATGCCCAATGACTATCAATTATTAATACAAAATAACTATAAAAGTTCAAATTTCAACTCTGAGTTACATTATTTTCTGTGAATACATTCTTTGTTAAAAATATTTCGTTGAAGTTTATACAAATATGTTGTTTTAGGAAATTAAAAGAAATATTCAGATTTCAGAACCTAATGAGTTGTTTGACTCGATGTCTTTGTAACTGTAAAGACTTCGTTATATACAACACTTGATGTTAGTCTATAGTTCACTCCATTTTTATACTGCACATAAAAAACTCAAAGCTGCCGACCTGGCTAATATAAGGGGAGACCGGGTCATGCTTTATTTTTCTACACTATATTGAATAATAAATATAATGTATTGCTTAATAGATAAAACATCATTGCTCTTATGTAAAGTATATTCTGGAATGATTAAGATAAGAAATAAATGGAAACAAGCCACTTTTATTTAAGATTTGTAACTCTCTTCTCAACGCATTTTCGGACGATATTTTTCAGTTTAAGATGACAGCCAGAAGGCACCCTTTTGTTGCATACACCTAATCGTCTCAGAGATTTCCCGTGATACATCTGCAGGCTCTGACTTGGACATATATATCGAGAAACAGTTTTCCATTTTCAAAGGCTAACTAAAAGGCTGGATACCAAGTTAAGGCTACTGCGCACGATAAATCCATGTCTTATTTCATTCACTCACAATAGTTTCATGTGATAAGCAAAGGAAAGTTTTCTATCAAAGTTAATACCGAGGTCGCGAAATATATCGGTCTTGCTAAATTCTTATCTCCAAGTCGATGGTCGAACATTACTAAAGAATTTTTTTTAGAATAGGACATTACTTGACTTTTGTTATTTGAAATGCTGGCAATCTATCATAGAGCATAGAGCAGACAACATCTAATACTGTGACAATATCATTAATAAACATTACAAATAACAGAGGTTCAAGAATAGATCTTTGTGGAACACCAGACGGAGCGAAGTAGTCAGAAGATTGAAACCCATTAAAAGCCACGAAATGTAAAAGATTTGACAGATAAGATTGAAAGAGTAACAGTAGAGAGTCAGAAAATCCAAAGTTACGTAATTTATTAAGCAGAATAAAGTGATCAGGGCTATCGAAGGCTTTAAAAAAGTCTGTATAATGACATCAGTCTGTATAACTAAGTCAACAGATTCAGCGATGAACTGCGTAACACAAACAAGGTTTTGTTGTCGTTTATCGACTTTTACAAAGTCATGCTGGGCCAGGGATAGCTGACTGTGAACATGGTAATAAAGGGAGTTGTACAGCAATATTTCAAATGCTTTGGCGAAAATGCAAATTATAGTAATCGGACGGAAATTCTCGATCACTCCCTTTCGCCATTTTTATATACTGGACATACTCTAGAGAACTTCCAGAACTTTGGAAAAGTGGTGGTACGGATGCACAAATTATAAAAAATTGTAAGGGGAGCAGCAAATAGGCATACAGATTATTTTAACAGAAATGCTGGAATATTCTCCGGGTCCAGTGTCATTTTAGATAATTTTTTTTAAACATCTTACACTTCAGCTTCAATAAAAGCATTAATACTTATAATAATATTATTGTGAACGTTATTAAAATCACAGGGATTATCATTATTGGCTGGCAATAGAACCGGCTTCCCCAGAGGATGAGGAAAACGTTTCAGAAAATGATTGGAAACGGATGTGTATAGATTCCTTTACTAGATAATATTGGCATTAGTTACAAAATATTTATTTCAAGGGATAATTTGAATACTGCTTTGCACTGATAGAGATTGTGCTTCTTTGTTTTTTAGTTCATGGAAGAGGGTTGGGGGCGGGGGGGGGGGGGCGGCTGGCTGCTCGCCTGCACACGACTAAATTTACTTGAGGATTGAGATTGCTACTCAGCTGGAACTCGATGTGCTACTAAAATTTGTTGTGAAGAAATTTGACTTCTCCTAATATTTTTGCTGCTAATATAATTGTAATGTATTTCAAATAAAGTTTTCTAATTAGTGTCTGCAATATTTTCTTTCCCTGGTTTAATTTTCCAGTGTATTTATTTTAATATATTTTAAATATCTATGTTTTAAACGTTCATGGAATCACCTTTCTCAATTGTATCGAACGGTATTGCACTGGACAGGTTTTAATAATCACTATTCTACAGCCTACATGTATTGGAAGTAAAAATAGCAAATTCTTAGTAACTTCGTCATGCTAAATAACGATATAAAAAGCAAAAATTCAAGTTGGCTCTGGTTTTCCCAATACAGGTAATAAAGTGTAATAGGTATAGGGGACGATCCAGCTGCTGGTACGCTTTGAAGATAATTGGAATTCCAGCGGACCAGTTCACTTTTACGAATGAGTTCAAAACATGCCGACAAGGCTGGCTCCCTGCCGCTGGATCGTGTGTAGACTCCTTATAAACCCTAGTTTATGAGCGGTCCTATCACAAATAACAGGTAGAATTAGAATTCTACTAAAAATAGACATACTAACTACCTACCTCTTTATTTGTCACTAAAACTAATATTCATTCTTAAGTAGTCGTATTTGTACCTTGTGCATGATAAGCGTTCATTTTCGAAAGTAAATAGTGCTATTTTGAAAATATGCCACGAAATTGTGTAAATACACCTAACAACTTTTGTTATATTTGTGGTGAAGTGACTTTTGCGCATCAAAAACGTAATATTACTCCCAAAATTAAAAGGGCGTACCAGTTGTATTTTAGTTGTTCAATTGGAGATGAAGACAAAAAATGGGCACCTCATATATGTTGCAGCAATTGTGCGAACAATCTTGGCAGTTGGCTAAGTGGAAGAGGACATTCAATGGCTTTTGCTGTGCCCATGATCTGGCGAGAACCTACAGATCATGTTACCGATTGTTATCTTTGCGTGATACCTCCTATTAGACAGGGTATTAACAAGAAAAAAAGGATGGTAATACAATACCTCAATTTACCATATGCCATTCTCCATAGTGATGAACTATCTATTCCTAATCCACCTTAAGAATACAGCCTTGATTCTGGCGAAGAATCGGATGATAATGTAGATGACGACTTAGTCCAGCCATCAACATCACAAGATCCCGATTTCTCTGCCGAAGTGTCCGGTGGTGAACCACACAAAATTAATCAACGCGAATTATGTGATCTTATAAGAGACCTTGATCTGTCCACGGCAAAAGCGGAGCTTTTGGCATCTCGATTACAACAATGGAATTTACTACAAGAAAATGTTAAAGTTTCCATGTATCGAAGTCGTCAAAAAGATCTTATACCTTTTTTTTCAAAATGGAAAATGACTTGGTTGCCTGCAAGGACATTGACGGTTTAATGAGTGCTTTACACATTCCCCATGATCTTAGTGACTGGAGACTTTTTATTGACGCCTCGAAACTTAGTCTAAAAGCTGTGTTACTCCACAATGGAAATAAATTGCCATCAATTCCAATCGCCCATGCTGTCCACATGAAGGCAAATTACAGTAACATGAATGTATTGCTACAAACTATAGAATATAACAAGTATACGTGGCAGATTTGTGCAGACTTAAAAGTGATAGCTATCTTACTTGGTATGCAGCAAGGGTATACCAAATATTGCTGTTTCCTTTGTGAGTAGAACAGTCGAGCGCGAACATTACAAAAGAAAGAGTTAGCCGCCAAAACTGGGTTTTGAACCAGGAGAAGAAAATGTTGCTAACATTCCATTAGTTGATTCACAAAAGGTAATACTGCCACCACTCCACATAAAACTGGGGCTTATGAAAAACTTGGTAAAAGCTATGGACAAAGAAGGACGTGCTTTCAGTTATTTAAAACAAAAAAATTCCCAATAATGCTTAGTAATGCGAAAATTAAAGAGGGAATTTTTGTGGTCCTCAAATCAAGAACCTTTCTACATTCACACCTAGATTACCTCCCAGAAAACTGTGGTGCAGTAAGTGACGAGCATGGAGAGAGATTCCACCAGGATATTCAAAATATGGAAAAAAGATTAGACGTAGCTGGGACCAAAACAATGCAAATAAGTGGTTTTGGTTAACGATACAAAATAAAAGTTAAAATGTGTAGGTGTATAATATTACATTTCTCAATTGGAACATTATGGCCTCCAGTGTTTTTTCCATTACTTTCCGAATCCAGACAAATCAATTGGCACCAGAATCATCGAAATCGGTGCAGGCATTGTGAAGTTCTCGGGGAATTAACATAAGTACAAACAAACAAAAGCATATTAGATCTAACCACTATACCACTCCTTCTGGCGTAGTCGGGTAAATAGAACTAATTTCATTTAAGCCGCAATAGAAATTTGTAATAGTGTTGAAACTTCTCTCGTAACGTTCAAGTACAAACATCACATTTCAAGCTCAACCCTCCTTTAGAGAGGTTTTCTCAGAATTTCAGCAAGCATGTTCAATAAAATAGTCGTAAATCTTTGTCAATTAATGAGGTTTTTTAAGAAATCTCTGGTGAAATGTCGTCGTTGTTTCGATAACATATAGCTAAACTGAAAGTAATGTTGAAAATATCGCTTAAAGCTTCCTCACACAGCATTTTATGAACTGAAATCTAATATTTGAAATTTAAAACTCTTCAAATAGAAGTTGTCTCCGATATACTAGATCAAATCTCAACAACTTGTTATGTACTCGTCAATGTAAAAAAAAAATGTTAAAATATACAGGACGTTTTAAAACATCTGTCAATCACTTCCAATGACGTAATCTTTAGAAAACCAAACTACTCGTACACAACACCTGAATACTATTACCCGAGACGGTTTCACCAACCATGTTGCCCAGCAAACATAAATATATAGCATATACATAAATGCTACGTAAACTAAGTTCCGCAGAAGTAACGTGCTATGTAAAATGTGACGCATAATCAGATGTGCATACTCTGCGAAATGTCAACAACATGTGCATATGATTTTTACATAGTGAAGAGGTAGCACTGTGACCTCACGGTACGTAAAATGACGTAGCGTATATGTATATTCAACAACTTAATAATGACCTTATGCTATGTAAACTTAACTATGTAAACTAATTTTATCTCTTTATGACGTAACGTATATGTGTGTGTTTTAACCGCCCTCCATGTCACCTCAATGACCCTCTTAAGTCTAGTAGATCTAGATTTGTCTGAGTAAAGGAGACGGGGCCCTACAGTTTATAGTGGAATCCGAACCACTTCTTGGGGAAAATTTCCAATGAAAATTTTTTTCGCTATGTGGGACTCGAACTCACTTCGCTAGGTACGCTCAGAGTGCAAGCTAGACGCGCCAACACACTGAGCTACCGACCCCCCATGTATATTCAACCACTTGATAGTGACCTTGCGCTACGTAACTAATGTATTTTTATTTCTTTATGATGTAGCATGTATTTATTTTATCTACCTACCGTATGATCAAAATAGCATATCCCAGCACTTTTTAAATATTGATACTACACAATTGAATTTTTGAAGTTATGTTATGCAGAAAAATATATTTTTTTAGAAAATTATTGAAGTTGACACCAAGTTTTATTTTTAAGTGGGTTTAAGTGGGTTTAAGTTATTTAGAGAGCCGAGTAGCTTTATATTTTGAATGAAAATATTTTTGTAAAAAATGGTTTTAAAATATAAAACTATCTAACATTCTAAAAATGTTCAGAGGTATTCTAGTTAAAAATAAAAGTTGATGTCTCCTCCAGTTATTTCCTAAAGAATATCAATTTTTCTGAACAATTAATGAGGAATTTATATTCATATATTTAACTCCAAGAATCCAGTTCTCTAGTATCAATATTTAAAAAGTACTATAGGGTGCTATTTTGAACATTATGGTAGTAGGTATATAAAACATGCTACATCAAAAAGAGATAAAAAGTATATAATGCAAGATAGGTTGTCTGATTTGTCAACATATATTAGCTTAGTAAAGATTCTCGAATTGAATGACAGTTTAAACTAAGCTAGTTAGTATCAACAAAGTAAAGAGCTTCAATTCCATCTTCATCTCTGCATATCCCTGTAGGTAAACCAGACATTAGGCGTTGTCCTCTTTAGAAAGCAGCTATACGATATTTTTTTCTTCTCCAATGATTTATACCCACCTACGTACCCCACCTTTCATTCCTAGTAAAGCACAAATTTCATTTAATTTATTTTATTAACTGTTGATTTAATACAAGTGTCTTTTGTGTAACTAATCTATATTCAAGTTAACTAAGTATCTACAATAAGTGTTAAGCATTTCTCGGGTAGTTTCTGTTTTTACCCGTTCTTTGGTCAGCCTTCGTCACTTTGACATTTGCTAGTTGAACATCAGTTACACAGTCTGTGAAAAAATTGAAATATTAGTCCGTTAAAAGGTTAGGCTTCATATACGGGGTACATCATTTAAAACTCCCCAGGCTTGTAATATTCTTATATCTTAAGGGACGACCATGTTGGGCACATCAAATTGTAGATATTTTTAAAGCATTTAAAAAAATTTTTTTTCGAAAAAATTGTTAAGAAAGAAATCTTAATTTCCTTGAATTTTTTTCACATCACCCTGTACATGAACTGCGTTAATGTTTTCTTATAAAGGTTTTAATTAGCTTCAATTTATATTATTACATCATATTCGAAATTCTTTTTGGTTTTAGAGAAGGGAATTAAAAACACTATCCGATTCCAAACTGATTGTTTTTTAAATTACTTTGAAAGGAATGTAAATAATAATTTTATGCTTTATCTGTAAAAGACATATCACAAACAATATTCAGCGTAACAAAACAGTAATAAAAAACAAAAAAAAATTTTAAAAACTAACTTATATTAAAATGTACTAAGTAGGAAATTGCAAATTTTTTCATTTTAATAACATAAATTGAAGCTAATTAAAACCTTTATAAAAAAACATTAACACAGTCTATGTACAGGATGAGGTAAAAAAATATTCAAAGAAATTAAGTTTCCTTTCTTAACAATAAAAAAAAAATTAATCACTCTGTATGGACGTTTAAAGGCTTTAAAAATGTCTTGATGTGCCCAACATGGTCATCGCTTCGAAAATAAAAAAGTTACAAGTCCGGGGAGTTTTAAGTGGCGCACCCTGTATAGTGTAGTAAATCTGGTTATATAGCTTGTATCGCCATAAAGAAAAACAGATTATTCTTTACTAAATTGTGAAGAAAACTAGATACAAACTATTTTTATCAATTTGTTAAGTTATTAAACAATTTATGATAGCTTAATTAATAATGTATATATTTTAACAAAACTTTACGAAAACACGCTTCCAATGGAATGAGGTCACGTAGTCAAATTTCATTATTCACTTTTTATTACGTTTATGCAAAGTAATCATTGAATAATTATAATACTGAAAATTTGAGGTCGATCCGATAAGTTTCAGAAGTATACTGCTTTAAACATGAACCGATGTGCTCAAAGTGCTGTCATTCAATCCGAAAGTCTGTCTCAAAGTTGAGTTTACACTGTTAAAACCCAGCTATTTAAAATCATATTTGTCTAATTTGCCAGAGATGGTGATTTTGGGACTATTGGAGTACTTCAGCATAAGAGTATGCAGCATATAACTGCTGAAAAAAGGGGAATGGAAATGCAACTAGGAGTGAATGACTTCACGCAGCGTCTATATTCTTGATTAATTTTAAAGCCTCTAGAGATCTTAGAATATCCTGGTTTTTTGAATTTCGCTCTAAAATTAAGAGATTTTTTGCAAAACGTAATAAAAGATATGCTAAATAAGCCCATTAAATCATCACACCAAATTTCAAGTGGAAATGTTTATAACAACGCCAAAAGAACAATAACAAATTTGAAAATTGAACCGTTGCGTTGGCTGTTTAAGTGCATCTAGTCATAGAACAATTTTTTTTAGAATGTAGATTTTTCTCCTACTCTTCAGTGGTGTTAACACATAATTTTTTTTAACTATTTAAAATCATTTTAAATTTTTTATAAAGAATTTTTTTTCTAAAAATTAAACACAATTAAAAATTATTAGAGTGCTTCAAAAGATCACAAAAAAAGAAACAATTTAAAAAAACGGGTTTTTCTACGCCAATTGGGAGCCGTGAAGCGTGAAAGAAATGCATTTGTTAAATAATTGTCAAAAAATTGTTTTAAATAATTTTAAAATACTTATTTATGCAACAAGTGTATAAAGCAGTACTTTTTTTCATGCATAAGCTGTAGACGAGTGCATCAATCTTGTGAGAATCCCATGATAAAAGTACAGTTTTTTAAACAGTCATATAAACAAATTGTTAATTAACGCCACTGAAAAGTAAACAATCAACAATTCAATTTTCGAACTTGTTAGTGTTTCTTAAGCTTTTTTTGTATAAATATTAAATTATATTATATTAGGTATTACATTCACCGAGAGCCATTTTATATAAGAAAATGTGCGGGGTCCTTTGCCAAGATGATTTAACTCTACCAGAAGCATATTTTTTTATAAGATTTATTGAAGTTGGTGATTATCCCACAATTGGTTATTCACAAAACCTCATGTTAGAAAGATTTGATATGTCGAGTCTAGAAAATAGGAGAATAGCACACTCTATAATTTTCTTACATAAAATTATTTACAATATGGTTGATTGCGCGTCCATTTTGGAGCAACTGTGTCTTCGTGTACCTAGAATAGAAAGCAGAAATCGTGAAACATTTTATCTTGCTACCCCCCGAACCAATTTACTAAAACTTTCTCCAATACATTTTATGTGTAAAAATTATAATTCGCTAGAAAATGAGCTTGATATATTTAATTGTAGTCCTGCCTCAATTAAAAGATTACTATCCGTATAAAACGAATATGCGTATAATCCCATTCTTCGTATTATCGTTTACATGTTTTTAGCATAATGTGATATGTATATGTTGTGCATATATATTTTAAGTCAGCTTCTGTTAGTATAATATTTGTATTTTGTTTCTTCTGTGACGTACTGTGTATTTAGTACATATAATATTTATACTGTTAGTGCTTTCTAGTGTAACATTCCCACCCTTTAATTGGTTATCTGTTGGGTGGTTGTATCTAAATAAATAAATAAATAAATAAATGGCAAATCTTAATTGTCTTAATTTATTGCAACAAAATTAACCAAAAAGGTTCAGACAATTCTAGTTTTCTTCGTAGTTTTATAATGATCAACTTAATTTTTTTTAATGGCGATACAAGCAATATCATTAATCACAAGACAACAAAAAAAGGGGCTGCGCTTTTGATCAGAACCATCTAATCCTGTTTTTTAACACGTTGAAACCGATTCTGATATTAAAAAAAAATTTATCAGTTTTTGGTTACCACCCCATTTATCCCCTAAAAAGGGGCAATGGTTTTGTCCTAAGGTTCTGATCTAATTTTTCTGAAGTATTTTGACGTGCTGAAGCCAATTTTGGACAAAAGAAAAATTGCAGGAAAATATTAGCCTACTTTACACATACAAAACCTAACAATAACGAACACAAAGTAGGTGCTATAAAATGTCGGTAAACAATAACCATACCTATGCATAGTACTTCGCAAAAGCTTTTGGTCATTATTAAGATCTGGGTTTCCTTGAATTACAACTTCTTACGCTGGATTCAGTTGAACTTAATAATGTGGGAACAGCACCAACATACAGCTTTTGTGTAACAAAATCCATGTAATGATATAATTGTCTGTCGAGAATAACGATTGTCCGTGAAATAATTCTAACCTATAAAAAGATTACGTTTCGTTTAAATAAATATCTTTATAAAAACGGTACCACACAAACTTACTTTTGGGTCATTCACTGAAAAATGCATGGTGCACCTCCAACATGGGTATGTACACCAAATTCGCCAATACACCGTTTTTCGGGCATGTTTATGTTTGCACCTTGCACCTAACCTCTACACTAATAAAACGTCCAAATAAAATATTATTTAAAAAAGTCACAACTCTTTATGGTTCACAGTTCTGCATCAAAGTTATTAAAAGACATCATCCACAATTTTTCACAAAAATGATAAAAAAACACAAACGTTAGATTTTACATAAAAATAAGCAAACTGGCGTGCCGCGTGAGCGTGACACTGACGCGTTCCATGTCGTAAAATGAAGTAGGTAAACATTTTTAAGTAAAATTATGTAACAAATATGTAAACTTGTGTATAAGTAATTAAGTTAATATGTTGACTTAAATATGATATTATTTTACGTAAAATTATGTAAAATATTTTATATAAAAAATGTTCTATTAATCTTACTTCTCAGAGAGGTAAGTTACATTAATGTTTACTGGGTGGCATTATCTGAGGATGATTGAAACCGATATTATTTTCAGATTGGCGAAACGCTCATCGAGTAATAGTATTTGAGTGAACATGTTGGTTGCGCGGAAGCGTCATACCGTTATTGCGCAGCTCCTTTGGTTGGTGACAGTGCGACTAGATCAGGTTTTGGCTTGGTGGATGATTTTAGGAACGCAGCGGAGTTTATTTAAATCTCGCTCATCTGCAGTCCCTTGGTAGATCTCTAAAAACATCTTCTCTTCAGCATGTGCGACCTTTTCTGGTGGTGAAGAGTAGTGAAGATGTCAGACATTTCTTTCATTTCATAGCAACGCGTATTTTATTTAATACGCCGGCCATGCGATATTAACACAATGCGTTTTTGGTGGCGAAATTCGAGATTTTTTATCTTTATTTTTTTTATAGCTAATAGACGTTTGAAGAAAAAATAGCATGTTTTATTCGGAGTAAAAGCACTTGTTGTGACTCGTCTGTAATTGCCGGACTCACTTCGTTCGTCTTGCAGACCTACAGACTCGTCACAAAAGTATCACTTACTCCTATTAAAACAATAAACTATTATGTGTTAAATTAGGTTAAATGTGTTATTTGTTTTTAATATACGGGGTGATTCTTTAGTAAGCGGTAAAAAATTATTAACTGAAGATATGTTTTGAAAAAATAAAGCGACGTTCCAATAAATTGAAAATTCTGACAATAGGCCTCTTACATATGCAGTATATTTTAAATCAATGTTTATATGTTAATATAGTGTTACTAAACATTATCAAATCTGTTTTAATAATTTCTAACTGGAAAGTATTTAAATCACTGACTAATATCCGGGAGAAGGGGTATATCTGAAAACACACTCATATTGGAGTTGATGTCATCTATCATTAGGTATATTTCTGCACGTGCATGCGTGCAATGATTCGGATTTCGGACATATTTGGGGTTATTTTCTAAAATTATTTAGTTGTTTTCGGTCTGTAAATTGTACCATATTTAAAAGGGTTTAAATTGTTTTAAACATGACTGAAAAAGGTTGTTATTTCAAAGGTCAATCGGATAGTTCATGCCGTACGCCTGCCTGCCTGCCTGCCTGCGTCACAAAAATATTCATAAATAAAAAACCATAAGTTCTAGATGAACATATTTTTTCAAAAAATTCTCCTATATCTTAGCTTCAATCGCCTAGCTGCATATATGTGAAAATTTTCAAAAATAAAAAAGTTTGTCCCTAAGTAAAAAAATGTTTTGAGGTTTCTAGTTCTTGTACACACACTAAATCACAATTTTTTTTCATCCACTTTAATAATGGGGTGGGGGTGGTAATGGAGGTGGCTAATGCCAAAATTTTTTTTTAGACCTTAGCTTCTCTTGTATACCTATACTGAATACCAATTTTATGGACTCTTACCTGCTTGATTTACCTATTTACCCCAAATTTACCCCCTAATTCTTGGACGGAACAAGATGAAAATATAACTAGTTCTCGATCTCGTTAAAGTACATATGTGTACCAAATTTCAAGTCAATATCTCAAACGTTTCCAGAGTAAACGTGCGCACACAAAATTTACAGACAGACCGACAGACAGACAGATTTTTTTCCGTTCAAACTTAAAATCTCGACGTTTCATGACATTCTAAGCCTATTTGAACAATAAAAATTTTTTAAAATTTTTTGCCGTTACTATACCACTGGATGTGGAAATAAAATAAGAATAGTAGATTGTAATACAAGTGTGGCAAGGGCTTCATTGCAAAACAACGTATGGAAAGTACACAAGAACACGAGCGCAGCGAGTGTTCCTATCATACGAGTTTTGCAATCAAGCTTGCCACATATGTGTTACATACTATTTTTTCTACGGTTGTGAAGTTATTTTCCTTTTTTAAAGTCTTTCCAAAATTTTAAATTTGCTGCCTGTCAGATTTTATTTAAAGTGACATTTTCCGCAGTCATTCTGAAGCTAGAAAATTTGACTTTGTAATTGCAATTCATGTGTAATTAATGTACACTTATAGAATTTAATTGTTATTACCAGTAAGTAATATAAAATTCTTTAATAGTACAGTAACTAGAGGTTTTAACTTCGGAATAATGTCATATTGAACGGATTTGGTTCATTTTTGGCAGTATAATAGTAAACGCTTCACAGAAAAGTTTCTATATTGTGCGGGGGCTTGCTAATTTATAGGGGGTACATGCCATCCTCCCCCCCCCCCCAGGGGGTGGCACTTAAAATGTATATATATTTATTGGAGCTGAAATAGAATCAAATTTTAAGAAGAAAAGGTTCTATGCAATTTTTCACGTAAATTGATAGTTTTTAAGTTATAACGACTTCAAAATCGCAATTTTAGCTTTAAAAAAAAGGTATTTTCAAACGGCTTTCGTCAAGTATCTCAAAAAATATTACTTTATCGAAAAAATGTTACAGACCAATTACGGAAAGTACAAACTGGGAATTAATTATATTTTTTTGTATTGATGTAGGATTAACAATTTCGGGGATATTTAAGTTTATATTTGGTATCCAAGTGTTTTGAAATTACTTTTAAAGTTTAAAATGCATTTTTTTCTAAAGTAAGTGCTTTAAATGAGCAAACAAATTTGAGCATCTAGGTAAAGCTACATCTTAACGAAAAACTGTATTTGAGATAATTTTTTAAATTACTGGCTAATTAGAGTAACAAAATGGCGACATTTCTATATAAAAAAATATAAATACGCACGTTTTTCCGTCATAACTTCTTTATTTCTTATGCTACAGGAACGAGTAAAAAATAATTTGAAAGCGCAATTAATTGTCTTTAATTTCATTTCTTAGCATGCGTGACGTAGGTGTCATAATTTCTGAGATATTTAACATTTAAACTGCATTTTTCGTCTTATAAACGTTCGGACGACATTTGTAAACTTTCATATCTCCGAAACTATTAAATCTATGTAAATAAATAAACAAGCGAAAGTCATTATCAGTTTATGGGCTTTATTTTTGGTCTCTACCCATTTTTCAATAAAACTAATATTTACTGAAATATTTGGAAAAGGAAAAAAAAAATACGTTTTATCGAAAATACCTTTATAGTTTAAACTGTATTTTTTCCTAAAGCAAATGCTGTATACAAACCAAAAAATTTGAGCATCTACGTCATGCTATATATTAATGAGAAACAGTGTTTGAAATTACTTTTTTTTTAATTACTGGCTAATTATAGTAACAAAATGGCGACGTTGTTATTAAAAAAATGTGTAGACGCATATTGCTTCGGTCATAACTCCTTTGTTTTTATGCTATAGAAACAAATAAAAAAACAGTTGAAAGCTTAATTAATAACCTATTATTCTACCTATTAGCATCCTTGACGTAGGTGTCACAGTTTCTGAGATATTTAACTCTCACTCTAAATAATTATCTTATGAACACTTGGATGCCAAATGTAAACTTAAATATCTCCAAAATTATTAATCCTACATCAATAAACAAAAAATATGATTAATTCCCAGTTTGTACTTTCTGTAATTGGTCTTTAACATTTTTTCGATAAAGTGATACTTTTCGAGATATATGACGAAAGCCATTTGGAAATACCTTTTTTTTTAAGCTAAAATTGCAATTTTGAAGTCGTTATAACTTAAAAACTATCAATTTGTGTGAAAAATTGCATAGAATCTTTTCTTCTTAAAATTTGATTCTACTTCAGCTCCAATAAATATATATATATTTTTTAAGTGCCACCCCTTGAGAGGGGGTGTCATCCACCCCCTATAAATTAGCAAGCCTCCGCACAATATAGAAACTTTTCTGTGAAGCATTTACTGCTATACTGCCAAAAATGAACGAAATCCATTCAATATGACCTATTCCGAAGTTTTGCATATTTTTTACCTCTAGGTACTGTAATAAGGTAAACACATTATTTTATTTCGGTGTGTGAAGATGTAATCAACGCGTGTGGCAAATTCTTGATGATGAAATTTTGAAGGTGATATTTTCTGCAGTCATTTTGAAGTTAGAAAATTTGATTTTCAGCACAATCGTAGAAAAAAATCCTTTAACACTGTGTTTTGTATTAAGTAAAGATTCTAAAAATGCTAAAATTATATTTTGTACAAGAAGCCTATTCTGTTTGTAATTTGTCAAATCATGACAATGATCTATAACGTTACAATGGATTCCATATTATTTATTACAGGTGTTTATGTGTGGTCTCCTAAACAAACATACTTTGTCCAGCAATATTGCACCTAAGTGTTGTACAGACATTAATATTCGGTCTGAACCGACTTCATTTAACATAAAACTTTCATTTTATACCATTAAAACATAATTCTTAAAAACTCGCGATTTTTTCACCCTGTATATCTCTAAAAGTATTGATCCTACATAAAAAATGAATAGGAGCTTATTTGTAGAAAATTTCATCTAGTTTAATTTTGTATAAGAACACTTTTTCGCTAGAGGTCATAGTTTTCGTTTTCAATAAAAACATGAAAAGGGAACCTTTAAACACCCCCCCTCCGCTTATCACCCACCGGTCAGGACTTTTAGTATGTTGTTCAGGGCACTCCCCACAACAATTGTACAAAAATTGGCCTCTACATGAATTATTTCTCCTAATCGGCCTTTTTGGATTTCGTTGACTGGACTAATTATGATTTTTATGTTTATGATTACGATATTGTCACGCCTAAAATGTGCTAAAAATGTAAAATTAGAGTATCTAAAAAAAGTGGCCATTTGAATTCAGTCAATTACAACAACAACAATATAAAAAACTAGAGTAAAAGAGCCGCTGCCCAAGGAATCAGTACTTCTACATCCAGATTTGCTACCCAAGTCTCCCACAACGAAAAAATTTTATATGTGGAAATAATCGTTTGTGGAACTTTAATAATATAATATTTGAAATCGTCTACCCCAAAAAAACCATAAATGGCAAATAAATTTTTGAGACATTGGTTTTTCTTGTATATACTAAATACCAATTTTATGGGCTCTTACCTGCTTGATTTACCTATTTACCCACATTTTCCCCAATTTACCCCCCTCCAATCCTTCAACAGAATAAGATTAAAATATAATCTAGTTTCAGATCTCGTTAAAATACATACGTGTACCAAATTTCAGGTCAATATCTTGAACGGTTCAAGAGTAATCGTGCGTACAGAAAAAGCTACACAAGTCGACAGATTTTTTTTTCTCAAACTTAAAATCTCGACGTTTCATGACATTCTACAGGAGATAAAGATGATCCCATCGGAGCCCCTCTTACTTGTTTGTAGTCGTTGTTTTGGAAGAGAAAATAAAAAGACAGTGTTCTAGGAGAGTTATGGTTCCTTTTTCTGGCTCCAGAGGGTGAATGTTGGTGAACAGTAATATAGTGTTGAAACTAACCAATAACGTCATTCTGTGAAATTGAATAATTTTGAAGAAAAACGATGAAATGGGTGGAATTTTTGACATAGGATGACGTTTGTTTACCGATGAGTTGAAGATAACTAGATGTCCAGCCAGTCTGTGGGTTGAGGAACAAAAGTTATTAACAATTGGTTGTAGGGGAATGTTGGTTTAATGAATCATGGAAAGGCCGTATATCCCAGGAGTTCTGGGGATTTTTCACGGGGTATGAGGGCTTTCTGTGTAACTGCATGAAAGTCAGATTTATCGATTATGGTTTTGTCTCTTTTCCTAAGTGACAGGGTCACGTAATGCGTTTGTAATCAGAATTAGTGAGTAAATCGTTCGCTTTCCTTCGAAGGTGTTAAGTATGGCGGTAGTATTGCCTTTGTCTGCTGGAAGGATATAAAGTTATCGTTGTTATGTAGGTCTGCTAATGCTCGTCTTTATTTGGAGGATAAGTCCCCAACCCGAGACTCTCGGGATTTTGCTATAAATTTGTTGGTCTCGGGACCATTGCTACGGTCCCGCATAAGTCCCGAAATTTTCAAAGTTTCGGGTGTCTCATACATGATGGCGTGGCAATCACACAGCGACACAGTACAGCAGTCACAGCTGAGGTCGCAATTTGCATAACAATTCCTCGAGTCTCTACTCTAGTCCTCTACCTACCAAATGCATTACTCTGTAATCTCCACAAAATAACGGTGCCGAGCCGCGCCGTGAGGAATTAAATCTTCACGCTGCCGTTAGTTTCAATTTCATGTTTGAAGAATTGAAACAAATTAATAGTCCCCTCAATATTCGTAGAGAGCTTTTCCTCAAAAATCGTATAAACCAAAGAAGAACCACGGCCTCAGCAGTATTTAGTTACCTCAACAACCCCCCAAGTCGATCCAGCAATTTTAAGTGGTTTGTTTGCGCTTGCAGATTCCAAAACTATTTCTTACTTCTTAAAAAAAACTGTAAAAACATTATCCTCACCAGCAGCAGAGGAAGCAGATGAGTCAGATGATGAAGAAATGCCAATGTCTATTGCCCAACTTCGAGAAAGAGTACAGAGGCAAGTGCCTTTAAAAGAAAAATTAGACATGGTATTAAAAAACGCAAAATTGCAGTCGAAACCTGTAAATAACCCACCGGAAAGCTCGAGGAAAATTGTGGAGAAAGAAATCGCCCTATTTGAAAATGGTGGTATTCGTGGCCATTTGTTGCAATTAACCTACTTGTTGACGATTTCTCCAACTAGCGTGGAGTCAGAGAGGGCCTTCACAGTGGCAGGCTCTTTAGCTACTAAAATACGGTCGTCATTGGCGATGACTCATTAAATGTCCTAGTTGCTCTAAAATATTTCTTTAAACCACAATAATTTATTTTTTTTATTATTAATATATAAATAAGTATTATTGTTAATTATTCGTTACATGGCCGAATTGGCCGTTGTTTGTTATGTTAATATTATAATTATATTGGTTTAGTATAAATAAAATTTAAGTTCTTTACGTACTTCAATGTTTTTTCATTCACCACTTAAGCAAAATATCTTCAAATTGAAAATAGGGCGAAAATATCGGGACCTCGGAACTAGTCCCGGGACTTTCCAGTCCTGGTCCCAAGGTCCCGAACGATCCTTTGGTCCCGGGACTTGGAAGCCCCAATTCTAACGATGTTTCGTCTAGTGTCTTCAGTTTTATTATTTGGAAGATGAGATATTTAGTCTTCGATTTGGGAAATAATAGTTTTGGTTGGGATGATGTTATGGGAATAGCGAAATTGAAGTCGTTCACTAAGCTTTGGAGGGTGAAGTCGCTGATGGGAAAGTCAGAAAAGTTGTGAACTATTTTATTAGGATCTAGTAGAGAAGAAGAGTGTCATTATATACGGGTGCTGGTAGTATGCAGATTGCGTCTTGTGTTATGTATGGAGCTTCTAAGTAGGGCAAAACTTGCTCTGTCTAGGATTCCTGAGATAGAAGGAGACTAGAAGTGATGTTTGAGTTGTAGAGATTTTGCGATGACTTCGTGAGCCGGACAGGATTTCAGTATTGCAAGATCACAAGGGAATCTGGTTGTCGGAGATACAATATGATTCAGTTAGAGAATGAATTTCCCTTCCGTAGAGGAGAATGAAATGTTTCGAGAGATTTCCGCGATTTTCAGTTTGAAAATTACTTGTTTTTGCAGTAATGTTTACTGTTCTTTAGTAAGTGTACTTATCGTTTTTTTCGATCATCTATTTCACATTTAATCTTCTTTACAATAGTAGCAGCTACATTTTAAATTAAATCACTATTTTGTGACAAAGTTTCGCTGATAAAAGAAATTATATATTGTCCTTAATTTCGTAAAGTTGCAGTTTTGAGAATGGCATTTTCTACTAACTGTACCACTGTATAATAAAGTATAAAATTCACTACGGAAAATATTACCTTTGCTTTTTTAACGCTTAAAATTATGCAATTTGCAAAAGCATCTGAAACACAACTACTCACAATAATTCATGTCTCTATGATATCTATAATTATATTCTTAGTCCAAAAGTAATGAGACATTTTGCACTGCAAGAAACGGCTACCAATTATAACTGAGTTATTAACTATTCGCAGGGCTCTGCACAGAACAAATAAAAATGAAAAACTCATTAAAACGTTCCACGAGGAAACCTACTACGGGCAACAGCCATCTCATAAAGCGACAATTTTTATGCGTTGTTTTCGCATAAATTGAGAATTGTGTACACAAAAATACCCACGATTTTATATTTCTTTCGAACTTAAGATGCGAAAATTAAGATGTTTGGATTAGGTCGACGTGCCCCGGGGGACAACGATAGACGCCGAACGTCGTCGCCGTCTAAACATCCCCGTAAATTAGCGTATATAGTTTTAGTTTGCGATCAGCTCTGGCCTGCTGGATACGGTGATGCTGAGGTGTTATTGTTAAAACGGCACGTGTGGTGGGACGCGCACGGCTGTTGTGTAGTAGTACAGTACGTTTTTATACAGTCCATGTTTTTGTTGTGAAGTCTTAAGGAAGTACATCTATGTTAAAATGTAAGTATAGAATAACTCAAGATGCAAAAGAAAATATTTAAAAAACAATTTTGTATTATACATGAACCACAATAACTATATACGATGTGTTATCTTAAAGATAGGATTTTGCAGAGTGAGAGGGAAGTATGCGTTTATTTTCGGTTTATTTTAAATATTTAAAAAATCATAAATGGTATAACCTTTAAAATAGTTTTAGATACTTCACATTGCTCTCAGGAATACAACCATATACAGTTTTTATCATAAATTTTATAGATAGTTAACTGCCGTACTTTAATAAAAAAATTAGGAGCTATTTTCATTGACAAACTACAACAGAAATTTACAATAAAAAATATATATAGTTGTATTCGTTAGAACAATTAGCCCAGTCCACGAAGGTATTTACCCACAAAAAGTTGCAAACTGTGTAAACTTTTTTTTAATGAGTTCGTGAAAGTGTGTAGAATAATATCCTGAAAAGTTTACATTTCGCTCGGATGCAGAACATAAAAGAAAGAGTGAAAAAAAATTTTTTTTCATCCATTTTTTCAAAATTTTTAAATTAAATCAAGCTAGAAAAAAATAAAAAATACAGATGGGTAGATCACGTATTTATGAACAAAAAATGTCCTAACAAAATTTATCATTAAAGTCACGGTTTTCCCGGAAAAAAATAGTCAAGTGTAACGTTATAACTCGGAGCGAGATACATGCGTGCCCGCGCTTGAATACACATGACTGTGACACCGACGCACTGAATTACATGTCACTAAATCAGAATTTGTTCAATCTATATGAGTGTTGGTTCATTTAAAAGATGGCAATTGTAGCTTTTTGATGCTTTTTTGTTTCAAACAATACAAGCAAAGGATGGATGGGAAAAATATGCTTATATATATTATTACGCCCAAACTCAATCGTCGCAATAAAAAATATAGAAAAAAATAAAAGCTCTTCAAAAAAATTCTTTCTTCATTGAGAACTGCAAAAAGTATGTACACTTCATGATTATTATGTTTTATTAAGTTGCAGTAACGTGGATTCAAAAAAAAGTACATCTCAAATCATTTTAATTTAATTGCTTGATGATTTTCTTGATAAATATATATATTGGAGGCTGTAACTTGCCGAGGAATTGACCCATTGGAAAAAATAAAATATCACTATTTCGGAAAAAATGTATACTTTTCAATGTTCAAACACAAATTCGTTTACTTTTATGCATTTTTTCGAAAATATGATTAATCATATAATAAGAAATTGCGATTTTCACGATCTTATCTTTATAACTATGAAAATATCTTTGATTGTTTTGAATATAAATTCTGGAACTTTTCAAATACATTAACAAATGTATAAGGAATTCAATGGATATAGCTGAAATGTGGACAGGTGTATCTGTAATAAATACAATACAGTAAAGGTACGTAAAAATTCATGCGAGCGATTCAGCGGCTATGTGTGGTGTCTGTATGCTTTCATAATTATATATTTTCCCTCCAGACTCACTATTTATCAAAACACGTGTTCTACCCATCTGTATTTTTTGTTTTTTTCTAGATTGACTTAATTTAAAAATTTTGAAAAAACTGATAAAAAAAATTTTTTTTCACTTTTTTTTTATGTTCTGCATCCGAGCGGAATGTAAACTTTTCAGGATATTATTCTATACACTTTCACGACCTCATTAAAAAAAAATTATTCAGTTTGCAACTTTTTGTGGGTTTACTATAAAATTATCTCTGTCGTCTGGGCTAAATATCAAGTATATAAAACAGTTTTAAGCTTTAAGATCATACTACGTTTGGTATTTTAAATATTCATAATAAATCGAAAATAAACGTATATTTCTCTCTCACTATGCAAAATCCTTGTCATACTGGATGTAAGGTTTTCCATACAGCTTTGAGAAAAATAAATACAGATGTAACTTTTCGTTGTTGTTATTAGCATAGCGACCTAGGTATTTGATACTTCCACTTTTTAATAAAAGCAAATCTTTAAGCATGCAAAACATATCTCAGGAAGTCATACATTCTCCCCCTGTTCCCCGCTCATAGGGGTTACTTGTATCTGCCTATACAGGGTGGACCAAATTAGATGGGATTTGGGGTTTTCTCTAAAACTATGGCAGATAGACAAAAACCAATATAGGTGTCCTGAGCTCGATCTTCGAGATACAAACAATGGTGAAAACCGCGATCGTTTATCTTTTTCGACTACCGAACTACAGAGCGTTTTTGGAAAATTGGTTTTTTGGATGACCTCATATCTTAATTGCCAAGTGTCGAATCGAAAATTGAGTAACACATTATTAAGGCAGTTTTTTTTAGTAGAACCCGTTGCTGATAAGAAGAAAATTATGCATGTCTCAGTTTTCGAGATATAGACATAACTTGTGTTTTTTTTTAATGGAATACCCTGTAAATTACTTAATTATTCGATCACAACTTAACCTAGCTATCCAGCGATATATCACATGTCATACTTATCTGTAGAAAAAGTGGTTAATTTTCGAAAAATTTAATATATTTGCGAGGAGGCCATGAAAAACTATTAAAAACAACACTTCTTATAATACAAGATAATTTAATTAAAAATAGGAAAAAACCGCTTCCCAAGGAATCACTACTTCCACATCCAGATTCTCTATCCAAGTCACTCACAACGAAAAAACTTTGTATGTGAAAATAATTGCTCTCCCATAAATAAGTCGACAGCTGTCGACAAATTCTTAAAACATAATAACTGAAAAATAATTTAGTTAAAGGTTTACATAGGAATGTTATGGCCATACTTTAATAATTTATTGCTCTCCCATAAATTTGTCGACACCTGTCGACTTTTCAAGTGTTTGATGGACCTAAACACTTATCGGTGGTTTATGCTTCTTAGACAGCTATCTATCTGTACCAAAATGTTTTAATATAGCACCTAACGACAAAAAAAAATTTGAAAATTTTTATTGTTCAAATAGGCTCAGAATGTCATGAAATGTCGAGATTTTAAGTTTGAGCGAAAAAAAAATGTCTGTCTGTTACTTTTTTGTGCGCACGATTACTCTGGAACCGTTTAAGATATTGACTTGAAATTTGGTACACGTATGTACTTTAACGGGATCTGGAACTAGATTTCATTTTCATCTTATTCCGTCGAAGGGCTGGGGGTAAATTGGTGTAAATAGGGGGTAAATAGGTAAATCAAGCACGTAAGTGTCCATAAAATTGGTATTTTGTATACACAAGAGAAGCTAAAGTCTCAAAAATGTTTTTGGCATTAGCCACTCCCATTGCTACCCCCACCATTATAAAAAGGGATGAAAAAAAATGTGATTTAATGTGTGTACAAGAACCAAAAACTTCAAAATATTTTTTTACTTTACCCACCCCCACTACCACCCCCCTCCACTACCGATGTGGGATATCGTTTTATGGGTTTTTGGGGTAGATGATTTCAAATATTATATTATTAAAGTTCCATAAACAGTTATTTCCACATACAAAATATTTTCATTGTGAGAGTCTTGGATAGAAAATCATGATGTGGAAGTAGTGATTCCTTGGGCAGCGGTTTTTTATTCAAATCATGAAATGGTGCCAAAATATTTTTGAATGAGATTTTGTATATTTCTAGGTGTAAATAAATATTTCAATATCAAAAATTTTATAAACATTATATAGAGTGTTATTTTCTAGGAATAATTTAAAAATATCTTTATTCTGGGTCCGGCCCTGATATTTTATTAAGATCCCAGTTATTTGATGACTACTGTAACTGAAATACAAAATTTCATTGGATTCTGTTTACGCATTACAGGTATATGGCGAAAAGAAAATTCTTCCATAAATTATTCCGAAAACGGGCCCGCTTTAGCCATTACTATATGGGGATTTAAGTTCACCTCAATGTTCTTTATCTTTCGGTAAAATACGATCCTCTCACCCGACACAGCATCTAATGTAACCATCAACTGTTTCCTCGCGAATGACATTTTATTTTTCCCTTTTAACTGTTCCCGTTTCCTTCGAAATAGATTCAACGAACCTGTCACTCTCAATTATCCACTCTGCTCTTCTCACTTAACGACTTAATTAGGAAACATTTCTTAAACTTCTTTAATTGCGGATTTAAGTCTTGCCCAAGTTGAATACACTATTCCTTACAGGAGAAGAAACAAAAGATTCGTTTCGTTTAATAAGAAAACAAATATTACTAATGGAAAACAATGGAATGATAACTTCGCAACCCCAGTAATTGTGTTAGTGAACTTAAACAAGTACTATTAATTTACTTATATTTATTTAGTTTTCATATTAGCAAAATGCTATGGGATATCACTGATTGAATTAAGATTTCTATTTGCGTTTCTCCTTAACATCAGTCGTGAAGCCAGGGCTGGGGTACAAGCAAACCCAGTGATATTTAGAGCCCCAAATTATGGCTGTACTCGACTTACTGAGTTTTGCTAGTTTCTGAACAGAGTTATATAAAATTTGATTGCTAGTTAAAATCGTGATTGATGGATTTTGTTGAGAACACGATAAAATGATCGCTCTAATTTTTTGTGTCGACGCGTCGACAAATATTGTGATAATTTTTTGACATAATGTCATGTTTTATTTCGTGAAATGTTTTCCGCAAATAGATTATAATACACACAAATTAAATACAAATGCCTAACGAGCAGACAAGTCAATTAGTTCATGTTAAACACAAATGTACTTACGTATGGTAATCCATCACTGTACCCTGCATTACAATAATTCATAACACTTATTCCAACTCAACTCTCACAGTATAAATACCCTCTGCTTGATCGAAACACGCCGAAGAACTGTTTACAATGAAGACTCTCAGAGTCTCAGCAGTTTTGGACCAGTCACGAGTCTATGCATTATAATACCATGGTTCAAGGTATATTGGTTTATACATTGTCATTACGTTTAAAACATGGCAAATTCCGTGGACTTTTAAGTTCCTACAGCTGCGATTGTTAAATAATTATACCTGCTTTGTTCTTTATTAGATGAGTCGGTTTGGAAATAACGTAAATAATGAAATTAAAAATTAAGGTCTGTAAACACTAAAAAAATTATAAGAAAACGTCTGGAGGCAGTTAATGGCAAAACTTAATATTAAAGATGTTTTATGTAAGTACTTCATTTATTCGTAAAATATTCTCCCCAAATACCACTCGTGCTTTTAAATTTTATCTATACATTTTTTCTCAAGCTAAGTTACCAAAAAGGTAATATAACTCGTGTAAATTGGCAGTTTATTATCAAGTTTATTTAATCCCTCCCGCTAAAGCGCTCGGGATTTAATTATATATGATATCATAAGTGATACAGGGTGTCAGCCCAAATTAATTTGGGTTTTTCATAAAACATTTTTCAAAATACACCTTCGTTATCAAGTTACAGTCCCTTTATAGTCTACTAGCTAGTGAACATTTTTCTTTCATTACTCGAAGTAGGCTAAAAATTTGCCAAAAGGTTGCCATGGGGGTAATGAGTTGCCATCTCGAACGTTTCGACTTGGCGATGGGCAGCAGGGGGTGTAAGAAGACCCCAAAGTCGTAAAATAGTAGTCGAAATTTTCATTGTTGCAAGTTGGTTGAAACTTCGTATTTTGCTTGAGTTAAGGTATATGAATAACCATACAAATTGTCAGACAAAAATTTCAGACAGGAGGGAGTGTGGGAACACCTCAAACATGTATTTTTTACGCGAAATTTTTATTATTTGCTTCTGTCTAACACTTGAATATGTTATTCTAGAGACCTTTCTGACCGTGTAATTTAATTGTCAGATAAAAATTCGGGGCAGCACACCCTGTAAATACGTTGCAAACTTTCCTCTCGGCCGACCGCCAGTGACGTCAAGCGCGCCATATATTTCAAAAAGAGATTTCGATTTCTATGGCGCAATGATTTTGTATTTTTTTTATATTTTGGAAATGATTTTAAACAAAAAAAAAAGAATAAAAAGTATTGATATCACGCTTAATTTTGAAGATACACTCCATTCTCCATTTTTTTTATATATGTATTTTTTTGTCACCGTAAACAATATATTTATTACGATAAATTTTCTTTAAGAAATTGAAAATTCTAATCTTAATCTTTAACTCTTTCAGGTATGGTAGTACACTATTTGAACCACGTAAACTGACCCGTTTAATGTACGGTGGTACGTATTTTGTATCACCATATTGTATATGCATAGTGTACTGTATATATTGTATATGCTGTGTACACTGTAATGTGTAATATGTATATGGTACCACGTCAAAGTGTATACTTAAAACAAAAAATAAATTTCTACAAATGTAACTAAAGTATATTTTATTGCTTAGTAATCCCCAATACCAAAAAAAACACAAATGAATTAGAGCAAAATGTCCCGTACAGCAAAGGCCAATTTTGTGCATGGTTTTCTGTAAAAGTCATTGAATATCTTATAGAAAATTAAATTGCCAACGTAAATGTTCATATGCATTTTTTTAATAAATGAAATAGTTAAAAAGATATCGTGAATTAATTAGACTCCATTCTTCGATATGGAGTGTATCTTCAAAATTAAGAGTAATATCAGTACTTTTTATTCTTTTTTTTTTGTTTAAAATCGTTGCCAAAATATAAAAAAAAACACGCAAAATCATTGCGCCATAGAAATCGAAATCTCTTTTTGAAATATATGGCGCGCTTGAGGTCACTGACGGCCGGCCGAGAGGAAAGTTTGCAAAGTATTTACAGGGTGTGCTGACCCGAATTATTGTCTGACAACTAAATTACACGGTCAAAAAGGTCTCTTGAATAACGTATTCAATTGTCAGATAGGAGCAAACAAATGAAAATTTCACGTAAAAAAATACATGTTTGAGGTGTTCTTACACACCCTGCTGCCTGAAATTTTTGTCTGACAATTTGTATGGTTATTCATATACCTTAAATCAAGCAAAATACGAAATTTCAATCAACTTGCAATAATGAAAATTTCGACTACTATTTTACAACTTTGGGGTGTTCTCACACCCCCTGCTGCCCATCGCCAAGTAGTAACGTTCGAGATGGCAACTCATTACCCCATGGTAACCTTTTGGCAAATTTTTAGCCTACTTCGAGTAATGACGCGAAATGTTCACTAGCTCTTATAGTCTATTAAACGTTAAAAATCGTTTTCATTTTTTTTCTCAAAAAATAAGATTCCAAAAAACAAAATATTTGGCACATCTACCACACTTATTGAAAGGCATCTTGTGAATTTTTTTCATCCCTTTGAGTGCTTCACCAAGGGACAATGGGCAACCCCTAATATATTTTTAAAAATATTTTTAAAATCCATCCATTTTTCATTTCAGAATAAAATATTTTTTGATTCCCTTGTTAATTCTAAAACTTTTTCTTCTCTTTAAAATGTACATTCTTGCAATTGAGTTCATTTCAATCATTACTGAACGATAATGTTTTAAGACTTTTAGTAGGCTGCCTTCAAGTTTCAATTTGACGTAAGTATTAACATTTAAGCATTTATTGGAATTAGTCTCCCATATCCGGTAGACTCATATCGATTATTTGAAATAATTACCTTCAAATTAGGAAAAATTAAAGAAAGTCTTATTTAGGTCTGAACGTCTTATTCCTTATAAAGATGTCTTGAAGACGTCTTTCCTTAGATGTCTTTAAGATGTCTGATTTCTACGTCTTAAAGACGCTTTAAAGACGTTATAATTACGATGTCAATGTTAGTATTGCCCAATAGAAGCAAAAAAATGTTAACAGAATTGTTTTTTCAATTTTACAATGTTTTTGTTTATATTTGACAGATATTTCTCTAAAATGTGTAGTGTATTTTGTTTCTGTATTTGTAGTAATTTGTAATTTGGCATTAATAATTTAATTTTAATCTTTTTTATACATTATTAATGACATTATTAGATATAAATTAAACATTAATGATAACATAATAAATAACAGCCGGATTGTCCAGCAAAATCTAGTCGTAGCATTTGCTAACCATAGAGTCTTTAAGAAAACAAATCATAACCACTCAGTGGCCGCGGAGTTAAAGAGTTCACTTACGAGTCAATAGGTCTGCGGTTCGATCCCTACTAATTCCGCTTTTTTTTTCGGTAAAATAATTGCGAAAAAAGTTTTAGTTGGTTTTTATAAAGGTAACAGTTGCTAAACTGATAGGTATGCAAATGTATTTTTTTTTTCAAAATTTAGGTCTGTTTTAGACCAACAATGGACCTCGAAAAGACGTCTGTAAAACGTCTGGATTTTTAACATAAGACCTAAATAAGACGTTTGTAAGACGTCTGTACGGCGTAAATGGACGTTTTTAAGACGTAGTGAAAGTCTAAGGAAGGCGTCTTTAAGACATCTTAAAGACATCTTTGTGCTATCTGGTTTAATGAAGTGTGTTAGTGGTTATCTCTTGTTATAATTTTTGGAACCCACGGAATTTGCAAGGGTGGTTTCCTAGGGGTGGAAACACGTTACAATACATATATATGAATTTTAGCGTTTTTTCGTCTTTTTCTCTATTTTGAGAGAAAACTATGCATTTTGGTAAAAAATATCAAGAGAGCAAAGTTGTAGAGCATAAAATTTTTAAAATTTTGTCTCTACCTTTCGAATTCCGCAAAAGTTCCGCCGCTAGAGGGCACAAAAGAGATAAATATACATATAGACTTTTGCGCCTTTTTTTAGATTTTGATCCAAAATTATGTATTTTTATGAAAAATTACATGAGTTTTAGAACATAAAATTCACTATCTTTAGGTGTTTTTTTTTTCATAAAAATATACATATTATATATTGTAACGTGTTTCCACCCTTAGGAAACTACCCCTAGCAAAATCCGTGGGTTCCAAAAATTATAACAAGAGATTGTCCACTAACACACTTTATTAAATATTTACTGGATACTTCACAATACTATTGTTAATTTAAATACACTTTACTGACTAAAAATCACAATGTTTATCACTTTGTTTCTCTTTGAACTCTTAACCTCACTTTCTATACTTCCTGAACTTCTGAACCACTCGCTGAGAATGCGGTCGGTCTTTTATACCTAAAAATGACAGATCTCGATTTTTCTGTGATGACGCCACCATTCTCTAGATAATTCCAGATGTCACCAGAACTAACTTCTGGTAGGTTTCTGGAGTAGGTGCAAATACACTACATTCATTCAGACATTCGATCTGTTGAAGTCTGCCTACTTTTTAGTAACATAACCTTAAATTTTAAGGGGTGCAACATATTACACTGCCCCCTCCTTAAGCCTGAACGTCCCGGTCAGGCAATTCAGCCTCTTTCACATACTTCGCCAGTCTATCCAAGTGTACGATCTTCATCTTGGACTTTTTGTTTCGTTGAATACGATAGACGACATCATTAATTCGGGTAATAACAGTATACGGTCCATCCCAAGGAGGTTGAAGTTTCGGGGATCTCCATTCCTTCCGCTGTGGGTTGTACAGCCAAACCAGATCCCCCACCTTGAATCCCCCTGCACTGGCATTCTGATCATAACGAGCCTTCAAGCGGTTACTAGTTCTGTTCATCTGCTCTCGATCATTCTTCGGCTGTTCTCGGCTTCCATTTCTGTAGTTGCTCATCGAAAATGGTTCTCCACGGGCAGCACAATTTTTACACTTGCGACACCAGGCCTCCACATCCTGGCGACTATTAACCCAATAGAACTGTTCCCGTGCTCTACTCAATGTCTTGTTTATGCCGAAGTGTCTGCTGGATGTTTCATTATGTGTTTCCTGGCGTACTTCTGGTACACGACACCTGGGAATCACTAGACGCATGGCAACCTGCTTCCCATCTGGGCTTTCCCATGCTCTCCTCAAAAGCCCATCTACGACCATAAGTGAATCCCATTGTGACCATAAAGCCTTCAGCCCCACTTCTTTGTTGGAAACATCCTTCCATGCTGGACGCGTTCCCTCTTCTTTTGCTCTCAACATGGGTCCGATTTCTACATCGCGCAATTGCTCTTGCCTCAGAGTGTTCTTTGTCCAATTGTCTGGAAGATCGAACTTGACAATGTTGACTTCAACCATGTTCGGCAATTTTCCCACCTGAGGGTAGCGCTTGCAATCTTCCTTGCCTGGTTTTCTGGATAATGCAGGAGTTTTGCCTGCCTGCGTTGTCAACAGCCTGGTTTTCTCGCATTGGTCGTTCTCTTTTGACAGAATAAATTGTTCGTTTCCAATCCTTAGGACTCGCTTTCCTACGTCAACAATAAATCCATACTGTTCCATGATGTCTAGCCCCAAAATGAAGTCATCCGTGATGTCAGCCACGATGACCCTGTGGTCGAACCTCAAATGCCCAATCTGCAAACCCAGGTCTACTTCTCCATGAACCGTAGCCCTGTTCCCCGTAGCTGTCCGGACGATCACTTCTTCATTTTGCCTCTTGGTAATCTTTATGCCCGATATAAATCCTGGCCGTACTATTGATGACGTAGTACCTGTGTCGATGGTAAACAAACATTTTCTTCCGTTCACATATCCATGCAACAACAGACTGCTTGCGATTCTTCGAAGCTAGGAAATCTTAATTTCTCTGGGGGCACTGCATTCCCTAGCCAGAACAACCCCCCTGGTACTGTTTTCCTGCTTCTCTTCAACATTCACAGCATTTACTCGACTCTCTGAGTTCTGCTGTCGACAGTCTCGTTTCATATGTCCTACCTTGCCGCAGTTGAAACATTTAATACCTCCGCTCGGCTTTCCTTTATTTTGTTGTTTCTCCTGCTTTCCGAGGCCATCCAATTTATCGCATAATTTGGTGAATATTTTCTGCATCTCAGTCAGCAAGGGGTTCTGGTTCATTTCTGGTTGCGATTCTTCGAGAGTCACAGCTCGCACTCTCGACCTTGGAGTATCCCTGTAAACGGCTTCTACTTCGAGTGCACGCACCAAAGCTTCGCTACTACTTTGGTGTCTCGTCAGTCTCAGGACTCGCCTGACCTCTTCGTCCCTTATACCATCTAAAAAGGCCCCCACGGCTAATTGTTCCTGGAATTCTTTAGGTGCACTCGGATACGCCAGGTGTGCCAGTCTCTCTATCGCAGCTTCAAAGGATTTAATTATCACACTAATGTCCTAATAAAATGTTCTACAACGTCTCAAAAATGCACTTAACACTATTTTTCTGTCCGAAAATAACCCTCGAACAATGTCCAGTAAATTAGTCCAATGTGGTACTCCAACACAACTTCAGAGCTCCTCTTGTCATAAAATTCCGCTTCTGACACCAATTTGTAACGTGTTTCCACCCTTAGGAAACTACCCCTTGCAAAATCCGTGGGTTCCAAAAATTATAACAAGAGATTGTCCACTAACACACTTTATTAAATATTTACTGGATACTTCACAATACTATTGTTAATTTAAATACACTTTACTGACTAAAAATCACAATGTTTATCACTTTGTTTCTCTTTGAACTCTTAACCTCACTTTCTATACTTCCTGAACTTCTGAACTACTCGCTGAGAATGCGGTCGGTCTTTTATACCTAAAAATGACAGATCTCGATTTTTCTGTGATGACGCCACCATTCTCTAGATAATTCCAGATGTCACCAGAACTAACTTCTGGTAGGTTTCTGGAGTAGGTGCAAATACACTACATTCATTCAGACATTCGATCTGTTGAAGTCTGCCTACTTTTTAGTAACATAACCTTAAATTTTAAGGGGTGCAACATATTACAATATTCTATGTTCTACAACTTTGATCTCATGTAATTTTTCATAAAAATGCATAATTTTGGCTCAAAATCTAAAATGGGGAAAAGTCTATATGTATATTTATTTCTTTCGCTCTCTCTAGCGGCGAAACTAAACGGAATTCGAAAAAAAAAAGTGGAGACAAAATTTATAGGAAATACCGATTACTTCACTTCTTACAGGTCTCATAACTGTGGGAAGATTTTCCATAAAACAGCCGACTTTTGACTAATTTGAAGGGACTACTAGTTCATTTTACTTCCACATCCAGTGGAAGTATAGTAACGACAAAAAAAATTTTAAAAATTTTTATTGTTCAAATAGGCTTAGAATGTTACGAAACGTCGAGATTTTAAGTTTGAGCGAAAAAATATTTCTGTCTGTCGGTCTGTCTGTAACTTTTTTTGTGCGCACGTTTACTCTGGAACCGTTTGAGATATTGACTTGAAATTTGGTACACGTATGTACTTTAACGAGATCTAGAACTAGATTATATTTTCATCTTGTTCCGTCGAATGGTTGGGGGGTAAATTGGGGTAAATTTGGGGAGAATAGGTAAATCAAGCAAGTAAGAGTCCATAAAATTGGTATTTAGTATATACAAGAGAAGCTGAGGTCTCAAAAAGAATTTTGGCATTAGCCACTCCCATTACCACCCGCACCTCATTATTAAAGGGGATGAAAAAAAATGTGATTTAGGGTGTGTATAAGAACCAGAAACCTCAAAATGTTTTTTTACTTCATCCACCCCCACTACCAACCCCCAACACCACCCCCACCCCGCTACCGATGTGGGGTATCGTTTTATGGGTTTTTGGGGAAGAGGATTTCAAATATTATATTATTAAAGTTCCATAAACAATTCTTTCCACATACAAAATTTTTTCGTTGTGAGTGACTTAGATAAAAAATCTGGATGTGGAAGTAGTGATTCCTTGGGCAGCGGTTTTTCTTACTTAAAACCATTATTTTTTCTGTGTCGCACGCAAGCTTTTAAAATGCCTAGACATATTTGTTGTAGTGAAGAATATGCTGATATGCATTTTAAATCAACCTCAATTTTATTTCATAATTTTTAGCGGTCTCTTTTTAGGGCGGTCCCGTTTTTTTTTTTTTAATTTTTTGCCATTTTTAGTGACCTCTTTATTTAGCTTCTACACAGTAAAGGAAAATATTCGTCGTTTTGAATTTTTAAGCTATAACATCATGCTCGTTATCACCATGTATTACAAATTTCATGTAAATCTGCAAAAAAAAAAAATAAGCAAATTGCCATTATTACAAAAAATTCAACGCAACATCTAATAGTACATCATCCAAGCTCTAATGTTCGCCCTACAAAAATCTAAATACATTGGACTACTTTACGAGTCTTACTGAATAACTCAAAGAAACTGGCTAGTTGCTTTAAACCAATGCTATCTGATCAAACACACACACTTAAAAGCTTCTAGGCAATATAAGCGTGAAACGCTAGCTACACTTATTGAATTATTAAAAGGGGATATTGGTTATTGGTTTTTCATACTGCCTCTAGGTGCCAATGGTGCCATAGCTATTTGGCACTTTGTTGAGCAATAATTTGTATTTGGTTTACTCGAGAGCGGTCATATAACAGCGAAACTTTTATCTGGAATAATTTTTAAAGGGAAAGTGATGAGAATATCAAAATACATGTTTCGGTAGGTTAATGAGGGACATAAAGTGGCAGTATTATGTAACATGAAGCTTTCACCCTTTCAGTCCCAACCACCCCATTACTAAAGCCTTAAATGGCAATATACTCTTTGTATAATAACACATTCATTTTGCGCCAACATATTACACCCAATTTATTTACTATGTAACGGAATCGGTGGAAGTAAATCATCCAAATATGTATTATTAGAATTGAATTCCGAAAAAACTCTTTTCTTGAGTCCAGATCACACAATGAGCAGTGTTTTAAAAGCAGCGTATATTTTAAACACACCTCGACCGCATAGATAATATGTCAAAGGATGTGTTATGGAGCCTAATCATGGCTTTGAAATTATTGCGGTGGCCAGCATGTGGAACCGCTTCTAATACGTTCTTAAAATAGTTTGATTTTTATTGGTTGAGTGCTCAAAGCAATGCTTATGAATCCAACATGAAATCAATAATTATCTTTTAATGAAAATGCTCCCTCCCTGGAGGTGGTGGGTTGTACCACGAATTGTATAGCCTTTACTTACATGATGTAAATTTTAGCTTACAGGAAGTTATTTTGATAATATCATTTCAGAATTTTATACCTAGCAGATTTCATTACTTCCACGTTCTGTGGAAGTATAGTAACGCAAGAAAAAAATTGAAAATTTTTATTGCTCAAATAGGCTTAGAATATCATGAAACGTCGCGATTTTAAGTTTGAGCGAAAAAATCTGTCTGTCGTTCTGTCTGTCTGTCCATCTGTCTTTTCTTGTGCGCACGATTACTCTGGAACCGTTTAAGATATTAATTTGAAATTTGGTACACGTATGTATTTTAACGAGATCTAGAACTAGATTAAATTTTGATCTTATTCCGTTGAAGAGTTGAGGAGTAAATTGGGGTAAAAGGGGGTAAATAATTAAATCAAGCAAGTAAGAGCCCATAAAATTGGTATTTAGTATATATATAAGAAAAGCTAAGGTCTCAAAAAATTGTTTGGCATTAGCCACCCAAATTATCACCTCCACTCTGCTATTAAAAGAGGTGAAAAAAATAAAATTGTGATTTAGAGTGTGTACAAGAACCAAAGGCCTCAACGCATTACTTCATCCCCCTTCCAGTCCCCTTTCACCATCCCCACCCCCACTACCGATGTGGCATATTGTTTTATGGGTTTTGGGGCAGGTAGAATTTCAAATATTATATTATTAAAGTTCCATAAGCAATTATTTCCACATACAAAATTTTTTCGTTGAGAGAGACTTGGATAGAAAATCTGGATGTGGAAGTAGTCATTCCCTGGGCAGCGGTTTTTACATTTTCAAGCTTTTCTTAATGCACTTGTAAACTGACAAAACTATATTTCAGGCTATTTCCGTATGCGTTGCTAACGAATAACAAGTTGTTACAGATTTTTTTTTGACCGATTTGAAAAAGAAAGTTTCAATTTCATATTCTGTGTCTCATCCACTCATTTAAAAAAATATATTAAAAAATGTATTTTTATAAAGTTACTATGTAATTTCTTTTTTTCTTTAAAATTTGAAAAAATATGTAAAAAATTGTTCATTCCACTTCATTTTAAACAAAGAAAGTTTTATGTACATTTACTTTTTAAGCTGGTTTGCTGTCTGTATGTTAGAAAAAAAATAAGTGTTTTCATATTTTGTGAGAGAAAACAGCAGAGAAACAAGAACTGATATAGGAATTTCAAGGATGTAAGTTTAGGTATCACAATTGCAAAAGGAGGACCTTCCTTACGCCGCTGACTCCTCCGCAATATCTCTTGCTTCTGCTATAATATATAATAGTCTAATCATCAATGATATTCAGAGGTACCATTTTTTTTATCTTTCGGTATAATGCAACCAATCGTAATTTTAAAATAACATATTACTTCCCTCGCTTGCCGAAGGGAAGTATTGTTTTTATAATAGAACAGTGGTACAGCAAAACCCTCGCAAACTCCCACTATTGTGGAGGGTCCTTGCATACCAAAGGACTTATTGACAGATAAAACATGAAACTCTCCATGTCGCATCCTCTTTATTAAACATCAAATATTCGAAGCAATTATAAACAGCCATAAAAAAAGTTCTACTGATTCGGCAGATGACATATACTGTCTGGCTGCTGTTAATCGGTGTAGGAAATTTATACATCATCAAAGGCATTAGTGCCACATAAATTCAACTAAAATTTTTACTTGAACAGTCCAAAAATCATGCAATAACGATCGTTTAAAATACACAAATTGTTAATAGTGGAGTAAAAACAGGGGAAAAGTCGCTTCCTTCTCGAGTTTTTTTTTAATCTTAGAACAAACTGAGATATATATCATTTCGTCAAGTAGGTCGATGTTCATTAGAAATCATGAAATACGACATTTTTTAGTGGTCACGGACATTATTTTTAAAAAGGTGTGCATTTTTTTTAATCATGTTTTTTTGAACATCTAATGCCATAACTCAAAAACGAATAGAGCTATCCACATGAACTTTTTTTTGTTATAAAACACACACTTAAGCGCTTCTGTCTGTGTATAGTATTGTTAATTAAAACATTTTTAAGCTTGTTAAAAACTTAGATAACCTTGAAAGTTCAGAAAATACGCAGTCAAATTTTCACTAAGTTACAAACTTTTTTGTTTTTGGAAATTTTGTATAACATGCTGCGAAGAAAATAAAGCCAAAAGACCAAAAAAGTTTTTGATAGCATAATTTTTATTGTCTTTTATAGTTTAGGTACAGTGATTTTTTTAGAGCGCGCGAATTGCGGAAATTGAGTATTAATACGCCCGCGTCCACTAAAACTAACTAGTCTCAGGGCGGTGTACTATCAGCGTTATTCGTTTTTGTCGAAGGTCAAATTACAAAACCGCTGCCAAAGGAATCTCTACTTCCACATCCAGATCTTCTATCCAAGTCTCTCAGAACGAAAAAAAATTGAATGTGGAAATAATTTTTTATGGAACTTTAATAATATAATATTTGAAATCGTCTACCCCAAAAACCTATAAAACGATATGCCACATCGGTAGTGGGGCTGAGGGTGGTGGAAGGGGGGTGGTAGTAGTGGTGGATCAAGCAAAAAAAAATTGAGGCCTTTGGTTCTTGTACACACACTAAATGACAATTTTATTTTTTTCGCCCCCTTGAATAATGAGGTGGGAGTTGGTAATGGAGGTGGTTAATGCCAAAAAAAATTTTGAGAGCTTAGCTTCTCTTATATATACTAAATACCAGTTTTATGGACTCTTACTTGCTTGATTTGCCTATTTACCTCCATTTACCCCGAACCCTTTAACGGAATAATCTAGTTCCAGATCTCGTTAAAATACATGGTATGTGTACCAAATTTCAAGTCAATATCTTAAACGGTTCCAGAGTAATCGTACACACAAAAAAAGTTACAGACAGACAGACATTATTTTTTCTCTCAAACTTAAAATCTCGACGTTTCATGACATTCTAAGCCTATTTGGACAATAAAAATTTTCAAAAATATTTTTGTCCATACTATATTTCCACTGAATGTGGAAGTAAAATGTGTAACGATATTCTTTCTCTTATTACCGCTTGTGTTATATTGTAGAACGTATGGTCATTGTGCGAATTGTGCGTGGATTATCTGCTTAAAAAATATTTAAGATAAAAAAGCAAGTTTCATTGTAAAATGGAGTGAATTTTATGTGGCGTAGTAATAGAGGAAAACGATAAACTTGTGCACAAGCCATGGAAACAGGGTTTACAGACTATAATTAGGGCTGCGGAAATTAAAGAAGACTTAATTTAAGATATTTTTTTCTTTTTTGTTACCTAATTTAGGCGAAAATAACACGTTTATTCAATTCACAGGTCCACAAAAAAAAAATTCTTCTCCAAGGACTAAACCTTTCATGTCCTAAGTATTTTTGTGTGATAAATCCGAATTTTCAATTAAAAAATTTTTCTACCGCGTAGATTTCCAGTAAATCCCGGTTTTTATTGTCAAAAAACCGTATTTTAATGATAAAAATCGGGATTTACTCGAAATCTACGCGGTAAATATTTTTTTTTAATTGAAAATTCGGATTCAGCATACAAAAATGCATAAGGAATGATAGATTTAGTCATTGGAACAGAATTTCTTTTTTTGTAGACTTGTGTACAAAGTGCACCTGTGCACAGATCTACAAGAAAAAAAGTTCTGTTCCAAGGACTAAACCTATCATTCCCTATGTATTTTTGTGTCCTGAATCCGAATTTTTAATTTAAAATTTTTTTTACCGCGTAGATTTCGAGTAAATCCCGGTTTTTATCGTCAAAATACGATTTTTTGACAATTTTTGACGTTTATTCGAAATCTAAGTGGAAAATTCGGATTCAGCACACAAAAATACTTAAGGCATGATAGGACACAGGAAATGTCGGATACAAATATTAAGATTGCCACGTGCTTTAAGAAACTGTCTTTTTTTATTTAATCCCGGTTTTTATCGTCAAAATACGATTTTTTGACAATTTTTGACGTTTACTCGAAATCTAAGTGGAAAATTCGGATTCAGCACACAAAAATACTTAAGGCATGATAGGACACAGGAAATGTCGGATACAAATATTAAGATTGCCACGTGCTTTAAGAAACTGTCTTTTTTTATTTAGCTCCAATAATAACGCAAAAAAAGGAAAACTCGATAGTTTACTTTCTATCAAAACACTCCAAAATTATTACTTTTCCTAAACTTCTGTTTATGGGATTTTATTAGTCCTCTAGTTGCGCAACATTTTTCCCATTTTACTACAATATTATTTTTCACCGTTTCCGAGATCCCAATGCAATGCATACTCCATTTAAGATTTTTAATTCCTTTTTGCCTTCAACCTTAGTCCTTAATGTGCCGCTGGAAAAAATAAGTTATCCTTTCAGATCCTAAAAAGTGATAAAACAGTCCTAAACATAAAAAAGTAATAATGAAAAGTTCCGTTACACACAATACATAATCATTATTATTCTTAAGTACGGCGCGCGTACGCTTCGACAATTCCTCCATACTAAAAAATTCGTAACTAGCAAACTATTGCTAATAATGAAAATATTTTTTTTCTAAAAACTTTTTTCATTTTCTTCACAGCACGTTACACAAAAACAAAAAAGTTCCTCGCTTAGTGAAAATTTGATGGCGTATTCTCTAAACTTTCAGGGTCATCTACGTTTTTGGCATGTTCACATTTTTTTTTATTAGCAATCCTATGAATAGAGAGAAGCGCTTAAGTGTGTGTTTTATGACAAAAAAAAGTTCACATCGATAGCTCAATTCATTTCTGAGATATGGCAATGGATGTACAAAAAAACATGATTTAAAAAAAAATTAAATTTTACACTTTTTTAAATAAGAATATCTGTGACCACTAAAAAATGTCGTATTTTGTGTTTTTATGTGTAAAATGATGTTGTTGGTAATACCCACTGTGTCTGATCTTGTTCTAAGCTCATAAAAAAAAACGACACAATTTTACCTCTTTTTCGCTCCTCTATAATGTATGATGTGTCTTAGTTATAACCAGAGGTAGTATTTCAGGTTGCAATTTTACAATTATAAGGGTAGGTACTTTGATGTAAGACATTATTTTTAATCATTTTGCCACCTCCCCGATCATCAATTATTATTATTAAACTTTGCCAAAAAAGAATTTCTCACATATTAAATAAATTTGGAAATAAACACAATAACACTGGGAACACTAGGATCGTAGGCGGATGCACTTTGTAATTTTGATTGTTGATGCGGGAAACACAACAAAACGAAGAAACCCGTTTGAACAAATGACAACCTTGTGGTCTGATCGCCGACAAGGAAGGTAGGGTAGAAATAAAATTGTGGTTTAAAAAAAATTAGGATTTAGATTTTCGGCCTAGAAGAGATTTAGAAAGACAAAAAGGGAATAAAAATAACAAAAAAGGTAAAAGAACAAAATTGTTTATTATTGTATCAAATTGCGATTAAAAAGTTGTAAAGTTGAGGAAAGATAAGAGTAAAGGTAGAGGTAAGTTATCGTAGAAGGAAGTCTGGCTAGGGGAGTTGCCGGAAGATAGACAACGCCTGGTATGGTAGTGGGTGCCTTATATAAAATAGTATGGCATTATGCTGTCTGATTCGGGTAATGTTGCAACTTTCTATTGGTCCTGTTGAGTCCGCTACCCCGCGCCAGGAGCAGATACAGACTCCTGGACATGGACTAGACCTTGCGTATAGTCTCGTTAATGAGAATGTTGAACATCAGTCGTTTGTCTAGATTCACCTCCAAATACTTCACGCACCGCTTGATTGGAATTTCTCTACACCCGATTGAAAGTGGCGTTAAAATCAGGTTTTCGGTGAAGCGGCGCTTAAATAGAATCGACTCCGACTTCTCGGGGTTGATCCGAATCTTCCACCTGTCGTAATACGCACGTAATGGCACGGGCCATGTGCGCGTTCAGCAGCATATTAGAAACATCCACAGTAAAGACTCATCTACGCTTGCCCCTAGTAATAAACTTAATGATATTGTATTTATTGTAATTGATATATTATTTTGTTTACTTAATTTCCATGGAAAAATAATATGAATGTAAAAGTCGTCTCTAAAGGAATACCAGATTCTTCGAAGTATGGATTTATTTGTAAACAGTATAGGTATATTATTTTATTTTCCCAGCTAGTCCATAAATATAAAAGCGTATATGAGTCTTAAAATCAGTAGATACAGAATTTCGTCGGCACACATTTCTAGTTTTATAATTTAAAGTTTTTTTTTGCATTAGGACATAGTTCATGCAGTCAGAAAAATGTATTAAGGAAAGTGAATTTAAATAATTCACATCGTACACAAAATGCATTTCTGGAATTGCAACCGAAGATATGAGCCCTTGTTATAAAGGAAAAATAATATTTGGATTCGACAACATATTTTCACAAGATATCAGAAAAATATATGGTGTACTGTCAGATAAACGTAACTTTCACATCAAATAGTATTATATATCATATCACCGACCTTGCGTTAGGTTTGACTTTGACGTAAACTGGATTTAGAACTTACACTAAGAACCAAAAGTATAAGAAAGTTAATGTTTCGTGCGGAGTTGTGTAATAAAAGTTTGAGCTTCAGTTTCTTAAAACTAGATTTCGTTCTTAACTATGCTGAAAATATTGTAGAATAAATTCCGTGAGATGATTTATTGCTAACGTTGAAAAATTAAATTTCAACCGAATGTAGAATTCAACGTCTATAAAATAAAATATTTTTTTTAATTTTAAAACTCCCGTATTAACACATTAATTATAAACACATTTTGTTAATAAATACACAGTGATAATATGGTGAAAATTTGAGACCAATTTATTGATTCGTTTTTGAGTTCGAGCGAGCTGAAAGAAAAGATATCACAGTCACACGAAATAAAAAAAGTGGTCTGGAACTCCATTGGATGACCTCTATGTATTTCGACTTGTTAAACACAAATCAGTCTCCACCACCCGCCATTTTCTTGTAAAAATGCGAAAATAACCTAAAAATAACTCAAAATATGGCGGGTGATGGAGCTAAACCGATACCTGATTCATATTCAGCATATCGATATACATATAGGTTACCCAATGCAGTCCCATCCCAGTAAATACACACACGTTAAAAGAACGTTTGAAAATGATGATAACCGAACGTTACATAAACGTAACTAATATTCGTTGAATAAACGCGAAAATATCGCCGAGATCCATGGAATTTTCCACTATTAAATAGACTACTAATCAACGTTAGTTAATTAAGGTATTTTAACCTTTTTATTATTGGTGGAAAACATATAATATTATTTACTTGTTTTATAGTAAACCAACATACGTCAAAAAGACATTTTAAAATCACTTCATATAAACGTGAATAATATTCGTTGAATAAACGCAAAAATGTCGCCGAGAGTTTTCCACTATTAAATAAACCACTAATTAACGTTAGTTAATTAAGATGTTTTAAAGTTTTCATTATTGGTGAAAAACACGTACTTAATATCATTTACCTGTTTTATAGTAAACCAATATACGTTGTAAAAACATTTTAAAATCACTTTATATAAACGTGAATAATAATCGTCGAATAAACGAAAAATGTCGCCGAGATCCACGGAGTTTTCCACTACCCAGTGGGCACACAAACGTTTAAAAAACGTTAAAATAGGATTGAAAACCACACGCTGTTATGGGGTTTTTAGAAACGAGTTGATTTAACGAAAAAATGTCGCGCGAAGAAACGGATGAGCCATCTAGACAATTAATAGGTTAAACACCCACTGGTTTTATCATAAAACCAGTGGGTGATTAAAACCTTATAAACAGATGCCATAAAATGTTTATGCTATCTCGGCCCAGTCACAGAATAATGATCTTTAACCTGATTGTTATAAGATCCATCCAAATAAATCGATGTTCCCTGAAAGAATTTGAACATATGTTATTTATTTTCTATAAATTCATGAGTATGAGATAAAGCATGACTGATTATTTAATGCTAGTGGTTTGTATGTGGCGCCATCTAGAAATAGTTTCTGCAACAAACTACGTGGTAAGCAAGCAAATTTTATGCATTAAGATAGATGAGTAGAAAAACGTTAAAAAACGTGGTCATCTACCATTTATTTCATCTGTAGATTTAGAATGTATGCATTTTAATGAGTTGAAAGCATCAATTATTTTAACGTTGTATAAAAATGTTTTTTTTCCTTTAAATAAAATTTTAATATTATATTAATTCAATAAAACACGTTAAATTTTATTGTTTCACAAACGTTACGGGTTGTTACAAGTTCTCATTATATGAACGTGTACTACACGTTAATATATCAATAAAATAAACGTTCTGATCAAAACGTTTTAGTTCAGTAATCCATTCCACTACTGGTTGGGAATGTGTGTAGGAGTAACGAATTTTATAGATTTTATTTAAATATAATATTTTACAACTGAATTTTATGCATTAATATAGATTCGTAGAAAAACGTTTAAAAAACGTAACCATCTATTTCACCTATGGATTTAAAATTCCCTTGCAATTAGTAAGTTGGAAACAACAGTTATTTTAACGTTGTAAAAAATACGTTTTATTTTTCTTTAAATAAAACGTTTGAATCGCCGTCGTATTAAATATATGTAATTAAAAAATGTTAAACTTATTCGTTTCGCAAATGTTACTTTTAGCGAGTCGTTAAGACTCCTTACGTTATAAACGTGTTTTATACCTTATTACATATTTGTGAAAAAAAACGAACTTACTGAAATATTTCATTCCAGTATTTTCCTCTACTAGTGCTTAAAATTGCGTGTAGTAGTAACGTCGCTTTTATAAGTAAGTTTAACGTGTCTTAACTACGTTAATAATTACTACATGTTAATATGTGGTTATAGAACAGGCGCAAAGTACATATTGTTCAACGTCATATTGATCTGAAATATAAACGTTTTAAAAACACGTTGAATTAAACTTACGACTAAACCTAATAGTTAATATATTTTCTTACATCGACGTTTAATTGACGTCGAATTTAAATGGTAAAATCTCCTTAGTACATCAATGTTGTGTCAACGTAGTTTTGTTGCTCTTTTTCATCGTTATAATACTACGTTTATCGGATATAAAATAAACCACCTGTAATCAATCTATGGCTGATTTTCTCTATTATATCAATGTTTCTTCATCGTCAAAGAGTATGCATTTTTTACGTCATAATGTTACGTTTAAAAAAGGTTTATTAAATAATATGTAACAAGGGAGAGTCGCAAAACGGGTCGAGGATATGTGAGAATCAACGTCGCTTTTATAAGTGAATTCAACGTGTCATAACTACGTTGAAAAAATGTTGTAATTAAACTAATGATTACAATATTCATTACATTAACGTTATATTAACGTCGAAAAACAAACGTCTATTTATGACCAATAATCAACGTTGACTTTTACAATTTAACAAATCACAAAATTTCAATTCGTTGTAACTCAGTTAGTAATGAAAATATTTTCATAAACTTCAAAACGTTTTGTTGTATTTTTATGAAAAGTAAAACGCATATGACAAAAAAAAATAATTTTAAACAGGAGTTCCTAGTCCTGGGTGGGGGGGGGGGGGTAACCGAATTTTGAAAAAAAATTTCGCAAACTGCTTTTTCAAAATTTTAGTGGTCGTTAGAGAAGTGCTTCTCGAGATGTTATTTCCCATATTTCGTATGGGTCCCATGCGCCACAGACGAGAAAAAAATTATTGAAATTTTTAGATCCGCCCTTGGAGGCTGTTAGCGCGAAATAGGTGAGGATAAGCTACAAAGTTAATGGGACATTTTTTTATGCAGAATTTAACGACAAATTTTTTATTTCCTATACTTTTTTCTCTTCCGACGAACGGTTTACAAGATAAAAGTGAAAAACCAGCTTTAAGTCCACGTTGGGGGTGGTTTTTTGCAAAAAAGAGGGACGCTCCACCCCTGAATCGCCCCTAAATGGGGGGGGAACTTTTCGAGTATCTATTTCTAGCCCTATCTAGAGTACGCATCTCAAATATTATTACTTTATAAATTATCTCTTCTATTCACTGTTTTTTAATCTAATTTTAATTTGTGTGTACTAATAATTAAAATCGATTCCTTGCAGAATTAGCAAGTAACTGTATGCTGGTTCGTTCGACGAGAATAGAGCACAACCCAAATAGTACGTCGGATGGCTGGCTCTATCGTTCACTAACCCAATACCGAGGTATAACCAAATAAAACCTATTTCATTTTATTCAGCAGGTTTTTTTACATAGGAAATCACTTTTGACGACACTCTCCATTGGTCGAGACTGAAGTTGCAAGAAAAAAACAAAAAAAAATGAAAATAACAAAATTCAAATTCAACCACGAATAACTTTCAAACGAAAAAAGATAAAATTATATATTTTTTTTAGTTTTATGGTACAAACGATTCTCTTTAATTTGATGTATAATTTATTACAAAAATAATAACTTTAACATTAATAAATTGACGTTGATTTAGATGGTACACAAATTGTCAATTTTTTTGAAAGGTCTAACTCATTGTAACTCGCTTATGTATTGAGCTATTCGAATGTTTTATTCACCAAAAACTGCCAAATTTCATAGACTTCATTTTGTCTCAATTAATGCTGGGTCTAGCTCTGTAAATGAAAGCGGTACAGCCTTTTAAACACAACGAAGCGCGCTACGGCGACGGAGTCGCGAGGCTTCCCCACTCGTTCCCGGTACATCCCGCGTTCACCATAAATCGCGCAAGGCTACAATCAACGGCCGTAACAAAAGCTTTAGAATTATCTTCCTTTATTGTAAGATGATAAAATTAACAAATCAAATTGAATAATATGATATTAGTTGTAATAATCTGCTATATATGGTGTCGTACTACGCGGTTGGTGCATTAATAAAGTGAAAATAATAGGTAGGTATCAAACAGATATAACTGATTTTCAGATATATCATTGTAAAAACCGCTGCCCAAGGAATCACTACTTCCATATCCGAATTTTCTATCCAAGTCACACAACGAAAAAATTTTGTATCTGGAAGTAATTGTTTATGGAACTTTAATAATATAATATTTGAAATCTTCTACCCCAAAAACCCATAAAACGATACCCCACATCGGTAGTGGGGTGGGGGTGGTGACAGGGGGTGGGAGTGAGGGGAGGATAAAGTAAAAAAATATTTTGGGATTTTTGGTTCTTGTACACACACTAAATCACATTTTTTTTCATCCCCTTTAATAATGGGGGGGTGGTAATGGGGGGGGGGTGGTAATGGGGGTGGCTAATGCCAAATTTTTTTTTGAGACCTTAGCTTCTCTTGTCTATACTAATTATCAATTTTATGAATTCTTATCTGCTTGATTTACCTATTTACTCCAAATTTACCCCAATTTACCCCCCAACCCTTCGACGGAACAAGATGAAAATATAATCTAGTTCTAGATCTTGTTAAAGTACATATGTGTACCAAATTTCAAGTCAATATCTCAAACGGTTCCAGAGTAAACGTGCGCACAAAAAAGTTACAGACCGACAGACAGACAGAAATTTTTTTTTCGCTCAAACTTGACATCTCGACGTTTCATGACATTCTAAGCCTATTTGAACAATAAAAATTTAAAAAAAAATTTTTGTCGTTAATATACTTCCACTGGATGTGGAAGTAAATTCATGTCAGCTAGTAAAGTTTTTACTTTTCTTCGTAGATTTTAATATTTTCCATAAAATGTCAGAGGTAACCACATAATCAAAACAATTATTTGCCATGCTTTCACTAACTCGTAGAGGCTCTGAACGATTAGTTGGATTTTTGTACATAACTATATTTTTGTTTTCATGTAAACTGGAAGGGTTAAAATCGGTTAAAATTGGATAGACGATCTAAATATGCTTGTGTAAATAAGCTGTTCTTTTTTTTAAATAATACTATTCCTAGTGGAATTTTTACCATCTAGTCTGTCTTCGTTTTGATCAAAATTATCGCTGCGATAAATGTAATTGTTTTCTTCAGAACTTACTGGAGGAACTCCAGGTGGTATAAAAATGTCGTCACCAGTTTTTACTAATACGTGACTAGCTAAAGACGTTAAAAATGTACGTATTTCATCGTAGGAATAACCATAGCCAAAAGAATAAAGGATATCATTAAGTTCTTTTTCTTCTGACGGCACGAAACACATGTAGTGATATGTAAAGGATTAAAAAAATGGCCTAAGCTGATTTTTTTTTCCATAAGTATTAATATAAAAACTTCTTGTTTACATTTATGTTCATTCAGATTAGTAGTCGTGTTTTTTTTATAGTTTTAAAACATCCAGCTATAGCTTTTCTTAAGATACCGGCAGCTTTATCAGGAATTGTCAATTCATTCTCATGAACCAAGTTTTCTTCGCCTGATTCACTCGTGACTGACAACAAACATCCTTTTAGCTTTATTATCGCTTGAATGAACTGTTGTATTTTCTTTGTGTTCACAAAACACTTTGTTTGCTTAAATGCTTTTCTAATCTCTTTCTTATATTTGCACTGCTATAATAATCTAATTTTTCTTCCGTCATTTCTTCAAATATATCATTAAGGCGTGTTTTTAGAAATATTAGAGTTAAGAATTCTTTTTTGCAAAACAGCAAGATAAACCTCCTTAAATAAAATATTTAACGCTACTTTAAATTCATTTTTTTCTTTCAGTTGTTTAGTTTGTACACATTTAATTTTTTTTTGCTAATATATTTTGCATAATAAATTTTATGATAATTTCCATTAGCCCAAATAAATCTGAATAAATGTGTAACCTGCCTTGTATTTCTGTATCACAATGCGACACTGCAGCTTTAATATATTTTTTTTTCTAGTTTCCGCACCCGTTCCTGTACAAACTGGTACTTAAAGATGTTTTTAATTTATTCTTAATTTTTCTGGATTTTCCACAAATCAGACAATGCCATTTTATTTTAAACTGATTTTTTTTTCTTTATTATAACTACATGAAGGCTCACTTGCATTTTTTTATCGCGTTACTAATATCAGAGACAATACGTATTATCTTTGCTAATGTTATTTATTACAAAAAGATGTCAGACAAGAATAATGAAATTGCATGTTTTCTTTCATTTGCACAATTAATAATAGACCTGATGCCAGTAAGAGTTGGTTTTTTACCATTAGATTTTCACTGGTTTCAGCAGTTTCGTAAAACAAACATGTAGTTTTTCTCCATTGATAAAAATGAATCTACAATATACATAAACTGTAATAGCCTACATGTAAGTAAAATAGTATATACTTATTAATATTTATCCAGACAATAATGAGGCCAGCAGCCGATACGTTTCTTGATGGGCCGTGGAAGTAGCGGGGGCGGGAAAGGAAGCCTAGCTTCTTCGTCGCCGTACTGTGCTTCGTTGTGTTTCAAGGGCTGTAGCGCTTTTAGTTAAAAAATTAGATCCAGCATTAATCGAGACAAAATGAAGCCTATTAAATTTGTCAGTTTTTGGTGAAAGAAAAAATTGAATACCTCGTTATATAACCGAGTTATGGCGAGTTAAGAATTAGAAAAATGTTTCTGATTTGTGTATCTTTCAAATTAAAAAGCAATGTTTATTTGTCAAAACCAAAAAAAAAATTGTATTTTTATCTGTTTTAGTTCTAAAGTTATATTTGATTAAATCTTAAATTTCTAAATTTCTTTTTTTTTAGTTTCTTTCTTATATCTTCGGTCTCGACCAATGGAGAGTGTCGTCAATTTTGATTTCCTATGTAAAATAACATGCTTTAATAAGTAGTGAAGGTCCCATCTGGTTATACTTCAGTATTGGGTAGATCAAGAAAGAGAAGGCTTTTCGCGCTCTGCCCGACGGGCTAAAAGGGATGTGCAATAATAGATCATTTTTGCAAAACAAGTCACGTGGCACAAATTTCATGTTCCGTATTGGTTAGATTTGTAATGAGGGAAATAATCGAATATAATTCCTGACCTTAGTTCACTCTTCCATTAACAATTTATTTCAGTAACAAGAAGATACTTTGTTCTTTAAGTTAATGAATAATAAATAATAAAGTCGGAAGCATGTTTTCCCTGCTATATACTTTGACAACAACTCTAACCCTCTTCTCACTTCAATTTCTACCCACATACCTCAGCTACATCTCCGCTTGCCTCTTTCCCCATTTATTATTCATATTAACCTTAGTTCGGCCCTGTCTAATAAATCGACGGAATATAATTTGTTATCTTTTTAGGGATGCTAATGTCTCTTGTTCGGCGTCGTCAATGCCAAGATGAATTACAACGTTCTATATTTATTTTTCTGTTAGGGTTGTTAAATTTAAATTGCTTCACATCGAATCTGAAAATGTATCTTATTTTATTGTCTTATTAAACTCGCTTATGAAATGATAAAAGGCAAATATAATTGAGGCGTAATTAAAAATTTAGTTAATTAGTGTCATTTTATTATTCATCTTTGTATCTTGTCTCCCGAAAGTAAATTTGTTAGAAACAGGACACCTCAGTCAAAGTTCCAATTATGATAATGATTATAATATTTCATAGCCCGGGAATAATTAGGTTTTCACTTCGGGAAAAATAATGCAAAGCTTAAAATTTGCTAACAGGCCTAGTAAAGTGTACAGGGTGGACCAAATTAGATGGGATTTGGGGTTTTCTCTAAAACTATGACGGATAGACAAAAACCAATATAAGTGTCCTGAGCTCGATTTTCGAGAATGGCCCAAACCGCGATCGACTATCTTTTTCGACTACCGAGCTACAGATCATTTTTGGAAAATTGACATTTTTGGATGACCTTTATATCTCAATTATCAAGTATCGGATCGAAAATCTAGTAACACATTCTTAAGGCACTTTTTGCGAAGAATCCGTTGCTGACAAGAAGAAAATTATGCATGCCTCAGTTTTCGAGATATCGACATAAATTGTGTTTTTTTTAATGGAACACCCTGTAAATTATTTCATTATTCGATCACAACTTAAATTAGCTATCCAACGATATATCATATGTCATATTTATCTATAGTAAAAGTGGTTAATTTTCGAAAAATTTAATATATTTCTATATTTGTAAGGAGGCCATGGAAAACCATTGACAACAACAACACTCCTTATAATATAAAATAATTTTGCCAAAAATAGAAATAAATGCTCGAATTGTCTTCCATTGACATCTATGCATATTTATCGCATTTCTAATATTTATTGAGAAGGCCATGTTAAAAAAAAGAAAATCGAAATAATCGTAAATGTCAAAAACTAATTTGTGAATTAATTGTGAGCATTGTTAAAAATGGTTCAATTTAGTAATGGTAATATAATTAAGCGTTTTATAGAATGGGGAGAAGATTAAATTTAGCTTCCCAGCTTTATTTTAATAGGTAAGTTATAATCAGTAAAACTTTGCACCTAAGCAATATTTTTAGATATCCAGAGAAGAGACAGCCAGATATAAAAATATTCAAAAGGCTGCAACAAAATTTAAAAGAGTTTGGATCATTTGTAAGACCTCGAGCAAAAATATACAATAAAGTAGGTAGAGAAGCTGTAGAAAATATTGTTTTAGACACTGTAAGAGAAAATCCTAATATATCGTCTCGCGAAATAACAGGAAAATTTATAAATCCCCAAAACAACTGCGTTGCTTTGCTTAAAAAAGAAATTCAAACACTACAAAATTAGGATTAGTCATCATCTATACCCAAACGACTTTCAAAAGCGGCTCGATTTTTGCCAGTAGTTTTTACGTCAGTGAAATGAAGTGCTAGGATTTGAAACAATTATATGGACAGAGGAGGCCCATATAAGCAGTGCCGGAATTTTTAATCGGCATAATAACCACCATTGGGCTTAGTAAATCGTCAAGGACGATTTGGATTTGGTGTATGGTGTGGTTTTATTGGATACCAAATAATAGGTCCTCATTTTCTTCGCAGTAATTTGAATACCGAAAATTTTATTAACATTCTACGATAAGAAATAGAGCCTTTGAGACAATATGCCTGTAAGACAATTTCAAAGATTAATTTACCAACATGATCCATGGCGCCCCAGGTCATACGTCAAATGAAATACGAAATTATTTCAATGCTCAATTTGGGGAGGATTGGATAGGTGTGCCACTTAAAACTCCCCATGCTTGTAATTTTCTTATTTTTTAAGCGACGACCATGTTGGCACATCACATTGTAGATATTTTTAAGGCATTTCAACATGTATAGAGAGTAATTTTAAAAAAATTGAAAAAATTGTTAAGGAAAACTTGATTTCCTTGAATATTTTTTTACCTCACTCTGTACATGAACTGCGTTAGTGTTTTCTTATAAAGGTTTTAATTAGCTTCAGTTTATGTCATTACGTCATATTGGAAATTTTTTTTGGTTTTAGAGCGAGAAATTAAAAACACTTTCCGATTCAGAACTGATTTTTTTAAAATAACTTTGAAAAGAATGTAAATAATAATTTTATGCTTTATTTGTAAAAGACATATCACAAGCAATATTCAACGTAACAGAACAGCAACAAGAAACAAAAGAAATAAATATTTTTAAAAACAAACTTATATTAAAATGTACTAAATAGGAAATTGCAAAATTTTTATTTAGTTATTTATTGTAGTTTAGTTATTAGTTAATTATTTTATACTATAAGAGGTGTTATTGTTGTTAATAGTTTTCCGTGGCCTCCTCACAAATATATTAAATTTTTCGAAAATTAACCACTTTCTAGAGATAAATATGACATATGATACATTCGTTGGATAGCTAATTTAAGTTGTGATCGAATAATGAAATAATTTACAGGGTGTTCGATTTAAACAAACAAAAGTTGTGTCTATACTCAAAAAAGTGTCTTAAGAATGTGTTACTCGATTTTCGATTCGACACTTGGTAATTGAGATACAGAGGTTATCCAAAAATGCCAATTTTCCAAAAACGCTCTGCAGCTCGGTAGTCGACGATCGTGGTTTGGGCCATTGTTTTTTTAGTCCCTTCAAATTAGTCAAAAAATCGCTGTTTTATGGAAAATTTTCCCACAGTTATGAGACCTGTAAGAAGTGAAGTAATTGGGTTGTCTAAACATGATTTTCACCCCCCCGCAGTTCTAAAAAAGGGTGGCTTTTGAGAAATATATACATATATATATATATATATATATATATATGAATTTTAACGTTTTTTCGTCTTTTTCTCTATTTTGAGGAAAAACTATGCATTTTGGTGAAAAATATCAAGAGGGCATAGTTGTAAAGTATAAAAGGGCATAGCAGGATAAGCATGTGTTAGGTGTCCCCGCACCAATCGGGTCGAAATTTTTTGCACAAGTTGATAGTAGTGTTAGATGAAAGGGTCTAGCCGTACTTCCATGGCGAAACTGCCCCCGATAGGAACCTATATCGTAACCTATGTTATATTGTAGAGGGCGCTAATAGTAGTTGATCGAGTAGATATTAGCTCTATATTTTAGTTAATTGAGGAGCTATTTGAAAAAAGTGTCCGGAGACGACTATTTTTCAAAGCGATATATCTTAGTTAATTTTAAAGCTAGAGAAATAAAACTAAATGGCAGTGTTATGGTACACTTTACAGTTTATTTTATAGCATTTCCTATGGGCCAATCCTAAATAAAAGTATTTAAAAAATGCAGACAAATTTTGTCAATCGATTTCTATCAGATCTAATTGAATTACCACTTTGAAAAACATATATAATAATTGTCTATATCTTGCCTAACAACATGCCAAGTTTCATTAAAATCCAACAGGTGCAACAGGTCGAAAAATTTTTTTAAGTAAGTGGACCACTTTAAACGACCTATTTACATCTATAATGAGCTTTCATTAATCTAAACAAAATATGCTGCAATATGAATTAAATAATTTCAATGTGTTTATAAAAGAGCCAAATGCCAAACAAAAGCCAATTTAAACCGTTAATTTTTATTTTATGTACCAACTGGCTTGAGTCAGCCATGGGGGGGACTCCACTTACTTGGGAATTTCCATATCCTGTGTAAATTGTGCTCCGCTCATAACGTAAACAACTGTATTCTTAACTGAGACCGACTATAATCACTATAAAAGTAGATCAAAAAAACATTGTAATATTCTAGTTGACACCACCAACCGTTGATATACTTTTTATGAGCTGTCAAAACGCAACTTTTCCAAAGATTATTGAAATGTAATGCAAATTAAAAGCGTCAACATAGTGGTCGTAAGGTAGCGGTCCACTTACTTTTACTTTAAATTTTTTTTCGACATGTTGCACCTCATGGATTTTAATGAAACTTGGCATGCTGTTAGGCAAGACATAGACAATTATTATATATTTTTTTCAAAGGTAATTCAATTAGATCTGATAGAAATCGATTGACAAAATTTTTCTTTGCATTTTTTAAATTCTTTTATTTAGGCTTGGCACATACGAAATGCTATAAAATAAACTGTAAAGTGTACCATAACACTGCCATTTAGTTTTATTTTCCTAGTTTTAAAATTAACTAAGATATATCGCTTTGAAAAAAAGTCGTCTCCGGACACTTTTTTTCAAATAGCTCCTCAATTAACCAAAATATAGAGCTAATATCTACTCGATCAACTACTATTAGCGCCCTCTACAATATAACATAAGTTACGATATAGGTTCCTATCGGGGGCAGTTTCGCCATGGAAGTACGGCTAGACCCTTTCCCAAAATAATATTTTTGGAAAACCATTTTTACGGGAGTTATGGGGGTAAAAAGAAAAATGGAAAAAAAAATTTTTCTCGAGAATGGATAAATCGATTTTCAGGAAAAAAAATCGGCAGCTACTGGAAGCGGCTGAAACCTCCCCACCCGGTGAATCTTTGAAGCCGAAAAGAGCACTAAACAATATGAACGATCTCATTTAATTATATTTATTAAGTTGAAATATTTTTTTCGTATTAAATCAGAAAAAAGTCTTGCGTTCGGTGGGATTTGGACCTAAGAACTTGAGTGTTAAATTTATAGTCTGCACAACATTAATATTTTATTCAATGTTTTTAATACAAATATATGCTTCATCGGATCCTAGCCCGGGGTCAGCCAGACAACCACGGTGAACACCGCCGTGGCGAGTGTGAGGCTGGACGGGGTAGGTCCGGTTTGGCTTGGAGAAAAATAGAAAAGTAGCTCCTGTCTTCTGTAGGCAGGCTTAAAGACTAGGTTAAAATTATAATGTGTCCACATGGACCTAAAATTAATATAAAAATAAATACAATTCTATAAAAACTTTCGTAGGCAAGAGCACTTAATAATTTTGATTATTGATAGGGGAAACAACTAAACGAAAAAACCTGTTCGTTGGTAATGGGATGGATGGCAGGGATGGCCATCTTTGGAAAAAACCATATAACTCTTGGTGGACAGCTTCCCTGCCAGATGTAGCCAGGGTAGTGTTCATGGTGGATCGTTTAAGTTTGAGTTGGTATATTTTGTGTTATCTTTTGGCCTCGACCAATTTTTCACTAAATCGGTCGGGGAGTGATAGCTGTCAAATTTTTGGTTCCAATGTTTCTCAGGGGAATTTGGTTTTTGAAAAATGTTTAGGTTGGTACCAATGTCTTAAATTGTTTTTAGGTTATGTAGTACTATTTTTAAGTTATGTTGCCGGAAAAATTTCCGGCGGGATGCCGGAAGTAGCGGAAATAATTTTTAAAATATAATGTCACTGTCACTTTTAAAGTTTTATTGGAAAAACTCACCGAAAGCGTTCCGGTGGGGTTGCTTACACTTGTAGGGCTTGTAAGCGGTTCAGGATGGCCTCTCACACCATCCGTGGGACACACTAGCAGAGAACTTATACCACAAATGGACCCGTAGTATTTTTTGGGAATTTTCTTTGAATCCATTTAATAAAATTTGACATTTTTCTGACGTGACATTTCTCCAAAAATTTGACATTTTTTCAAAAATTTGACATTTTTCTGGACATTTTTCTGAAAGGTGACATTTCTTCGAAAATTTGACGTTTTTTCGAAAATTTGACCATTTTTCTGAAAAGTGACATTTTTCCGAAAATTTGACATTTTCCTGAATTTTTGACATTTTTCTGAAAAGTGACATTTCTCTGAAAATTTGACATTTTTTCGAAAATTTGACATTTTTCTGAAGTGACATTACTCCGAAAATTTGACAATTTTCAAACATTTGGCATTTTTCTGAAAGGTGACATTTCTTCGAAAATTTGACGTTTTTCTGAAAAGTGACATTTTTCTGAAAATTTGACATTTTTCTGAAAAGTGACATTTCTCCGAAAATTTGACGTTTTCCTGAAAATTTGACATTTTTTAAAAATCTGACATTTTTCTGAAAAGTGACATTTCTCCGAAAATTTGATATTTCTTGGAAATTAAAAAAAAAATTTCGTGACTCGTCTTGTAGAAATATTTTTTTGATATCATCATCAGTTCGCCTGTTATAAGAATTTTATGTTTTTACGACGTCATCAAAACGTAGGTGTATTTTTAATTCACTCGTATTCCATCCATCTACAATATTTCCACCTACGTTTCAAACTTTAATTGGATGTTTCCAATAGTTAAGTCGATATCTGCACCAGTTTCTAAGTATTTTTCTTATTTGTGACGTCATGTAGACGTAGGTGTATTATTAATTCACTTGTATTCCGTCCGTCCACAATATTTCCACCCACATTTCAAATTTTAATTTGATGTTTCCAATCGTTAAGTCAATATCTTTACCAGTTCGCCTGTTGTAAGAATTTATCTTATTTGTGACGTCATGTAGATGTAGGTGTATTATTAATTCACTTTTATTCCGTCCATTTACAATATTTCCACCTATGTTTCAAATTTCAATTCAATAACTTCAATGGTTAAGTCGATATCTGTACCAGTTCCTCTGTTGTAATAATTTTTCATTTTTGTGACGCCATGTGACGTAGGTGTATTATTAATCCGTAATCCGTCCGTCTACAATATTTATACCTACTCTTCAAATTTCAGTTCGATATCTTCAACCGTTCCCGAGTTATCAGCCGAAATCACTGAACACCTCTGTCATTATTAGAATATCACCCTGTACATTGCACTGCTTTGAGGACAAAACAAGTGAAATTTTTGTTTTTTAATTTTTTTCACTGAAACCAAATCGAAAAAGTGCAAGTGTGATATATCGTTGAAATCGGAATTTTTACTGCTTTTCAATGGATCAATTACAAATTGTAAGTAATCATAAAATAAACAACTTGTTGTGCCAAAACGGCACTAAACGTAATCCGATCTCAACCAAAACCTTTTCAGATCTTCTGGAGCCCTAAAGAAACCCTCATGCAAAGTTTCATCCAAATCCGTTTGGTAGCTTCGCCGCTATCGTGCTAACATACATATACACACACACACACATACACACACACACAGACATTTTTCAAAAACAACTTTTTTGGGTTCCTGGGACCTCAAAACGTAAAGATTTGATGTTATCTCAATTTTCGATTTTGGACTAATTGTAGTAACCTCCCACAATTTTATTGTGGGGAGGTTAAAATATGTTATGGCTTTTGATGGTGCAAATGTGGGAAAAAAATATTGAGTCCATTTGTCGAAAAAAAGTGGTGAAAAAATTTTTTCAATATAAAAAATAATTTTTTCTTAGGGGATGTTCTAGAGGCACACCCACCATTTTCCAAATAAAAGCTTATATGCCCCTTTAAAACATATCCAATTTTCAAAGCGATCGGAAGGGTACAACATACTCAAAATTGATAATCATTGGCAGACTGCGGGCGCGGGCGGCGCGTAGACTATGTAATGAAGCACGACTTTTTTGTAAATATTTCGTGCAAAGACGAGATTACCTTCTCCCCCTCGTTTTCGAGGGTGCTGAACACGATGCAAGTGGTGGGAGAAGTTTTTGACCGCCGCAACCCCCGCAACTTTTTTGTAAAGTTTTTTCAAAATAATTTTTTTTTATGGGTTCTTGAAGAATGAAGACTAAGAAAAGTCTCATCAATATAGAGTAACATGATTCGTGAGAGGCAGGAGGACTCACGCAAAAAAATCAACCCGAATTGTGAGAGGCAAGGGGACTCATAATAACCAAGCACCTCGACTAATGAGAGGCAAGGGAACTTACGATAAACAAGCGCCCCGACTAGTTAGAGGCAAGGAGACTCACGATAAATAAACACCCCGACTCGTGAGAGGCAAGGGGACTCACAATAAACAGGCACCTTTACTAGTGAAAGGCACTGTAACCTCCTCGTAGTGGACTTTGAAAACTAGTTCTTTCGTAGGCTGACTGCGGACGTCATCCTTGCAAAATCTTCAGATTTTCAAACTAGATTTTGTTTGACCCCACAGTTGACGTCAGAGAATTTTTGCACCACACTTCTTGAAGTTTGATACTGATTTAAACGGTAGGGTTGTAATGGCCGCCAGTGACCGTTGTAGTAAGATGTAGTAATGAACCGCTAGTCTATGTAATAAAGGCAGAAATAGTGTAAATATTTCTTGCAAAGACGAAATTACCTTCCTCCGCCCGTTTTCGAGGGTGTTGAACACGATGCAAGTGGAGTAAGTTTTTGACCGCCGAAAACCTCCTAAAACCTCTTATGGATCTCTGTATGTTTTCTATACGGGTCTGGAGAGTCATTTATCAACGGGTTATACTTGAAATAACATGGAAGATGGTTATAGAGTAAGTTGAGTCCAGACAGCAGGTCTAGGGGGTTAATTAAACCCTTCCGAGGAGTGGAAAATCATTTTTATCAAATAATTCGGGTTCAAACACGTTTCTCCCGTTTTTGGGCTGATCATGGGAAAAATATTCATTTTTAGCTCCAACCCCTCTTCATCTCTCAAACGGCGAGTGAGAGGAGATTTCTGCCCGTTTGAGGGGGTTGGAGCTAAAAATAAATATTTTTCCCGTGATCAGCGACCCCAAAAAGGGGTATACGTATTTGAACCGAATCATTTAAAAAAAAACTACACCTCTCGGGAGGGTTTAATCAACCCCCTAGGCCTGCTGTCTGGACTCTACTTGCTCTATAACCCCCTTCCATATTATTTCAAGTATAACTCGTTGATAAATCATTCCCCAAACCCGTTTATATATGAAAACATAAAAGGATCCATAAGAGGGATGGCCGTTTCAGGGGGTTGCGGCGGTCAAAAACTTCTCCCACCACCTGCATCGTGTTCAGCACAAAACGAGGGGGGGAAGGTAGTCTCGTCTTTGCACGAAATATTTACAAAAAAGTCGTCTTATAATGGTTCATTACATAGACTACGCGCCGCCCGCAGTCTGCCAATGATTATCAATTTTGAGTATGTTGTACCCTTCCGATCGCTTTGAAAATTGGATATGTTTTAAAGGGGCATATAAGTATTTGTTTGGAAGAAAATGGTGGGTGTGCCTCTGGAACATCCCCTAAAAAAAAAAATCTTTTATTTTGAAAACATTTTTTCATCACTTTTTTTCGACAAATGGGTTCAATAATTTTTTCCCACATTTGCACCCAAAAGCCATAACATATATTTTTTTTTTATGAAAATCGGTTTATCCGTTCTCGAGAAAAATTTTTTTTTTAATTTTTCTTTTTATCCCCATAACTCCCGTAAAAATGGTTTTCCGAAAATAATATTTTGGGAAATTTCGTCTAATATTACTATCAACTTGTGCTAAAAATTTCGACCCGATTGGTGCTGGGGCACCTAACACGCGCTTATCCTGCTATGCCCTTTCCTATTAGTTTTGACTCTACCCATCGAATTCCGCATAGTTTCGCCGCTAGAAGGCGCGAAAGAAATAAATATACATATAGACTTTTTTTAGATTTTGACCCAAAATTATGCATTTTTATGAAAAATTACATGAGATCAAAGTTGTAGAACATAGAATATACCATATATATTTTTATGAAAAAAATAAAAACTAGAAAACACCTAAAGATAGTGAATTTTATGTTCGACAACTTTGATCTCATGTAATTTCTTATAAAAATGCATAATTTTGGCTCAAAATCTAAAAAAGGCGCAAAAGTATATGTATATTTATTTTTTTCGCGCTCTCTAGCGGCGAAACTATGCGGAATTCGAAAAAGTAAAGACAAAACTTATAGGAAATTTTATGCTCTACAACTTTGCTCTCTTAATATTTTTCACCATAATGGGCATAATGCATAGTTTTTCGTCAAAATAAAGAAAAAGACGAAAAGACTCTAAAATTAATAAACACACCACAGATAGTAGACAACCCCCAAATCTAAAGCCAAGGCTGTGCGAAAGGGGGTTGCACATTTGGAAAAACGCAGACATACATCCGCACCCACCGGTGTTGTCAATACCGGGGCTGGGGGTCGAACCCAGAGCGCGGTAGACAGTCGATCAGCATATTTTTTAGAACTGCGGGAGATGAAAATCATGTTTAGACCGCCCAAATACTTCACTTTTTACAGGAATCATAACTGAGGAAAATTTTTCTTTAATTTTTGCTAATTTGAAGGGACTGTTTCTCGAAAATCGAGCTCAGGACACCTATATTGGTTTTTGTCTATCTGCCACAGTTTTAGAAAAAAGCCCCAATCTCATCTAATTTAGTCCACCCTGCACTGAAGAACATACTGATTCCCCAACTTCCGTGTTCCCGTCGTCGTTTTTCTCAGACAAAATATTTTGGAAAAAAACTGACCCGCCTTCTGTTTTATTTTTAATTTTAATACTCTAATTCGTTGTTTGTTCATTTTTACAAGGAGTCGATCAAGAAAATCAGTTCTAAGAATTTCTCTTTCAATCATTTCATTCCAATTTCTGATACTTTCATGCAAAAGAACTGTTAACTAACAAGTAAAACTCTCTTATGAAAATGGGAGCTATTATCTTAGGAACTTGCCTTCCTACACATTCTGAGGATTGTTGATGCACAAATTTAATTAATATCTAATCCATCGGAAGTGTTGTCTCATACAAACAATTTTCACCGAAACTAATATTATAGCTCTATTGTATGCAAGTAAATTGAGTTTATTATGATTTACTAAATCTGATCATGCGATATCATATTAATGATTACACTATTAGTCTGAAGTCCAACAGGACGAAATCGCTCTAAATTCCAAGTAACCTGTTCCGACATGACGTACATTTTTCAACTTCAGATTTGCAAAAAGGGTTATATAGGACACCAGAAATAACTTGTCGGATTCTTATCAGCTCTTGCATAACTTCTTAAATGATAAGAAAAGAAACGAAATGATAATTCCTAAAAAAATGTTTTTTAATACATAACACGTCCTGTAAAAGAAACTATGAGTGCTATCCATCTAATTTTTTTATAGTATACACTAAAGACATAAGCGCTTGGATGAGGCTCGATGGCACTGTTTAAATATGTTTAGTTTTTTGGGAAAAAAATATGAAATCTGTAACTATAAAATATTGTAGTAAGAATTTCAACATACGAGCAAGTACTTCAATTTTAAATTTTTTGTGTATAAACTATGCTAACAAACATACCCAATATATTGAAAATGTTTTTAAGACAAGAACTAAGTTGATATTGCATATAGTATTCGAGTTGTGAATTTTTAAAATAGGTGCATGATGCGGCGCATGTAATAAAGGCTACAGCTCTCCTAAAATTCATAAAGCGCATGAAAACAGTTTATAGTGGAATTAGCTGGTATGTTTATGTTTACTAGGCGTATGTACTTATGTATATAGTGTGAAGTTATTTGTCTTAACATTTTAACATTATAAAAACTATTTGTGTTTGATTGTTTAAATCGATTGATTATTGTTTGCGGTTCATATTTGTTATTTACTAGCTATGCCCGCGGTTACGTTCGCGTGGAATTTTGAAATTGACTAAAAAGCTTCTTTATAAACGACGTTTGAGGTAGAATTACCATTCTGGAATATTTCAGAAAACTCACAAATTTTCTGGAATATTCCAGAGTACTCTCGAATTTTCTTGAATATTACAGAAGTTTAATCTTAAAAGTTTATGCCGTGCAAATACGCTTATTGTAGAGATCAAGCTGTATCTCCTGTTCTACTAGACCGATTTTCATAAAACTTGGCTTAGTCTAGGCCGATTTCGATGAAATAAGAACTAAATGTTACTCCAAGCTTAGATGAACCCCATTGGTTCAGTAGTTTCTGCGTGATGCGCGTTCAAACAGACAAGCAGACAAACAGAGAAACATTCCAAAATCTGTCTTAATGTATTCCATTACTCATCTTACATCCCCCACATCAGTTTTTTGCAAATATTTTCAATGTACATACACGTCAACTTTACAAATGTATTATATGTATACGTTTGAAAATTATTAAAAGGTAAAATAATTTAATAAAAGTGATTTATGCTCCCTCCCACCGACGGAAGACGCTTTTCAACATGTTGCAAATATTACTTTTTTTTAAACAGTGTTGTGAACCGTCATTCAAATTACCTCTTGCACAAAATTTTGGATGCAGAATTGGAAATCAGGAGCTGGTACCGATAATGTCGACAAAAAAAGTTTATCTGAACTTAAATTAAAAAGTGCAACTGTAAAATAAAATGCGACTCAAAATGTTCTTGTGAGTGGTATTCAGTTGCGTGCTCGTGTGCTGCTTTTCCTGAAAATTGTTTTAAGGGAAAAAGCAATATGCATTATTTTATAATGATAGTGATTCTGACTAAAATGTTAGAATAGTTATACATAAAAATTACATAATATACAACATTAATGTTTTATTTAAAATATCTCCCTTTTCTGCTTTCTATTAAATATGCTAAATACCTAAAATAATATTTGTCACTAATGTTTTATTTCTTAAACAATATAAAAACGAGTAGAAATTGTACTCGGGCATGGCCAATTGCGAATACCTATTTGATTAACATTTTGCTCGAACACACAATTCACTTTGTATCGATTATTATTTTTTTAAATGAGTGGCCGCAATCGGCAACGCCCGACTACTACTTTCATTCGTTTTGTTGTATTATTAACATAAAGTAATTCAAATTTGCAATTATATTGAACAATATAGTGCTTTTTACTGTTACACTGTACCAATTATCGTGTAGACTATTTTTATTTTAATGCTGCATAATTACGCGCCTCATAAAAAAATCATGAATAAAAAACTGTATACGTTATCGACAGGATCTTTTTTAAAAAAACTATTTCAATATATGGACTATATTTGGTAAGCAATTGTATATAAGAATTTCATAAATTTAACATAGTTGTCCGCATATCGAAATTTTTAAAACGTAAATATCAACCTTTTGATTTTAATTTTTTTCAAAAAAAAATATTCTTTTCAAAAATACCAATAGCTTAGTTAGAATCACGTATATCTTTTGAGTATACATACCAAAAATCAGATCGGTAGGTTACATAGTTTTTGTTTTAACGGAGAATAACCATTGTAAAACATAATTTTGTAATTATCAATCCGCCACCTTTTTTGCGATTTCTGAAGTTACGCAAGAGCAAAAAATTAATACGACGACAAGTGTTTTCTAGTGCCCCAGGTAATGCTCTCTTCATTACTTATATCAACATTTGTACGTCATGTCGGAACAGGTCATCTTGATTTTGGAGTACTTGGACCCCGGACTATATCCAACAGGTACTTGACCCGACTATAATAGGACAAGAAATTCTGCAATAAATATGTTAACACACAAGAAAATTCATAAATAAAAATGTACACAGATATTGAAAATAACTTAGAAGAAAAGACAAACCATAATTTTTTAACATTATGTATATAAAAACATTATGAAAGAAAAATAAACAGGCAGGCCAAATTTGTGTGTATGATAATGTTTTTTAAGCATTCAGGCAGCAATTAAAAATGTCTATATCACCGCAGATTACATTGATATTGTCGCAAATTACATAAATGGTTGAGATCTTTAGAATATTTGTACGAGGATAAAATACAGAACTGTGACGGGATATTGTCCAACATCACTTTTAAATTATTATAGAAATAATAACAATAATTTTAAATTCCAACAGTAAACATGAATACAGTTTTAAAATTAATTAACGATATCCCTACTAATATAATGCTACTGGTTGTGATGGTGTTAATACCAAACTTCTGAAGTTGGGTTATCCCCATATTATTCCACATGTTCATGGGCGCAGCCAGGGGGGGGGGCATGGGGCCCGCCCCCCCCCCCCCCCCCCAAGCCGTCTTCCATGAGCCAAAAAATAAAGAAGCAGTACAAAGCAGTATCTAAATTATCCCTTGAAATAAATATTTTGTAATTAATGCCAATATTATCTAATAGAGGAATCTACATACACATCCGTTTTCAACCATTTTCTGAAAAATTTTCCTTATCCTCTGGGGAGGCCGGTTCTATTGCCCCCCCCCCCCCCAGATGAATTTTCTGGCTGCACCACTGCACATGTTACCCATATAGTTAATATTTCCTTCACAGAAAATATTTTCCCCACTTTATGGAAAAGTTCATTAGTAACAGTGTTGCCAAAAAAAATCAAATTCTTTAGTATTTAAAGATCTTCATGGTATAAGCATGCTACCAACTTTATCTAATGTTGAAAAAATCATGGACCAGCAATTAAGAGAATATTTAGTATTATACAATTTACATGATTCAATCCGGTTTTAGACCTGGCTACAGCTGTACCACAGCTCTCTTGCATGTAATGGATGACATTATTTCGGCCTCTGACAAAGGAAACTGTATTGTTTTAGTTCTATTGGATTTCAATAGAGCTTTCGATACACTCAATTATGTATTCTAAAATATATCGGACTCTTTGAAAATGCAATAGGGTTATTTGCAAACTATTTGCAAGACATAAAGAAGAAAGTATGCTTAGATGGCTCAACTTCAGAAGCTGTCTCCTTAAAAGCCGGAGTAACGCAGGGGTCAATTCTTGCCCCCCCCACTATTCACCATCTATACCAGTCATTTTGTTAGTTGTTTAAAATATTGTATAATTCATTTATATGCTGATGATTCCCAGCTGTATAACTCCTTTCCTCCGTCAGAGTTTGATATAGCCTGTATCCGCATAAACGAAGACATTAATAATTTTGCCAAGGAAGCTAAGAATCACTGTCTTAATATCAACCCAGGCAAGTCAAATGTTATGGCTTTCGGACCAAGAAATCATAAAGAGAGAATTAAAAACAAATTAAACTTTACCATAAAAAATATTCAACTGGTAAAGACTGATAACACAAGAAGTCTGCGTGTGATTTTGGACAGTGAGATTAGATTCATTTGCCATATTAATAAAGTATTACAAAAGGCATACTAAAATATTAAAACAATATATGCCAACAGGCACTGTCTAACTCAAAACACTAAAATCAAGTTATGTGAGTCTTTGGTTCTATCGTTATTCAATTATGCCGATGTACTTTAAATTATTTGTATATGCATAAAATCAAAAAGGTTCAAAACTCTTGTCTCCGTCTAATATATAGTATACGAAGGTGTTAAAGAATTTCACATAGATTAAATGAAGTTAAATGGCTGAATATGCAAAATAGAAGACAACTTCATTCAGCAACATAATTTCATAAAGTTATTATGTTAAAGTCCCCACCATATCTGTATACAAAAATTAAACTTAGAACGGATATTCATACCCTAAATGTTAGGTTCAAAGGATTATTAACGCCGCTAATGCATCAACTTGAACTTTTCAAACTACAAAGTTTATAATGTCATCGAAAAAGATTTAAAACAAACGAACATCCATCAATTTAAGACAAGAAAGAATAGAAAAACACTACTCAGTCGCCAAATTTAAATCAATATTTATGCTTCTTTTTATAATATATACCATGTTAGCCTTAGAATATATTTAGTTATAATTTTACATTAATTGTGTTATTCATTATTTTATATGTATAAGCGCCACTATACATAATACATTTATTGAAATTTTATTAGTTTCTGGTTAAGTGGAAGAACAGTTACCACATATTCTTTTCATGTGGAATACTGAACTTCGCCATTTATTTTCGTAAAAGTTTGAAAAGAAAAGAAAACATGTAATTATTGTATATTCCCTTACGAAAATAATAAAAACGTTTATTATTTTTTTAATATTTTTTTTTAGCTAGCTAAAAACCAGTCACCCTTCTCTGTGGCTCCGACCCTCACAGAGGGGAACTGGTAGTACCGGTAGCCACTCCCCACGCCCGTTATTTTTATTATTATTATTATTATTATTATTATTATTATTATTATTATTATTATTATTATTATTATTATTATTATTATTTTTAACCCAGTCACCCTTCTCTGTGGCTCACAGAGGGGAGCTGGTAGTACCGGCAGCCACTCCCCACACCCGTGGGGTAAGTGACTACTGGGTCCGAGAATCGTGTGCCCTGAGCAGACGTAATGAACCAAGGATGACGGCCTTCTGCATTCTGCCGGCTAAGACCTCTGCCGAATTTTGGCATGCCGGTATGATCTTAAGTTCCGAAAGCAGTGTGTCTCGTTCCACCGAGGGCTCCTATAATCAGTACCACTATCTTAACAGTATGGTGTGAATACAGTCTGCGGAGTTCGAAGAGCAGATCTCGATATTTTGTCCGTTTTTCCTCCTCCTTCAAGACAATGTTGTTCTCCGCGGGAGCCGAGAACTCCACGACAAACATTGTCTTGAGTTGATGGTCGAGGAGGACTACGTCAGGCTTGTTGGCTTGTATTTGCCTGACGGTGGGAAAAGAGTAGTTTCAATAAATTAGACACTTTTCTTTTCCCACAACGGGCTCAATATCCTCCGGAGCGTAAGGCAGCACTGGTGTCTCGTCTATTCCATACGAGTGCCTTAAATGGTAATAAAGCACTCGTAATGCTCCGTCGTGCCTTTGGATATAGGCCGAGACTGCATATGTCTGGCAAGCCGACAACAGGTGCATTAAAGTCTCTGGCTCCCTGCGGCAGGCCCTGCAGCTGACATCAGGGACCTCTATACCCATGACACGACTACGATAGACGAGGGTATTAAATACACCATCCTTGCAAGCCATTATGAATTCCTCGGTCTCAGACTTCAGCCCGGCTGACCTTAAGAAGGCAAAGGTCTGCCTTTCGGATAAGCCAAAGTTCTCTATATTTTTATAGAAAACTCCATGCATTGACTTATCCGTGTGAAGCTGCAGAAAGATGTGTTCTGCAGCTTTAATTTGGGCTTTTCGTCGAGCAGGTTCTAACTCGGTGACAGAGTCGGGATTTACCCGCTCGACGTCGAAGGAGAGACCAAGTTCATCGGCTGCTCCCTGTGCTTCCTTAAACAAAAAGGCTCCTCCTACTCCTGCACTTTCATGGTCCCGGACCATGCTGATGACCTTACAGGCTCCATCCAGAACCATCCTATTATTATTATTATTATTTTTTTTCGCGTGCGCGATGCTGGACAGTTCTCCCGTGTCTCCGACATTCTCACGGGAGAAGCGCCAGCGAATTATTCACAGCCACTCCCCGCATCCCGCAGGGTTAGTGACTGTAGATGCCAGATTCGTGTGCCCTAAGAAGACGAAGGGACCCCAGGATAACTGCCTTCTGCATTTGGCCTGCCAACCACTCGGCTGACTTTTAGCAGGCTGGTATGACCTTTAATTCCGAGAGCAGCGTAGGCCTCATTCCACCAAGTACACCGATTATCAGGACGACCATCTTGACCGAGTAGTCTGGGTATAGCACTCGGAACTCATACCGGAGATCTCGGTATTTAGTCCGTTTATTATTATTATTATTATTATTATTATTATTTCATTTTAAGTTTTCTCACGTTTAGAGTGGAATTAGCTTATAATCGGCCCCCCATGAGGCAAGATAATAAGCTTCTATTGCATATTTATGTAACTGGTATATTTAAGAACTTTCGGACTATATTACAGGTGCTGAGTATTGTAGCTTTCTGGATCAGACCAATAATGTGTTGGTTAATGCCGATTGTGTCCAGACTCTTCTTCACAGTTGTCGGGATAACACCAGTTGATGACAGAATGATGGGAGCGATAAACACCTTATCTTGTTGCCACACTTTTTTTACCTCTTCTGCGAGCTCACTGTATTTATTGAGTTTTTCCGCATAGGTTTGTTGTAGCCGATGCGTGTTTGGTATTGCTATGTCAATTTTGTAGGTGTATTTCTTTGACTTGTCCGTTAAAATAATGTCTGGTCTATTTGCTAAGATAGTCCTATCTGTAATGACAGAGCGGTCCCAATAAAGCCGATAGTTGTTGTTCTCGAGGACTGCACTAGGTGAATATTCGTAGTATGGTAGCTTTGTGTTAGTCAATTGGTGATTTAGGGCCAATTGGGAGTGGAGTATTTTGGCTACCTGATTATGCCTGTGCGTATAGTCAGTCGCTGCTAGTATGCGAAAACCAGAAGTGAATTGTTTCTGAAGCAGCTGCGCATTGCCTGCAAGTGTCGTTTAGGATGTTCTCCTTCAGTATATACTTTCTATAATTTTTCGTTGGTATTACTTGGTCCTGGATGGCTATGAGAAAACCCCTCCGTTTCTGGGAACAGCTCCCCATGAGTCAGCCAGTAGTTCGACGCTTTCCTGACTAAGATCATGCGGGTGTCGACCATGGAGAGCTTTAATTAGTACACCAGTTACTAATTTTGTTTAAATTTTCCTGCAAGTGAAGACAATCATCAACGGTGTAAATTCTAGAAAAAAGCTTCAAATCATCTGCGTACATTAAGTAGTTAACCTTGTCTGATAAGTCATCCGCTGTGTTAATTATAAATATTATGAAAAACAGTGGTCCAAGAACCGAACCTTGTGGTACTCCGGAAGGAACCACGTATTCGATAGACTTGAACCCACTGAATTTAATATATTGGACTCTGTTTGACAGGTAAGACCTGAATAGTGTTATCAAGTTTTCAGAAAGTCCAACATGATTAAGTTTTTTAAGCAACAAGTTATGGTCAAGTCTGTCGAATGCCTTGGAGAAGTCAGTATAGATTTAGAGTAAATTATAAGAGTATAGATTGAATACAAAGTAGATAGCTGGTTGAAGAGCATATTTTCTTAAAACCGTGTTGATGCATAGTGATTTTGATACTGATCATAAATAACGTCGTGTAGCAGAAATTCAAATGCTTTTGGAAAATTGTATATTATTGAAATGACACGAAAGTTTGAAATGTCAGATTTGTCACCCTTTTTAAAAATTGGACTTTAGAACGTCTCCACGTATCCGTAAAATAACCATTTTTTAAAGTTTAATTAAAAATTGTTACTAAAGGTGTGACAAAGATACACGCACAATATACTTAAAAAAATACAGGTATGTCGTCTGGGCCAGTGGTCATTTCATCTTTTATTTTTTATTAGTGCTTTTATCACATCATCCTCCTTAAATTCAAGTACATTATTGAAGCTTTGTTCTTTATCCACATCTACTAGAGATATCCGTGTTGTGAAATTTCATATTTAATTTTCTCGATAATTAGCGAACGAAATCGAAAAAAGTTGACATTTATGAATAGAGAAAGATTTCGTGCAATTTCTCAATTTAAAAATTTGGGGGTTATAAGTGACATTCGAAAGAGGTTGAAGTAGGCACCACAAGTATAATTTTAAAATCAAAAATTGATGTTTCGGAATTTCGCATAGATATTATTAATAACGTTATGGACCACAGTGTACAGTATATATTAGATCGCTGTTTGCGTGATTGACTTTTTAAAAACTTTTTATTTGGTTACATGAGGAATCAACGTTGATTCCTGAATAAAAGATACAATTTATGTATGATACATTTAATATGAAGTGAGTATGATAACTGAAGGTACAAATGCTCGTTAGTCTTATTTATAAGTTTTCAAATGATGTGTCAGCCAAAGTTGAACAAAGGAAATGCAAGCTAGCTAATCAGCATAATATTGTGAGAAGTTAAAATGAAACTTAATATCTACGTAAGCAATTCTCAAAGGAAGCTGTTATCTAATACTATAATATGATGCTATCTGTAATGTCGCTTTATATCTTGATGATATGGCGTATAATTTTATATAACAACTTCCCCCTTAATAAAAAAAGTTGATGTTATGCAGCAACTTTTGAAAATTGTTAAAAACGTTAAATGAATATAATGCAAAATAAATTGAAACAATGTTGAATGAATACAAGGCAAAATAACAAAATACATAAAAGTTAAAATTGGTAAATGATAATAATAATAAGCGAGTAGTACATTACATAAATGTAATAAGAATAAAATACAATGGTCTAAATTAATAGACAAGGGTAAAACTCCACATATGAAAGTCTATGTTAACTCGATGTCCTCTTCTTCTTGAGGTTTAATACCGGGTCGCTTTCTTGGAGGGATCAGTCTAGGAAATTTGGTAAAAACTCTGCTTCGCTCTGAAGGAGGTGAAGGAGGGTTGCCGTTGAGGGTTGGATTCGCAATGCTCCACATCTTCTTCTTCTGCATTTACAGGTTATGTAAAGTAGAACTAATAGAATGATGAGAGTGATTATGAAATATGTGAACCAAGATATGTGTTTGGTCACAAAAGGTTCGTTTATGAGGTCGTCCAGGTCTTTGGAATATTGGTCCAATTTGTTTTTAGCAATATCTAGGTCTTCTACGTCGAGATTGTTTAATTTGAGAGGTTTTAATTTTGGAATTTTGATTTTGTCGGGCATGTGATTACAGCATTCAAAAGGAATTTGGATAGGATGTGAATTGTCCTTAATTTCGGAAAAGTCTTTAGCACTGGCTTGTATTCGGGTGATGCCTGCATAGGCGTAACATCCTGGTTGTAGTTTGAGGATGGAATTTTTGTTGATTAGCTCTGTTGTGGATTCTCTCTTTGGACAGTTGATGGTAATGTGAAGTGGTTCGGAATTAATTATTAGCCATGAGTTGTCGTCAAGTTCTTGAACATTGTACCCTTGACTGATGATGAAGGAGGTCTGGCAGTTTTCTGGGAGTCGAACTAGTGGTTTGAGGATTCTGGCTTCGCATATGGCATTTTGATCGATGGGATAAGCGTATAGGTTTGAGCATAGTTTGGTTCCAAAATAAAGAGGTTTGCATTCTTTCAAATTTTGTATAGGTGTGTACATTAAAGAATCATCGTCTCTCGCGATAAACTTTTGTGAGATAGATAAAATGTGATGTAGACCAGTTCTGTTATCAAGTATCGGGATAGGGTATAGGCGATAGGTGTTATAATTTTGGGGTTCAACAAGTGGTATTGTTAAAACAAATACTAAGTTAGAATCCATTTGAAACGCTTGTAATTCAATAATATCCAAATACTTAGCAACTGCCGATAATTTAATGGGGAGAGGCAAATTGTTCCTTCGTAAGCTCTGTGAAACTTCTTGTAGTGCTGTCACTAAGTGATTAGGGGTTATGATTGACGTGTGAATGATTCCTAGTCTGGCAAATGTTATTGAATTTAGAATGTCGTTTAAATTATCTTCGATATACAAATAGCTCGCCATTAGTTGTTCGGAAATGTATAAGAATTTTAGTTTTATATGAGCGGCCTCAATAGCTTGAGTCATGGTTTGAATTGTGCGTTCGATTTCTTCGAGATCTTTGTTAAACGTTTCCTCGTCAATTTGTAATTTTTGTATAGTCGAGTTGAAGTTTTTAATAACAGAAGTCGTAACTGAAATTTGATTTTTGATTAAGTTTTCCAATTGATGTTGTCGTTATTTAGTTTATTTATACAATTAGTATAGTACTGGCCATCTTCAGCATCTAGGTTTCCAGTTATGGATTTGAATATTGTACCGATACCGTTAAGTATTCCTCGTTTATATCTTTTTGTATCTGAAAAGATTTCGTCAAATTTCATTTTTATAGAGTTGGATATTTGTGTTAAAAGGTTAAAGTCTGTTTTAATTTCACTCGTAAAAATAATTGACTTATGATCACCATTATGGAGAGTGTACAAGATTCTGTCTAAGATATTTTGATTTTTGTCAAAAGCTAGTTTGAGGGATGAAATGTTTTTATGCACTAGTAGAGTCCATTTGTCATTTGTCACCACGATGTCCGTGTCTTGGTGGTAGTATACACCAACGGTGTTATTGATTGGGGTAATTTTGTATTGACAGAGTGCTGATCCGAACAGCAGGAGAAACGTGAATATTTTCTTCATCTGGTTAGTAGGTTCTTCTAATTAAAGGATTGGGATCCACCACCACGGCTAAGAAGTTCTCCTTGTTCTAATGGTTCTTTTCCAATGGTTAGGCACCTTTTGCAGATGGACTCCTTGTTCCGCTGGATACGTTTACCACTAGTTAGGCTCCCGAACACGCGATGTTAGTTAGATCCGTACGACTGCGCCATTTGTTAGATCGCTGTTTGCGTGATTGACTTTTTAAAAACTTTTTATTTGATTACATGAGGAATCAACGTTGATTCCTGAATAAAAGATACAATTTATGTATGATACATTTAATATGAAGTGAGTATGATAACTGAAGGTACAAATGCTCGTTAGTCTTATTTATAAGTTTTCAAATGATGTGTCAGCCAAAGTTGAACAAAGGAAATGCAAGCTAGCTAATCAGCATAATATTGTGAGAAGTTAAAATGAAACTTAATATCTACGTAAGCAATTCTCAAAGGAAGCTGTTATCTAATACTGTAATATGATGCTATCTGTAATGTCGCTTTATATCTTGATGATATGGCGTATAATTTTATATAACATATATACTAGAACATGGCTTTGATTGTTTTCAAAATATTAATAAAGTAAAGACGAGGTGAATAATAATATCATAAATTTGAAATTAAAATTTGACGAGGGCTTCAGTTTAAAATACTGTGCAATATTCTCAAGCCAGAATATAAAAGCGGAAACTTGAAATATTCTCAACAAAAGGAAAAGAATTCTGTTTTTTTATTTGAGTTTAATTATGTCGGATTTTAAAGTGTGTTCACTGAATATAATAGGAAAAGACAGAAACAAAACAAGACAAGCCCAGAGCTGCTAAATTATTTAACATATATCTCGAGAAATTGAGATTGTTTCGTACGAGGGCATAATAGACCAGTAAAAATGTTTGAATAAAAATGTAAGCGCCTTCAAAAAATGTCGCTAAGAATTCTGAAATAAAATTTTACCATCGGCGTGGCCCAGTAAATTGAACCTTATTACCTAATGTAAATACTGAAATCCGTTAAAAATACGTTTGAATTCGTTATTAGCTCATTTTTACACCGAGCTCGATATCTTAGGCAATAAGGTTCTATGGAGTTATTTCATAATTTGTATTTACATTGAATTGGCATTCTAGGACTAGTAATAACTAAGTATATGAAACGCAATTTTTTTATGGACGTTAAATAATTTTAAATTCAATTTTATTATTATTATTATTATTATTTATAATTTGAAAATGGTAGTTCCCGCTAAACGCCGCGACGTCAGTGGTTACGCATGCGCACTATAGTTCAAACAGTAAATTTGTAAGGCGGCCATGAAATACAAACTTCACCATTACCATATTGACATGTGTGACTGACATTTTGTTTTGTCGTTTACGCTAAAAGTCAAAAAATGCCACTCTTAATTCGTTCGTGCCGAACCGAATTTTCGATTTACTTTGTGCAATTTACGATGCGGATCAACCAGAACTCTTCCTCTTTGCGTCGCAACATCGTGTTTTTCGAAAAATATGAACGTTTTAAGATTGTTTGTTTTTGCTCTATTTTCGGTTCCGAAATGCATGCTTTTGTTTAACTATTTTTCCCCGATATCACTGAAACGGTAAGAGCTAGCCCAAAATAAGAAGTGCCGTAAAACTTTTCGTTGCATCAGAATTTTGATTTTTTTTTTTTTTTCGGAGATATTTACTGAAATATGTGGCGATGTCCGTCAAAAATCGCACATTTCTTGTTTAAAAGGTTGGTAACTCCTTAACCTTGGCTCCTAGGCCAAAAAACTACTCTAGAATTTAAATAGGATGAAATTTGCTAAAACCATTTTTTTTTTAATTTTTTGTCCTGCGACAAAAATGAAATGAGGACTTTTTTTTCCGTAAAATTTTTTTGTCGCCGTAATTAATCGGTAATTAACTGAAATTAATCTCAATTACGATGCACTCTTAATATCATGTGTTACCTAGACGCTCCATTAATCTCGGCCCTTCAAAGCAAACTTTTCTGGGAAAAAATTTTTTTAAGATTCACATGAATTTTCTAGGAAAACGTGAAATTTCTTCCATTTTCCCAAGAATCTCGCTAATTATCAGTTTTTTCAAAATATTTCTAGACACCAATTCCAAAGAAAATTTATCGAGCTTTCCTACGCTTATTTTTTCTCTAACTTAAAAAACAACAAAGTTGTGGCCGAAAATATGCGCCTCTTCGCACTTCCTAAAAAACCGCTGCCCAAGGAATCACTACTTCCACATCCGGATTTTCTATCCAAGTCACACAGCGAAAAAATTTTGTATCTGGAAATAATTGTTTATGAAACTTTAATAATATAATATTTGAAATCCTCTACCCCAAAAACCCATAAAACGATACCCCACATCGGTAGTGGGGTGGGGGTGGTGACAGGGGGTGGGAGTGGGAGTGGTGTGTGGATAAAGTAAAAAAATATTTTGAGGTTTCTGGTTCTTGTACACACGCTAAATCACTTTTTTTTTTCATCCCCTTTAATAATGGGGTGGGGGTGGTAATGAAGGTGGCTAATGCCAAAATTTTTTTTTGAGACCTTGGCTTCTCTTTTCTATACTAAATATCAATTTTATGAACTCGTACCTGCTTGATTTACCTATTTACTCCAAATTTACCCCAATTTACCCCCCAACCCTTCGATGAACCAAGATGAAAATATAGTCTAGTTCTAGATCTCATTAAAGTACATACGTGTACCAAATTTCAAGTCAATATCTCAAACGGTTCCAGAGTAAACGTGCGCACAAAAAAAGTTACAGACAGACAGAAATTTTTTTTTCGCTCAAACTTGAAATCTCGACGTTTCATGACATTCTAAGCCTATTTGAACAATAAAAATTTTTAAAAATTTTTTTGTCGTTACTATACTTCCACTAGATGTGGAAGTAATTCATAAAATATTTATATGCAAACTGGAAAACTAGAAGTTAAAATATTAGTATTACATTTGATATTGACAGGGCAGCAATCTAACAACAATAAAATTACCTCTAACTATTGACGTCACGCGTTAATAAAATTTAAAATGAGTAGTATAGTTTTTGTGGATTTATGAATAATTAACGAATATCAGAGTGATTTTAATTGCCATTACGTTATCCTCGTATATTTTACTGTTCAAATTAGTAGGTATTTTAAAGTTTTTTACACACATGAAAGAACCGCATTAACTGGGCAACGCGACGGTGTTATTTTATTTCATAATTTTTAGCGACATTTTTTGAAGACGGTTCAATTTTTTTTTTTTTTTTTAATATTTTCACCCTTCTTCGTGGTCTCATTATTTAGCACACTAAAATATCGTCGTTGGTACTTTTACTTCCACATCCAGTGGAAGTATAGTAACGACAAAAAATTTTTTTTAAATTTTTGTTATTCAAATAGGCTTAAAATGTCATGAAACGTCGAGATTTTAAGTTTGAGCGAAAAAAAATTTCTGTCTGTCGGTCTGTCTGTAACTTTTTTTTGTGCGCATGTTTACTCTGGAACCGTTTAAGATATTGACTTGAAATTTGGTACACGTATGTACTTTAACGAGATCTGGAACTAGATTATATTTTCATGTTGTTCCGACGAAGGGTTGGGGGGGTAAATTGGGGTAAATAGGTAAATCAAGCAGGTAAGAGTCGATAAAATTGGTATTTAGTATATACAAGAGAAGCTAAGGTCTTAAAAAAATTTTTGGCATTACCACCCCTTACCTTATTAAAGGGGATGAAAAAATGGGATTTTTTTGTATGTACAAGAACCAGAAACCTCAAAATATTTTTTTACTTCATCCACCCCCCACTACCACCTCCCTATCATCACCCCCACCCCACTACCGATGTGGGGTATCGTTTTATGGATTTTTGGGGTAGAGGATTTCAAATATTATATTATTAAAGTTCCATAAACAATTATTTCCACATACAAAGTTTTTTCATTGTTAGTGACTTGGATAGAGAATCTGGATGTGGAAGTAGTGATTCCTTGGGCATCGGTTTTTAAGATATAACATTAGACTCGTTACCAGATAAACCTGAATTACTGTGTATCAAAATATTGCAAATATCGCAGCCATATTGGATTCGCCATTTTGAATTACTAACGTTGACCACCAGATTTATTATCATCTAAAATACCTAATTACCAGTTTTGATACAATTCCAACGAAATTTGAATGTTTTATCACAAAATTAAATTGAATGAAATAAATTATCCCAGCAACTTCGCCAAATATTGCAACATTTTCTACTAAAAAAAAACTTCTTTTCAAATTTTTGTCACCTTGCACTAGAACGCACACTAATGACAAAGTTATTTCAAATGTATGATTAAAGCCCAACCTTGATAGTTTGATGTCTGGAATAGACATCTGAACTATTTACCATTACTTGAAACACCTTGTATATTTTTGACTTGTTTGAATAAATGTTTTTCTCTCTGGAACAAATATTTCGTTCGTATTTATTCTTTTTCGTTATAAGGAAAGTTATCTATGTATAAATAATGTATGACTCAATAAAAAAATTTTACGCATTTCTTTTAAGTCTGAAAGGATACTTTGGATCAAATAAGATCAAACAAAAATCAAGCCATTGGTTGTTTGACAAGAAAAACAAGCTTCCTCTCTTACCATACCAAAGGAATCAGATAAACTTTAGCTGTAGGTTTTAAAGTAAATTAAATCCGCACAAACCAATGTAGGCGTGACCTGTGACATAGAACATAAAAGCTGCTCTCGCTATCTGAACTGTCAGTTATAAAATTTTGAAAATATATTTAAAGGTTTGTACTTATGATGCTTTTAAATTAAATTGCCACTTGGTGATTGTTATGTGTTATATATTGTGCAGATTGGTTATTGTCTTTCAGTTTTTACTCCATATCCAGTGGAAGTATAGTAACGACCAGTGGCGGCTCGTCAGGGGAGGCAGGGGAGGCTGAGCCTCCCTTTGGAAGAAGCAACATATCTTGCAATCTTCCAAATTAATATCTTTTACTTGTAGAAATTTCTACTTAGGTATATCTCAATTTTCAATATTGTTTATTGTTTATAGTTCATTAATTAATTTTCAGTGCATAAAAAAGTTCTGCATTTCCTTTCCACAAACATACCTATAACGTCACAGTCCGGATTGTCTTTTTATGCATATTTCCCGGGCGACCCGGTCTTTCATTGAATGAACAGAGCGCTTCGCTTGAGGCTTATACGAAATAGCTTCCAACTTCAAGGCATTTAGTTTTAACATAAATGACCTTGCATTACTTTTGCGTTGTCTAGCAACACTTCAAATAAGACAAGCTAGGCCGCTAGCCTCAGTCCTCAGTTCTTTATAGCGCATGTGCAGTTCAGGAGTTCAGGCACAGTATAGAGAAGACAAGTACTTTCACTCGCAGCGGTCCCTTTGATATTTGTTGTACTCGATTTTATTTGGTTCAGGTGATTCACAGGAAAACGAACTGTCAGTGGTAATTTGTCGTTTAGCCGGTTAAGATCAACTTGACATTAAAATACATAAAACATTTGATAGGCGGGCTAGAAATGAGTGCTCTAGGTGAAAATATTCCCAACAACATCTCTTGTTGTCCAGACGTGGTGGATTATTTGTTATTAAATGGATTTTCTACTCTTACTTACGACGAAAAGGTAAGAATTAAAAGAATTGCTAGGCCTACACCAGCAATGCCTTCGTTAGTTTTTAAAAGTGGAAAACAAAACAGAGGGTTTTGTGATAACAATTATAAAAAAATCGAGTGGTTAACGGCATCAACAGTTAGAAACAAATTATATTGTTGGAGATGTTTATTATTCACTAATGATCAATCCTCAATTTGGGGCAGGACCGGGTTTAATAATTTGAAAAATTTGTCGCGAGGTTTACAAAAGCACGAAAAATCCCAGGAGCACATTTCATCTTGCGTTAAATTCGAAATATTTGGTAAACAAAATATTGTAAATTATTTGGAATCTGCACATAAGAGAGAAATAGAAAATTTTAATGAAAAGGTCCGTGAAAATAGGGAAATATTAAAGAGATTAATTGATGCCGTTATATATTTATCTTCGCAAGAAAATTCTTTCCGAGGGCATGACGAAAAACGCGATTCGTGCAATAAAGGAAATTTCAAAGAGCTAATAGATTTTTTAAAAATGTATGATCCAAAATTAGAGAACTTTTTGAATAACGCCACTATTTTTTCCGGAACATCTAAATCAATTCAAAATGATCTAATTGAGAGTGTTAGCTCGATTATTAAAGGCAAAATTTATGAAGAACTATATAATTGCGAATTTTTCTCGTGGCAAATTGACGAAACGACGGACATTACCTGTAAATCTCAACTTTCCGTAATTTTTAGATATGTAATGCACGGCGAAGTTATTGAAAGGTTTGTTGGTTTTCTTGATGTGAGTAGTGGAAGAAACGCGGAGAGTTTATTTAAATTATTAATCGACGAATTTGGTAAATTTGATTTGAAAAATAAATTAATAGCACAAACCTATGACGGCGCTGCAGTTATGTCAGGGCATCTTAATGGACTCCAAACAAAAATAAAAGATATTGCTCCTCAAGCTTACTTCATTCACTGTTATGCACATCAATTAAATTTAGTTCTGAGTAAAGCATGTAACGGAATTAAAGAAGTTAGAATATTTTTTTCAAATATTACTGGTTTTTCGTCATTTTTTTCAAAATCTACCAAAAGAACTGATGTTTTAAATACAATTAATATGAAACATAGAATTCCGACAAACGCTCCCACTCGTTGGAATTTTTCATCTAGAGTTGTTTTCACTGTTGACAAATACAGGAAAGAACTTATTGACGTTTTTAATTTTATTTCGGAAAGTGAAGATTTTTTAAATGACGCTCAGACTTTAAGAGCAGCTTACGGATTAAAATCGTTATTGTTGGATAAAAATTTCATATTTTTTCTAAAAGCTTTTAACATGATTTTTGAGCAAACTGATGTTGTTTTCCAAATTTTACAGAATAAACTAACTGATATAACATATTCTAAAAATAGACTTAAGTCACTTATATCTAAATTAAAAGAATTTCGCAATAACGAAATACATTTCAATACTTTATACAATATTTTTTTAGAAAATACTGAAAACGTAGATGATGAGCCAGGGCCACAATTTAAAAAAAGAAAGACAACATATAACTTTGACAGGGCAGATATACATTACAAATAAATTTTTATAGAAATTTTAGACACCATTATAGTCCAAATTGAAATTAGATTTTCTGATTTAAATACTTTGCAATGTTACGATTTAGTAAATCCTAATAATTTTACAGCGTTTTCTAAATCATTCCCTACCAGTCTAATGGAGAAATTAATGGACCATTATCCTTTTTTTGACCGTATTTCGTTAAAAAATGAACTATGCGTGTTGTATTCTGACCAGCAACTTTTAGCAAATCCAAAATCATCTCAAGAAATGCTTACTTATATATATAATAATAATTTAAAAAGCTGTCTACCCGAACTGTACAAACTTTTATCATTAGTGTCAACAATTCCAGTAACCTCAGCTTCTGTAGAACGATCATTTTCAGCACTTAAACGCATAAAAACATTTACTAGAAACAAAATAAGTCAAGACCGCCTCTCAAATGTATCGCTTATTTCAATAGAAAAACATTTTTTGTCAGAATTGAAGAAACACGATTCATTTTATGATGAAGTAATCAACCATTTTGCTAGTTCCGAAAATCGCAGGTTACCACTCATTTATAAAAATATTTAGGCTTTACACCAAAGATTAATATAGTTGTTATTTTAGAAAAAATATTTATTTGCGTTATTTATTTTTTAGGAAATATTTTTTAATTCTTCCGCGGTTATATTTTTTTATATAACTTCTTTCTCAAAGCTATTTTAATTTTTATTAAAAGTTATAATTTTACACTCTGGCAGTGATAATGAATACAATTTTTGTTTGTAGGAAAATACTTTAATTTTTTTTCCAAAACTATTTTGATTTTTATTAAAAGTTATAACTTAATTATAAGTGGGATAGTAGGGCTCCTTTGGATACCGATACTCGAGGCGTAGGAACGGAAATTTCATGAGAATGATTTTTTCGTCTCATTATATTTTCTATTTCCTTTTCTTTTTATTCTTTTATTCTCTCAAGTCGTGAATCGGTATCCTGGCGAACAACCCACGACAAAAAAATGTAACGCGCCGTTGTACTACCTCGAGGGTGGTGGGGAAATGTACAAATTGTAATCATATTGCAAGTTAATTGTCTTTCAAAATATCAAGCCTCCTCTGCAGAAAATATCACGAGCCGCCACTGGTAACGACAAAAAAAAATTCTAAAATTTTTATTGTTCAAATAGGATTAGAATGTCATGAAACGTCGAGATTTTAAATTTGAGCGAAAAAAAAATTCTGTCTCTGTAACTTTTTTTGTGCGCACGTTTACTCTGGAACCGTTTAAGATATTGACTTGAAATTTGGTACACATATGTACTTTAACGAGATCTGGAACTAGATTATATTTTCATCTTGTTCCGTCGAAGAGTTGGAGGGTAAATTGGAATAAATTTGGAGTAAATAAGTAAATTAAGCAGGTAAGAGTCCATAAAATTGGTATTTAGTATATACAAGGGAAGCTAAGGTCTCAAAAAAAATGTTGCCATTAGTCACCCCCCATTACCACACCCACCCCATTATTAAAGGGTATAAAAACAAATTGTGACTTTAGTGTGTTTACATGAACCAGAAACCTCAAAATATTTTTTTACTTGATCCACCCCCACTACCACCCCCATATCACCACCCCCACCCCACTACCGATGTGGGGTATCGTTTTATGCATTTTTGGGGTAGAGGATTTCAAATATTATATTATTAAAGTTCCATAAACAATTATTTCCACATACAAAATTTTTTCGTTGTGAATGGCTTAGAAAATCTGGATGTGGAAGTAGTGATTCCTTGGGCAGCGGTTTTTTATCGTCCATCGTACCATAAGAGAGCGAGATCTATCATCTCTTTATGTCGTCTGTGTATCAAATTAGGGAAATATTAGTTTATTATTTTGTAAGATATAGCCAATTTTTTTTAGAAATTCTTTTTATCAGTTTGTTTCCATACAAGTTCAAGTGGGCAATCACAAAACACGGTTTAAAGTTCAAAGAGATCGCGTATGCCATATCTCAGTTCAAACTGTCTTGCACACATGTAGATTTCTTTAGATTTTAATGTTTTTTTTTTTAATAATGTTCACAAGTTTGTCGTGAAGAAATGATTCTAAGCGATGATAAAAGTCAAAGACCTCCTAGGGAAGGTTAATAAATCGAAGCACAATTTGCTGTTTTTAAAATTGCGTATTTTTTTTCTGGGATATAGAGATTTAAAAATGGCGTCGAACGCTCTTAATTCAAAATACTACTATAAAAGTTAAATATCTCAGAAACTATGGCACTTGCGCCAAAAATGTTAAGCCAAATTAAAGACTATCGAGTAACAAAAAAGGCATATTTTTATTTTTTGTGCCATTCCAGATGGACTCTTAAAGAGCATGAAAAAAGTTGATTAATTCTTAGAATGGCTTAATCAGTCGAAAGTAAAAGTAGAAGTAGAAGTATTTTATTTATTAGGACATGCATGCGGTGAGTGAAATTTTATACCCATTTTATTTCCACGTCCAGTGGAAGTATAGTAACGACAAAACATTTTTTTAAAGTTTTTATTGTTCAGATAGGCTTAGAATGTCATGAAACGTCGAGATTTTAAGTTGGAGTGAAAAAAGAATTTCTCTCTGTCTGTCTGTCGGTCTGTCTGTAACTTTTTTTTGTGCGCACGTTTACTCTGGAACCGTTTAAGATATTGACTTGAAATTTGGTAAACGTGTGTTTTTTAATGAGATCTGGAACTAGATTATATTTTCATCTTGTTCTGTCGAAGGGTTGGGGGGTAAATTCGGGTAAATGGAGGTAAATAGGTAAATGACGCAGGTAAGAGTCCATAAAATTGGTATTTAGTATATACAAGAGAAGCTAAGGTCTCAAAAAATTTTTTGGCATTAGCTACCCCCCATTACCACCCCCATCCCATTATTAAAGGGGATGAGAAAAGATTATGATTTAGTGTTTGTACTGTGTACAAGAACCAAAAACCTCAAAATATTTTTTTACTTGATCCACCCCACACTACCCCCTATCACCACCCCACTACCGATGTAGGGTATCGTTATATGGGTTTTTGGGGTAGAGTTTCAAATATTATATTAATAAAGTTCCATAAACAATTATTACCACATACAAAATTTTAGTGACTCCTTGGGCAGCGGTTTTAAAAATTGCCACGACAATGCGGAAATTGCCAGTATTAGGACATAAATTTATGCGCCTCATTTCAGACTCTGATAGGTACACCTCCCTCAGAGATCTCTATGCACGTTGCCACGACATAACCCCACTAGCGGACTACGTCCAAGAAAATTCACAAAAATTCTACCAGTTCAAACTGCCATCCCGCAATATAACCCGAATCAGAGAGCATAATGCCATACTTTTCAATATATAACACCCATTACCATACCAGGCGTTGCCCATCTTCTGGCAACTTCCTTAGCCATATTTCCTCTCACGAGAACTTACCTCTACGGGAGAACTTACCTCTACCCTTACTCTTTATCTTTCCTTAACTTTACAACTTTCCAATCCCCCTTCCCCCCCCCCCCCCCTCTTTATGTTTGTACAGTTTTGTTTATCCTTTGTGTTCTTTTTGTCCTCTTTTTGTTTTTTCTAAATCCCCTCTAGGCAGAAAATTTTTGATAAATCCTAATTTTTTAAACCACTGCTTTTAACCACTCTATCTTCCTTGCCGGCGATGAGACCGCAAGGCCGTCAATCATTCGAACGGATTTTTCGTTTAATTCTGCTTTCCCTTATCAACGATTATAAATTTTGTGAGTATAGTGCCAGTGCTAGTTTTAAGTTTTATCAAGTAGTTTTAGGCTCATGTGAGCACATTTTTATTTAATGACCTAGTTTCAAGTCTGCCGCGACGGACAAGTTCCCTTAGCTATTACAGCATTGTCGTCAAGCCGTACCGAACCCGTCCCATCCAACCACACACTTACCACGGCGATGTGAGCCAAGGTTGTCTGGTTGGCACCGGGTCGGGCTCCGGCTAGACGCATATTTGTATCCCAAATAAAAATAAATACTTTTTGAATTGAATTGAATTGGTTCTTAATTCTAGTTACCAAAATTAAAAATATCTGTTTTAACGACAGTTGTATAACAAATATATTATTCACTTTTTCATTTTCTGATTGGTATATTTTTAAAAGCAGATATATTCTAATACACAAAAATTTGCATTCAAAACTCAATGGCCACTCAACGTTATTTTGCAGAACAAAGTTTGTTAGTCAAAGCAAAAGAGAATTCCCTCGGCTTTACCCATACAGTTTACAATAGTTATAGTGTATAACAGTTAGTTAGAAGAGGGTTAGACAGGTGAAAATGGTATTTAAGTTTTTTAATTAACATTTCACTGTCAATTAAACATGTTTTTGTTCGTAAGGTTTCCCTAAACGTGTTTAGTTTAACCACATGAGCTTTAAATACATCTAGTTTATTTTATTGAAGTTGAGTTACAAGTTACTTGCCAAGGTAATTAAAGACTTTACGTTTTAACTTATTTTACGCTTTTCACATATGAATTGTAACAATGTATAATTAGCTTATTATACTCTTCGCAAAAACGAAGAGTATATTGTATTTGATCGGCACATTTCTAAATCAGTAAATATCGCTCGAAGAGAAAAAATTTTTATATCATTATGTTAGTGAACGAATTCTGAACAACTTTCAAAATGTCCGTCTGTCTGTCCGTCTGTCTGTCCCTCTGTCCGTCTGTCCGTCCGTCACGTTTCTTGTAAGCACGATAACTCAAGAAAGAAAAATCCGATTGTATTGAAATTCGGAGAGTAACTTAGTGTTAGCTAGAGGAAGAACCCTATTTTAACAAAATAGATTGATAAATAAAAAAGTTATTAGTAATTTAAAATTTAAAAAAATATTTTTTACATTTATTTTATGGTTTGTAATAAATAGAAACCTTGCGAAATGTTATTTCCTATCACCATTTTTTTTTAATACATTTTACTAATGTGTGTTTCCTAATAATCACAATAAATTTTCTAATGGTATACATATATTACACTCATTAACAATTTTAGTAATAAGAAATGGTGGTGTAGCGGCAAGAGTTTCGTCTCGCAATCCGGACTCAACAGGACCAATAAAAAGTTGTTGTATACGATGGTAATCAGGCCGGCTATCACATACGCGGCGCCGGTGTGGTGCAGCATCCCGGCCACGACAATGCGAAAATTAAAAGTACTAGAACATAAATTTATGCGCCTCATTTCAGCCTCTGAGATCTTTATGCACGTTGCCACGACATAACCCCACTAGCGGACTACGTCCAAGAAACGTCTCAAAAATTCTATCAGTTCAAACTGGACGGTAGCCCGCTTACCCGCAACATCACTCGAATCAGACAGCATAATGCCATACTTTTCAATATAAAACACCCCCTACCATACCAGGCGTTGCCTATCTTCCGGCAACTCCCTTAGCCACACTCTCTCCTACGATAACCTACCTTTCCCCTACCTTTATATTTCAACCCCTTTCTATCTCCCTTTCGTGTTTTTGCAATTTTGTTCTTTTATCCTTTTTGTTGTTTTTTTATAATTTTTTGTCCCTAAATCCCCTGCAGGCCGAAACTTATCCAAATCCTAATTTTTTAAATCACAGCTTTTATCTTTCCATCTTACCTTCCTTGTCGGCGATCAGACCGCAAGGCCGTCATTTGTTCGAACGGGTTTTTTCGTTCAGTTTTCCCGTGTCAATAACCAAACTTGTGTAGTGCGCGTTCGCCAATGTTTTTAGTGTTGTGTTTATTTTTAATTTACTTTTAGGTCCATGTGGACAATAAAATATTTTCTAGTTTTTAAGTCCACCTGCGGTGGACAGGAGCTTCTAGCCCCCCACTCGAACTATCTCTAAGCAGAGTCGGGCCCACCCCGCCCATCCCCACACCCACCTCGACGTCACCTGTCCTGCTCGTGTGGCTGGCTCCGGGTTGGGCTCCGAGGAGGCACATATTGTACTATTAATACTGAATAAATACTATTGATTGATTGATTGATCGTCTCGCAATCCAAAGGTCTCGGGTTCGATCCCTCACATCGTGATTTTTTTTTCATAATTTTTTTTTTTCACAAGTTGGTATCACAAAATTTAGAATGTCCCAACTAACATTATTTACAAGAAAAATGCGAAGAGTATCCTATAGAATGTGTAACAATTATATAAAAAGCTCAGTAAATCGGCGAAGAGTATAATGCTTCCTCTAGTTACTATTGAACCTACTTGATTTAATCCAAGTTATTTATCCAACTAGAAAAGTGTTTCTTTTTTAACAAGTCTAGAGTACGAGCGTCAGCATTACCTAAACTATGTCACGGTAGAAGTGAAGGGATTGGTTGACTTTTGTTCAACTATAGCATTAGTTGAATATCAATATAGGAACATTCTTAGTTTTAGTCATTTCCAGATGATAGTAACATGGTTGTCGAAACGTATAGTATTCAAGTATCTTGGTGTCTGTGGAAACTACCAGATTATTGAAATGTTCTATATTTCTCGAAAAATGAGATACCTGTACTTTTAGGTATAATTGTTATATATGTAATTTTAATTATATTTGAAGCTTTTCAACTTGCAGTTGGATTACAAACTTGAAACTTGGTATGCAGCCATAATCCAATTCTGAGTTTAGACAACCCAATTATGTTAACTTATTTGTTACAGGTTTCGATACATGTCAGTTTTTTTGAAAAAAATTGCCGCTATATAGTAGTTTACGAACAAATCTGTATCTCGCAGTCGCAAACTGTTCAAAATTATGAAACCGAATTGATGAAGAAGTTAGTTGGAAGTCCAGGCTAACACCTGATGTCCCATCGGTGGTCCCATCTTGTACCATATGGGCGCAGGCGATTTTCAAATGTCGCAATAAAAAATCGTCAAATAGTCGATTTTTTCAAATAGCACCACTATTTTTGTGACATCATTCGAAAGAAAATTGAATTTTATAGTGAGTTACTTAAGCATTCCCTATACCTAACTTCACCACCTATCGAGTTATTCAATAAAAATCAAGAAATACCTTATCTACCTGAGATATTGCTTGGTTTTTCAAGTATGCCATGGAAACAAAAGACAATTCTAACAATTTACTTATAGTTATTAAGGTACCAAGGGTGTTATAAGGATAATAACGCACCGAGGTCGGCAGTGTACAATCCCGAGGGCCTCTGGTCCGAGGGAGTGTACGTCGACCGAGGGCGTCATTATCCTATAACACCCGTGGTGCCTTCAACGTTTAATGTTCTGCAAGTCTGTTATTTAATTCGATTTTTTTTTGACATTTACGATTCATTAATTTGACATCTATTATGTTCAGAACGATTTGATTTAAAAGAGAGTAAAAATCAAAATTGTTTGCAAACGCCGCCGTTGCATAGCAACGCATTTTGTTTGTCAATAATGCTATCATAATTTGCTTGTTTTGGGTTGTATTATTATTTTATAATGCCCTAGGGCGTTATAGATATTCATAACGCCCTAGGGCGTTATTTTTCACTTAATGTATCTCAAAATAGGGTGGTTATTGTAAAATAACAGACTTGTAGGACATTAAAAATATGTATGTATATCTTCAGTCGTTTTTGAGTTATTGGCATTTTTGTAGTACGCTTTGGAAAAAATGCCAAATGTCAAACCTAGCCACTATTGTGTCATTGTTATCGTCCAATAATGTTTCTATTAAGTTTGAGTGAAAAAAATTTTCTGTCTGTCGGTCTTGTCTGTAACTTTTTTTGTGCGCACGTTTACTCTGGAACTGTTTAAGATATTGACTTGAAATTTGGTACACGTATGTACTTTAACGAGACCTGGAACTAGATTATATTTTCATCTTGTTCCGTAGAAGGGTTGGGAGTTAATTGGGGTAAATTTGGGGCAAATAGGTAAATCAAGCGGGTAAGAGTCCATACAATTGGTATTTAGTGTATACAAGAGTAGCTAAGATCCCAAAAAAATTTTTGGCATTGGCCATCCCCATTACCACGCCCACCCCATTATTAAAGGGGTTGAAAAAAAAATGTGATTTAGTGTGTGTACAAGAACCAGAAACCTCAAAATATTTTTTTACTTCATCCACCCTTACTACCACCCCCCCTATCCCCCCCCACCCCACTACCGATCTGAGGTATCGTTTTATGGGTTTTTGGGATAGAGGATTTCAAATATTATATTATTAAAGTTCCATAAACAATTATTTCCACATACAAAATGTTTTCGTTGTGACTGACTTGGATAGAAAATCTGGATGTGGAAGTAGTGATTCCTTGGGCAGCGGTTTTTTTGAGAAGGATTCATGATCGTAATTTTTTTATAAAAAATCATCTGGACAGACGATCCAAAATTTTTTCAACGAGAAGTATCGAAAAAATCGACATTTTTGGGCTCACGAAAATCCTCTTATTGTATTGGATGTGGAATATCAAATTCAATTTCGTATTAATGTTTTCTGTCTGTTAATGGACAGTGAGGTGCGATATTTCATGTAGAATGAAAACTTGAATGGCGAGGGTTATTTGAGAATCTTAAAAGAAGTTGTGGAAAACTATGTAGATGATATGCCGCTCAATCGATTACTCAATCGCTGGTATCAAATGGAATCACAAACTCTTTGTCGCCCAGTTGGTAAATAATAATAATAATAATAATAATCATTGAATTTACTAACTACATCTCTACAAACTTATTTAAGTAAAATGAGTTCAAAGTTGTTACAAGTAGTAATACTTGGAGACGCTGTCAAGTGGACCACAAATGCTTTGCTGTTCACTTAACCATTTAACACCTGCTTCCGTCTGAACCTTCTTTTGATGAACGTTCTTCCCTTCGAGGAAGTTTATTTTCTACTACATTGCATCAAAGATTTCATGCCTCAGGTGCTTGAATGCCCCACAGTAACTCTAGAAATGCAGTATTTTTCTTCATTGCTTTCACATCTTGGTTAAGTAGGTTTTTCCTTAACTTCCAATGAGTTGATTTAGAGTCTTAAGGCTCCCTACTAGTAACCAGGCCACCGTTCTCTCCCGAATTTCTCTGCTACTGCTTTTCGTCCAGTACTTCCTCAGCATTCCGTAACCCGACAATGAGGATCTTAATGGCCAGCCTCCTTATAACGGCCAACATATGCCCAAGGAGGCAATTCTCAAACTCATTGGTATATGTTCCCGTCAGAAATACTTTCCACTGATTTCCTACGGTGATAATAATTTGGTATTCTCAAGCACTTTTAGAATATAATTCCAATTGGAACTTAATTAGACGTATGGATTTACTAAGTTATTCTAATTTTATGTCAGTGGTATCAAATATTTGGTTCTAAATATTATTAAGTAATAGATAAACCGTGCATTTTTAAAATTTAGACGTTAAGAAAGTAATATTCGCCTATATATTTACAAATGATTGTTAATTTATCGTATTGCTTAGAATTTTATCGGAAGCTTTATTGCCTGGTAATATAAAGAGTGTAAATTGACAGTTTATTATCTTTTATCTATTAATCTTTAATAATAAACTGTCAATTTACACGAATTATATTACCTTTTGGCAACTTAGCTTGAGCAATAGTTTATAGATAAAATTTAAAAACACGAATGATATTTGGGGAGAATATTTCATGAATAAATGATTCATTAACTACATCTTGAATATTATGCTTTGTAATTATTTACCTTCAGACATTTTCTTGTCATTTTTTAGAGTTTATACTGATCTTTATTTTGAATTTCATCATTCAGGTCACATATAAATGCATTTCCAAAGCGACTCATCCTGTAAAAAACAAAGTATACATATTTATCAAATGCAGCTGCAGAAACTTAGAGTCCACGGAATTCATCATACTTTAAATGCAATGACAATCAAGAAAAACACCTTCCACCATAGGTAATTTAATGCGTAGACTGGTCTTCAGTATAAAGAGTTCTCGGGCATGCTTCGACCAATCACATTACGAGTAAAGACATAAAGCACCACCACATTTTGCCAATCTCCCGACTATACGTTCGAAGATTGCCGATATCAGATGAAATATTGTTATAGTACCGCCATCTAGTAACACTATATTAGAACCACACGGCAAACTTCCTACTCTGAATTATTAAAGAATTGTTATATTAAAGTGTTCATTGATATTTATATTTACCTATTTAATAATTATTTTTAATTTAAGAAGTTTAATGTTCGGGTTAAGGTTTGCTTGTTTAAGCAGAGGGAACATTAAGTTCAACGAATTATGTTGTATAGTGGATAATTTTGATTTTCTTAACTTACTTTGTGATGGGTTACCGTGCGTAAGTACATTTTTAGTTTATTTCTTTGCAGAGCAAGTGTGTTTAACACACAATAATTGATTTTCCTGCTTGATATTCATTTCTGTTTAATTTTAGTTATAATAATTATTTTCTAATTCAGTTTTTATACGCCATTGAAAGCCGTATTTGACTTGTCCCTAGCCTGTATATTCCAGATAGCCTTGGCTTTAATACTGGGGGTTGTCAACTTATGTGGTGTGTTTATGTTATGTTTATGTCACTATATTACTACGTATGTAATACAAGACTATAATTTACAAGTTACGTTAACAATTAGTAATAAGCTGGAGAAAAAAAATTATGATAGAACTTAAAACCACGAGTGATTTTATTATTTGCTTCATGATTATTTTCTTCTTCTCGATGTGTGATGATGAAAAAATGTGTTTTGTTCTAGCAGTTGATAAATATGTTACCGTACATCCAACAACTAACAGTGAATGAATTTTATTATACCTACACAAAAATATTTTGAATTTTCCATGGCATAAATTTATACTCCCCCTTTATCTCTAAGTAAACTTGCTAGAGAATGTAGAGAAAATAATCAATTTTAATTTAAGTAAAGTGAATTTATCGTTTATTTTATAACTATAAAATACCTTTAAAATCATATTTTTTACATAAATGTCAAACATGTTTTGAATAATTTTAGTTTATTTGACTTTTCAAGAAAATGTTTTAAAATATCATTTAACGGAAGTAAACACTTAATTTCAATAAAAAAAAATTTAATAGGTATTTCGGAAAGACGTAAGTTAATTATTTACATGACCATCTGGCTTTTTGTAAGCAGCTCTAGCATCGTAAATTAGACCTGAATTGTTGGGGAAAGATCTAAGTTTAGAGACGCTGCTTGATTAATGCCTTGCCATAAATTTAATAGTTAATACGCGCCTAACCGGGCATGCGAGGTGTGCACTGCACGCGGTCACAGCTACCGGGAGACGCAAAATTTCTGTAAATAAATAAGAATATTGAAATACAATTATTAACAATTACTAATTGCGCCCCTAGTCACTTGAGGTAAACTTTGACCCCAAAAATTCTGTGACTGGACCGCAAGACATCAACTCCCCCGTTTTCGAGGGCGGGGAATACGATGATGATAATATTTACCCTTCACCCTAAACCGGAAAAGCCACCGCCTTTTCCGATTTTCCGGTACTAGGCATTTTTTTATTGGAAAATTTTATTAACGAAAGTTGTTCAGAATTGTCCAAAAACCTTGAGTCCAAAATTTCATCAAAAAAAAAAAAGAAAAATTGAAAATTTCAAAAATTGATAAATTGATAATAAAGAAACTACAAATTACTTGACGACTACCTGACAGCATGGGTTTAATTTCACAAAATTGCCATGAATTTTTAAACAAAAATCCCATTAAAATGATATTTTCAGACTTGGACATTATTTTTAAAAGTTCAATGTTTTTTAAGTTTGATTAAATTTTGGACTTAAGGTTTTTGGACAATTCGGAACAACTTTCATTAATGAAACTTTCCGATAAAAAAATGCCTAGCACTGATAATGGGAAAAGGGGTGGTTTTTCCAGTTTAGGGGTAGTGGGTGAAGAATAGGTCAGAACATATTGTCATCATCATGTTCCCCGCCCTCTGGTTAATGTCTTGTGGTCCAGTCACAGAACTTTTTTCTGGTTTACTTCAAGGGACTAACCGTCTAAGAGCCAGTGACTAAACTAGTATGTCAGATAAACACTATATGAAACTGGGGCACTAAGCCATCAATTAGAAGAAGAAATCATGTCAACCTAGGCACACACTAACGCCGAAAAATATAAAAGAAACAAGAGGAGGACTTTATACAAAACTACGACGAACAAATTGAAGTACCTAGGAATATGTCTGAAGAGCCAACTGAAAAAGAGAGAAACTCTAAAGAAGAGAAATAAAACAGCAAACAGAGTTACCAGGGCAATTATACCGTTCTTCCTGAAAAATAAACCACCATGGGGCCTAGGCCCCATCAAGTGGCTATACATAGCCATCATACTGCCAACGATGGTGTGGCGATCAGTTCACTTGCTGGGTAAATATAAGTCACACACCAGAAGCTTAAGTAACCAAGGAGGGGAATGAAAAACAAAATCAATAAAATAACAATTTTTATAAAAAAATATAACAACATTTTTATTTAAGAATGTTAATTTAAAAACAACTTATTGGAATATATTCATATATATATAAAAATTTTATTATTGAATTTTAACCCTGCTATAGATGGCGTATTGGGTTAAAAACGCGGCAACGTCAAAAGCCAACGGTAGAATCCTAGGAAGAGCTGAAAGATGCATCATCCAACTACTCGCAAAAATAATAACACTATAGCAAGACATTAAACATTAATATGAGGGGAAAACAATTACAAGAAACATTCTCAATGAAGTACTGAGGATATGTCCAAAGAAGAGACCCAACATATTTACTGAAGAAAGCGTTAATACTGAGTAGCAGCAAACTAAAAACCGCTGCCCAAGGAATCACTACTTCCACATCCAGATTTTCTATCCAAGTCACTCACAACGAAAAAATTTTGTATATGGAAATAATTATAATTAATAACATAATATTTGATTTGATGGTGGTGGTGGGGGTGGATGAAGTAAAAAAATATTTTGAGGTTTCTGGTGCTTGCACACACCTTAGCTTCTCTTGTATATACTAAATACCAATTTTATGGACTCTTACCTGCTTGATTTACCTATTTACCCCAAATTTACTCCAATTTAGTCCCCAACCCTTCGACGGAACAAGATGAAAATATAATCTAGTTCTAGATCTCGTTAACATATGTGTACCAAATTTCAAGTCAATATCTCAAGCGGTCCCAGAGTACACGTGCGCACAAAAAAAGTTAGAGACAGACAGACATATTTTTTTTTCGCTCAAACTTAAAATCTCGGTTTCATGATATTCTAAGCCTATTTGAACAAAAAAAATTTTTTAAAATTTTTTTGTCGTTACTATACTTCCACTGGATGTGGAAGTAAAATAGGGGCAATATGCTGGACGTTGAGAGGATCATGAATAATCTAGAAAAGGATCAAGCATATTGTGAAAGAAATTATTTCTAATTCACCCCTAATATTAGTTGCTAAGTACAAAAACGCGATGTAAATCATTTTCACACTACCAACTACCAACAAATTATGTTGTTTTTTTATATAAACAAAGCTTTAAATACTGATTATATGGTTACCATATCGTGCTTTATAACTATCGTATTTGAGTGGATAAACCATTTTTAAAACATTTTTCTTTACAGACGTTCTAAGCACTTTGTGCTTATTAACATACAGAATAATTTAAAAAATTATTACACAGGTATCTCGATAGTGAAGCATCTGCTAACCTGTAACATATTGCCACAAGATTAATTATGAACCCTTGTCTTGAAATACTTTACAGTTAACAATTTATTCACAGTTAAAACTTTACATCTCCGATACAGACTGAATACCAAATCCTCGCTTATACCTTTTTTCCGCGCTGGTGACTTTTTGTAAGGTATAAGAAAGTTTCTATATAAAAACATACTTACATCTAAAATAGTAAATAAACAATTACACTTTCTTTCATTTGCTAACCAATGAGCTTTTCTTCTTATTTTAGTCAGATGATTGCCAGAGGCGTAGCTAAGCTACATAGAGCCCTGAGACGTCATACATTTTGGGACCCCCATGGACAATAGTGATACCCAAAAAAAATACAAATGACAAAAAGTTTAAAAAAAAATCGAACCACCTTGAAATAATCTTCAAAAAATATTTCTAAAAAGCAAGAAATAAATAGTGACCCCCAAACGGGCTATAAAACCGTTTGGGGGTCCGCAAATTTTTTATTGATTTATAGTCTTAATGATACATTAATCGTAAAGAAATTTGGTGTTGAGCATAAGAAATATATATAGAGGGTCAAAGTGATCACATAGCACAGTGAGTGAAGATGATAATTCAATGAAAAATATCAATTTCTTTATAAAATCTCTTGTTTTTTTTTCTTTCTCTCTTTTCTTCTCCTTTCTTTTTCTTTAACTACCGTCGATTTTTATATTTGAATGCGATAAACTCAAAAATTACTCAAAGGATTTCGATGCGGTTATAACCATTATTTAAGGAAGCTCTTGGAGACGGTTATAAGCTATTTATTACGTTAATATTTTCAAATGCGGTAAGTAATTAGCAAAAATCAGGTAAAGAATGTGTACATGGGCTATGCGCACTGCACAGTATCATGAAATACATGTGCCAAATCCCGATGTATGTAACATATCATTGACCATACAGAAATAATAATTCATGAAATATAAATTAAAAACTAATAAGCAAAAAAGCAGAAAAAAGAAAAACAGTACAAAAAAAAGCCATAAAAAGTGCAAAACCTCTTTGTAGATTAGTACCGTGACGTGGTAAAGGGGATGAAGTATTATTATTATATATTATTATCATTGTTATTATTATCCTTATTATGTTTTACAATAATAAAATACAACCAAATCTAATCTATTCACCTCCTATATCTTAACCTATGCTCAACCTCATATTTTTGTGTGATTAACTTCTTATCATAAGGTATCATTTGGACCACAACTTAACCGAAAATTGGCGGACCCACAAACGGGCTATTTTTAGGGTCACTCTTTCATTCAGATTAACTAATATCTGTCTACTTATCGGTGGAAAGTAGCAAAGAACTGCACCTTATTAACTAACATCAATTTGAAATCGGTGCAAAAATATTTCATTTCAAAAATACGCTTTGTACCGATTAAAAAAAGTATATTTCAATCTTTTTAGTAGCTTCTATTATTTATTTAACTTCTACATGGTGAAGAAAACTATTGTGAAATTCTCTTTGTATTGGACACCATAAGAATGTTACCAGGAAAATAATACACTATTGTTAGTGAATTAATTGAAATTACCGGCGACTCAAAATGTGGATGACCTCTATATCTTAGTTACCAAGTGTCACTTGGTATTTGAGATATAGAGGTCATCCAAAAATGAAACATTTTCCAAAAACGCTCTGTAGCTCGGTAGTCGAAAGAGATAGACGATCGCAGTTTGCGCCATTATTTGTTGTTTTGTTTCTTGAAAATCGAGCTCAGGACACCCATATTGGTTTTTGTCTATTTGCCATAGTTTTAGAGATAAACCCAAATCCCATCTAATTTGGTCCACCCTGTACAGTAGAAACAACACCGCTGCCAATGCAAATGAACACGATATTATTATCACACACCTACAAATTTTAACTTTTATTTTGTATCGTTAACCAAAACCACTTATTTGCAGTGTTTTGGTCCCAGCTACGTCTAACATAGTCATAAAAAAAATTTATTGGCCCTAAAAATTGTAATAACTAACCTAACTCACATATTATGGTATAATTTTAATAAAAAAAAGCAATTAATTATATCATGCGAAAAAATATTTGCCATTTTGATATATATTTCAAATACATGTTATATACTATATATTTAAACAGAATATAAGCCCTTTAATCAGAAAATTAATTATTCTTCTTGCGCTTCTTAGTCCGTCTCTTATCAGTTACTTCTGGAGCATCTCTTATACATGTCCAAAAGTAGTCTGCCAACATCGCAGAAGTCCATTTGCCCTGATATCTTTTTTCCATATTTCTAATATCCTGGTCTAATCTCTCTCCATGCTCATCATTTACTGCACCACAGTTTTCTGGGAAGTAATCTAGGTGTTAATGTAGAAAGTGGACTTTTAATGACATATTGCATCCTAATTTCTGGTAGCAAGAAAGAAGATTCCCAACAAGGTCTCTATAGTTTTCTGCTCTTTTGTTACCGAGAAAATGTGTTGCTACCATTTTAAAGGAATTCCAAGCAGCTTTTTCATTACCTTCTAGAATGTTGTCAAATTCAGCATCTTTGAAAAGGTTCTTAATTTGAGGACCCACAAAAATTCCCTCTTTAATTTTCGCATTACTAAGTCTGGGAAATTTTTGTTTTAAATAACTGAAAGCACGTCCTTCTTTGTCCATTGCTTTTACCAAGTTTTTCATAAGCCCCCAGTTTTATGTGGAATGGTGGCAGTATTACCTTTTGTGAATCAATTAATGGGATGTTAGCAACATTTTTTTCTCCTGGTTCAAAACCCAGTCTTGGCGGCCAAATTTGTCTTTTGTAATGTTCTAATCGCGCTCGACTGTCCCACCCACAAAGAAAACAGCAATATTTGGTATACCGTTGCTGCATACCAAGTAAGATAGCTATCACTTTTAAGTCTACACAAATCTGCCACTTATACTTGTTATATTCTATAGTTTGTAGCAATACATTCATGTTACTGTAATTTTCCTCCATGTGGACAGCATGGGCGATTGGAATTAATGGCAATTTATTTCCATTGTGGAATAACACAGCTTTTAGACTAAGTTTCGAGGCGTCAATAAAATCACTAGGATCATGGGGAATGTGTAAAGCACTCATTAAACCGCCAATGTCCTTGCAGGCAACCAAATCATTTTCCATTTTGAAAAAAGGTATAACATCTTTTTGACGACTTCGATACATGGAAACTTTAACATTTTCTTATAGTAAATTCCATTGTTGTAATCGAGATGCTAAAAGCTCCGCTTTTGCCTTAGACAGATCAAGGTCTCTTAATTCGCGTTGATTAATTTTATGTGGTTCACCACCGGACACTTCGGGAGAGAAATCGGGATCTTGTGATGTTGATGGCTGGACTAAGTCGTCATCTACATTATCATCCGATTCTTCGGCAGAATCAAGGCTGTATTCTTGAGGTGGATTAGGAATAGGTAGTTCATCACTATGGAGAACCGGGCGAATGGCAGATGGTAAATTGGGGTATTGTATTACCATCATTTTTTCTTGTTAATACCCTTTCTAATAGGAGGTATCACGCAAAAATAACAATCGGTAACATGATCTGTAGGTTCTGGCCAGATCATGGGCACAGCAAAAGCCATTGAACGTCCTCTTCCATTTAGCCAACTGCAAAGATTGTTCGCACAATTGCTGCAACATATATGAGGTGCCCATTTTTTGTCTTCATCTCCAATTGTACAACCAAAATACAACTGGTACGCGTTCTTAATTTTGGGAGTAAAATTACGTTTTTGATGCTCAAGTCACTTCACAAATATAACAAAAGTTATTAGGTGTATTTACACAATCTCGTGGCATATTTTCAAAATAGCACTATTTACTTTCGAAAATGAACGCTTATCATGCACAAGATACAAATACGACTACCTAAGAATGAATATTAGTTTTAGTGACAAATAAAGAGGTACGTAGTTAGTATGTCTAATTCTAATTCTACCTGTTATTTGTGATAGGACCGCCCATAAACTAGGGTTTATAAGAGGTCTACACACGATCCAGCGGCAGGGAGCCAGCCTCGTCGGCATGCTTTGAACTCATTCGTAAAAGTGAACTGGTCCACTGGAATTCCAATTATCTTCAAAGCGTACCGACAACGTCGGGTCCCAGCAGCTGGATCGTCTGTAGACCCCTATACCTGCGTTACACTTCATTACCTGTATTGGGAAAACCAGAGCCAACTTGAACTTTTGCTTTTTATATTGTTATTTAGCATGACGAAGTTACTAAGAATTTGCCGATATTGTTATTAATATTGCGACGAAATCACATCGCTGCGCTGCGAATACGAAAATAATGCTACATTAATATTTCGTGGGACCTGGAGGGGGGTCTAAAATCCCGGAGCCCCGGGCAACTGCCCGAATTGCCCGTGCATCGCTACGCCTCTGATGATTGCGTTCTTGAAAGGATACGTTTATTTTTAATCACCCTGTATATTATTTAATATAGTAGGTAGATCTTACTGGATTGATAGTAAAAGCACAAATATGTTACTCTGTGGTAGAAGTATGGTCGAATTACATTTCTCTTTTCAGCAGTGTTGCCAATTGCCGGAGAATTCTCAGCTTTTCGGAGAATTTGACTGCCTGCGGAGAATATGGCGGAGAATGTCTATTTGACGGAGAATTAGCGGAGAATATAGGATGACAAAATTTAAAATTATATCTTTATTACAACAAATAACAAAATAATGTAGTTTTCTGTTTTCTTGCAGTTTAGTAGTTTACGTAAAGAGACCATATCTGAATCTTGCTAATGCGGGACATTAAACAAAAAAATCCAGGTTTAATAATTGATGAGCGAGGGGGGGTGGGTGAGAAATCGAAAAAAAAAAATTTGTTCCGGTGTCAACATTGATGAGTGAAAAATATGTTTTATTCAAATCTCATATGTCTGATGAGAGAGGGGGAGGAGAAAATATGGAAAAAAAAAATTGGCAAGGCACCTCTTGCGAATTCAGTTACGCTAACGGTTAACTGAGGCCGGTTGTCTACCAATGATCTTAAGCGTGCTCCAAACCTGGTTCGGATGATTCATCCCAACCAGGTTTTATTAATTCATCACTGATGAATTAAAATATCGATTTGTGCAAATTAATAATGGATTACATATTGAGAAACAAACAAATGGTCAATATAATTTTTGTTGTATGAAAGATTTGCGGAGAATTTTAAGGCAGTGGACGGAGAATTTTAGAAAGCTCTGTTGGCAACACTGCTTTTCAGATAAATAAACTACGGTTTACGCCATAAAATGTGCTGATAAATATAGCCGCCTATGCATAAAACAAATTAGTGTAATTCCGTATATATATATTTTGTACATGAATCTAAAGCAATCAATACTAATCTAATTAATTAAATTATCTACTACAAGTCGAATAAAAGTTTATCTCAATCAGCGGTAAACTATGGAGCTGATAAAAATGACACGATAAAACGGAGATTTCATAGTATACAGCTGATAACCACACCAGTTGTGCTTTTAATGAGGAAAATATAAAAATTTTACTATAGTGAGTATGTTTATATTTAGATGTAGAGGGAAGTCAGATTTGACTTCTATGGTTGATGAGAGATCAAAGGTATGGCCGCCTCCCAAAGGTCAATATTGAAGCAAATAAATGTGAATTACCTGTATAATGGGGTCAAATTATAGTATAGCGTTAAACACAGTAAACACCCTTAGAAAACGGCTATTAGTGAAACAGTTTTGTAATTTGGTATACTGATTTCTGTCATTAAGACGACTATTTTTCCGAGCAGCGCCAAATCAAAATAGTTTCCGGTTTCAAGATAGTCTTGTTGAAAACATAATCTCTTCCGATGAAGCAACCTTCTGTACTAATGGGACAGTTGGAGCAGCGATAATCCAAATTCCATCGTATACAGTGTAGGAGACAATATTCGAAAAGTCAATATTTGGTGTGCAATCACATATTCTGGAATCATTGGACCGTAGTTTCTTCAGCAAAATTTAAATCAATATTCATATATTTAGATCTTCAGTACATTTTTCCTTGATTGTATGAATAATTTACCCCCAACAAGTCAAATAAAATTGTACTTCCAACAAGATGAATGTCCACCTCATTCCATTCTCATTGTTCGTCAACGGTTAAATAATCAAATAAATGAGGATACGGACCGATACCTTGGCCACCTAGGAGCTCTGTTCTCAAGAACATGGATTTTTATTTGTCGAGGTATCTTAAACAAAAAATGTATGTCCACATGATTAATAATAGAGTCCATCTCTTAAAAGATAAAACAAGCTAAAAACGTACTCTTCGCCAATTTACTGAGCTTTTTATATATAATTGTTATACATTCTACAGGATACTCTTCGCAGTTTTCTTGTAAATAATGTTAGTTTTTGTACATCCTAAATTTTGTGATATCATCTTTATTGTGAAAAAAATTGTATGAAAAAAAAAATGAAAAAAAAATATCCAACCTGTGGGATTCGAACACGGGACCTTTGGATTGCAACGCAAAGCAAAATCAAATCAAACAATACTTTATTTAAATTAAATTATAAATGTGTCTTCCCGGAAACTGTCCCGGAGCCAGTCAGATATACACAGCGCGCAGCGCCGTGGTGAGTGTAAGGCTGGGCGGCGCAGGTCCGGTTTGACTAAACAATAGTTAGTTAGGGGGTTAGAGCTCCTGTTTAAAAGGTATAAACTTAAAACTAACAATAACTTTTAAAAAACATGATATATGAAAATATCTAAAAATAACTAAAATAGCACAATAAAATTATCGATTTCGCGCACAACACGAGCGCGAACATTTTGAAATTTTGGTTGCTGGCACGGGAAAACAAAACTCAACGAAAAAACCCGTTCGAAGCAATTCCACCCTGGTGGTCTTCCTGCCAAGAAAATGTGGTGAAATGAAAGTTAAGGATTAAAAGAGTTAGGATTTTTATAAATTTATCGGCCTAAATGGAATTTGGAGACAAAAATGGACAAAAGAACAGAAAAGGATGAACGAGAACAAAATAAACAAACAGAGAGGGAATAGAAAAATATTAAAGATGTAAGTAGAGAAAGGACAAAGTTTAGGATAGTGATAAGTTGTAGTAGTGGAAAGTTTGGCTAAGGGAGTTGCCGGAAAATAGGCAACGTCTGGTATGGTAGGGGGTGTCTTATATCGAAAAGTATGGCATTATGCTGTCTAATTCGGGTTATGTTGCGGGTAAGCGGACTATCGCCCAGTTTGAATTGATAGAATTTCTGGAAGATTTCTTGGACGTAGTCCGCTAGTGGGATTATGTCGTGATATCGTGCGTATAAATCTCTGAGGGAGGTGTACTTGTCTGAACCAGAGATGAGGCGCATAAATTTGTGTTCTAACGCTTTAAGTTTTCTCATTGTCGTGGCCGGTATGCTGCACCACACCGGCGCCGAGTATGTGATTGCCGGCCTGATCACCATTGTGTACAACAGTTTTTTATTTTGTCGGTTAAGTCCGCTACCCCTGGCTAGGAGCGGGTACAGACTCCTGGACATGAAGTAGACCTTACGTATAGTCTCGTTAATGTGGATGTTAAACGTCAGTCGTTTGTCCAAGTTAACCCCCGAATACTTCATGCACCGTTTGATTGAAATTTGTTGACTCCCGATCGAAATTGCAAGCAAAGCAAAGCTTTAGCCGCTGCGCCACCACCTATTGCTACAAAAATTGATTGCCTGTGATATATATCTTTCGACATCCATCCATATTTCACTTCTATGAAATACATATTAGTAAACTTCGTAAAAAAAAAATTATTATGGAAATAATATCTCGCAAGATTTCCATGTTAGTGCAAGCGACAAAAATTAAGAGAATATTTTTTTTTTAATTAAATGATTAATAACTTTTTTATTTACTAATAGATTTTCTTCAAAAACAATAGGGTTCTTCCTCTAGCTAACACTAACTTACTTTCTAAATTTCAATACAATCGGACTTTTCTTTCTTAAGTTATCGTGCTTACAAGAAACGTGACGGACGGACGGACGGACAGACGGACATTTTGAAAGTTGTTCAGAATTCGTTCACTAATACAATGATATGAAAATTTTTTCTCTACGAGCGATATTTACGATTTTAGAAATGTGCCGATCAAATACAATATAGTCTTCGTTTTTGCGAAGAGTATAATAAGAGGTAATATTGCGGATATACCACTAAATCAAATTCGAAATAGTCAAGAGCTGGAGTGGAACTATGTGCAGAAGTCGGTGGTCAGTTGGTAATTTTATGTATCTCTAAGAATATTTTCTCCGATCCACAAACGGTCCAAATGTCGTTAACTTTTGTAATTAAATATACTTAGGTTTAAATGCACAAATCTTATTTTGCTTGTAAATTAATTATAAGAGAGATTGATTAACATTTTGAAGATAAGGAGCTCTTTTTCTCTCCATCATATTGGGGAATTCCCTTACCGAATCCATTGCACTTAGGTATGTAACATCATCTTCCATATTCATTGTAGTTTTTCGGCTTCTTTTTTCATGAATTCAATTCTACGGGAGCCTGCCCTAACTGTACGTGCACCACCACCACCCCCCCCTCCCCAATCATTGAGGACAATGTTTTTCATAAAGATTAAAGCCTAAGGAACAATTTTAGACACGTCCCCAAGAAAAAAAAGGCTGCACTTTTAAAATGGCGGCCATATATTAAAAAAAAACTCTTGCCAATGTTGTTTTTGCCATTTAACACAAAAACTAAAAAAGATGGACAAAAACCTTTTTCACAAAAGAACGTGCATAAAATTTTCTACGATTTTGTTTCTATACAATATTTTGATAGGAGTTACCATTTTACAGACAAATGAGTCCAAAATTAAGAACACATGGAAATTCACATATGGGTAAATCATTTAGAGGAAATAACTTTGACAATTATTGCAAGGCGTGTAATATAACTTTATATTATTACCATAACAAAAAAAAAATAAACTGAAAAAAATTAATAATAATAATAATAATATTATAATTTGCAGGCATTTATCTCGAAAACGGTAAAAATGGGTTATGAACAGATTAGGGTTAAAAGTGTTGATTAGGGTGGCCCATCTCTATAGGGGGTGAATTTTTTTTGCGTATTTTTTAAGTCTCACCCCACGAAAATATACTATTATACTAGGAATAATTTATGTCAAAGTTTCAGATAATTCGGTGAACGGTAACCCGTGCCGCATTCAGGTAGAAATTACGGTAATACACTTAAATTTTACTTAAAATACAAATATCTACCTCTTTTCTCATAATGTTTTATTGGTGTAATTATTTCCTAGAAATTATTTGTTTTGGAAGTTTGGAAATATAATGCACCTACGGTAGGTTTTTATGTCAGTTTGCAATTGTGTTTTACAGTGGTGACATTATAAGTTCTAGCATACGTTCCTTTTTGAAAAAACATTTAACGATGGCTGATGTTAGATCCTTACGAAAGGATACTTTCATTTACTTAGTTGGACACTATTCGTCACAAATCATTGGCAATAAATTGCCGTCTAATAGACAAGTATTACAAGTGCTCTTTTATAACATTCGTGAAGTGAAGCTAAGTGTACATGAAAGTGCTAAATTAACAATAAAAGAGGTGTCAGTTTTTTTGGATAAAGCTCGCATTCCGACACGTCAGGATTTTCATTGTGTTAAACAACTAGATAAACTTTATGCAGAGTGGAGGAACTTACAAACATCGGCTAAAAGGGCCAGTACGGGAGGTAAAGAAAAAATTTCGTTGAAAAATTGGACGATCTTTTTGACATTTCTCATGCAAATGCATTGGAGTTGATGAAAATAGATGAAGATAAGCAGTTTTTAATTAACCAAAGAAAAAAGGGACGTCCTGTATTTATGCATGGTATTGATTACCAACTTGCTTCTCAAGAAAAATCAGCTGAGGAGAAATTACAGAAATTATCCGAACGAATGCAACGAAGTCAACAAGAAAAAGCTAGATTAGAGGAAACAGTCACCTGCCCATCATCAAGTAGTAATTCAGCCGACTCCAACGAAAATGAAGATGAAATAATCGAAGCCCAAGAAGAGTTGTTACAAGACCAGCCTGGCCCGTCACAGCCAAAAAAGAGGAGATTGTATGGAACATGTAACATCATCACACCAAAAATAGCCGCTGCATTTGATGCTGGCAAAATAAGCGACAGGTATGGAGTCCATATTTTGACGGCAGTAGCAGAAGCACTAGGACATGACACCACATCTTTGTCCATCAGCAGAACCACACTTCAGCGCTCTAGACAACGCATCCGCGAAGAAAGAGCTGAAATATTAAAAACTGCCTTCGGTAATTCTGAATTCCATTGGGATGGAAAACTTTTACCTTCTCTCACTGGAATGAGAAATATCGATAGACTTGCTATCTTAGTTACTAGTGGAGATATTGAACAACTACTTGGAGTACCAGCTTTGCCCAATTCAACTGGAAGAGAACAGACTGAAGCAGTTTATGATGTGCTTTGTGAATGGAATTTGGACGAAAAGGTAATAGCTTTGTGTTGTGATACAACAGCATCAAATATGGGTTATATAAATGGGGCAGCCACACTATTGCAACAAAAATTAGAAAGAGATATTCTATATTTTCCTTGTAGACATCATATTTTTGAAGTGGTTTTGAGAAGTGTGTTTGACACAAAAATGCTTTCCTCATCTGGTCCAAATGTGCCACTATTTAAACGTTTTAGGGAATTTTTGCCTAAAATAGATCAAAATAAACTAAAAACTGGATTTCAGGAATCAAAAATTAAACACATTTTACAACCAGTTAAAGCCGAAATTGTAAAGTTTCTAAATGCAGCTTTAACTTTGCAACAGCCTCGTGATGATTATAAAGAATTTTTAATGCTTTCTAAACTTTTTGTTGAAGAAGAGCCCACTCACACGACATTCTATCAACCAGGGGCATTTCATCATGCACGTTGGATGGCCAAAGCCATTTACTGTCTAAAAATATTTTTTTTCCAAGATCAGTTCCAACTAACTAAAAAAGAAAAAATAGGTATTGAAGATATATGTCTCTTTATTGTAAAGGTTTATGTAAAGGCCTGGTTTACAGCGTCATTTGCTAGTAAAGCACCGCTTCATGACTTAGACTTTTGTAAAGAACTCATTAATTATCAAAATATTGACAAAGAAATATCTCAAGCCGCAAGTAGGAAAATAGTGAACCATTTGTGGTACCTTAATTCAGTAAATGTTGGCTTATCTTTCTTTGATGACGATATTTCAGTTACCACTAAAAGAGAAATGGTTAAAACTTTGAATAGGAAAGCACCAAATCAAGAGGGTATTAAACGACTTATGATTAGTAACATTACTGACGTTGAAAACAAGGAAATTCAGGACTTCATATGCGAGAACACTAAACAGTTTTTTCAAAAATTAGGTTTGTCTATGGAATTTTTGGAAAATGATCCAACAACATGGAGGAAAAATGAAAGTTATACCCGATGTTTCAATATTGTAAACAAAATTAAAGTTGTAAATGATGCCGCTCAGAGAGGAATCAAACTTATTACTGACTATAATGACATTTTAACAAAAAATGAAGACCAAAAACAGTTTTTACTCCAAGTTGTAAATGATTATAAATCACAGTTTCCAAATGTAAAAAAGAAACCCTGTCGCATGCTTTGGCCTAGTGCAAAAAATATTGTTTTTATTACTATATGTCTTGTAGATTTAGGATAGTATTTGGTACTATGTATGAAAAAAACGTTTCATAATAAAGTACACAAAGAAAACGAGAGTTTTATTTCAAAAACTTCTAGTCTAGTTTTCTTAGACTACGAATTTACAGTAGTATGACACATGTCATAGTCACAACAGATAATGTCTTTGATATTTGTATGACTTGACTAGTCATTCTAAAGATAAATGTTGCTGATTAAAAAAAAAACAATGCATCAACCAAAGAATGTAAATAATTCCATTTACTTTTATTATTGCATAATAATGCATTCTGCTGCACCCCTTGCCTTCAATTTGCCTCAATAATATTTTGAGGGGACTGTTTTTTCTTCAAATGGAACCATTTGCAGGGGTGAGAAATAAAAAAATTCGATTTCGAAAAAGATGGGCCACCCTAGTGTTGATAGTGACATCTTTTGAATTCTGCTGGCTCATTCCAATAAAATTGTATGTAAATTACTCTTTGATACCGGATTTGGCAATAAAAGAAGTCTTATTAACAATAACTTCTTTCATGATGCGACTAACTTATCATCAATATTCCAGCTGCTCCCCAAGTCTTAAAATGTTCGGATATATTTGGTATATTTGGGAGAAAGTAAAATTTTTAGGGGTGTTACTGTCCTTTTCCCTTAAAGGCGCTGACTAAGTCCGTACTCTTCTGCTAATGCGGATATGTTAAATAGCCTTCTTTTATTGCCAAATCCGCTATCAAAGAGTAATTTACATTTAATTTTATTGGAATGAGCCAGCAGAATCCAAAAGATGTCACTATCAACACTTTTAACCCTAATCTGTTCATAACCCATTGTTACCGTTTTCGAGATAAATGTCTGCAAATTATAATATTATTATTAGTATTATTAATTTTTTTCAGTTTATTTTTTTTGTTATGGTAATAATATAAAGTTACATTATACGCCTTGCAATAATTGTCAAAGTTATTTCCTCTAAATGATTTACCGATATATGAATTTCCGTGTTTTCTTAATTTTGGACTCATTTATCTGGAAAATGGTAACTCCTATCAAAATATTGTATAGAAACAAAATTGTAGAAAATTTTATGCACGTTCTTTTGTAAAAGAAGGTTTTTGTCCATTTACTGTCCCATTTTAAGAAGGCAATTCAAACGGGTCGAACGATTCTGACCACACAAGTCAGGTTTTAAAATGTGACCACACCGACCACTCAGCTGATCAAGTCGGACCACACAGTCCGAACGCTTTTGACAGGTCCGACCGTGGTCAACCCGCCTATTGAATGTAGCCCTTATATTGTAAAAATATTATATTCATTTGTTATTATTTTATATCTTCGTAGTTACTCCAGTAAGTTGGAAGTTAATAGAACGTGAATAGAAATGAGCGAGTCGCTACACACCTCCCCTCGTTAACAAAAAGAACAATCAATCAAGCAAAGTGTCAATGAAAAAATGTACCTTTCTAATATGAGATGGCGGAACATTGCAACAAAAAGGCAGGTTTGACTCTGACAACATTGACAGTCACAACTTTATTATTTTTAATAAAAGTAATTAACTTGTCTGTACGGGACAAAACTTTAAAAGGACCTTCGTACAGTGGAGTAAAGGTTCGTTTATAACAAAAATAAAATTACATTTGGAAATCTCAGGGTTAACAATTTTTTTATAATTAACATGAGGAACTGGAGAAAAAATTTTTAAATTGTGAAAGTAACTTCGTAACTTGTCAATAAATATAGGTATGTTTGGAGTATCATATGATTTAATGAAAAATTCGCCAGGTAACCGTAGAGTTTGACCGTAAATTAGTTCTGCATATGAACATTGCAAATCTTCTTTGAGAATTGTCCTGAAAGCTAATAAAACAATTTGAAGTTCATCTACCCAATGTGACGTATTAGCTCTTGCTGTTAATGCAGCTTTAAGAGAGCGGTGAAAATGTTCTACCATTCCGTTGCTTTGCGGGTGAAAAGTAGTAGTACGAATTCTATGAAAACCCAAAAACTTCGCAAAATAATTTCGATTCAAATTGAACTCCCTGGTCTGTAGTCACCGTTAAGGGGACACCAAACCGGCACACAAAATTCTGAAATAAGGAACGTGCAACAGTCTCTGCAGTAATATCCTTAAGAGGGTAAACCTATGGCCACCTAGTGTATCGTTCAATTACTGTCAGAATATAAGAGTAACCTCTGGATGGAGGTAATAGTCCTACTATATCTATATGAATATGGTCAAATCTACACTTAGGTATTTCGAATTCACCTGGCGGGCTCCTAGTGTGACGTGAAACTTTGACAGCTTGACAGTTAATGCAAGTCTTAGCCCATAAATTGCAATCAGTGCTCATTTTGGGCCAGAAATAATTATGTGTAACTAAAGTTCTAGTAGCTTTAATCCTAGGATGAGATAGGCCATGAAATATATTAAATATCATTCTTCTATAAACAATCGGAACATATGGGCGTAGTTTCGGACGAGAAACATCGCACCAAATAAATTCATCCAAGCCTGGAATTTTAATTTTCTTTAAATTAAAAGTACGTTTAGAATTTGAAGATTGATTGGACAATAAGTGTTTAAGGTCAGAGTCTTTTCTTTTTGTGCTTTACATAGTAATCTCAAATCGAAATTAACATTCAATGAAGGGGATTTTTGGATTTGAATTGGTGAAACACTATGGGTCAAAGAAGATGTGTCATGAATATGTGACAAGGTATCTGCTATGACATTTTTACTCCGTTTAATACGTTTAATTTCACAAGAAAACTGAGCAATATATTCCAGATGACGTATTTGCCTCGGAGATCTTTCAGCTTTCGTGAATAAAGCATTGATTAAAGACTTATGGTCGGTAAAACAAATAAACTTGCGACCTTCTAGTAAATGTTTAAAATGCTTAATAGCAGAATATAAGGCTAAAAGTTCTTTGTCAAAGACTGAGTACTTGGCTTCAGCCATGGTGAGCTTACGCGAAAAGAATGCTAAAGGAGTAAATACTTCTTTGCTATCTCGTTGCTCTAGAACTGCTCCCATGGAGACATTGGAACAATCAACTGTAAGTGACAAAAATGCATCATCACCACAACAAGGATGAGCTAAAATAACTGCATCAACCAAAGCCTTTTTAGCTTTTAAGAAACTACAGGTAATAGGAAATTCATCTATTTTCGCAATTTTATTATGTGATAAATTTGTACAGAAGGAATGTAAAGGGACCAACATTTCAGCGAAATTAGGTACAAAACGATGATAAAAGTTTATCATACCTATAAAACGCTGTAGTTGTTTAAGAGTCGTTGGTAATGGAAAATTATTGATGACATCAACTCTTTCAGGAGAAGGTAATATACCTTGTGAGGAAATATGATGTCCTAAAAAGGTCAAATTACTAGTTCCGAAAACACACTTACAGTGCTATTACCAGTCTCCATCGCTAAAAATATCGACCATCGATAACTTTAATGTAGATAATTTTTTTTATCGAGTTTGTCCTAAAAGTCAATTACAGAACCAATATCGATAAATTCCACCGAGAGCGATTAATTTATATCTACTCGATAATAATGGAGTGAACTTAGCTCAAAATAATATGTAAAAAGAGTTATTTTTACTGATGCCATAAACTCGTAATGGGGTTTCTACAGACGAGTAGATAAAATGGGTTAAACAGGGTCGATAATTTTATCGACTGAACTGGTAATAGCACCGTTTTTGACGGTTTAATATTTATACCATATTGGTTTAACCACAGAATAAGGAACTACCAGAAGCGGCACTCTCAGCACCGCCTTTGATGTTTTTTTGTGACCTTCGCCATTTTGTTGTTAGTAATTTTGGCGGGAAATTTAAACAGCATGTTTATAAACAAACTTTACACAGGCTGAATGCAATTACGTTATTCGAAGAATTCTATTTATAATGGATATTAACACTATTAAAGTAAACTGGATAAAATTATCTCTACGAACAATTGTATTCTTAATATAAAGTCACAAAATGTATTGAAATCAATACAATGTCTCGCCTGAGAAAATCTGTTCTTACTGGGAGGTTGTTCTGGGGAAATATTAAAAATTTTTCTTTTTAAACTATCAAGTTGGGGGAAACTAGTAGGTAGTGCTGTTGGTAGCAATCTATTTTGATACATATTTGTCATGCGCACAACTTAAAATTGTTCAGGCCCGCGCCTAACGGGCGTGCGATGGGTGCACCGCACGTTTGCGCATGCTTCTGGGGGCGCAAAATTACTGCACAATAAAAATTACTGAACACTCCACAATATAGTGTAAAGGGCGCCGAATGAAGACTTGCACACGGGCGAGCATATCCTTAGGCGCGGGCCTGAAAGTGCTATAAAGTTCGGCTGAACTTTTACTTGCCAAATCCCCACGATTGCATGCTTCCAACCACTATACGGACCTTAAAAGAAGAAAGGTTTACAATTACTTGGAAATATTTTATAATTCACATGAATAATAAAATACCTTTGGGGATCCTTAGGAAACCTAACTAATGTCTTTTCCTGTCGTACTATTTGGATATTCCTTGAGAGCGCAAACTGTTCCACCTCGTTTACTCATATCGGTAATAAAAATTACTATTAACAACACTTTTCCGCTCTGATCTTTTACCTATTCACAGCACAATAAAACTAAAACCTTTTAAGACTGTCATTTATTGTTTTAACCTAAAACAATAAATGAACTGACGGATGTACTAACAACAAAATGACGGCAATGGAATTTTGGCGGGAAGCCCAAGTGTCGTTTCTGGTAGTTCTCTTTTCTGTGGTTTAACCGTTCAAAAACAAGTTTTAAATGTTATAAATGTTGCACATTTGAATTACTTGCCACTAAGATATCATCTAAATAAACAAAAACAAAAGACAAACCGGTAAGGACCTCGTCCATAAATCTATGAAATGTTTGCTCAGCATTACGCAGGCCGAAAGGCATCCGAGAAAATTCAAATAAACCAAAAGGCGTGGTAATTGCCGTTTTGAAAATATCACTCTGTTGTCAGATGATCTTTAATAGGAATTGGATTTCCAAGATTCCTGGAGAATGGACTTTCTAAAATTTATGTATCTGGACTTCCGTTTATTCTGGTAGGGCTGCATTAAAATTCAAACGACGAAACCATGTCGATGAAACAATTTTCAAATCGGGATCACCAATTTATGGTGTCCTTCACCATAATTTCCATATATTAAATAAACGTACGAATTTCTGTTTATTAGGATAAATATTATTCCATTAAAATTGATATAATTTCTTATATTGTAAAAATATTATATTCATTTGTTGTTATTTTATATCTTCGTAGTTACTCCAGTAAGTTGTAAGTTAATAGAATGTGAATAGAAGTGAGCGAGTCGCTACAAGGAGTTACCATTTTCCAGATAAATGAGTTCAAAATTAAGAAAACATGGAAATTCATATATCGGTAAATCATTTATAGGAAATAACTTTGACAATTATTGTAAGGCTTATAATATAACTTTATATCATTAATATAACAAAAATAAAATAAACTGAACAAATTAATAACAATAGTAATAATATTATAATTTGCAGACATTTCTCTCGAAAACGGTAACAATGGGTTTTGAACAGATTAGGGTCAAAAGTGTTGATAGTAACATCTTTTGGATTCTGCTGACTTATTCTAATAAAAATAAATGTAAATTACTCTTTGATACCGGATTTGGCAATAAAATAAGGTTTATTAACAAATCCGCATTAGCAGAAGAGTAGGGACCCCAAAAATGTTCGGCATTACTGGGTCTTCGTTCATTTACTGGATGCTACTCAGTCAGCACCTTTAAGGGAAAAGGAAAGATAAAACTCCTAAAAATGTTACTTTCTCCCAAATAAACCAAATATAACCGAACATTTCAAGATTTGGGGAGCAGCTGGAATATTGATGGTAAATTAGTCACATCATTAGAGGAGTTTACATGCGCCATATATGAATCATAGAAATGCGCTAGCGTGAACGAGCTTCGCCTAATTGCCATTAGACAGAAATGTGGTGACAAAGATCTGTCTTTATCAATTGACACTAAAGTTGGTTTTTCTTCGATTCCACCATCAAGAGCTTGCCTTATCGAGCATATGAAAAGGAGTGTTTACCAACGCGTATTTGGCGATTAGCCGACGAAGGTATTCACAATATTCCAAAGCCTTGAAATGATTATGGATGGCAAGAAAATGAAGAACCTCTTTGGTGTTCAGCAGATAAAATACTGCCTCAATCGCTTACTGAAATTCTTCAGGAGATGATTCCAAATCAAATCATAATAGAGGAAAGTGAGGATGATAACGATATCATAAATGAAGCAATAGAGGAAGAAGACCTGGAAGAAATATTCGATGTATCGGGAGACAATGATAGTGAATCTGATAGAGAATGAGGTGTTACTTACGTTTTATACTGAATTTTATATTTTCATTCATCTGGAAAATGGTAACTCCTATCCAAATATTGTACCTATAGGAACAAAATTGTAGAATATTTCATGCACTTTGCTTTTTGTGCCGAAAATTTTTCTCCATCTTTTTAAGTTTTTGTGTTAAGTGGACTTCATTTTGAAAGTACAGCCAATTTTTTTTTCAGGACATGTCTAAAATGGTTCCTGAATCTTTATGAAAAACATAGTCCTAAAGGATCGGGAGGTGCACGTACAGTTAGGGTGGGCTCCCGTAGTATATGTTATTACCAAATATATTGTACTTTTGAAATTCGTAATTTTTTTACACCGTCTTCAAATTGATATTTGGTAATAGGTACAATTCCCTGCTACTTTCCACTAATACGTAGACAGGTATTTGTAAAACTGAGTTTTATTTCTTACTTTTTAGAGATATTTTTTGGAGGCGGTTCTGATTTTTTTTTTAGTTTTTACAAAAATTCATTAATGTATTAGTCGTTAAAATCATTTAAAAAACATCTTTTTTATTAGCTTTCTAACGAGGTAACATGTTATGAAAAAAATAAAGTTCCACGAAAAAGTTCATTAATAGGTGAAGGAGCAGGTTCATTGTTTGAAAGGAGCTTAATGTTGACAATTAGATAACACAATAGTCTTAAGTTGATGACTAATTTATTTATTATTACAAATCTTGTTCAAAATGAGATGTTTCGCATACAGACACGAAGTCTCTTCCTCACTTCTGTTTGGGTTATCTTGAAGTGAAGTTGTTTTTCATTTGTTCCACTGTGTCAATTATCCTCTGCCTCAATTGTTCTACTGAGCTCACCAGTGTTTTTTATACCAACTCCTTCATATGCCCTAGACATGAAAATTCATTGGAGTTAAGTCAGGGCATCTCGCAGGCCAAGGAATTGGTCCTCCCCGACCAATCCAATTATTTGGATACTCTTCATAAAGCCACTGACATATTGTGATCCGAAAACAAGCTGGACAGCCATCGTTCTGGAACATCATATTTTGAATAACAGTGAAAAAAATATAAAGTGGAGTAGTAGTCACATAACAAACGTACTTGTATTTGTGTATAGCATAATGCTTCACTAAAACGGAATCTATCTGGTTAGTGATTTTTTCTATAATATTAAAGCACAATCCCGACAAATCCCGAAGCTTATCGAAGTATTCAACTACTCGTAGGATCGGTAAAGCAGGTAAATGGGACTTTCTCTAAAATATTAAACAGTTAACGCCGCTCTACCTGCTCACCTGTTATTGAACTTTTTCGTGAAACTATTTTTGTATACAACATTTTTACCTCGTTGAAAAGCTAATAAAAAAGAGATGTTATTTACATGATTTTTTCGATTATTGTATAACGAATTTTTGCAATAAATCGCCGTCATTCTAACAGAAATTAAAAAATTGATAAACTTTTTCATTTACTTTTTGTTGCATCTTTGGACCATTGAGTCTTGACATTTTACTGTTGGTAATACCAGGACCGGATCTACAATCTTGCGAACTACGTGGTCGCAGAAGGCGCCAACTGAAAAAGGCGCCAAACAGGGACAAGAAAATGCGATAAACACTGAACGAGCACCTCTTCTCCACTAAAAATGAACTTAATTCTATTATTTCCATCAGTAGAAAATACTACGTAAATCTAAATAAGCTTTTTAAGAAACATCCAACGTCCAAACTCAAACCTATGTTAGTATTAGACTGGAAAAATATGTTCAATTAATTATTAAAATTGAAACTTTGTACAATATTCATTCATCGTTATAATTTCGCCATTGGTCGTTAATATTCTTGGGGAAACTATGAACATTGAAGAAAATTGCAATTGTGATAATTATTTGCAGAATTTTTCTCCATTACAAGTTCCTACGGTTTTATTGTCACTGAGATAGGGGCGTCAACATATCGTCCGCTTACACTTGAAAAATGTCTAGAACCGGGCCTGAGTAATGCATTGTTGAAGAGTCATCTAAGAACGAAAATTAAAATCTGTACCATTGAATTAGTGGTAATTTTTAAATTTAATTTTGAATAAACAAATTTGTGGTTTTTCAATAAAAAGTGGGCAATTGAAATATCTCGAATACTAAAACTTTTGTATATACGTGAGTTGAAATGATTGAAATTAGGTCCTCAACTTGACAGGAATACGTCGAGTTACCGCGCAGTAACCCTGTATATACTAGTTTCCTGAATTTTACTAAGACTAATGAGCAGTTGAAAAGAGTTGCTGTGGTGAAGTATGCAAGTTTGTTTCCCCAATTAAAACATTGTTTGTCTAAATGATTCTCCTCTCAGAGAATGAAAAACAACTTCAAAGCAGTTAAGCAGCACAGAAACATTAATTGGAGAAATAACAAAGAAGCTCTTTCTTTAAATCAACGGGAAATTGCTGCCTTCAGGTATTGATGACTGCAAATTCTGATTTGATTAACACTTTTCTCTGATAAAATGTAATTTGTTTCATTTATAAAAGTTTAATCAACTGTAGTATTTACTGGAATTATTAAAATTATGTAAGGTAGAGGAATGAGATAGGATTTATTAATTTTGTCATCCTAATAATTTTTAAATCAAATATAAAAAACCGCTGCCCAAGGAATCACTACTTCCACATCCAGATTCTCTATCCAAGTCACTCACAACGAAAAAACTATGTATGTGGAAATAATTGTTTATGGAACTTTAATAATATAATATTTGAAATCCTCTACCCCAAAAACCCATAAAACGATACCCCACATCAGTAGTGGGGTGGGGGTGGTGATAGGGGGGTGGTAGTGGGTAGTGGGGGTGGATGAAGTAAAAAAATATTTTGAGGTTTCTGGTTCTTGTACATACACTAAATCACATTTTTTTCATCCCCTTTAATAAGGGGGTGGGGGTGGTAATGGGGGTGGCTAATGCCAAACATTTTTTTGAGACCTTGTATATACTAAATACCAATTTTATGGACTCCCACCTCCTTGATTTACCCATTTACCCCAAATTTACCCCAATTTACCCCCAACCCTTCGTCGGAACAACATGAAAATATAATCTAGTTCCAGATCTCGTTAAAGTACATACGTGTACCAAATTTTAAGTCAATATCTTAAACGGTTCCAGAGTAAACGTGCACACAAAAAAAAGTTACAGACAGACCGACAGATAGACAGACAGACCGACAGACAGAAATTTTTTTTCGCTCAAACTTAAAATCTCGACGTTTTCTGACATTTTAAGCCTATTTGAACAATAAAAATTTTTTAAAATTTTTTTGTCGTTACTATACTTCCACTGGATGTGGAAGTAAAATATTGGTTTAAAAAAATTAAAAAACACGGTTTTATGAGTAGCGCACTAAAAAGTTAAAAATAATGGATAGGTAATTAAATTTAAAAGCGTGGGGCACATTTATATAGCGGCCTAGGCATAATAAATAAAATGTTTATGCAGTGTGCCCCAGGATAGATGTAACAAGAGGTGTAATGGACCAAAAATTTTGGAATTTTGGAATGGTATTTGGGGATTGAGTCCTGCTTGTTGTAAAACTAAAGTATACCAAAAATGACTTGATTTGGTGTTCTACAGGGTGCTTTATAAGCAAAGTTGTAAAAATCACCATTAATAAAGTACCTTTATTTTTCAAAATATGAAAAAATTCCACTAAGAAAAGTTATTTAGAATGCAATTTTATACCTCTATACCAAGATTCAGGAATATAAAATTATTTTTTTGAAACTTCCCATTTTTTCAATAAATCAGTATTTTATTTTGAACCATTCAATTAAAACTGCATAGAAATTATTTTTTTGTGAATTAATATTTAACGTTATGCACAAGCTAAAAGTAGGCTATGAGAAAAGCAGTGGATACACATTTATCATTTATTATTGACATATCTGTCAAACGTAGTCAATATTATCCTTAATTTCTGTTTCAAATTAACAAACCAAGCATAAGAAATTAAGTGAAAATGGTACTTACAGTGCGTGAAAAAATTTATATTGTGCAATGCTACAGAATTGGCGGTGAGAACTCGCTAAGAGAAGTGGTAAGCCAATTTAATTTGAAATTTCCAAACACTGCTTTGTCACGTATTCAGGCTATGAGAATAATTAGTTTCTGGCTACTGGTAGTGTTCTTAACATGAAAAGAAAAATAAAAGCATATGATGAAGACACTGTTGGGGCTATTATAGCTCATGCCTCTGTTATAGAAAATCCTAGGATGCCACTAAGAGAGAGGTCAGCTCTTATTAATATTAGCAAGTCTGAACTCCAAAGAATTTACAAAGCAAAGAAAATTAGGGCATATAAAGCAAATTATAAACATACGCTTGAAGAGGGAGATAACGGCCGTAGGTTGGATTTTTATTTGACCATTGGAGAAAAGAGAGAATTTTTCATCATTTCATAATTTTCTCAGATGAATCCACATTCACAACCAATGGTGTTGTTTCATCTCAGAATTGTCGGTTTTGGGCTTCTGAAAATTCAAATTTTAGAATTCATTGTAGAAGACAATATTATAAAAAAATGAATGTGTGGTGTGACGTTTCTTATCACGTTGGAGTTATTGGACCTTATTTTATTGAGGGAAGGTTAAACCAGCACACTTATTTACAGCTTCTTGAAAGATTTTCTGAAGAACATTTAAATATTTTAAGAGATATGCCTTTAGTTCATTTTCAACATGATGATTGCCCTGGCCACTCCACAGAAATGGTTAATCGGTGGTTGAATTTAAATTTTGGAGAAAATTGGATTGCCAGGAATGGACCGATCAAATAGCCGGCGAGATCCCCAGACCTATCAATATTGGATTTCTTTTTATGGGGTCGCCTCAAGCAGTTGGTTTACGCTGAACCATGTCCTAACGATGTAGCAGTATTGAAGCAGAGAATTACAAATGCCGTAAACTCCATACCGTTAGATCATATTCGAAACAGTTTTAAGGACTTCAGGCGAAGGATCGAAATATGTGTGGATGTGGGTGGTAGCTACGTCGAATAATAAAAAAATTGTAAACATTGTTTTGCATTGGTCAATAATTAATTTATTTGTGAATCTGTCATGTTTTTGGTATTTATTAATTGTTATAATTTTTAAACCTCATTAATCTTCTGTTAGTAATTGTTTCTTGTTTTACAATTAGTTCTATTAACATTATGCCTTCTTATATCTCGTATATTCAATTTTTTATTTACCAATAGCCTCCTTTTTGAGATGATTAACATTTGCTCCTACACAACTTTAAATATGAATTCAACTCTTAATTCGCCAAAAATGGGAAGTTTCAAAAAAATAATTTTAAATTCCTGAAATTTGGTACAGTGGTATAAAATTTCATTCTAAATAACTTTTCTTAGTGGAATTTTTTCATATTTTGAAAAATAAAGGTACTTTATTAGTGGTGATTTTTACAACTTTGCTTATAAAACACCCTGTAGAACACCAAATCAAGTCATTTTTGGTATAGTTTAGTTTTACAACAAGCAGGACTCAATCCCCAAATACCATTCCAAAATTCCAATATTTTTGGTCCATTCACCTCTTGTTACATCTATCCTGGCACACACTGTATACTTACCTATATAAGTGCTAGTGATGCTATGCTTACTAATTTTGTCTTATAATGTTCATACAATTTTTTCAGAAATAATTGATTCATTTTCAATAATTTTAGTAGAGTTTCATATTTAAACACTTTCTTATGTTCCAAAAGAATAGAAATCGTCACCCTGGAGTTATACTATTGTATGTCGCATTTTTTTCGATTTCCAGTCATCAGTATAACAAAGTTATATGTAGCCTAACCTTTACCCTTACAAAGTTTCAAAAATATACATATTACCCTAAGATGTAGGAAACCAAAAATACAATTTTTATCGAGGGGAAACAATTATTTTTTGCAATAACTTAAAAAAAAAGGTAATATATACAACAGTATTAACTCCAAGGTGATGAAATGACTACTCACATACTAGCCGAGTCAATTAAGGTTTCTACTTCTCAAAAACAGAACCGATTTTGATGTTTTTTTTTAAGTTTGTTATATTTACTTGTTTAAAATCAGAGATGTGGCGAGCGTAGATGCGTCTTCACTGTGTATGTATCACGCGCCGGTTCACAGAGAATCGAATATTAACACCAACCTCGATCAGGGGTCAGGAAATTCCAATCAAACAGTGCGTGAAGTATCTGGGGGTTAACTTGGACAAACGACTGACGTTCAACACCCACGTTATCGACACAGTACGCAAGGTCTACGCCATGTCCAGGAGTCTGTATCCGCTCCTGGCAAGGGGTAGCGGACTCAATAGGACAAATAAAAAATTGTTGTACACGATGGGGATCAGGCCGGCCATCACATACGCGGCGCCGGTGTGGTGCAGCATACCGGCCACAACAATGAGAAAACTTCGAGTTCTCGAACATAAATTTATGCGCCTCATCTCTGGTTCGGACAGATACACCTCCCTCAGAGATTTATATGATCGTTGCCACGACATAACCCCCCCACTAACGGACTACGTCCAGGAAATTTCTCAAAAATTCTACGAATTCAAACTGGGCGATAGTCCGTTAACCCGCAACATAACCCGAATCAGACAGCATAATGCAATCCTTTTCGATATCCGACACCCCCTACCATACCAGGCGTTGCCTATTTTCCGGCAACCTCTCTAGCCATACTTTCCTATACGACAACTTCTTATTTCTCCACCTTTAATCTTTACTAAAACCTATAACCAACCTTCTCTATCTGTTCTATCCTTTTTGTTCTTTTGTCCTTTTTTGTTTCTAAATTCCATCTTGACTTATAAATTCTTAAAAACCAAAATATTTCTTACCATATCTTTTTAAAGTTCCACGACATTTTCCTGGCGGCAGGAAGACCACCAGGGTGGAATTACTTCAAACGGGTTTTTTCGTTGAGTTCTGTTTTCCCGTGCCAACAACCAAAATTAAATAAGTGCTTTGCCTAGTGAGTGATAATTTTTTACAATTTTCTTTTAATTAGCTTTAGGTCCGTGTGGACACATTTTTAATTTTATTTTAGTTTTTAAGTCTGCCTGTGACAGACAGGAGTACTAACTTATAAGACATCCGTCGTTAAGCCAAACCGGACCTGCCTCGCCCAGGTCTGCAATCACCACGGCACTCAGCGCCGTGGTTGTCTGGCTGGCTCCGGGACAGGTTCCGGCGAGGCGCATAAATGTATATAAAAATGTTTAATAAATTGTTATTGTTGTTGTTGTTGTGTATGTATCCTCGATACTTGAAGTGAAGCAACGTGCAGCGCGGTTAGTACTTGGGTGACCCACTCATCTTGGGAAACACAGCCATCTCGTCCCATCTTCTAGCGGCTTGTATATCAGTGTATACGCGGAAGCTATGTAATTTCAAGACGAGGATTACGTAGTGGATATACCATCCTTCGGAGGGGATGTAAAGCAGGCGGTCTATTAAATGTTAGGCAAGTAAAAGATCCCTACTCTTCTTACGAGAAGAGGTTCGGCAAAATTTTCAGGTTGGGGGTAGCTCGTCTCCTGGCGTCGGTGATAGGCCCTGGTAGCGGAAATAGGCCGACGTTAAATAAATAGATTAAAAAAAAATCAGAGATCATCTAGCTGGGGCTAATTTGTAGGGGATGGTTGTCACCCCTTGACAGGGGTTGGCAACTAAAAAAAACACAAGAACGTTGTATCTATAAGAAAATCTAATTTTGAGAAGAAAAGGTTCGGTGTAACTTTTCATTTAAATTGATAGTTTTTAAGTCATAAAGATTTGAAAATTGGGACATTACCTTGAAAAAGGAGGTATTTCAATACGGTCTTTGTCAAATAACTCGAAAAGTATTACATTGAGCAAAAACATACTAGAGACAAATAAGAAACCTACTAAATCGTAGATGAATTTCGTATTTTTCTAATTTCTGTAAAATTAATGGTTAATGGAAAGTGTGAAGACGAAGTACTTAGTTAAAATGTTGAATATCTCGTAAGCTATGGCACTTATTTGCTAGACAAGGAGCAGCGAACATATTCTATGGCCCAGTACCCGGGTATCACAAAAGGCTCAGCCAGAAGGGTAATTAAAGACTGGGTCGAGAGCCAACACAACCACTACTGGAGAAATATTCCAGGAAATCGACATCACACTTATCAATGGACCATGTTCAAAACAAACTGAAGAACTGCTCACAAGGAACAAGATTCAGTTGAGTTCAGGTCTTCTGACGGGACACTTTCCCGTTAAGAAGTACCTGCATCTAATTGGAAAGTTTGCTGGCGACCTTAACTGCAGACTGTGCGGTAAGGTACCAGAAACTGTAGAACATATTATACATGACTGCGAGGCATTGGTCCGCAGAAGGTATAATATTTACGGGCAAACACAAACAGACCCGGAAACCATCAAGACTCGTCCATTTTCAGACCTGTATCACCTTGTCAGTGGACAGTGTAAACTAAGAACTAAAAAACAGGGCGAGCACAATAAGCCCAGGAGGCTGCAGTGCCCTCGGAGTATTCTATACAGACGAGCCCTAAGAGGCAGGGTTTTAGTCAGTTGGAGGCTGACACTCAGACCTATTTCTTTTCCCCTTCTTGCCAAAAAAAAAAGCTATGGCACTTATTTCAAAAATATTAACTGTCAAAATGAAAGACTATTAATTATTATGCTTTCAAATTACTTTTTTATCTATTTCTATAGCATAGAAAAACAAACAAGGTATGACAGAAATAATGTGCCTCTTCACAATTTTTTAATAACGTAAATAGTCAGTAATTAAAAAAATATATTATCATATACTGTTTTTCGTTAACGTACAGACGCTCAAAATTTTTCGTCCGTTTACAGCACTTGCTTCAGAAAAAAATGCATTTTAAACTATAAACGGATTTTCGAAAAAAACGTATTTTTTTTTCTTTGCAAATATCTCAATAAATATTGGTTTAAGCGAATACATTATACATATAAAAAATAAAGCTTGTAAACTGAGAATTAATTTGTTTTACTCTAATATTTGCGTAGGATTAATAGTTTCGGAGACATTTAAGTTTGTAGATAGCATCTGAAAGATTATAAGATAAAGTATTTAGTTTAAATGTAGAGTATCTTAGAAACTATAAAGCTTCCATCAAAATGTCTAGGAAACAGAATTAAAGATAATTAATGGGAATTTTAAATGATTTTTTGTTTGCTTTCGTATCATTAAAAATAAAGAAGGTGCCTGAAGCAATGTGCGTTTTCACATTTTCTTTTACAAAAGTCGCCATTTTGTTATTGTAATTAATTTTTTTTTCAAAAATGCTGTTTTTTGTTCATATATAGCATCGCTTAGTTGCTCAATTTTTTTGTCCTTTTAAAACGCTTGCTTTAGAAGAAAATTACATCCTCCATATTTTAGTCGCCATTTTTTTTTTAATTTTGACTTCAGAAAATCTTTTTTTTTGACAATGTATTCGTAATTAATAACCTCGAAAATCCCCAGGCATATTTTTTAATCGAAAAGCCTTAAATTTCACATTTTTCAAAAAAAATTTAAATTTGGGTTTCAAAAAATTGTCAACCCCATCACTCGTATTTCTGATTTTGAATAGTATAAATTTTTATTCAAAATGTTATATTTAAAAGGTAATTCTATTAAAAATAAGACTGTTTATTTATGTAGTTATTACTTAATATAAAACAACCAATATTACTAATAAAATTAGTAATCTCATCTAATCTCCCTTTGATGTGCCGGTTCTATTTTTAATCTATTTCTAGAGTTTTTCAAAATTTTTATCAACATAGTGTCAACTTACGAATTACAGCTGACTGACATATATATTTCCATTAAGTTAATTTCTATAATTTACTGCTAAAAGAACAATTTAAACAACTAAAAAAGGCCATTTTCTTATCTAAGAGTTGTACTACTTTTTGAAAACAAGTTTACACAGATAGGAAGTTGCTAATTGTAATTCCAATTTTTTTTTCGTCGTAGCCTCAACACGCTTCCGTAAAATTTAGATCTGTAATATTTTCTTCTTGAAAACAATGCTGTAAAACATATAAACCTACAAACAAACTCTTTAAGTCAATTTTATTTCAAATATGTACTTTATTAAGTATATGAACCAACAAATACCAAATGCCTAATATTTCTCATTCATTTTTTTTACTCAAACTCATCGATAGAAGTTGAGAAGATTACACACACTTGAAATGTCATCCTCCATATTTTAGTCGGCATTTTTTTTTTAATTTTGACTTCAGAAAATCTTTTTTTTTTGACAATGTATTCGTAATTAATAACCTCGAAAATCCCCAGGCATATTTTTTAATCGAAAAGCCTTAAATTTCACATTTTTCAAAAAAATTTTAAATTTGGGTTTCAAAAAATTGTCAACCCCATCACTCGTATTTCTGATTTTGAATAATATAAATTTTTATTCAAAATGTTATATTTAAAAGGTAATTCTATTAAAAATAAGACTGTTTATTTATGTAGTTATTACTTAATATAAAACAACCAATATTACTAATAAAATTAGTAATCTCATCTAATCTCCCTTTGATGTGCGGGTTCTATTTTTAATCTATTCCTAGAGTTTTTCAAAATTTTTATCAGCATAGTGTCAACTTACGAATTACAGCTGACTGACATATATATTTCCATTAAGTTAATTTCTATAATTTACTGCTAAGAGAACAATTTAAACAACTAAAAAAGGCCATTTTCTTATCTAAGAGTTGTACTATTTTTTGAAAACAAGTTTACACAGATAGGAAGTTGCTAATTGTAATTCCAATTTTTTTCGTCGTGGCCTCAACACGCTTCCGTAAAATTTAGATCTGTAATATTTTCTTCTTGAAAACAATGCTGTAAAACATATAAACCTACAAACAAACTCTTAAGTCAATTTTATTTCAAATATGTACTTTATTAAGTATATGAACCAACAAATAATATCTAATATTTCTCATGCATTTTTTTTACTCAAACTCATCGATAGAAGTTGAGAAGATTACACATACTTGAAATGTCGATTGATTTCGCCGGCACCGGCACCGCCGCCAGTTTATCGCTGAATTTGCTTTTCTAATCAAATGTCCTTTTCATATTGGAATATCTATTTTACGACGAGTATTAGTTGACTGCCTGAGGAGACACGGAGATGTGAACTCGAAGAAAATGAGGAAAATCTCTTACGCAGAGGGCGGATATCCGGATCCACATTAAAATTATTAAGATTTGAGCATTTTCATTTTTGTAATATGTATGACATTTTTGATATTAGTTGGACGAGATATTTTTTAAAATTTTAAGTCTGATTCCCCTATCGCTATCGGCATATTTCGATGTGTTGAGTCTTTTTACTCAACTTAGCTTATCTATACAAGTGATTTGATTTAATTTACCAACGTGCGGTAGGCATTGCTGCCACCTCTGGGAAACGTCGACGCTGGGTTGGATTAGGGTCATGCTTGTTACCAGCATGTTACAGGAATGTAGGAGAGTAAATGTAGGTATTTGTAAGATGCGTTGCCGGATTGTGTCGTGAATTAGCGTTTAATCTCCGTTTTTTGTGTTTTTGCATCTAGCTGTTCTTTCCTAATATGCGTGATCCTTTCCTTGACTGTTCATGATCCTCTCAACTATTGTTATGCACATTTTTAGTTTGTGGCTGTTAATATTAGCGTTTCCTTCAGTAAATCTGTATCTGGTACTTCACCGTGCATGTTTCTATGCATTTTGTACTTGCCTTGCCTCCTATTATGTTGACTTTGTACATCGTTGCTTTATAGCCCAGACGACAGAGAACATTTCTATAGTGAAACCCACAAAATGTTGCAAACTGAATATATTTTTTTTAATGAGTTCGTGAAAATGTATAGAATAAGATCCTGAAAAGTTTACATTCCGCTCGGATGCATAACATAATAAAAAATTAAAAAAAAAAAATTTTCCAGTTTTTTCAAAATTTTTAAATTAAGTCAGGACAGGAAAAAATAAAAAATACAGATGGATACCACGTGTTTCTGAACAAAAAAATATCCTAATAAAATTTTTCGCTAAAGCCACGGCATTCCTGGAAAAAAATAGTAAAATAACCTTGTCACTCTGCGCGGCTAGCGCACGGTTAAATGCATACTATGGAACTTCTAAAAATTCTTATCGAGTAAAATAAACCCTTTTTCTCTTTCTGATACACGTTTTAAACATTTTTCTTAGTGAATAGGAGGATAAACAGTGAGTATGGAGGGAAAATACATAATTATCAATGCATACACAGACACCACACATACCCGCTGAATCGTTCGCATCAATTTTTACGTGCCTTTACTGTATTGTATTTATTACAGGTACACCTATCCACATTTCAGCTATATCCAATGGATTCCTTATACATTTGTTAATGTATTGGAAAAGTTCCAGAATTTGTATTCAAAACAATCAAAGATATTTTCATAGTTATAAGTAGTCCAATTAAATAAGTCGACAAATCAAAATTTTGAGGTAAATACTTGAATTTTTGATATAACTTACTTTGATGTATTAGAACACGATTGATGAAAGAAATTTTTTTCTGAACCCCCGGGAAGGGGTGAAAAAAAATAAAATAAAGTGTTTTTTCAAAATTACTCAAAATGTGTAAAAGCTAGTAAAAAAAGTTTCAAATAAAAATTATAAAGCATGAAATTTTATATAAAAATGATCTCTAGACTTTTTTTGGTGTTACTAAAATTAACGGAGTTAGGCTGGTTAGAAATTAAGGGATGATATGTACAACTTTAAAAAATCATAGCGTGCTGAAAAGTTAATAAATTTAAAAAAAAATTTTGCTATTTACTCAGAAAAATATAAACGTTCGTTTCAGATAAATGGATTTTTTTTTTAATTGTTAATAAAAAAGTTATAAAAATTTAATTTTTTTTATTTTCAATTAAAACCACTTTGAACGGTGAAACGATTTTTTTTTATACCATTCTGTTCATTATTTAATAAATTGAACATTTGCTTTTGAAATTTTTTTTTACCCATCATTTTCGAGCAGGTATGAATTTATTTACCTGTTTAATTTTTTTCCAAACGTAAGACACTGCTCTTGTGACGTCACGATAACTGAAAAGAAATAAAGAATGCGTACGACAAAGATAAAATGGTTTCGTAGCTGCTGCGTTGCCTACAAGACGCGCATACGTCACATCTATACTGCCGTCATAAGTCATAAGGAGAATAGCCCATCTGTAAATTGTCGGTTGGCGAGGAAAGTAACAAAGGCGTTTGTTTTTTTTCCCAACTAGTAAATATTAATTAAGAAAATCATGTAGCTGCTTTTTATGCACTTATGTTTTTGTACTTTATAATTTATTAATCATATTTTTAACTGCAGAACTCTTAGATGCTCATATATTATTAGAATTTCATTTATGACATATATCTAGATGCGGCTTTTCATCTTATGACGGCAGTAAGGGCATCCGCGCTTGACGTCACCACTAACCTCAAAAATATGTGTTTCTTAAGATTTAAGAGTACTACGCAACTATTATTAAAATTTCTGCCTGGTTTCCGTATTTTCAACCAAAATCTAGTTCAGTGTAATGTTTATGAAGTTCTAAATACATTGTCCCAATAAAATAGGACTCTTTTTGTAGGTTGGAAATCTAACCTGTAATTAGCAGTCTATTTCTATTAATCAACAATATTGAAAAATTATTTACGCAAATTTTTAAATATTTGCTTAGAGCCAGTACCGGCTCCAAGCTAAAAATGCGTTTACAAACATTAAAAATGAGAATAAACTTGAAAAACTTAAAATTTAAGGTTATGTTGGTTACATGATGCAGATGCCCGATATCTCAATGCAGCGGTTGTGAATGTTTTGGTGAATAAATGCTCCTACAAATTGTTAACAACATTTTTAATTGTGGTCAAGTATAATAAGAGTGTTTTGCGAAATCTATATACTTATACACGCTTCGTTTTATGTACATTTTGGTTATAAGTATTAGACACGTGGAATTTTGTTTACGTGATCTAAATATTTTTAAAATTAATCTTTGAATTGTAATGAAAGAAATTATTATTACTGTCAATACCTGCTGATTTCTACTAAATTTAGAATTATTTGTTTGACATTATTGATATAAATTAAAAATAAAGTACACAATATAATTTTTTTTTGCGAGAAAACTTTGCAGACGAATTATTGGAGTATTGGAAATAATTGTTTGAAACATCGTTTTAAATTAGTCGAAATTCGCGTATTTTAACCAAGGTTGCAAAAAATGTTTTTTTTATGCATTTTCGATAAAATTAATAAACTAATCCGTAATGTAGAAGTAAAAATTTGCAAAAATGAATATTTGCAATAGTAAAAATTATTTTTTTTCCACATTAACAATTGAAATAATTTTTCTTCTTAATTTCAAAAAAATTGACAATTACAAATATTTACATTACTTATTTTTTTAAGTTACAAAATTTCAATTATTTTAATTTATTATTTTCTAAGACCATAAGAAATTATTTTAAAAATTATTATAATTGTATACATATTTTAAAAATTGTGTACACAGAAATATATTAATCAACAAATTTTTTTTTGGATCATTAATTTCAATTTTGAATGAAAAAAAAAATGACATTTAAAAAAAAATGATCGTTTCATTTCCATTAAAATAGATCATTGATATTATTCTATTCCTAATCTAAATAAAAATAAACAGTTTAAAAAATAAAATTGGATAAATTAAGTAATAAATAATTGAATCATTTTTTGGAGGGATGGATAATAACAATTAGAAGAAAATAATTCATTCTTAAAACAAAATGTATGATCCATTCTATGTTAGTTAAAGCTAAGCTAAGTTAAAATAAGTATTATTAAAAACAAATTTGTTAACAATTTTTAGGAGCATTTGTTCACCAAAACATACACCACCGCTGCATTGAGATATATAGACTAGTTCACAACACAAGTTCAAAGCCGTGTTAATGCTTAATAAAACTCGTGAAAATATGGATTCGGAATAACACCTAGAAAAATGTGCAAAAGTTTCAAACCCGCATATAAACAATTGCAAAAGTTATAAACAAATGAATATTGAAAAAATAACGAGTTTCGTTTTTTGCAAATAACTCGAAAACTATTAATATTTAAGAAAATTTAAAGGAAGATTTTTAAAGAGGAATGAATTTCAAATAAAAAAGTCCGAACTCCCGAAACTCTATGTCTATTATTAATAATTTCAATTTAATGTTGAAAATGGAGCTTTGCGCGGCGAACACTAAGTCGTTACGTGCTTTGAAACCGGCCGTAATAAGTAAAAATATTTTTTATGTTATTAAATATTAATTTAAACATTTAAAAAAATTATGGTATTATTTAGACACTTAAATATTTCGTTGGAAAAAAATTGTTTCACCGATTTTTCATAAAATGAGCCTATTGTTGTTTTGAGTTTTGCTCGAAAACTATGCATTTTTCCTATAAATACGTCAATAGAAAAGTTGTTGAGAATTAAATTTCCAATCGAAAGGGCGCCTTCAGAAGTCAAATTATTTTTTTCGTACAAAAATACGCCCAGAAAACAAAACAAAAAAAAACGAAAAAATGCAATTTTTTAAATTTTAGCCTGTAACTTTTTTCGGGTACATTTAGGCATAGACATTGCTGCATAAAAAAAGGTGGCGTTTTACCGTTAAAATGATTGTTAACGGGTAAAACGTAACCTTTTTTTTATGCAGAATGTCTATGCCTAAATGTACCCGAAAAAAAGTTACAGGCTAAAATTAAAAAAAAATGCATTTTTCCGTTTTTTTGTTGTTTTCTGGGCGTATTTTTGTAAAAAAAAAATGACTTCTGAAGGTACCATTTCGATTGGAAATTTAATTCTCTACAACTTTTCTATTGACGTGTTTATAGGAAAAATGCATAGTTTTCTAGTAAAACTCAAAAATGTAAAAAGTGGACCTTTTTACTTCGATCTCAAAAACGCACCCCTTTAAATGGTAGCACTCAGCGGTTTTCTCATATTTTGGGGTCAATTGAACATAAGAAACAATAAACGTTTAACGTTTTAGTTCCATTCAACCCTCTTTTTTTGGACATAGACAATAGCCTAAAAATATTGTGATTAAAAATTTAAAAATTTTCTTTAAAAATTTTTTTTAATTGTTTATAATATTTTGTTCCATTGTTTCATTATTTAAACAAATTATTAAGAAAAAAATTTATTCTTAAACTTTATTATTTGTAATTCTCTACAAGATGGAAAAAAAAATAGTTGTTAATATATTTGTTTATTTAATAAACAATTTGTTATTAACAATCGCCGAATGTGTTTATATTCTTTTTAGATAGAAAAAAAATAACAAAAACAACCGTATCCATAAACATGTTAAATTTATTTTTCTTTTTACATGTTTATGTATACGGTTGTTTTTGCTATTATTTTTTCTATCTAAAAACATTCGGCCATTGTTAATAACAAATTGTTTATTAAATAAACAAATAAATTAATAACAAAAATTTTTCTATTTTTCATCTTGTAGAGAATTGCAAATAATAAATTTTAAGAATACATTTTTTTCTTAATAATTTGTTTAAATAATGAAAAAAAGAAAAACAAACAATTAAAAAAAAATTTAAGAATTTTTTTTTTAAATTTTTAATCACAATATTTTATAACAAAATGGCAAAAAAAAATTTATAAGGTCTCCATGATGCGAAATAATTTTAGTGGCTTTTGTTTAACAATTATCCGACTTGAAATATAAACGTAAACTCTAAAAAAAATTGTTAATTAACAATAGGCTCATTTTATGAAAAATTGGTGAAACAAATTTTTTTCAACGGGATATTGTTCCGTTAAGTGTCTAAATAATACCATAATTTTTAAAAAATTTTAAATTAATATTTAATAACATAAAAAAATATTTTTACTTATTACGGCCGATTGCAGAGCATCGTAACGGCTTAGTGTTCGCCACGCAGAGCGCTGAGAGATAGAGTTTTGGGAGTTCAGCTTTTTTATTGGAAATTCATTCCTCTTTAAGAATCGTTCTTTCAATTTTCTTAAATATTAATAGTTTTCGAGTTATTTGCAAAAGACGAAACTCGTTATATTTTCAATCTTCATTTGTTTATAACTTTTGCAACTGTTTATGTGCGGGTGTGAAACTTTTACACATTTTTCTAGACGTCATTCCGAATTCAATGAGCCCTCACTAATATTTTTACGAGCTTTATCAAGCATTAACCCGGCCTTGAACTTGTAAATTAGTCTGCATCTGCATCAAGTACCTAACATAACCTTAAATTTTAAGTTTTTCAAGTTTATTCTCATTTTTAATGTTTGTGTACGCATTTTTAGCTTGGCTCCAAGCAAATATTTAAAAATTCACGTAAATAATTTTTCAATATTCTTGATTAATAGAAATAGACCGCTAATTAGAGGTTAGATTTCCAACCTACAAAAAGAGGCCTATTTTATTAGGACAAAGTGTTTAGAACTTCATAAACACTACACTGAACTAGATTTTAGTTGAAAATACGGGAACCAGGCAGAAATTTTAATAATAGCTGCGTAATACTCTTAAATCTTAAGAAAAACATATTTTTGAGGTTAGCTGTTAGATGTGACGCATGCGCGTCTTGTAGGCAACGCAGCAGCTACGAAACAATTTTATCTTTGTCGTATGCATTCTTTATTTCTTTTCAGTTATCATGACGTCACAAGAGCAGTGTCTTACGCTTGGAAAAAAACTAAGCAAGTAAATAAATTCATACCTTCTTGAAAATGAAGGGTAAAAAAAAATTTCAAAAGCAAATGTTCAATTTATTAAATAATGAACAGAATGGTATAAAAAAAATTCGTTTCACCGTTCAAAGTGGTTTTAATTGAAAATAAAAAAATTAAAATTTTTATAACTTTTTTATTAACAATTTAAAAAAAAATCCATTTCTCTGAAACGAATGTTTATATTTTTCTGAGTAAATAGAAACATTTTTTTTTTAAATTTATTAACTTTTCAGCACGCTATGATTTTTTAAAGTTGTACATATCATCCCTTAATTTTTAACCAGCCTAACTCCGTTAATTTTAGTAATACCAAAAAAAGTCTAGAGATCATTTTTATATAAAATTTCATGCTTTATAATTTTTATTTGAAACTTTTTTTACTAGCTTTTACACATTTTGAGTAATTTTGAAAAAACACTTTATTTTATTTTTTTTCGCCCCTTCCCGGGGGTTCAGAAAAAAATTTCTTTCATTAATCGTGTTCTAATACATCAAAGTAACTTATATCAAAAATTCAAGTATTTACCTCAAAATTTTGATTTGCCGACTTATTTAATTGGACTAAAGGGTAAGATCGTGAAAATCGCAATTTCTTATCATGATCTGATTGATCATATTTTCGAAAAAATGAATACAAGTAAACGAGTTTGTGTTTGAACATTCGAAAAATATACATTTTTTCCGAAATAGTGATATTTTATTTTTTCCAATGGGTCAATTTCTCGACAAGTTACAGCCTCCAATGCATATATTTATCAAAAAAAATCATCAAGTAAGGAAATTAAAATGATTTGAGATGTACTTTTTTTTAATCCTCGTTACTACAACGTAATAAACCATAATAATCATGAAGTGTATATTCTTTTCAACAGTTCTCAATGAAGAAAGAATTTTTTTGAAGGGCTTTTATTTTTTTCTATATTGTTTATTGCGTAATAATATATATAAGTATATTTTTCCCATCCATCCTTTGCTTGTATTGTTTAAAACAAAAAAGCATCAGAAAGCTACAATTTCTACCTTTTAAATGAATCAACACTCATATGGATTGAACAAATTTTGATTTAGTGACATGTAATTCAGTGCGTCGGTGTCACAGTCATGCGTATTCAAGCGCGTGCACGCATGGATCTCGCTCCGAGTTATAACGTTACACTTGACTATTTTTTTCGGGAAAACCGTGGCTTTAACGATAAATTTCGTTAGAACATTTTTTGTTCATAAATACGTGATCTATCCATCTGTATTTTTTATTTTTTCTAGTTTGATTTAATTTCAAAATTTTGGGAAAATGGTTGAAAAAAAATTTTTTTTTCACTTTTTTTTTATGTTCTGCACTCGAGCGAAATGTAAACTTTTCAGAATATTATTCTACACACTTTCACGAACCCATTAAAAAAGTTTACACAGTTTGCAATTTTTTGTGGGTAAATACCTACGACGACTGGGATATTAGTCCTAATGGTTTTGCAAGTAGTTGGACGATGTCTCTTTTAACTCTTCTCATACTTCTTCTATTGGCTTTTAGCGTTGCCGCGTTCTTAACCCCGTATATCATCATTTGCAGTGTGATAGGTATGTATATCCTCCCCATGTAGCTTATTATTCTCGATGAAAGGTGTAGTCGCTCTTGTAAATTTATATGGCGTTTTGATTGTGTCTTTTACAGCTTCATTTCTTTTTGGTTGGTTCTTCAGACATGTTAATAGATATACCTTTAGATACTTTAGATACTCCCAGGGTGTAAGGATTGAATCCAGTAGCGAATGGAGAAATTTCAATAATTTTTTTCTCATCTGTGGCGCATTAGGTATGTCAGTTTGAACAATTGTACAACAATTGTAATTGTACCAGTGTGGCATTTAAAGATGAATAAATTGAATTGAACTGAACTGAACTGAATTAATACATCAACTTATTCATTGTCCTTAGCAAGTAGTCGCCTATTTTCTTCTCCGCTGACCGGGTTCTCTTTTATTGACGGGTCCCGCACCATTATCAGATCCTTCTTGAAATTTATATTCAGTCCAGTTGTGCCCAGATGCGGTTTCATGCATTCTAGAAAATTGAGAATATTCTGATTTTCTTCCGTGATGATTGCTAGATCATCGGCGAATACTAGACCAAGGAGGGATGCCAATGTTTCTGTTTTCTTTAAAATTTGGCGTTTCCTTTATTGTGCGATAATTAAAAGAGATAAAGCAAATTAATCCCCATCATACCCCTTGCACAATACTTGACATCCGAAAGAAACCGTACACAAATGAATTAGAATTGCTCCTGTATGCCATAGAACTCGATGGTTCTCACGCTTTTTGTGGTCATTTATAATGGTTACTGAATGCTAGTGATCACAAATCACACGTAAACATACTTCTGAAACCTTAAACGCATATGACGAATATAAACGGGGAGTGTGACCCACTTAAGATCGCAACACCCCTGTATATCCTTTTTTTTCTTATTTTGTTATAAAATCAATTCAGTCTAGTACAATGCATTATTCTGAACAAAAAATGAAGAATAGATTTTTTTTGATTTGGGAATCCGTTTTACAAATAAAAATTAGTTTTGAATGAAAAAATTGTATTTTTGACAGCCACTATCTCAAACATCTTTGTACCCACTACGATACAATCTTGTACAAAGGAGTTTCTAAAGGTGCTGATTAAGAATACCTTAGTATTTTTTTTTTTTAAAAAATCCCTAATACTTTTTTTCAAAAATCGGCTTTTGAAACCCCCTTAAAATCGCACGCTACTGACATATATCACGTATTACCAAGTTCAAAGAATCACCTTACCGATCTTTTCTTACCACCAAAATTTGAAGTTAATCAAGCATCAATTAACGTGTTGCGATCTTAAGTGGGTCACACTGTATATACAAATTTCTTGTAAATTAAAATGTCGGAATGCCATCCCAAAATTTACAAATTTTTGCTATCCCTCACACAGTCTAATTCCAGCACTGTATCCTGGAAAATTGAGTGAAAGTATATAGAGGCCAAATAAATTGAGATTGAATTCCCATTAGCATGCCCTACTTCTTCAGCTTCAGTGAGAGCAGCTGACAGATAAGTTTTATATACCTATTTGCACCGCATGAAAAATATGAATCAAATTGATTGGTAATGATGAACAATTGCCACAAAACTGACACCACTTTTTCATAATAATGTTGCCATTATTCACTCACGCCTTAAATATAACTCTACTGATAATTACTTAAGTTCAATGCTATAGCTGCTATTTAAAGTTCAAATATTTATAGATGAACGTACGCACAAGAACTAAGAATAAAATAATTCGAACACGTAAATCGATATGTTTTCTGTTTTTAGATAATACAATTTTATTTTCTATGTAAACATTGCATTATCGTCAACATAAATAAACGCAACATACATCTGGTACCGATATTAAGCTAAAAGCCGTTCAATATATGCATAATAATCCGCTGTATCAGTCGAAGTGAGAAAACAGCAAGTAATAACCTCGTCTGTGTATCCAACGAATGTAGAAGAATTTGCTTTTCTCCGATGGATTATAATGGAATACAAACATTTTATTTTTCCTATCTGTTTTATTCTTCATAATATCAAATCAAAATTCTTTCACTTTATATAAAGTAGTTAAAAGGAGGCTACTATTTTTGGTCTGATTGAAAATGGAAAATAAGTTTAGTATGCTCTTCTCTAGAGCACGGAAAACGGAAAAGTTAGCAATAATTCATAACAAGAATTTAATTGGTAGAAAGGCGTAAAATAAACGTGTGTAGGTTATCGAACAAAAGTACAGTACAGTACAACAAAAAACTAGCTGAAGAACCATTTGTTGATTTTTCCTTTGGAACCAAGAAACTAGATAAATGGGAATTAGGTAAAATTAAAACAAATATTAAAACAAAGGTGAGGCATGAAGGGAGCGAAACTATTAGATACACATTTATACTTCCAGACCAGACGTTTTCAAAAAGCCTATAATAACTGCATTCACTCTATTATCGTTTAAAGCTAATAGCAGTGGCGGCTCGTGATATTTTGAGCAGAGGAGGCTTGATATTTAAAAGACAATCAACTTACAATATGATTACAATTTGTACATTTCCTCACCACCCCTGGATATGCTCCTAGAAGAGGCTCAGCCTCCCCTGCCCCTCTGACGAGCCGCCACTGGCTAATAGGTGTAATAGATTGACTGGGATTTGAATGTTTAGGTTCCGAATATCTGCATACAATTGGTTACGTCCAGATGAATGTTTAACACAGTCAAAAAATAAATGATCCAGATCGCCTACAACATTACAAATTTCACAGATCTTGGTTGGTAAAATACATATTTTATTTAAAGTAAGGGGTAGCATCCATGTCGAAATCTCAATCTAATAAGTGTAGTTCCTAGGAATATGAAAAAAGTGGTTCCAAGGTTCCTTAGGAATTTCTATTTGGATTTGGGTGTATCTTGTAGGTGTAGTAAAACAATATTCGTGCCAATGAGAAGTCCATTTTTTATTTAATCCTGTTTTACTAATATTTATACAGTCCTGTAGACACAGACTGTCTACAGGGTCTTCATGTTCGACACTGTCTTTGGCCAATATGTCGATTTCATTGTATTTTGTAATGTCTTTAATATAAATAAAATTTTAGTTTTAATGCTCTTTACTATTAGAATTAATAGAAATTTGGACGTACCTGCTGCTGCAACAGGTATTCGAAACTTTGTCCGCTGACCTCCTTACACATTTGGGCAGCCACGATTTGGTTGCTTTAAACCGCAAAAAATAAAGATCTAGATAATGTTTCATATTAAAAAAAAATTGAAGCTTAATTTAATAGTCTTTATTTTTGGTCCTTAGTATTATTGACGTAACCAGGGGTGTCGCTAGGGTTTTTTTTCCAACTCTTATTACAAAAATTTTCCCAACTAAAAAATATTTTTCCAAAATGAAAATTGATGAGCGGTGGGGAGTGAAATTTTTCTCAAATTCTCCTAACTTGAAGCTTGAATTTCCCAACTCGAACCACAATTAAAAAAATTCCTTTTAAAATAAAAATTGTGAGCGGGCGAGGGGGAAATTTTTCCCGAATTCTCCCAACTCAACTACGATATTGGGGAGGGCGTAAAAATGTAAAAAAAAGGTAGTTTGGTTTAAGTCGATTTCATATTTTCTAATTTTTAGAATACGCAGTATAAATCATTTTAAGTTGGACAACTGTTTGTGGATCCTAAGACAATCAAAGCTTTTTATAAAGAATGACGGCGGTACCACATCAGAGGACACACGGTATGTACGCAAATAGTATATATTTTTGAGGCATATTAATTAAATGCAAACAATACAAGGATTGGAATCCGATATATATGTCACATATTCAATACCTATACCATAATATTTACTTGTGTGTAGAAGCCAACTTGAGCGCTTTCAATTCCTCTCCTTGAAGAAAATGTGATTTTTCGATTACAGTTGATACACATTCTGAATAAGCAATGTATCTATTTGCATGGAGCGGAAAACAGATATACCTACATATAACATATACAATGGACACAATTTCGATTTCTAAAATTTTCATTTCCACGTCAGAGAGAAGAGTGATTTCCAAAAATTGGTTAATTTATAGATACCAATGCAGAAAACAATCATTTTTATAAAATAAATAAATTCTTAGGATACTATTTTATTACCAGATATAATTTTGATTTTGATAACTTGCTTGGTGAATGTTCGACAATACAATACAATATTCTTTTTCTTTTCGACTCTTTATAGAGGTATTGTCAATACAATTTTACATGTAAAATTACATTCTATAAAGAAAGTATGTCACATAGTACATTTAACACAAACAAATATAAATATAATTAAAACAACAAATAACAAATTTTAAATTCTATTATTAAAATATTCGTTAGTAGAATAGTAGGCATTGTTGGTGAAATACAACTTTAACTCTTTTTTAAACTTTATTTTATTTTGAAAGGTATGCAGTTATGCAGATATGTAGGAAGGTGTTTATATATTTTTATTGTCATATAGTGAGGCCCTTTTTGGAATTGGGTAGTTTGGTGATTATGCACATTAAGCTCATACGATTAAAATATCTTGTTGCTGTGTTGTCATTTAACATTCCATTGGTTAAAAAATAATGGTTATTCTCTTTTACAAAGAATGCTAGATTGTATAAGTACAGAGAGTATACTGTCATTATTCCCAGCTTTTTGAATAGTGGTGAAGCGTTAGATATTAATCTTATTATTTTTTGAAGGATGAATAATCTATTTGTTTCATTCGAGGAACCCCATATAATTATGGCATAATTTAAATAATTGTGTACACTTGCATAGTAGAAAAGAAGAATATAGTGTATGTTTAACGAGATCTTCAACATGGATATTCCATAATCCATAGTGAACACTCTTAAGTTTACCTGCTATATTGTTCATGTGATGGTTCCACACCAAGAAATCTTGTATGCTCGGCAACACCAATACTTCTATTTTGCAATCTAACTAAGGGACTTGATGGATCTGCTCTGCTCTGTATATTTGTAAATTGCACTATTACAGATTTTGAAGGATTTAATAGTAGTCCATTTTTCACACACCAGTCTCACATCTCATTTGCTACTTTGTTGCGCAGAGTCGCCAAGGTATTTTCATTTCCGCCTCTGACAATAAAGGAGGTATCATCAACAAATTGACATACATCAACTCCTGTTATAGATTGGAAATTATTATTGAGGTCATTACTAAATAAAAGAAAAAGAGGAGGTGAGAGTATGTCCTCCGTGTTACTCCATGTTTGCTTTCTAGGATATCAGATTTGACTTTGTTATTATACACATTTCCTGCTTTGCCCTTAAGTTGAACAAATTGATAACGTTCAGAAATTCTTTTAGCACATCGTGACTTGTAATATCGAAGGCTTTTGATAGGTCGAAGTAAATGCCAATGATCTGTGATTGTTTATCAATAGCATTCATTATTGAATATAATGAATCAAAAAGTGCAGAAGTGGTAGATTTTCCCTGTCTAAAACCATGCTGTGTATTGGAAATAAATTTAAATTTGTTGACGTGGGAAGTTAGTCTACTGAACATAGCCCTTTCAAATATTTTAACGAAAACAGACTGAAGACATAGGGGACGATAATAATTGTTTAAATTTTCTTTGGAACCTCTTTTATGCAGTGGAACACATTTTCCCTCTTTCAGTTTATCTGGAAACACACCTTCCGCGAACGACTGATTGATGATGTGTGCGAGTGATTCAGCTATTAAATCGGCAATGTAGCCTATTACTGTACACGGTATTCCGTGAGGACCCTCTAGATTGTTTCTTGGTACAAAACTTCTAGCCAGATCCACAAGATCAGTTGCACTTGTTGGCAACAGGAAGAAGTTATGGCTAGTGATTTTTGCTGATCTATTTTCAAATGGAACTATTGCTGGTACTGATTCTTTTAACGATTTAATAAAGTGCTGGTTAAATTGCTCACTAATTATTGAGAGGTCACTGACTTCATGTTTATTATAAAATCATTTTTACTGTTCACTGTTTCTTTTTTTTATAAGATCCCAAGTAGATTTACTAATATTTCACGAGTTTGCTAGTGTATTCTGGTTATGCGATGTTTTTCTTCTCTAATAGTTTTTTTATGTTCTCTTTTTAGTGTAGAGTACATTTGTTTTGTTTCTTCTTCATTACCTGTTAAAGAATAAAGCCAATGAATTTCTCTTAGCCTTTCTGATTCTTTTATAATTTCTGGAGTTACCCAATATTTGTTACCTTTGTTTTTAAGTTTAGTTTTTTTCAGTGCAAATGCTAAGGAATTGAAAATGATTTTAAAGAATTCATTGTATTTTTTATTTGTGGTAGTTGCTATGTATACATTTTTCCAGTCACTACCTATTATTACTCAGTAGATCATAGAACTTTTTCTTATTTTGATCTTAATAGATACGTTTAGTTATAAGTTTACCTTCATTCTCTGTAAGTTTGTTGCTTAATAACAATTATAGGGAGATTAATAAAAGAAAAATATGGCAATGTTGAAAAAATTAAATTACTTTCAAAAAGCTCCTAGAGAATGTACAAGAATCTACTTTTCATTTAATCCATAACACAGCCCCACTAAGAAAATTATGTTGTACCAGGTTGTTAATAACTTAAACTCATTTCCATTAGTGACCCAAAAGTACTTTGCCGAAACTACATAAGATATGACGCTTTGAGTATAAAGTTTGCAAACCATCACACTAAAGTCTATAGAGCGTGCACGAAAGTTGTACACCTTCGGTTTTATTGCCAGGACTTATTATAAATAATATAATGGCAGTTAAATTAAGAAATGTGTTTAGAAAATAGAAAAATCATTCAGAACTTACAGATTTTATATAGAGAGTTTCACTAATAAAACTATCTGGGTTATATTCCGTTTTGAATTTGTCATAATACATTATATACCGTGTGCAAGTTTGTGATACAATATTGTCAAAATTTTCAGAAAAATGTGCATGTTACGAACAACGATAGCTTCCTTCTCGAAATGGTAACAGAGGGGAGACAACCACTCCTGTATCAACCCTTTTGTCATAAATAGTTTAAAATACTTAATTGTTGGCGATTTATTTTCAACATAAATTATAAACAAAATTTGCGCACCTATTAGCTGTACCGTAATGTCACTTAATCAATCAGTGAATTGAAAGCAAAGTGTTCACAGTGTTTGTTGACTTATCTAAGGCATTTGACTGCGTAGATCATGACATTTTGTTAAAAGAAATATAGTGTTATGGTCTGCGTAGTCAGTGTAAGAAAATTTTTAGATCGAATTTGAGTAATGATTAAACAGTTTGTTGAATTCTGCAATGTTAAATCAAGGTAGCTACAGATTGATGTAGGAATTCCTCAGGAAAGTATATTAGGGCCTTTATTATTTTTATTGTATATAAATGAGAGATCTACCTTTTTTTAATGCAGTTGCAGATGACATTTCTATTCTTGTTAGTGCCAAAAATCAACATGAAGCTATCACCAACCTAAATGACGATCTGTCCGCTGTTGTAAATTATTTATTTTATAAACAATAAACTTGTTCTTATTCTGATGAGTTGTAAAATTCAAAGAAAAATTTTTTCGTCATCTCAAATCGTCCTCATAAATTTTACTCGAAAAAAAAAGCAACTTATATTAAACTCATGGGGCCCTCTGAGGTACGACGCCCTCGTGCGGGGCACAGTCGCCCCCCTCTCCCAAATTCGGGCTCGCTCTGCCAACCCTAATGAAAACATTTTTTCTTGATCCAAAACTCTGAGTTCTAAAAATGGTATTAATAAACAGCAAAACAAAACTTAACGGTAATAAAATCAAAGTGATTTAAAATTCATGGGTTCTAGGGTCCTTTATTCCAACCAAAATGAATTTATGTCAATATTATCGTTATCAGAAAACCTGATATTTTTCGTATCTCAATTTTTACTAATTCTCATGATATGGAATAATCTTTAAATAATTGCATTACTTCGCGTCATTAAACAGATACATTAGGGAGATAATTTAATCAAAATAACAATTTAAATAGAGGGTTGTGGATATATGATTCATAAATTGGGAATAAAGGCTTTTAATTTTCCATGTAGACAGACACATTTGCAGTGAATAGTAAATAATGTCCTCATAATTTCATTAGGAAATGAGCCCATAACTTGTAATAACAGAATAAGAGCTAACGCGAATACCCAAAGACATTCATTCAACTTTAGTCAAGTTACTTTATATGTATTAGGCACCTAGTTTATCTAATAGGCTTGTGTAACTCTATAAAGCTCTGTTGTGTTACTCCGGCAAACTTCAGCATTAAAGTGGAGCTGTTGCCTAAATGAAAATGGAAGAACTTTTTGTTACAACTCAGCATGTACCATTTTCGGTATAATTACTAGTCATGACTTCATATTAGGAGTATGTTAAAAATTAATAAAACTGTTTGGTCTAAGTATTTACAGGGTGATCAATAATAGTACTACTAGAGATTTTAATTTAGAGAGATTGTGATATGGATTAAATTTGTTTTTTTTTTATAATTCAGCAGTAAATGTATTAAAGATTATGCGGAAGTTTGCCATTTTATAGTAGGTGAATGCAGTCCCTTTTCAGGTAGTGACACTCAAAAAAAAAATAACTGGAACTGAAAGAGAATCGAATTTTGAGACATAAGTTGTATAGAAATAGAAATAAAACGCTGCCCAAGGAATCACTACTTCCACATCCAGATTTTCTACCAAAGTCTCTCATAATGAAAAAATTTTGTATGTGGAAATAATTGTTTATAGAACTTTAAGAATATAATATTTGAAATCGTCTACCCCAAAAACCCATAAAACGATATCCCACACGGTAGTGGGGTGGGGGTGGTGACCCCCCTAGGTGGTAATGGGGGTGGATGAAGTAAAAAAATATTTTGAGGCTTTTGGTTCTTGTATACACACTAAATCACAATTTTTTTTTCACTCCCTTTAATAATGTGGTGGTAATGGGGGTGGCTAATGCCGAAAAATGTTTTGAAACCTTAGTATACACTAAATACCAATTTTATGGACTCTTACCTGCTTGATTTACCCATTTACCCCCCATTTATCCCAATTTACTCCCCAACCCTTCGATGGAATAACATGAAAATATAATCGAATTCCAGATCCCGTTAAAGTACATACTTGTTCCAAATTTCAAGTCAATAGCTTGAACGGTTCCAGAGTAAACGTGCGCACAAAAAAGTTACAGACCGACAGACAGAATTTTTTTTTCGTTCAAACTTAAAATCTCGACGTTTCGTGACATTCTAAGCCTATTTGAACAATAAAAATTTTTAAAAATTTTTTTGTCGTTACTATACTTTCACTGGATGTGGAAGTAATAGGTCCGTAATTCTCAATAGTATTTCTTTCACCTCTTTTATATTTAATTTAGAACATTTTAATATATCGAGAAATATATTAGATTAAATGGTCAAAGTAAATAAAAAACCGCTGCCCAAGGAATCACTACTTCCACATCCAGATTCTCAACGAAAAAACTTTGTATGTGGAAATAATTGTTTATGGAACTTTAATAATATAATATTTGAAATCCTCTACCCCAAAACCCATAAAACGATGCCCCACATCGGTAGTGGGGTGGGGTTGGTAGTGGGGGGTGGATGAAATAAAAAAATATTTTGAGGTTTCTGGTTCTTGTACATACACTATATCACAATTTTTTTTCATCCCCTTTAATAATGGGGTGGGGGTGGTAATGGGGGTGGCTAATACCAAACATTTTTTTGAGACCTTAGCATCTCTTGTATATACCAAATACCAATTTTATGGACTCTTACCTGCTTGATTTACCCATTTACCCCAAATTTACCCCAATTTACCCCCAATCCTTCGACGGAACAAGATGAAAATATAATCTTGTTAAAGTACATATGTGTACCAAATTTCAAGTCAATATCTTAAACGGTTCCAGAGTAAACGTGCGCACAAAAAAGTTACAGACAGTCCGACAGACAGACAGTTTCATGACATTTTAAGCCTATTTGAACAATAAAATTTTTTTTTGTCTTTACTATACTTCCACTGGATGTGGAAGTAAAATTGAGGGGAATTAACACACTGGCAAAATCACGCAATATCAAGGCCGGAATTTTGTCAGGGCATATCGTGTATTTAGGCTTGTTTTTTTTTCCCGCACAATAAAATTGTGGGAGGTTACTGAAATTGATCCAAAATCTAAAATCGGGATGACATCAAATCTTTACTTTTTTGGAGGTCCCAGGAACCCAAAAAAGTGGTTTTTACAAAATGTCTGTCTGTGTGTATGTGTGTGTGTACGTATGTTAGCATGATAGCGGCGAAACTACTAAACGGATTTGGATGAAACTTTGCATGAGGGTTTCTTTAGTGCTCCAGAAGATCTAAAAAGGTTTTGGTTGAGATCAGATTACGTTTAGTGCCGTTTTGGAATAATTACATTAAAACTAATTTTTATTTATACTCGAGTCAAAGTTCTGAATCTCGAAATTTAGAAACTATATTCAGAAGAAGAAGAATGCGTTTAGCTCAATGTTTTACTGACAAAGTAATAATTATATTATTTTGTTATAAGGAAGATAATTTTTGGAAACATTTTTGATGCTTCAATCTTCTTGTGAACTTGTTTTGCCATCTTAAGTATCTTATTTATTTTTCAGAGCAAATGTTTGTAGAATTAGTAAGCATGTTTACAAAAATGACCGCCATGTTAAAACCGTTAGACAATTATTTTTTTAATTATTCTCTAAACTCTGACCTACAAAAAATGATTCTCCGAAGAGTACGGATATACGTTACCTACTACTATTAGAACTTACTGTGGATTCATATCAACATTTTAAGTATTGATAGAATTAGGAATACTAGTAGCATTTAATATCCCTGCCCGAAGCAATTTCCAATCAATTTTCATTAGATCCGATGAAGATTCGTAATCGATCCCCGCCTCCAATACGTCGACTTACACCCTCTGGTATGTTCCAACTTAATGAAAATATTTTTCTTGGAGCTTTCTTTCATAATATATTTTACTTAATTTATTTATCTCGTCAAAAATGTCATTAAAAACTCTATAACTTCTTGAATAATAATCTGTAAATTAACTCTACAAAATATAATGTTCCCTGGTAAATTCCACAATCCATAAAAAAGTGCCTTAGGCGTCACACTGATTGGGAATTCTGCTTTAAAACTTCCGCTTATTTTTCCAGTGCACTGAATTTAATTTATTTTAAAGGTGCCTTTGTGTATCGTATATATTCGTAGTTTGATTTAAAAATGTAGTGAAACAAAATATTATCAAACGGTGAGGCATTCGACGATGAAATGTGCTTAATGTATAGATATAATCTAATCTCGAAACAAAGTGGTGGTTTATATATTATGCATAATATATATAACCACACATGTTATTTTATGTATATCTATTATTAGTTCATTGTTGGAATGTGCCGGTGTTAAATCATCACCGCCTTATTTCAGTTATAATAAATCAGTCATTCCCCATACTTATAGTCCAAAAACTATTAAATCTTTTTAATGATTTTAGACCGTTTATGTTGGGTTTGTTTTGCTATTTTGCTAATGCTGATCATTGAAATGCACCTCAGCCATCTTGACGGCGGTAGTACGTCGGGTACACCAAAGAAAGCTGCACTCTTTGATTGGAATGTGCGCTTTCTGTGGTCATAGTTTATGCCAAAAGCTATAACTTTTCAGATGGGGAGCCACTTGGAAATCCGTGCAGAACACCAAAATGGTGGCCATTGAAGATGGAGTTCTGCACAATTTTCAATAATCTGAAAATTTCACTTTTCTCGCAATTTTCATTGATAAGTAAAGTTTTTAATTGTGCTCAATATCCCTTGCTTTCCCCACAAAAAAGGGATATAAGGGGTTCCGTATATGTCAAAAAAAACCTTGTTTGCATACACAACAGTGATTTTAATTATTTTGAGAACATCTATTACATTAAAAAAAACAATTAACAACATATTTAATGGCTGCCATTTTGGCGTTCTACACGAATTTTCAAATGGCTCCCTATCTAGAAAGTTACCTTTTGGCATCAACTATCACCACAGGAAGTGGAACATTCCAATAAAAAAATGAAGCTTTTTGGCTTTTTTAGCCATACTACGGGTATGTCGGGAAGACAGGATGTAAAAAAATATAGTTATTTATGTACCAAGTAGTGCACTTTTTTTGGTCGAGAATGTAGTTTGCAAGCCGAGGCCCGTAGGGCCGAGATTTGAAAGTATTCGAGACCAAAAAATAGTTTTTGTACCAAAGAATAGTCTCTGTGGGTGCCAACATTTTTTTCTCAATGTAGGTGAGACGTTAGGTGGGTACTGGACCGGACCTACACGACATACACATCGCACAAATACGAAACGATCCGGGACACGACCGCATCGATAACGACGTTAACGAACATTGGTCATGACATTCAATTGATTAGACAAGAATTTTTAAAAGTCATGACTAAGCTCTCGGAAGTCGCGGGCATCGTCCGGACTTCACCGAAAGACAAGGCCCCGGGGGCAGAGTGTATCGAATACAGGCTGCTCAAATATCTTCCGCGGAAAGGCATTGTACAATTGACGTACATTGTCAACGCGATCCTGCGGCTACAACACTGGCCCAGCCAGTGGAAGTGCGCCGTGGTCGTGCCGATCCTGAAACCGAACAAGGACGCCAAACTCGCAGGCAGCTATCGACCCATCTCGTTGCTGTGGGTGATCTCCAAGTTGGTGGAGAAGGTCATCCTGGTCAGACTAGACGCTACCCAGGATAAACTCCACATCGACGATGAATGCCAGTTTGGTTTCAGAAAAGGCAGAGGTACTGTGCACCAGGTCGTCAGGATCGCTAATGACGTAAAAGTCATGGTGCTGCTTGATATTGAGAAAGCTTTCGATACAGAGTGGATCCCGGGCTTACTCCACAAGTCAAATTCACTGAACTTTCCTACGCATATCACAAAACCAATTCACTCTTTCCTGACAGACAGATCACTGCAGGTCAGGGTGAATAACAAACTTACAGACGTACAACCTGTATGTCTCGAACTTTCCGGAGTTTCCGAACACAAACCTTGCCAAGTACGCCGACGACACGGCCATGTACGCGCACTCGCACAATGCACAAGCGGCGAACATGCTGCTGAAAGCGCACATGGCCCGTGCCACGGCGTATTACGACAATTGGAAGATTCGGATCAACGCCGAAAAGTCGGAGGCCATACTCTTCACGCGCCTGTTCACAGAGAACCGCATTTTAACACCAATTTCTATAGGGGGTCGCCAAATTCCAATCAAAAGGTGCGTGGAGTAACTGGGGTGAACTTGGACAGAAGACTGACGTTCAACACTCACGTTAACGAAACCATACGAAAGGTCTACTCCATAACCAGGAGTCTGTATCCACTCCTGGCGCGGGGCAGCGGACTAAACAGGACTAATAAGAAATTGTTGTATACGATGGTGATCAGGCCGGCCATCACATACGCGGCGCCGGTATGGTGCAGCATCCCGGCCACAACAATGCGGAAACTTAGAGTTTTAGAATATTTTATGCGCCTCATTTCAGACTCCGGGCCCTCAGAGATCTCTACGCACGTTGGCACGATATAACCCCACTAGCGAACTTCGTCCAGGAAATATCCCAGAAATTCTATCAATTCAAACTGGGCGATAGTCCGCTAACTCTCGATATAACACGAATCAGACAGTATAATGCCATACACTCAAAGAAATAGTATGGGTAAATTCAACAAAAAAAAAAATGGTTAACTAACAATATCGTTAATTCTGTTAAACTAAACTATATTGATGGTATTTTTAAACAAAAGGTGATTGTTATTTTAATTAATAAAAAGTTGTACAACAAAACAAACATTAACTTAAAAAATAGATGAATAAGACTATTATTTTTTTCGTCTGACTATTATTTTGTTGAATTCTGTCAAATTAAACTAGATAATATATATTTTATTTTTAACTATTATCGAATTGTAATTGTAAACCCAGTAGCAATTTGCTCTACTATTATAGTTGACAGATAAACCAATATTATTGTAGAATTAACCCGCAGTTCTGTTTACATAAACATAACATCGTTCTGCTATCCACTTTGATGAATTAAGACGTTGCATAAGCGCTTTTGTTTGCAAATAGAATGGGTTAAATCAATCAAAAAAATTGTATATATATTGTTCATTTTGTTAAATTGAAGTATATTTAATAGTATTTTTAAACAAAAGGTGATTGTCACACAACAAAATAAACATTAACTTAAAAAATAGGTGCATAAGACTATAATTTATTCATCTTACTAATAATTTGTTGAATTGTGTTAAATCAAACTAGTTAAATAGATAGATAATAAGTTCTACATAAAATTTGCTTGCTTACCACGTAGTCTGTTACAGAAACTATTCCTAGATGACGCCACATACAAATCACTGACAATAATCAATCATGCATTATCTTATTCTCTTATGAATTTATAGAAAATTAATAACATGATTGCAATGTTCAAATTCTCTCAGGGATCATCGATATATTTGGATGAATCTTATAAAACATCTCTAATCTTTGGTTTGGGTGGTCTGATGTCTCAATACTGAGATTTTGGCCAACCAAAAAAAACTTTATCATACAATAAAGTGTAGATCAACCTAAAAATTAGTTGGTGAACCAAAAACAAAGTATTTAATTGTAGACCAAATTGAAAATGGTTAGTGAACATAAAAAAATGTCATTGTACTATTTAATGTGTTGTTCTACAAGAAGATATGATTATTAAACTACTATTTGTTTACGAAAACAAAGTTGTTGTATGACTATTCTTTTCTGATTGATTTAACTATGAAACTAGATAGGCGCGATTTCATATGCTCTTTTTGGTTGAATTCACCTATCATTTTCTTTGAGTGTACTTTTCGATATAAGACACCCCCCTATCATACCAGGCGTTGCCTATCTTTCGGCAACCTCCCTAGCCAAAACTTTCCTATACCACAACTTCCCTTTCACCACCTTTTATCCTCAAACCCCTTTCCATTCCCTCTATTCGTCTCCTTTTTGTTAATTTTTCTTTAAAAAGGAACAAAAAAGGACGAAAGTCATTTTTTTCGTTGAGCTTTTTCCCGTATCAACAACCAGAGTTCTCTAAAAACAGTGCGCGATGTGCGCGCATTAAACAAAAACCACCAAATGTAGCTTTAAGTATTTTAAAACTTCCCCTTTAGTTATGTTCACAAATTGTTAGATTTAAGTTTTTTACGTTAAGCAGGAGTTCTAACCCCCTCCCAATATCTGTCGTTGTAGCCGGATTCAGACCCGCTTCACCCAACCCCCGCACACTTACCACGACGCTGCGCGCCGTGGTTGTGTGGTCGGCTCTGAACCGGGATCTGATTCAGGCGCATAACTGTAACTACTAATTTAAAATAAATTTTATTTGATTGATTGATTGGATCTACACCGATCATCGAAGTGCAGCAACGTCGCGCGCGGTGAGGACTTGGATGGGTGATGGCTGCTGATCGGACCATCCAAGGGGCACCGCGCAGCGAAACAGTTGCTAGGGCAATACAGGGTGGGCACAATAAGCCCAGGAGGCTGCAGAGTAGTATACAGCACCCAGAGTTGTATACAGGCGAGCCCGGGAGGAGGGGCTTTGTTCAGTAAGAGTCTGACACTTCCAATTGAATGGATTGGAGCCCATCCTCTTAAAAAAAAAACCGCTCTTTTTGCTCAGTTCGTTCTAAAAAGAACTCTATTTTCGATGGCTCGTCGCTCGATTTTTGATCGAGATCATTTCTCGAGATATGGGCGGTTGAAATTGTATCACCGGCGACTTCGCCAAATACTCGAATTTTTTGCGACTCTGCTTTCAATTGAATTTTTCACCAGCAATTTTTTTATAGCAGATTCGAATTCTACGATTAAAGTTCTTGTAATAGCGGATTCCGGCCTACTACAGCCACAAATAACGGAGATATGACCGAAAAACTTTTTTTAAGGATTTTGTCGAATTTGACAAACAAAATATTTTCTTTCTATTATTATTATTACAAGCTTTTATTTAACTCGCTTTGTATGTACGTTAGTAAGTTAGTTTCTCGGTTAGTTTGTTACTATGTTCAGTTCAAATCTTGCAAATCAACTTTGAACCACTTAACGACGTCCAATTGGGGGGTGGTAGTAGGCGTGGATCAAGTAAAATTTTTTGAAGCCTTTGGTTCTTGCACACACACCAAATTACAGTTTTATTCTTTTCACCCCGTTTAATAATGGGGTGGGAGTGGTAATGGGGGTGGCTAATGCTAAACAAATTTTTGAAACCATAGCTTTTCTTATATATACTAAATACCAATTTTACGGACACTTGATTTACCTATTTACCCCCATTCACTACTCCAATTTACCGCCCAACCCTTCGACGGAATAAGATCGAAATATAATCTAGTTCCAGATTTCGTTAAAATACATACGTGTACCAGATTTCAAGTCAACATCTAGCAGAGTAATCGTGCGTACAAAAAAGTTACAGACAGACGCTCAAACTTAAAGTCTCGACTTTTCATGACATTCTAAGCCTATTATGCTTCCATTGGATGTGGAAGTAATGCGTAACCTACTTTTATCGGAAATCTACTACATTTGTGAAACGTACTAAAGACGTAGTTGTGAAGGCATTCGACCCTGACCGAGTGTCAATATTAGATTTCAGTGTACGGCGGTACTTTTATATGCTTTTTTACTAATGTGGTTTTATTATCTCCTTTAATTAGACAACGCCGCCCAAATTGCTTTGATAAAATCTCCTTTACTATATCTACTCTGTGGCAATTCTGCCCATTTACATCAACATTTGAAGGGAAAGGGTAGACAATCTGAGATCGCAGTTTCGCAATTGCCCAGTACAAATCTAGCCATAAGTATGTAAGTATCTACAAACCTAGCGGGAAATTATACAGAGTCGACGGTATACAAAAATGTCTCGTGCTTTTCATGCTGCGAAATATAAATAATATACTTTTATATTCGTTATAGGTCGTGAAAATTACATACGTGTGTTATTTTATGATAGTGAAAAATACATGCGTGTGTGTGTGTGTGTGTGTTAGTTCAATGTTACATCCCCCAATACCTCCTCTTCGAGTGAGTGTTTATAATAAACTGACTATATTAACTTTGGATATTACGAAATTCCCTAAAAAAAGTACAAGGTAAGATATATTGTATCATACTTACATAAAAATCTTTCCGCGCTGACCTAGAGCCAACCCTGATTTTGGCAGAGATAAAATTCCCGAGCCTTGGATATATGTATGCGCGTATGTTGTTATATATAAGTAAATAGTTTGATATGTAATAATTATCTACTAAAATGTGTTTATTGAATTGTCCTACGTCATAATTTATGATCACTTGGACTCATAAACGCATTCTATTCTATTCTATTCCATTCCATTCCATTGCATTCCATTCTATTCTATTATGTTCTGTTCTGTTCAATTTTATTTTATTCTATAACATGTATGTATTCCTGAAATTTCCTTTGAAGTTCTCGATATAATCGTAATTGCATAGACATATGTGCTATTGTGGCAGCCATTTTGAGTCCGTCATTTTGAAATTTCTATTTTTAACATGATATTTGAAATTATTTAACCATCAATTTTAATGCAAACAGACGATATATTAACTTTGTCCAGTTCTTGAGAGTTTGACCTACTATGCACTGAACGTGGCTTGATACAAAAACTGCAATGAAACAATCGCCGAGTAATAATGACCCACTGTTTGTACATTAATATAAATGAGAAGTTTTGATTAAAATCCCCTGCTGTTATCAATTTTTGTTGGCTTTACACTAGCCATAGCTTGATGAAACTACAACGGGATCATCGCCATACTCTACAGTTTTGATAAAAATCTCTTAGAGTAATTAGTGAACACAAAAAAAAAACTTAAAGATGTTGGGGTTGTAACATTTTCGTTACAATTTCTTTTGTCAGTCTTGAAATCGCTTCATAATTAATTTAAACTGAAACCATTTTCTTTCTGCAGTAAACAGTAAAGAACACTTAAAGGAGTTTGGATTGTAATACTTTCGTTACAATTCCTTGTATTAATTTTGAAATCGCTTCATAATTAATTTAAACTGAAACCATTTTCTTTCATATTCACATATTGTGGGATCATCATTGTATTCGGTCCATCGAATATAGTAGGAGCAATGAAGCTTCTGATTTTGAGGTGTGTTTGTAAGAGCTGTCTTGTATACACTGTGCCAGACTTAATTATCTATTGTAACGTTAATCTCTGATGTTGGGCTTTGTACTGCATCAAGACTCTACTCTCTCTACTAATTTCACATCACGGTAATTTTGTTAATCGTTATTACTGGGTGTATTGCTGTCATTCTCAAAGGAGTTACCTTTCTATTGCATTAGGAGTTAACACACCACATATTTTTAAAAACTGTGAGTAGATATTTTACTTTTTCTTTGATTAATTCTACTAGTATTAAATATTTGTGTTTATAGAGATATATAATATTGGTTGCCTAAAATTAATATTTGCTTTTGGCTATTGATTATTGTTTATTTTGTAAAAGATTTTTAACTTATACACATCTGTATTCGTATATATAATCCATCATTGCGAGAAATAATATTTAGCTTCTAGTAAAATGCGTTTATTTGTATACGTAACGATGTTCATTTAACATGAGAAATTAGAATAAATAACTGAAAAGTTTGGCTTGTTTTATTCATAATATTACGCATGTTTTCTACTAAACTATTTTAGATACGTATTATTAGATGCTAATCAATTTTAAAATGAGTTAGTTCAGTTTAGATACTGGAGAGTGTTTTATACTCATTTTTGAAAAATATTTTGAAAAATTATTTTTTCTGAAATCGATAGGCAATATCTACATTTTGTTGGCCTCAGCTAGCGTCGTCCGGGAATGTATTGCTTTCACACCTAAATACACAATATACTATTTTCTTCAAACCTCAGAAAAACATGACATTTCTTAACTCATTTCATGACATTAAAGTTTGTCTTTTTAGACGGCTGTGCGTTGCCATTGACAACGGAGGTAAAAGTACTTTTTTCTTCAAGCGTATTAAAATGTTTAAATTATGTCACCAAAAACAGAAGTAGAAGTAGGACATTGTTTTACTAGTAACAAAATGTTAGTACCGAACGCCACCGTAGTGGACATTGTTTTACTAGTAACATAATGTTAGTTCCGAAAGCGCCGCCGTAGTGGGTATTGTTTTACTAGTAATATAATAATACCGAAAGCCACCGGTGGCGCGCTATCCACTAGCCACTTGTCATATTGTGTCAACATGTAAGACTGTAGTTTGAATATTCGTACATTTATGATAAATAAATGAATTTTTGCATTTTAATACGCTTGAAGAAAAAATGGTATATATTACACGGAGTAGAACGCATTTTTTTGTGTTTCGCCCAGTTTGCGATCCTGGGCTCAACACAAAAAAAGAGTGCGTTCTACTCCTAGTAATATAATATACTATTTCGTACTACTAGCTTTGCAAGTGTCATTTTTTGACGTCTGTCAGTATTATGAAAGTGTCACTTGCAGTTCCTGGCAAAACAAAATTTACTTTTATGCCCTAGAGCAAAAAAGTAACTTTTTTGACCTAGGACAGAAAAAGAATGTAATAAAAAAGTTAAACAACAATGAAATTCCGACACCAACGAAGCACACGCATTTTTGGCTGCCTTCTGAATGTCGATTCTAATAAATGAGTTAGACAAATGTTGATATATAAATTGATAATTTTGAATGAGTTTTCGTAAAAATTGTAATATTGCTAGTAGTACGAAAAACGTCGTATGCACCTCGGCTTGTATCGTGTATGCAAGCCTATTTGTGACGCTGTGAGCGGCAGAAGAAGTAATATTCATAGCAACGCGTATTTTATTTAATACTCCGCCTATGCGATATTAACACAATGCTTTTTTTTTTTTATATCCAACCGACGTTTGAAGAAAAAATAGCATGTTTTATTCGGAGTGAAAGTCACTTGTTGTGACTCGTCTGTAATTGCCGGACTCACTTCGTGTGTCCAACCAACAGATTCGTCACAAAAGTATCATTTTTACTCCTAAGAAAACAATATCTAATATACCGTGTGTGTAGCGGCTCGCTAGGTATAGGTAGTAAGAATTACAACATCGCGTGTGCCAGCTGGCTGAAATGAAATAACTGAGAGCTGGGATACTCCGCTAACGGACGAGTTTACAGCGCTGTGTTGTCATATCTCTCGCGCTACGTGAATGTACATGCCTAATGGACAATTACACGCACGGTATAAAAATCTCGTGTCGCAGTGTTTGTTATCGAACTCCTCCGAAACGGCTTGACCGATTTTTATGAAATTTTTGGTGTATATTTGGTAGGTCTGAGGATAGGTCGTAGGCTATTTTTTATACCCCTAGGTGATAAGGGTGGCCCTATCCAGAAATGTTCTTTTTATTTTTTGGACAAAAATTTATAATTTATATGGCAAAACAACGTTCGCTTGGTCAGCTAGTACTATTATATTAAAAGAGTTATTACTTCCATGATTTTTCTACCGCAGGTAATTTTATTGACCTACATTGTTCAGATTTTTTAGGATCGCTTACTTTGACACGATATCACTCCATTTGAAGTACGACCATCCATTTAAACATTTTAATAACTTCTTAAAAACTCCACAAACACGCTTATGGGTGAATGTTAATTATGGAAAATGTTTTTCCCTCGGTTTGCAACGCAATGCCCGTGGCACAGCTCATTAAAAGTGAATATTTACAATTTTTAGGAGAGTGCACGGCAGGATGAGAATAGCCCAGGTGACTAGGATTATGTATCTTCCGGAGCTAAACTGTTTTGAAGGCCTCGAAAGTCACAGAAAACAAACAATTAAAATGTAAACTACCGAATGAAAAATATCAGAAAGGGTCTAGCCGGTTTAGCATATGAAAAATGTACTGACTTTTTACATACTTTACTTTTATACACTTCAACAGGAAATTAACGCACCACCAAAAAATAACCAAAAGTTTGAAGTTAATTTTTGTCTAGACCTCTTGTCCGATTTCGATGATATTTTTTTTTGTATGATAGCCTCTTTATTCGAGAATGTGAATGTTCTATTGTTTTTTCAAAGAAATTTTGTTTTATTCATTACAGGGTGTAACAATTACGACACCCTGTGGAATTCAACAGTTACACCAGCAAGTTAGAATTTAAATCGTACTTTAGCCTTATCTTTTCTTAACATTCTCTTTTTTGATTCAGTTTATTATCTTCATTAATACCAAAAATACACAATTTTAAAGCATAACATGTTTTTAATCATTTCATTTTGGAAAAACAGAAGTAAGTAGCATGCCATGGAAAAAATAAAGGACATGTGGATTAAATGTCAAAAAGCATTTGAAAGGAGTGTGTTTATTGTGGTAATAGCCGTATTTTTTTCCAATATTTTTGTCAATATGGAATGTGAAGCACGAAATCTTAGTGGTGAAGAATGTGCTCAAGCATTAACATTGATTGAACTAGGTTGGAGTTATCGAAGAATTGGACAGTGATTTAATGTTGCGCATACAACTGTTTCAAGAGTGATACAAAGATGTAGAGAGACTGGAAGTCATGTTCGCAGACCGGGACATGGAAGAAATCGAGTAACAACCCCAATTAATGACCGATATTTAACACACACTCTCAACGGTGCGACAACGTTTTGTAACAGCGCGAATTTTGCAGATACAGCTTCGAAAAGTAAGTGGTTTATAGATTAGTGGGGAAACCAGTAGACAGCGACTTGAGCATGTAATTTGAGACCAAGAGTTGCTGCTCGAGGTCCAGCTTTAAATAGAAATCACCGAAGGGCTAGGCTAAATTTTGCCACAGAGCATGTTAACTGGATCGTGGCTCAATGGGAATGTGTGTTATTTACGGATGAGTCCCGATTCCGTCTTTATAATAATGATACACGTCTCCGTGTATATAGACGTCCCAATGAACGGTATGCTCAGTGCAATTTCCCCAGTGCAACATTATTTGGGGGCGGATCTGTGATGGTGTGGGCAGGAATTTCTTTGACCGGTCGCACGGAACTTGTCGTCATTAATGGAAGCCTTACAGCTGTATGGTACATACAAGACATTTTAGACATCCACGTGGTTCCATATGCGCCATATATAGGGCAAGGCTTTATGTTAATGCAGGATAATGCCAGACCTCATATTGCTCGAGTTGTGCAAAATTATATGGCAGAAGTCGGAATTGACACCATGGCATAGCCAGCTAATAGACCGGACTTAAATCCAATGGAAAACCTCTGGGATAAACTTGGTAGAAAATTACAAGAGGTACGTAATCGATTAGATACCTTGGAAGACATTGTGCGGAAATTGGTTCAAATTTGGGAAGAATTGGACCAAAATGAAATAAGGTCGCTTATTTTAAGTATGAATCGGCGTTGCCAAGAAGTTAATCGTGGTAGAGGCAGAAATACGCGCTATTGACATTCCTTCTTTGCATCTTGTTCATTTCCATTTAATTTTTTGTTTCGATATTACCTTTAAGTAAAAACATGTTACGCTTTAAAATTGTGTATTTCTGGTATTAATGAAGAAAATAAACTGAATCAAAAAAGAGAATGTTTAGAAAAGATAAGGCTAGAGTACGATTTAAATTCTAACTTACTGGTGTAACTGTGTTACAAAATTTAATGGAAAAAACACGTGGCAATTGTTACACCCTGTAATGAATGAAACAAAATTTCTTTGAAAAAAACAATAGAACATTCACGTTCTTGAATAAAGAGGCTATCATGCAAAAAAAATCATCGAAATCGGACAAGAGGCCTAGACAAAAACTGACTTTAAATTTTTGGTTATTTTTTGGTGGTGTGTTAATTTCTTGGAGAAGTGTATATTGTTCTCTGTCTGAAGTACTCCTACAACAAAGTTCAGACCTCCAACTTAATGGATAAAGAAAATATGGAGGTAGTAACCCCAACATCGGGTACAATAAGCTTAATAGACCACAAGCCCATGCTAAATTTTTAGGGGGTCATATGATACCTCTTGAAAAGGTATAATTTTTGTAGTCCTACAGAAATAAATCACTTTGAGCCCCATGCCGTACATTTTAGGTGGGACATGGGAAAGCCGCGGAAAAATGAAAATCGTAACCCACGGGGGTTGCATTTTTTCAAACGATCCTGTACGGCTTACGTTTATTTGGACTGTATTTATATCTGTGATTCTTAAAAAGAGAATGCCGTACAAACATAATGGGACAGAAGTACAGGAATAATTTTCGTGTTCCGAAAAGTGACCTCTATGCACTAAGGTGATACGATACCGTACGGCTTTTATGAAATTCGATTTTTATATTAACAAGGATGAACTTTTTTGCTATGCCGTACAAATCAGTTGGACCATAGGGTGGCCAACGCGAGATCAACCTCCCTTCCTAGACCTTCATTAAGGGTAGTGATTTGATACCACATAAAGTTTGATTATTTTAATACTATTTTATATAATAATAATTTTTATTACCATGCCGTACATTTTTGTTGGTGCATGTGTCTGGAAAATTGAATTTTCCGTCCCAGAGTGAGCTTTTCTGAATAAAAAATTATTGTAAGACTTTATTACATTCGAGCAATTCTTGATATTGTAATTATTCGAAATCAATAATTTAAAATTAATGGACCTGGAACGCAAAAGGATTTTCCGATAATTTTCCGCTGTATTATGTCGAAACAGTGCGTAAATAAATTATACTTTATAAAAATGAATATTTATCAAAAGATGTAATAGAAAAGCTGAAAAATATTATTTTCTATTAGCCGGAGAGCGAGACTGTGGCGGATCTAAGGTAAAAGGCTCAGGTGGCAAACGCTTTGAACGGCCCATTTTTTCGGATGATAACCTATATCTAATCCACAGTACAAGTGCCCTGAGGTGGCATTTGCTCATTTGCCGCCCGGTTAGATCCGCCACTGGAGCGAAACCCCCAAATTCGACACATGCTATACAACTCTCGAACATACAAAAACAGACAGTTGATTCTTATGTAAAAACACCTCAGAAAACATATAACATAAGCTTCAGTACAGCGGGGCTTCGGCACCGCAACCCATAAGGGAAAAAAACCCCAACGTCAAAATCGTTTTTCTCTGGAACTATCAATGATATTTGGATGAATCAAAAGCGAAACGTCAGATATTTAGGTATTTTTTGTTCGTAACTTTCGCTCAATTTTTGGGGGTGTAAAATAAGTAACTATTTTTTGAAGGTGGTTTTTTTTAGCTAGATATACACCAACCAGAAAAATCATGTGTAACGATCTATTAGTTAGTTATTATATATAAAAATTACAGGAGTGTGAACTTGGTGGAATATAGTAAAAGAAATAAAAACTGACGTAACCTATAGACGATATGTATTTTGATCAACAAAGTAAAATACAAAAAAATGGTTTATCTAAACAAAATTATTTATCGATATTAAGTCGTTTGTGGTGACACGAAACTTTTATCATCGTCACTGTTTTCTTCAATGGTGTATGTTTTTATCGCGTCCAAATATAATAACAGATGACTTACCAGGGTTAATCGAAAGACAATGGTTTTTAGATACTTTGACCAACTCCTTTATGTCGTTATTAAATGAGATTTCCATTGTTAAAACGTTAAAAGTTGGTCGATATAGGCGGTAACATAAAGATTACTATCATCAGCATACGAACGCATAGAAAATGTATTTAACACAAGCGTGAAGTCAGATGTGTATATTATAAATAGTAATGAAGCAAGCAGTGAGCCCTGCGGCACACCGTGAACAACATCTGTGCTATTTGAAATATCATTACCATTTACAACTACACATTGACTCCGATTGCTTAGAAAAGATTTGATAAATGACACACTACTTTGATTGAAATTGTAATAACTAAGTTTTGCACATAATAATTCGTGATTTATCGTATCGAAAGCTTTTCTATAGTCTAATGATAGTAATATAGTGGTTTCTTCTCGATCGATACCTCTGATAACGTCATCTGTTATTCTGAGTAGTGTACTAGTTGTGCTATGGTTTTGTCTAAAACCAGATTGATGTTCAGGTAGGATCTTGTTATCTGTAACATATGAATTTTGGTCATAAACCGCCCTTTCTACAATATTTGAAAATGTAGGTATGATATTGATAGGCCTTAGATCTGCAAAAGTTTGAGGATTTTATATTTTATTAATAGAAACGACCAATGAGTTTTTCCAGGCAAGAAGGAATTTACTGGAATTAATACATTTATTGACTGTGAAGGTAATAATAATTTGAGACCAAGAGTTGCATATTATTATCATTTTGATAGAAATTCCGTCTGTGCCGGTGGCGTTTCATTTTATTCTCTCGGTTATAAGTTGGACTTGTTCCTCATTTACACTGTTAAGTTATTAATTAATATTCAGGGTTAAATCAGGTAGTATTATAAGTATTTATCGTGTCATTAGGGGGCGGGGTGACCATCTGGTTGACTGACTCAGTGAAATAATTATTATATATTTATTAGATTTGGATCGCTGAGGTGTTCAAGAATGTTATTTTTATTCTTTTTAACCACAATATCAAATAAATGTAACGAATCCCATATTTTTTTAGTACAGTGTTGTTCCTGAATGAAATCTAAATAGCCTTTTTTTCATTCCTGACTGCGGTTGTGACCATTATAGTGTTAAAACTAAAAAAAACTTATGGTACCATCCCTAATAGCACATGGATATCCTATGGATGTCCAATGGACGTCCTACAGGACATTCGGGACGTCCTATGGACATCCATTTTCTGTACAGTTGGACGTCCTATGGACGTCCCAGGGACGCCTAAATGTCACAACTTTGGATAATTTATGGAAGTCCAGTGTTGGACCTTAAACGGTGGTTCATGATGGAGATTATTTGGACCAATAAAAATTGTCCTTATTTGGACCAATAATGAATGGGTGTCTCTATAATCTCAAGCCATTTTGGAAAAAAACATATTAGTGAACAAACACGAAATCTATAAAGCTGAAAAAGGGGCTGCAAAAATTTGTGTTAGTACTGGTGCTTAAGTCGGAAAACTAACTACCCTTATTTTTAAATATATCGAAAAATTTTACTTTAAGAAGTTACTTATAATGTGCATTGGATTCTTCTGGTTTAAAAATAAAAATTGTCCACTCCTTTATGATTAAATCCCGAAAAAGTTAAAATTGGAAAAGAGAGAACAACTATGCACCAAGAAATACATCGTTTTTTCCAAAATGATTTCTTCAAAGATAATTTTAATCCATTACTTAGTCTGAAACTATTATAGAGAGAGAATTATTGATAACAAAAGAATATTAAAAAATACAGTTCTGGAGTTATGCGCAAAAAAGTAGAAAATTTTTATTTTTAAAATAGAACAGCCCTATTTGATATATAGCTATAACTTCGTATTATAAGCAACTTCTTGAAATAACACTTTTCGATATCTTCAAAAATAAAGGTTTAAAGTTTACTCTGCTTGGGCCAATTTCCAAAAAATTAATTTTCCGACATAACAGGACTAACACAAATTTTTGCATCCACTTTTTCGTTTGAGAACGTTCACTTTTATTAAAAGTGAAATTTTTCAAAAAGTCAAGAACAAGTGAGTTTCTCATCTGGTGCAGACTTTTTGGCGACACTGTATAAACTTTTCCTCTAAATTCTCTATAAGTTTACTAGGTATAAGGTGATCTTTGAAAAAAATATGCGGAATGATCTTCACTAGTGCCATCACCGTTTTACCATGTCTCTGACGTGTTTAACAGAAAGAATAGAGGTCATTAATAGTTCTATTGGCTGTCCTCTTTTCTATTTCAAAGTATTATATAGGTATTGTTTTTTATTTGTATATGTGAAATAATGGCGATGGACCTTATCGACAATTTTTTTAAAAATCAGTTTTCACGCACACGCCTAGTATTGTATATTTAAATCTTTACCTATTGAAAGTTTAGTAAAGTGATTTATAAAATAAAATACGAGCGCTTATGTATTAAAAAATATTTATTTATCAAAGGCTGTTTTATTAAGTTATTAGAAATATTTATTTAATAATAAAAAATATCATTTGGTGATCAGGTATCTTCTATTTTTCAACCAAAAATCAATGTTTGCCTCTCATATGTCTGGTTTTGCCATACTGGAACTAATTCATAGAAAATTCCTCGAAATGATCATCAGATTTTGTGTTCTAAGCGCATTGTATTAGTATTTTAAAACTGTGTGTTTGAAATTCTATTTTAATTATTTGGAATGAGTAAAATAATATGCTATTCAATAATTCAAATTTTTAAAATAGACCACACATAAAAACTACAGGTAATAGAACACCTTCATCCCTGAAAGCTTAAAGTGACTTTGTGTGAGATAGGGCTACGTTTAAAAGCAAAAGACGTGCACTTTGTATCCGGGTATACTAGGATTAACTAGAGAAATGACAATATTTAGTAGTAATTTCAGGTAATAAACATACTTGAAGTTTTTCATTAGAGTCCTCAAACCTAACCTCAAACTTACCGTTTTGTTCACTTTCTCATTTTTCATATTGTTTAAAAATACACCACAAAGACATCATACAAATAAAGATATACCTGGATAATTTGGCGGTAGCTATATATAGATATTTTACTCTTCACTTCGCATTTCTTTCATCATCATATAAGATTCATTAATCTATGTTATTAAATGTCTTCTTCTCTCTATGCTATGAAAGAGAGTCGAAAGGGAAGCGCGTGCGCACAACACGGTTTAAGTTAAAATAGACCAAGAAAATAGACATGGCTTTGGATTTTGCAGAGTCAAATTTTATTTTTATTTTCAAAATTAACTTTGACTAATTATCTCACTTGCAATATAACTTTTGGCGATTCATAGCAAATTATCGTAAGTTGCAGCCACAGCTTTCAAATATATTTGTAAAATTAACTTTGCCACAAAAAGTTTCAGCTATATTTTTATTTCTTTCAAGTTTGCTAAAACCTTCCAGCAAAGGAACAATTTAAAAGTGCAAAAATAAATAAGATTCACATTGTAGGAAACTTTTGCAAGTCCAGTGGGTATCGTTTTACGTACATAAAATGGACAATTAGGCGACATCCATTTATCTTCTATGCATATTTGTACAATAAATGGACATTAACGGGACATTCACTGGTTGTTCAAATATAGGAACATAAAATGTGCATTCTTCTATGTAGAAGATGTCCTTTATGTACATAAAAGGGACAATTATGGGACGTTAATTTATTCACCATAAACGTTTGTACAATAAGTGGGCTTTAGCGGGACATCCATTAATTGCCCAAGCAGGAACATAAAGTATTTGTACATTCATGTACAGTAAATGGACGTCATTAGGATGTCCATTCAATACCCCATAGAAGACGTCCTTGTATGTACATAAAATGAGCATCCATAGGACATCCATCCAATGTCCATGGACATTTGTACAGTAACTGGATCTTAATCGGACATCCAACGGATGTCCTGTGTTATTAGGGATGTTATCGTATTGTCACCAGAACTACACATGTATGCAAAATTTCAACTCAATTGGACGTCGTTAAGTGGACTTGCAAGATTTGATGAACTAAACACAAGATTTGAACTAAACAATAAACATAGTATAGAGGAGTTCGACAAAATGTTTCACTAGTAAATAAACATATTGACTAACATATATACAAAGCAAGTTAAATAAAAGCTTCTAAAAATTACCAAATTTTTAGTCTTAACTCTTTCTTGTTTCCTTCCCTCTTAGTTCAGAATATGAAAAAATAGGTATAACAATAATAAATAGTAGAGACCACACTATAAGCTATTGAAGTATGATTCTTAGTTATTTCATGTGTTAATTAACAAAAAAGTTTTTAGTAACATAGTAAAATGAAATTTTAAAAAAATTACTAATAATTAAGAAAAATTTAAAGCATCATACTGTATAACTATCGGATAAATACTTATGTGTTTATACGGTGACGAATAAAGCTTTAAAAATTTGAATGCTTAAGGGCCTCGTTCTCTCAGCGTTTCTAACCCTCATCTTTTATAAATTGTATATTACCCCTTAACGAATTTAAACCCATATTAACTCAACCTGTTTCTGACAGCGTTATGGCTTCAATTTATTATACAACAAAGTGAAAAATGTTTCACGCAAAAATTACCTAAATAATCATGAGCATGAAATATGATACATTAGACATAGTTTTTAATATGAAATGCGGTCAATGTATTAAAATAATAAATTATGTTTTACTAAATTATTATAAACGGTTTACACATTTGTAGACTTTTTTAATTTTAGAATAAACTACATAACAATCCACACATAGGTTGTCAATTACTTCCACATCCAGTGGAAGTATAGTAACGACAAAAAAGTTTTTTAAAATTTTTATTGTTCAAATAGTCTTAGAATGTCACGAAACGTCGAGATTTTAAGTTTGAGCAAAAAAAAATTCTGTCTGTCGGTCTGTCTGTAACTTTTTTTCCGCACGTTTACTCTGGAACCGTTTGAGATATTGACTTGAAATTTGGTACACATATGTACTTTAACGAGATCTAGAACTAGATTATATTTTCATCTTGTTCCGTCGAAGGGTTGGGGGGTAAATTGAGGTAAATTTGGGGAAAATAGGTAAATCAAGCAGGTAAGAGTCCATAAAATTGGTATCTAGTATATACAAGAGAAGCTAAGGTCTCAAAAAAAAAATTGACATTAGCCACCCCCATTACCACCCCCATCCCCATTATTAAAGGGGATGAAAAAAAAATGTGATTTAGGGTGTGTACAAGAACCAGAAACCTCAAAATGTTTTTTTGCTTCATCCACCCCCCCCTACCAACCCCCATCACAACCCCCACCCCGCTACCGATGTGGGTTATCGTTTTATGGGTTTTTGGGGTAGATAATTTCAAATATTATATTATTAAAGTTCCATAAACAATTATTTCCACATACGAAATTTTTTCATTGTGAGTGACAGATAAAAAATCTGGATGTGTGAAGTAGTGATTCCTTGGGCAGCGGTTTTTTATCAAGGCCCTCGAAGTATTCCTGAACATTAATCGTAAAAAAATGTTTTTACTAAAATGATTTAGGACCCATATTGTATAAGACTCTTTCGTTTATTTTGACACAAACAATCACTACTGATTACTGAAAATTAAGGTACACAGGGTAGGACATTGAAAATGAAACAGACGGGTTTTCAGGAAGTTCAAATAGATTTAATACGCCATACTTTTTTTGTAAGCTGAAAGGATGAAAAGGAGGGGGGGGGGGTAGCAATTCGCTTCATCAAAAATATGACTACTAGTCTATGTAATGACTAATGAAGGCAGAAATAGTGCAAATATTTCTTGCAAAGACGAGATTACCTCCCCCCCCGTTTTGGAGGGTGCAGAACACGATGCAAGTGATGGGAGAAGTTTTTGACCGCCGCACCTCCTTAAACGACAAAAACCATACCTTTTATGGATTCCTTTATGTTTTCATATAGAAACGGGTCTGTGGGGTGATTTATCAACGGGTTATACTTGAAATAACATGGGAGGGGATTATAGAGTAAGTGGAATCCAGAAAGCAGGCAGGTCGATTAAATCCTCCCGAGGGGTGGAAAATCATTTTTTTTTTTCAAATGATTCGGTTCAAACGCGTATCCCCCCGTCTTCGGGATCGCTTTACCTTCATCTCCGACTCTCCTCAATTCTATAATGGACGGAAACTTACCCTCATCCACCAGTTATCACGTGCGATGTGCATTTTGAGGAACATCAGCAGGGTTTTTTTTGGGGGTGGAGGTTAATAATTCCCAACTCTCATTACAGGAATTTTCTCAACTCCTCAAAATAATTTTCTCGATGTGCATTTTGAGGAACATGAGCAGGGTTTTTTTTGGGGGTGGAGGTTAATAATTCCCAACTCTCATTACAGGAATTTTCCCAACTCCTCAAAATAATTTTCTCCAAAATGAAAATTGATGAAATTTTCTCGAATTCTCCCAACTTGAAGTTTGAATTTCCCAACTTGAACCGCAATAAAAAAAAATTTCCTTCCAAAATCAAAATTAATGAGCGGGGTGAAATTTTACACATACAAGAACCAAAGGCCCTAATTTTTTTACATTAGCAACCCCTACTACCAATGTGGCATATCATTTTGGGAGTTTTTGAGGTAGACGATTTCAAATATTGTATTATTAAAGTTCTATGAACAATCATTTCCACATAGCGGAATTTTTTTCGCTGTAAGAGACTTGGATAGACAATCTGGATGTAGAAGTAGTAACTAATTATTCAGCGTTTTTTTTTTATATTTACTGTATATTAATGTTTATTTAGTTTCTTATTACGTAGCGTAGGTTAAGACATTAAAAACTCCAAACGAATAATTGCTTCAACCGTTCTGGAAACAAATTCGTTAGGTTTTCTTAGCTTATGACCGGGAGTTAAATAGCCCAAACAAGCAAAAAACTTTCATTTCACTTCCCTCCAGATTATCGAAACCAGAGTCCTAGGTAAACACGCATATACTAATATAATACAAGTATACACTTGTGAATATATAAATTTCATTAATATGTATTGTAACGTGTTTCCACCCTTAGGAAACTACCCCTTGCAAATTCCGTGGGTTCCAAAAATTATAACAAGAGATGTCCACTAACACACTTTATTAAATATTTACTGGATACTTCACAATACTATTATTTACACTTTACTGACTAAAAATCACAATGTTTATCACTTTGTTTATCTTTGAAGTCTTAACCTCACTTTCTATACTTTCTGAACTACTGAACTACTCGCCGAGAATGCGGTCGGTCTTTTATACCTAAAAATGACAGATCTCGATTGTTCTGTGATGACGCCACCATTCTCTAGATCATTCCAGATGTCACCAGAACTAACTTCTGGTAGGTTTCTCGAGTAGGTGCAAATACACTACATTCATTCTAAGGGTTGTAACACATTACAGTATTTTGGATGTATTATTAACAGTGTAAATTTGTAATTTATAAACTAGAGAATAAAGCTGAATTAGAATTTGAATATGCATGCTTCTAACCAGGCTAAACAAAGTTTGAGAATTCCTGACATAGATAATAAGCATGTATTTCCGAAATATTCTGTTTATGTTGACTGTTATCTAGAATTGTTTGGTGAGAACTTCATTAAAGTCGATTCGGTGTTTCTTGTTGTAATCGCAATTTCGAAGGCATAATGTCTCTGTGAAATTATGGTAGCCATTTTAAATTTTTTATATTTAACATAAGATTAGGATTCAGCTACTCTGTAAACACCGAACTACCAATTTTAATGCAATTGAAACGAAATTCTAATTTTACCCGGTTTGTGAGAGTCTTACCCGCTGTGCACAGGACATAGATTGATAAAAATACTACAATGGGATCACCGAAGAAACAATACCCCAGAGCAGAGCTGGGTAATTTCTGGTGAAAAAGTAATTAGCAATTACAATTCCTTTTTTTGGTGTAATTGTAATTGTAATTAAGTACTTTTTTTTATTAAAGTAATTTGGAATTGTAATTGCAGGAAAATTGTTGAAGGAATTGTAATTTGTAATTATATTATTTGAACTATCTAATTACAAATTACTTCTATAATTACAATTACTTTTTCCAATTACAATTACTTTCTGCAATTACAATTACTTTCTGCAATTACAATTACTTTCTCCAATTACAATTACTTTTTCCAATTACAATTACTTTTTTCAATTACAATTACTTTCTGCAATTACAATTACTTTCTGCAATTACAATTACTTTCTCCAATTACAATTACTTTCTCCAATTACAATTACTTTTTCCAATTACAATTACTTTTTTCAATTACAATTACTTTAAGAACATGCGTATGTGGTTTAACAAGCAAGAATGCATTAAAGCAGAATTTTACAGTTGCATAGTTTAAAATCAATCTGAAAAGTTCAAACGAGTTTTTGCGGTGGTCCGCTGCACATTTATGTTTTTTTATTAAGTACACAAGCTTTTGTATTTTTGTTCAATAATCTTTTAAAAACTACTGTTTATTATTATCATTCTTATTATTATTAGGCATTGTTATTATAGTGGAGTCGATTTAGTCAATAAAATAGCGAGGTTGGGAAATTTTTTTAGAAGGATGCAGACCTGGCGAGTATAATAAAACCCCAAAATCTTGCGCTGACGCAAGAGATGACTTTATTAGGACGACCTTTCTATCAAATCTTGGGTGAAATCGTGTTTTATTGGCCGAAAAGGGGTTTTTTGGACATTTTAAGGGTCAAATTTGCAGTCTTATATATATACGAAAAAAATTGAGAACATTAAATTTCGGCTATCTTGATCAGATCTCAACCGAATTGGCTGAAATTTGGAATGGAAGTAGTCTTTATCACACAAAAATTATTTACCAGATTTCAGCCAAAAATATTAAATAGTTTGGCTGAAATTGCAGTTTCAGTCAAATTTTCTGAAATGTTCAAATTGAATTATCTCCGGCCCTAAAAGACGGATCGAATTTTGCTTTATGGCAAAAGGTAGGTTATTTTATGTACTTTTACATGATATAAGTCAAGAATCACATCGGTCGTTTTTTAGTCATTTGCATTATATGTATAATATACAGTGTGTGTAGTGGCGGGCTGGGCATAGGGAGTTAGAATTGCAACATCGCGTGTGCCAGCTGGCTGAAATAAAACAACTGAGAACGGGGATGCTTCAGAGTGGTCTAGTGCCGACTCTTTAATCTCTGCCGCCGACGGGCGAGTGGTTGTCATATCTCTCGCGCTACGTGGAAGTACATGCCCAGTCCGCAATTACATGCAGTGTATGTGTACTCAGTGACTATGTGTGCGCGCACTGGTATAAAGCAGAAAACAATTGTATTTATTACTTATAAAACTTTAAAAATATATATATATATTTTATTTGTATAGACGTGCCTACTGCTTTGACTAGGTATAGATAAATGTATATTATATTATATATGTGTGTGCGTGCGTGTATTTATTTCTGTAAGTATGTGAATGTGTTACAATTTTTATTTTCTTTTTATTTTTACGTGACTCAGGTAGCCGCTTCATGTATAATCGAAGGGTAACCGTGGTCTATCTTTTACTTTTCAAAACTAGTATTTTGATATTATACCTCGCTTACCTTTTGCCACAAAGCAAATTTTGATCCGACTTTTAGGTCCGAAGTTATTTTGATTTGAAAATTTCAGAAAATTTGACTGAAACTGCAATTTCAGCCAAATTATTTAACATTCTTGGCTGAAATTTGGTTAACAATGTTTGTGTGATAAAGACTACTTCCATTCCAAATTTCAGTCAAATCGGTTGAGATCTAATCAAGACAGCCGAAATTTGATTTTCTCAGTTTTTTTCGTATATATATATATATATATATATATATATATATATAAATGAATATCAGAAGGGGGGATAGTCAGATATCTTCCCCAAATTTAAACTGAAGGTTCCTTTAATATTGAGAATAAAAGGATACCATTTTCCTTTCTTAACTAGTTGTTCAAGTGATAAAAAAAAATTAAAACAACAAATTTGACCCTTAAAATGTCCAAAATACCCCTTTTCGGCATGATTTCCCCCCTTTTTGGCAATTAAAATTTTAGGGTTTTATTATATACTCGTCATTACAAATAATTTCCGCAGGGTCTGCATCCATCTTAAAAATGTTCCCAATCCTTTCCTAAACCGACTCCACTATTAAGCTGCATTTTATATATATTTATTTAATTTTTCCTGATTACTCTTAAGGTCAAATATTCTAATAACGATTCTAATAAATATTAAAACGCAATATTACACAACACTTTTAATTAAAATTTTTAACTTACCTTTTTGTCTGTTTGGTCACTATAATTCACTTTATCATAAAAGTAATTAGAAAAGTAATTGCTAATTCCTTTTTTAAAGACATGTACTTTGTAATTGTAATTAGTTCCTTTTTTAAAAAAGTAATTTGTAATTGTAATTAGTTCCTTTTTTAAAAAAGTAATTTGTAATTGTAATTATTTTTAAATTACAAGTAATTACCCAGCTCTGCCCAGAGTTTACAGAAGATTTCATATATATCGTTTAAGTTTAAGCTAAGCCAGAATAAATGAGTGAATGAATAAATTTGAAAAAACATAAAAAAAATATGTGGAAATTATTGTTTATGGAACTGTAATAACGTAATATTTGAAATCGTCTACCCCAAGAATCTATAAAACGATATGACGCATAGGTAGTGGGAGTGGGGGTGGTGGTAGAGTGGTAGTAGTGGGGCCTTAGGTTCTTGTATACACACTAAATTACAATTTTATTTTTTTCACCCCCTTTAATAATGGGGTGGGATAGTAATGGGGGTGGTTAATGCAAAAAAAAATTTTTGAGACATTAGCTTCTCTTGTATATACTAAATACCAATTTTATGGACTCTTACCTGCTTGATTTACCCATTTACCCCAATTTACCCCCCAACCTTCAACGGAATAAGATGAAAATATAATCCAGTTCCAGATCTCGTTAAAATACATATGTATACCAAATTTTAAGTCAATATCTTAAACAGTTCCAGAGTAATCGTGCGCAAAATAAAAGTTACAGACAGACAGACCAACAGACAGATTTTTTTTTGTTCAAACTTTAAATCTCGACGTTTCATGACATTCTAAGCCTATTTGAACAATAAAAAATTTTTTTATCGTTTCTATACTTCCACTGGATGTAGAAGTAATAATCTTTTCATGACTGGTTATAACTACCTCGCATTATGTTATATAAGCCACGCCTAATACAATGCAAAAAGAATTATGAAGAAGGAGCACCATTATCAAACAAACGGGAAAGTCGGCCTATTTTCTACCTTCTGGGACTGGACTATTAGCTAATGTTTATTTTCAATAAAAGTTTTTGATGCAGCTCCATGAATATAAATTCCAAATTGCCCAGACTCTTCCTTACCTTTAGTGTTTGTTTTAATTTCCATAAAATAACTATCGATCAATAAATGAGCCCTCAACAAATTATTGACAAATTTAATTCTACAAACTTCCATAAAGTCTCACAAGCCTACAAAGAAGATTTTAAGTATCCTCTTGATTACACAGGCACACAATAGAAAAAAAAATCGAAACCCCCTACACCTATGTTTTTTGGGACGCTGAAACCAAATATGATAATAAAAAAGGTTTTAATTATCTAATTTTCTTACAACCCTCCTCGGGGATTGAATTTAAACTTGTTCAAAAAATTTGAAAAGCAGGTTTTTTGGTGTGCTGAAACCGATTATTATGATAAAAACTGACTTGAACCACAAGCCCCAGGAGGGGTTGAAATTCCACTTGTTCTAAACATTTAAAAAGTCTGTTTATTTTTAGGTTTTTTGGTGCGCTGAAACCGAATATAACGATAAAACATGTAAGGAGGTGCTAGGGGGTGACTGGGTGGTTAAAATCATTTGTTATCGCCGTATTCGGTTTCATCGCACCGAATACGGCCCCCTGGGAGGTTGTAAGGGGGTGCTAGGGGGTGACTGGATGGTTGAAATCAGTTTTTGTCGTCATATCCAAGGAATCACTACTTTCACATTCAGATTTACTACCCTTACAATGAAAAAAATTTGTATGTGGAAATAATTGTTTATGGAACTTTAAAATTATAATATTTGAAATCGTCTACCCCAAAAATAACATGAAACAATATTCCACATCGGTAGTGGGGTGGGGGTAGTGACAGAGGGGTGGTAGTGGGGATGGATGGAGTAAAAAAATATTTTGAGGCCTTTGGTTCTTGTGTATACACTAAATCACAATATTTCTTTGTGGGTGTAATAATGGGGGTGGCTAATGCCAACAAATTTTTTGAGACATTGACCTCTCTTATATATACTAAATACCAATTTGTGGACTTTTATCACTTGATTCACCTATTTACCCACACTTACCCCCAATTTACCCCCCAAACCCTTAAACGGAGTAAGATGAAAATATAATCTAGTTCCAGATCTCGTTAAAATACATACGTGTACCAAATTTCAAGTCAATATCTCTAACGGTTCCAGAGTAATCGTGCACACAAAAATAGTTCCACACAGACAGACCGACAGACAGAAAGAGAGAAATTTGTTTTGCTCAAACTTAAAATCTCGACGTTTCATGATATTCTAAGCCTAATTGAACAATAAAAATTTTTAAAAAATTTTTTGTCGTTACTATACTTCCACTGAATGTGGGAGTAATTATGAAATAAGATTTCATCCAGCCGCCCGGTTTACATGTTCCTAATGATTTTTTATGAATAATAGGCATGTCCACAAAAAAATAATATACATTAGTATTATTTAAAACCATACATTAGAGCCCCAGTACCAAAATCAGTTCTTTTAGTAATAAATATTTAGATTTTGTCAATTATTCGTAATAGAAATCACCCGAACGCGGCGAGGCTAAAAAACGTTCCCAGGCAAAGACTAGTAATATGACGTCATAGTCCGGCAGCATATATAATCCCGTGTGCTGCTTAGTGTTACAAGCAAATAGTAAATTTGGTTTTATTTTATGATCCCCCTGGAACGTGAAACAAGTTGATGGACATCTGGAAATCGTGTCTGATTGGTGCAATGCCCCACCATCATAATCACTCTAGTAAAGGAGGTTATCTTATAACCGTAATCCATAAAATGGCTATAGAAGGTCCCAAAATTACACAAATTACATTACAAGCAGTAGAAAATACAAAATAGTCGTCAGAAAGAACGCCGGGGGGCAGGAGGGGTTGGGGAGGGAGGGGGTGCCAAATTTACTTGAACCGCGCTAAAATTTACATTTTTCTACAAATAGAACAGCAAATTGGCACAGTATCACAGAACGACTCCTTTACTTAATTAACCCCCACCCCCCTCCACCCCCTCTCTGGGAATACTAACAAGAACTGAAGTACATAAACTAGCTGATACTTAATATCAAAAATATAAGGAAATCAAATTGTGACTGAATTTTTTTTAATACATAGAAATCGAATATAACGCTCACTCGACGAGTCTGTCAGTTTTAGAAGGCTAGTTGTGGCATAAAGTAACGAACATAATAAATTAATGAGTGACAGCTATTTTTGTTAATTTTCCAACCGTAATTGGTTGGCTCTGGAATCATAGAGAGAGGTTGTTTGCCTCTTTACTATTCCATGGCTTAATAGTGTGCCAGAAAAATTGCAGTAGATTTTCTTCTGCAGCTTCTTTTTAAATAAGGTATATTATCAAGCTTGGTCTGTGGTCTATACAACTGGCAAATACACTTTTCAACTGGTAAAATAATGTCCTAAGCTTTTTAAGTGCTAACAGTACGTCCTCCTTAAGTTGACAGTATATTCTAACAAGACACTTCTTTCTTTGAAAAACTGCCTGTTATAGTTATAGCATGAAATTTAAGAGTAGGGGATTTCTGTTCTCCTAATTTATTGACGAGATAAGTGAAATTAATTGACAGGTATCTAACAGCTTTTCCAGGAACCCATATAACAAGTATCGTGGCAAAGGTGTGAAAATTTTATGATCAATATGGTAATACCCGTGTCGACAAAATATATATGTATTTAAGTAGCTGCGCAAGTTGTAGCAACAACAGCATGCAGCAGCATTTTCGCGTCTGCCTTCCCATGTAAACTTGAGAGATAGTCAAAATTCATATGAAGTAAAACATTTAAATGGGGTTTATAGTCCTATGGACCTATAAAACATGAAACAATAATAATAAGATATTCTCACTTAGGGCAATTTGAGTACTGTCAGAGTACCTTTACCCTGAATATCAGTCCTCTAATCTCAACAATTCTTTAGAAATGTCTAATTGATCGAAGAAATCCCACCACAACTATATTTATAATGACACCAAATAAGGATTTAAATTTGATTGGGTTTAGTCCAGCTAGATACGAGTTGAGGCCTGATACATTCCAGGAGAAATTTCAAATTTAGAGTCTTGAAAGCGATATGGCCAATATTCGTATATAGAATTAATGAAATTTCCAAATATTATCCAATTTTAGAATTTTATATCATATGATGTTAACCGATTTATCAACCCTAAATGGGAAATACAGAGGTAGTTTTAAAGGTAGAAGAAAAAATGGCAACAGACATAATGCTTGAAAGAATAGTGATATTCGAAGTAGATTCTGGGACACCCAATAAATATAGAGCTATAGAAAAAAGTTTGGGTTTATCTTATAACTAAAGAAAACGGTGTCAAAATCGATCTTGAAGGTTATTTACTATTGTATTTACGTCATTGCAAGCTCACTTCAGCCACGATGCTTTAATATCTACTTCTTCTACATGACTCGTGATTGGCAACAGATCTTTGTCAAACTTAAAAAACCAATTAGAAGTTGGCGTGCACGATATATGATGAGAACCTAATTCATAAAATAGAGGGACCAATGGCAGTGTATCACGGTACTCAAATTAATCGTTGACCACTCACTTAATTGGTATGTCATATTAAGAATTTGAATTTCTAATTTTGTATGGGCTTCTACTGTGATTTTGAGAAAAGTGAAAAAGTATAATTATGTCCTTTGTTTTTTTATTTGAATTCAAATAAGACATCACTTATATTTGCATAAATATCATATTTTTATAGGTATAGCATATTGTTGTTAATATTAAGTACTGTGTGTATCAAGTTAATCGAATAAATTTAAACTTAAATGTGTATAGTGTGTCCGAGGATGGATAATGCCAAGTGGAGTTCGAACATAAAGTTTCATCTGTTTAACCAATAACTCGGTCAATAATTAATAGCCTGTGAATTTCATTTAATAATGACATACTTATTATAAGGAATAAAAATTTTCAAGAAAATTAATTATTGACTCTGTGGATTCGTATTCGGATTGTATTTGGCATTATTTACAATTTTTCTTCATAAGATTTGATTATTATATTTAGAAGAAAGGTGCTTTACTCTTGATACAATTTTATATTTTTTTTATTTCAACACACTGAATAGCAAATCGTTTGTAATCCTGAGAATGGCTAAGGTCTTTTCAGAATAATCAGAAGTTTTTATGAAAAATTACTTTTTATAGAAAAACCAAAAATAGAAAAGTTTACAAATTACAAGTATAGTTAAGTCCATCCGTGGACACACTATATATTTTTTACACACATCTATGCACTATACACTCATTCCTAATATAGCCAAATTTACTCCCACACAACTCTATACTCGTAAAACTATTGATAGCACATAATATAACACGCTAATATAGTGGCAACACGCCCCACTCCTAATTACGTCACAGAATCAATCGGCAACAATTTTGAAGTGTCCATCAACCATATTTGTGTCAAAAAAACTTTATTATATCAAAATTCATTTGCATTTTGCTTGTAACACTAAGGAGCATACGGAATATTAATTTTTGACCGTACGCTGCCGCATTATCACTTACTTGCAAGTACGCAGGCCTGTATGTGTAATGCGGGCCCGTTGTTTTTTATTGAAAAACCAATGTAATATTATTGATCAGCATGCTTTAGAACCACTATATTCAAGTTATGAAGATATTTTGATTTATGATTTTAGAATTACGGCCCCATAAAATTATATTTTTGAAATTTTCTACCCCGTAGATTTCGAGTAAACGTCAAAAATTGTCAAAAAAAACGCATTTTGACGATAAAAACCGGGATTTACTCGAAATTTACGCAATAATAAATTATTTAAATTAAAAATTCGGACTCAGCACACAAAAATACATAAGGAATGATAGGTTTAGTCCTTGGAACAGAATTTTTTTTGTCGATCTGTGCACAGGTCTACAAAAAAAAATTTAAGTCGATTAAAAATGCACCGCACCCAAAAATTACCGCAAATTTTAAAAAGTAGGTTTTTCTAAAAAAGAAAAAATGTAATCTCTTTTATGAGGCAGCTATCAAAATAATTACCTAAGAAAACAATCGGTACAACTGTTAAACGTAACAATTTTATTTTTATAATGCCGGACCTACAAAAAAAAACATAATTTTCGTTTAACCGAAAATAGGTAATTAATTTTTTTCTAATTTTGACATGTAAAATTACTCTTTTTAAAACTGACGTAAGTGTCAAGACGTCCAACTTTTCATAACCAGTTGTGAAAAGTTAAATTTTACCTAACTGGTAAGGAGAAGTTCGTTATATCATCAATTAAGAAAAATAAACAACTCTCAAAAAGAAAAAGAAACAATGTATATTCAACACAACATTGAATACTGACTCCGTAAATTGGAAGCTTTTAAATTATTTCCTTCAAAATATTCTAACAAAACTTTTTCATTAACACGAGTTACCTTATGCTATCGAATTAGGATTTCAAATAATATTACAACTTGACTAAATAACGTTTGTCAATTTTTACATTAAAAATATAATGTGAAATAGCAGCAATGGTAACTATGAAAAAGACTACTTAATTTTTAAGATCTTTAAATACACTTATCTCATTTATGTTTAAAGGGTTTTTAAACGTTTAAAATTAGAAAAAATGTTGTATGTAACACGTTCCGAATAGTGGAGTCAAATTAGGATTTTAATGTGAATTGTCTGGTCAGGGCTATAGTTCACAGTTCAGTTTTGCAGTTTCTGTGAGGTCGGCGTATTGTTTATTTAAACAATTTAATTTTTTAGATCGTGTTTTCCATGGGTTTTCTTTGAATATTTCGAAATCTATAAGTCATATGGAAAACAACAAAGAGAAGGAAAATATTCGTTATGAGTTGTGTTACAAAAGTACATAAACTATAGTTATTTCCAATTGTTATTATTATTTAAAAAAAAATTGAATATTGCAAAATTTTGCGGTTTTAAATGAATTGCTGTTATTTCAAAAATAAAGGATAATTTTTAATGAAATGTTGGAAAAATATAGCTCTTACAAAGTATAATCACCGCTTAAAATTTCAAATCTAAATGATTATTAAAACGGGTCAAATATACAATTGTTGCTAAAACTTTGCACCCTTGTGAAATCCTGCCATCAAATCCGAGGAATGTCTACGACGGCTCAAATTGTAGCTTTTTATAAGTACTTTAAGATCACGAAGGAAAAATTTTTTTTTTCAAAATTTAAATCGTTTTTATTGCATTTGTTTATAATTTTCGAAATTTTAATAATAAACAAATCAAATAACTCTATGTTTTTTTTATGAAATTAAAATCGGTAAACGCTTTATGAAAGTAGATTAAATAAGCCATCTTTCAAAAAAAAAATAATACTCTGCTTGCATTTGGAGCTGAGGTACGATGGTTTTTGCGTTTCTATCACTTATAAATAAACAAATTGATATTTCATCTTAAAATTCTGGCTGATTGTTCCCCAGTGCTTATACTTTTGTCCCAGCTAGTTGAAAATAATCAAGAACTACATTTTTCAAAATTGCACCTAATAAAACGTCTTTGAAATCATATAATTCGCGGTTGACAGGTAATATTTCCCTCTCCCATTCATCGTATTTCGCAAACTAGGTAACTAAGACAACTAACGCAATGTCTCTCTGTATTTCCACCTTACCGAGATATATATTTTTTAATTAAACGTCTCTTTTCGCAAATTTTGATTATTTCATTTAATATAACGTGAAATAATTTGTTTAATTTTTTTTTGAAAATGCAGTGAATTTTTAATTTCTTTATTTTTGTTTTATTGGAATATTCTTTCTTTTAAATGTCTTTTTTTTGCGTAGATTCCTTATAGTTTACTTAACTTAACGTAAACTAATTTGTTTAGCTTTTGTTTATAAAAAAATGCAATAAATTTTTTGTTGCTATAGTTTTGTCGTCTTTTTTTAATCACCTGCTTTGTGCAAAGATTTCGATTGTTCACTTTAATTAAACGCAAACTAATTTGTTTAGCTTTTGTTCATAAAAAATTCAATAAATATTTTTTAAATTTGTGTAGGTTGCACACTGTTTTAAAAATCTTCAAAGGGGCTTTATTTAATGAAATTTTAAGGAGGCCATTGTTGGACGTCGAAAGTTGAAACATAAATAGAGCTACTAAAAGCTCGCAAGTCGGAATCTTTAATAAAGTCACTTAACAGTTAATTTTATCTAGTGATATACTCACTAAAAAGAAAACCAACCTAACTAGAACTAACCTTAAGTCCATGCATAAAATTTTTGTAAAATTTTTTATATCACTGATACAATAATAAAAAATTTCTGCCATCTAGATTTAAACCCGAAACATTCGTATTCTGAGCTAGTCATCAAATCAAAAATCGAATCAAATAAAAAATCAAATCAAAAGCAAATTTATTTTAACATATTGTCCTCCCGAGCACTTGTTCCGAGCCACCCAGACATCCCCGATACGAATCGTCGTGCCAAATGAAAGGCTGCAAAACTTCTCATTGCACGTATTACATCGAAAATAAACTAAAACAGTACAATTCCTGCAGCAGAAGAATCCTTTAATTACCTTATCAAACAATAATCATTCTCACTTTCATACCCACAATTGCTTTTTTTAAACCGTTTTAATAAATATTTTGATCTAAAATTGTAAATAGTGACTGTACTTTGTAAGAATCACATTCTTCTTAAATTTCATTGAAAATCCATCATTTTTGAAAGAACAATCATTGGTTAAAAACGTCTAATTTTGCTATATTTAATTTTTTTTAATAATAATAACATTTGGAATAAATTATAGTTTATGTACTTTTGTTGTATAACGTTTTCTTTTGCTGGTTTCCATAGGACCTATAGATTTCGAAATATTCAAAGAAAACTAATGAAAAACACGGTATACAAATTAAATTGTTATTGTTCTCTTTTTTTTATAAACAAAAGCTAAACAAACAATATTTAAAAGAAAGAACATTCCAATAAAACAAAAATAAAGAAATTAAAAATTCACTGCAATTTCAAAAAAAAATTAAACAAATTTTTTCACGTTAAATTAAATGAAATAATCAAAATTTGCGAAAAGATATGATTAATTAAAAAATATATATCTCGATAAGGTGGAAATCGAGATAGATATTGCGTTAGTTGTCTTAGTTTCCTAGTTTGTGAAATACGATGAGTGGGAGAGGGAAATATTACCCGTCAACCGCGAATTATGATATGATTTCAAAGACGTTTTATTAGATGCAATTTTGAAAAATATAGTTCTAGATTATTTTCAACTAGCTGGGACAAAAGTATAAGCACTGGGGAATAATCAGCCAGAATTTTAAGATGAAATATCAATTTGTTTATTTACAAGTGATTGAAACGCAAAAACCAACGTATGTCAGCTCCAAATGCAAGCAGAGCATTAAATTTTTTTTTGAAATATGGCTTATTTAATCTACTTTCATAAATCGATTTTGATTTCATAAAAAAAACCATAAAGTTATTTGTATTTGTTTATTATTAGATTTTCGAAAATTATAAATAAATGCAATAAAAACGGTTTAAATTTTGAAAAAAAAAATTTTTCCTTCGTGAACTTAAAGTACTTATAAAAAGCTACAATTTGAGCCATCATACACATTTCTTGGTTTTGATGGCAGGATTTCACAAGGGTGCAAAATTTTAGCAACAATTGTATATTTGACCCGTTTTAATAATCATTTAGATTTGAAATTTTAAGCGGTGATTGTACTTTGTAAGAGCTATATTTATCCAAAATTTCATTGAAAATTATCCTTTATTTTTGAAATAACAGCAATTCGTTTAAAAACGCATGATTTTACAATGTTCAATTTTTTAAAAATAATAATAACAATTGGAAAGAATTATAGTTTATGTACTTTTGTTCCACAACTCATAACGAACATTTTCCTTCTCCTTGTTGTTTTCCATAGGACTTATAGATTTCGAGATATTCAAAGATAACCGATGAAAAACACGATCTAAAAAATTTAATTGTTTAAATAAACAATACGCCGACCTCGCAGAAACTGCAAAACTGAAGTGTGAACTATAGTTGACCCAGAGTGAACACGTTAAAACAAAAAAACCGCCCTGACCAGACAATTCACATTGCGAATTTATCAGTCCCAATTTGACTCCACTAGAAAGACAATTTTGTGTAACTCGTGTTATTTTGGGGGATCTCGCTTCGTTCGTCCCGCAAACGTCCACTCGTTCGTTACACAAAATAAAGTCTTTCGTATCTGATTACATAATAGCTATTATCTCATTTTACTTTTGCAATATTTGGCGAAGGTGAAGGTGATAATTTCATTAAATTTAATGTTGTGATAAAAAATTCAAGTTCCGCCGGAATTGTAGAATTGTATTAAAATTTATAGTTAGATATTTTAGGTGTAATACATTTTGAGAGGCATGGTCTACTTTTGAATAATGCCTGTATAATGATAGTATCAACTATTCAGTATTGACCGAATAGTGGAAAACGTATCGAATATGTTGAATACCGAATAGTTGTCGAATATTCGCTGCATCTCCAGTATTTTATAAAAATCAGTAACACAAATGTTTGGTACATCACCTGTAGTATAATATACTGTCCTTTTATCAAAAACACACTTATTATTAATTCAATAATCCACCGGGTGTAACAGGATCTTTTCACCTTTGAAGATGATTGAAATTTGGGATAACCTATATACATAATAAGCGGCACTTTTTGACATCAAGTGATTTTTTTTTTTTTTCACTTCACATAAGTGACATTAATATAATTTTTAGTTTTCCATTTAAGTGTGCCATGACGGTTCCGATTTATTCTAAATGACCCTAGTGGAACGGATAGAACGTCGTAGCTCATTAAAAATATTTTCGGAGTAGAAAGATATGGGATAAAAACCATCTTGTTCGGAAGTGTTTAACGCATCAGAATCTCTTTTTACGAAAATTTTGGGTGGTACTGAAAAAAAATATGAGCGACTGAATCTTGAAAATGTCTATTTTCACACGGGCCTCCTCCGCAAACTGATGTTTTTTTTTCTCCATAGCCAAGTAACGTAAATTACTAATTTTTGTTTCACTGATGTACTATTGGGTATGGAACGAGTATATAAGTTTTAATGTAGAAAGCGTCTTCAATTTTAGTTGTAGTTATTTTTTTTCCGAGCGGAACACGGCAGAATTGAGAAAGTTCCGACTTCAGTAGTGCTTAACTTTTTTTTCACGATATGGATTTCAATTTTTTTACCATATTTGGCTGAATTGAAGCAATACCAACATATGCCCTCCCATAACATATGGTCGCATTTTAAAAATAATGTTTTTAGAGCCATTTTTATAACGTCGTATCTGGCGAGCTGTTCTCACTGGGAGTGCGAGAAAGAGAGCGGATTATCGACTACGGACTAGTGATGGGATCACTCGAGTGAAAAATAACCGGTTATCCGGTTATTGAAATAACCTGCATTACTCGGTTATTGTCGACGAGTACTCAACTGAAAAATAACCGAATGTTAAACAGTTATTGAAGTAGTCATATAACTCATCACTCTCACAAATAAATTAAATGTTAACTCGTATCGTATAATAAACGAGTGAACCTCATTACTAACCTACGTTTCTAAAATAAGTATTAGGTATGTGAATTCGAACCGATTGATGTAGTAATCAGTATCCATTTACTTACCTATTATTTATAATATTATTTTATTTATATTTATATTTATTATGTCAAGAAATAATCAAACTATGTGCAATTTTATAAAGAATCATTTTATCCTGTACACATTTTTCCCAAAAATGAATTGATTGATTGATATTCCCATGGAAATATTAAAAAAATTTGTATGAATCGGAATTTGAGCAAAAATTGTTAAATAGCCTTGTAAGTTATGCATAGCATTCAAATGACCATCACTCGAATGATTATCCGGTTATTGAAATCACTTGAATACCTAGTATTCAGTTATTGAAATTAATCGGTTATGCCCATCACTATTACGGACGCGCATTGGAAAAGGAGCGCATTATAAATATAAATATTGTGGAACTCAGCGCCGGGTTATTTTTAAAAATGAAATGTTTTTGGGGTAGAAATAATTGAAACCTCCTGTGCAATAATTATTAGAACCGCAAATGTATACTAAAATAACCTTTTGATTCTCAACTGAACATAATGTCAAGGGGAAATTTGAGAACCGAAAATATTATTTATTATATATTATATATATTATCTATTAATATTTGTACAAGTATGTATGGTAATAGTAGTAATAATAATAATACTGAACGGAGAAACCAACAAATCGGACGATGGGTAAACACAACAAAAATTGATGAAAGAAGGTTTTATATAACACATAACATAAAGCAATATATAGTGCAAAACTAAAAGTCTAAATCTTCTGAATCATATTGGGGCTCGATATCAGCATTTTTGCATTCTTTGCATTTGCACAGTTCAGAGCATTTAAAATTCTCTTTGAAACAGTCACATTTATGAGTAGAGCATGTCTTATCTTTACAGTAAATATTGAGTACCTCCCTAATTTCATCTGGTATGGCAGCTTTCGTCGTCCACACGGGTTTCAATACATTTTCATGCTTCTGCCAACTATACGAAAATATATCAAGTTCCTCTGCGATAGGAATGTGTCTGCTTTTCCCAATCTTGGTTTGGATTAGATACCTGTAAGATTGATTTTTGCAATATAATATGGTCACGTTGATAAGTAAGTACATACCTTAAAACGTGTTGAAAAAACGCATCTTCAGTCGGAGGAAGTTCTGCTGCAGATTTTTTGGTTTTCATCGTCATGTTAAAACGAAGCTCGTCCAAGCTTGTGCAACTCTTTTGCTTGTACAATTTTTGTACAAAATTTCTCGCAGCGTCAATAGCTTCGTTTGTTGGCAGCACTTCAAAAAATTGTACACTTTCGAATATTTCAGGTGTTTTTATTAAAGTGTCAAACACTGTTTTCTTGCCAATTTTATAAAATGAACTCGTTGAGTCTGAACCTGTCAAAGCATGTACTGATCAAGTCAAGACACTGCACTGCACTTGTTGCAAATAATATGTCAGTTGAATTATACAGGGTGTAACGCAACTTACCCGAAAAATTATCATTTTCATCAATTTGTAACTTTAACAATGTGTATCTTTTTCTGTGTTGGACTTTTATTAAATTTTCTTTTAAGAATTCGACTTCTTATTTAAAGGTGCATGTATGGTTAAAATTTTTCGGGTAAGTTTCGTTACACCCTGTATAGAAACCGCAGTAGATAATATAATGCGCTCCTTTTCCAATGTGCGTCCGTAGTCGATAATTCGCTCTCTCTCGCACCTCCAGTGAGGAGAACAGCTCGCCAGACACGACGTTATAAAAATGGCTCTAAAAACTCTATTTTTGAAACGCGACCATATGTTATGCGAGGACATATGTTGATATTACTTCAATTCAGCCAAACATGGTAAAAAAATTGAAATCCATATCGTGAAAAAAAAAGTTAAGCACTACTGTAGTCGGAACTTTCTCAATTCTGCCGTGTTCCGCTCGGAAAAAAAATAACTACAACTAAAATTGAAGGTGCTTTCTACATTAAAAATTATATACTCGTTCCATACCCAATAGTACATCAGTGAAACAAAAATTAGTAATTTACGTTACTTGGCTATGGAGAAAAAAAAACATCAGTTTGCGGAGGAGGCCCGTACGAAAATAGACATTTTCAAGATTCAATCCCTCATATTTTTTGTCAGTACCACCCGAAATTTTCGTAAAAAGAGATTCTGATGCGTTAAACATTTCTAAACAAGATGATTTTTATCCCATACCTTTCTACTCCGAAAATATTTTTAATGAGCTACGACATTCTATCCGTTCCACTACCCGTGTAATGCTAGAAAAATCGATATCGCGTCAAAAATACTAAAATACGTGATTTATGAGCAAATAAAGTTCATCAAAATGGTTTTTGGGATAAAACTCATTTTTTTCAAATGGAACCATATTGGTACCGTGGTACCTTTTATTAGTACTACTAATAAGGAATTTATTCATATGTCGTATTAAAATGTGCGATAAATACAAACAAAATTACAGCTAAAAGAAAATAAGAAAATAGAATTTTGTTCTAATTATCTCGTTATACATAAGGTGGCTTTGGAATATAAAAAATGAACACAAAACATTACAATTGTTCAAAATTCTGTCCATTACTACACTTCTGAACTCGCATAGCTGTTTTTCGAAGAACGTTCGCCAGTTGCTGGGCCGTTATGCTTTTAATTGCCCGTCTTACTGGTAGCTCCAGGTCTTCACAGGTTGTAACGGCGGTTGCGTAGACGATATTTTTTAAATGACCCCAAACAAAGAAATCGAGGGGTGTTAAATCAGGTAACCTCGGAGGACACCTTACAGAACCATTCGTCGAAATTACGTTTTCTCTGAATCTTCGTTGAAGGTAATCAATTATTATTCTTGAATTATGGGGAGGAGCGCCATCTTGTTAGAAATACATTCCCTGTCCTAAATCCAAAGGTAACTCATTTAAATATCCTCAATCTCATTTTGCAGGAATCTCAAGTATCTGGCACCAGTCAGGAGTCCTTAAAATATTATTGGACCAATGATTCTACTACCAATTATTCCAAGCCAAACATTGAAACCGAACCGCACTTGAAAGTTACCCTCCCGTTTGTGACCAATATTTTGTATTTTGTCGGTTAAATAATCCCAAATGTTCTGGCTGCTGGTTTCCGGGTCTTCTTCCGCGTAGACTTGGTTGAGTGCTTGACGTTTCGACCATCTTGTCGTGGTCTTCTTCTGAAGCGAAGTGAGCTCTGCTGGACTGAGCTCCTCTATTTATACAGGTTATCAGGAGGCGTGTTGCGGATAATTGCTCATGCGGAACATTGACTTCCACGTTATTGGTAATTGTAGTCCGGTGTCACGGTTATAGTTATTCGGATGTTTATTTATTTCAATGGCTTCTCTGTATCTTCTTGGCCAATAATTCTTGGTGTTGGCTAATTTCTTTGTTTTTTCGAATTTTATCAAATGGCCGGTTTCTTCTGAATGTTCGGCAACTGCTGATTTTGTAGAATTTCCCTTCTTTGTATTTCTAATGTGTTCTCTGAGTCTCGTGTTTATACGTCGTTTGGTCTCTCCGATGTAAACTTGTCCGCAGGAACATGGGATGCTATATACTCCTGGTGTTTCTAGTTCTTCTGGACCTTGGTATTTGGGAAAATGTTGTGCCACCTTCTGTTTTGCATTATATATTACTTTGACGTTTTTTTTCTCCAAAACTCTTCCGATTCTGTCCGTACATCCTTGTATATACGGTAGGTAAGCTGTTGCCGTGTATTTCTTTTCTTCTTTTTCTTCTTCTGTTCTGGTTGTATCTTGTCTCTTTATTTCGTTGTCTATATGTCCTTCGGTTTGTATCCATTTTTCTGTAGTGATGTTTTTAAGGTCTGATATTCTTCTTGCAGATGTTCTGACTCGCAAATTTGCTTGGCTCTATGTACTAGTGTGTTAACTACGGCCTGTTTTTGTGCTGGGTGGTGGTGAGAATTAGCGTGCAGGTATCTGTCGGTGTGCGTCGGTTTTCTATATACTTTGTGTCCTAATCCATTATCCTTCTTGAACACGAGGACGTCCAAAAATGGAAGTTGGTTCTCTGTTTCTATTTACATGGTAAATTTGATCTTATGATGTAAGCTGTTTAGGTAGTCTTTGAAATTCTCCAGTTCCTTACGGCCATGTTGCCATATAATGAAAGTGTCGTCCACATATCTAAACCAACATTTTGATTTCAATTGGTAGTTGTCCAAAGCGTATATTTCGAATGCTTCCATAAATAAGTTGGCGAGTACTGGTGATAAAGGTGAACCCAATGCTGCTCCATCTTTTTGTTTATATAGACTTCCATTGAAGTTGAAGTAGGTCGAGTTGACACAAAGCTGCATCAGGTCTGCTAAGGTGGTGTCTAAACCGTTGTTCTGCAATTCTTCCCGAGCTAATTCTATCGCCTCATTAACTGGTATATTTGTGAAGAGTGATGTTATGTCAAAACTGACTAGTATGTCTTCTTGGTCCACTGTGATGTTCTTCAGCTCTTGTATGAAATGGTGTGAATTCCTGATATGGTGTTCTGTTTGTCCAATAAATGCTTTGAGTATGTCTGCTAAATATCTTGCTAGCGCATGGGTTGGTGAATTCACTGCACGTACAATTGGTCGTAATGGAACTCCTGCTTTGTGGATCTTGGGTAGGCAGTAGAATTGTGGTGTCCTCGATTCTGATGGTAACAGTTTCTTCTGGTGCTCTATTGGTATGCAGGATTCCTTGATCGCCTTTGTTACCTGTTTTTCGATGGTCCTTGTTGGATTTCGTGTGATTTGGACGTAAACTTGGTCTTCTAACAGGTTTAGTACTTTCTGCTGGTAATCTGCTCTATCCATTAGTATGGTGGCATTTCCTTTGTCCGCTGGCAGAACTGTTACGTTGGCGTTGTCCGTGAGTGTTTTTAGGGCCCGTCTTTCTCCTCTAGTTATGTTTGGTTTCGGTGGTTTGGCTTTTTTTAGAATGGCTGCTGATGCTGCTCTGATTTCTTCTGCGTCTTCCCTGGATAGCTGGTAAAGAGTTGATTCCAAAGAACTTACTATGTCTTCCCTCGGTATTGATCTCGGAGTAACGGCATAATTGAAACCTTTGCAGAGAACTGATGTTGTGTCGACATCTAACGGTAATGACGACATGTTTATGACAACTCTGTTGCTTTCTAGTTCCGGTTGATGTGGATGCTGTGTGCTGTGGAGTTTCTCAAACTTTTTCTCCTGCGTTTCTCTTGATTTATCTGCCGCTGCCCTTGCCTTGTTGGTGGAAAGTCGGTCAATTGTTGACCATGTCTCTTCATCTAGGATGCTGGTTAATCGAAGGTGAAGCTCGTAAAGTTGTTTGGATACGCCGTCTAGTTGTCTTCTGTTATCCTGGATTCGTTCTCTCAGCAGGGCTTGACTGGCTCGGTTCAAAATTGTTCTGGCCTTCTTTGATTGTAAATGATGTATGACTCCTTTTTCTCTACATCGGCGTAGAAATGCTAGTTGACTTAGTAGTTTTTGCCTCCTCATTCGAAGTGTCTCTAGTCTTCTTGTTGAGTGAAAAACTTCCTCCCCTTAGCCTTAGCACCAAGATAATCCCAAAGGTGTAAACCTAGACTCGTCCGAAAATGAAATCATTCCCAAAAAATCATTGTTTGGCTGCACGTTATTCTGCAAAATCTAATTCCAATATTCCATCCGTTTGTAATCATTTTCGTACAAGTGCTGGTGCAATTGGTACCTATTTAAAAGATTTATAGTGGTATTTGTGCAAAATTCGGCTTACTGTTTGGTGACTGACTTCCAATTCAAACTCAGTTTGCCTTAAAGAAACAGTCTTATCAACTTTTAATCGAGCCAAAACATTAATTTCCGTTCCTTCGTCAAGAATGAAATTTTCTTCGGGATCCGTGTGGGGCTCTCTTCGGAATTGATTTTCAAGACGTTTAAAATAATTTCTCGCTGGACATTGTCCATCAGGATATCGTTCGGCATAAAGGTGTCTAGCCGCTACGGCATTTTTTCTACATTCCCGATAAATAATTAATATGCCCACTTGTTCATCTCTTGTATAAATTTGCGGCATTTTGAACACAATTAACAAACATTTTAAAAAATGTTTAAAGACACAATAAAAACACCGGTAAACCAACAAATGTTTGACAAACTAAATATTTCATTGTTTTCAAAGCCACCTTAGTTAGTTATTTCTTTACATTTAAATAGAACAAAATTGTATTTTCTTATTTTCTTTTAGCTGTAATTTTGTTTGTATTTATCGCACATTTTATTACGATATATGAATAAATTCCTTATTGATAGTACTAATAAATGGTACCACGGTACCAATATGGTTCCATTTGACAAAATTGAGTTTTGCCCCAAAAACCATTTTGATGAACTTTATTTGCTCATAAATCACGTAATTTAGTATTTACAGAATTTAGAATAAATCGGAACCGTCATGGCACACTTAAATGGAAAACTAAAAATTATATTAAAAAAAATATTGACATTTGAAATGTCACTTATTTGGTATCTTTGGATTCAGAAAATTATGCAGAATTCAAAAATGCAATAATATACAGGTTGTTCCATTTAAAAATCGAAAGTTAGTATCACTTCCGGCGAAACCGGAAGTGAAAAAAAATCACTTGTATGCCAAAAAGTGCCGGTTATTATGTATATAGGATATATAGGAAATTTCAATCAATTATCTTCAAAACTAAAGGAGAAAAGATCCTGTTACACCCGGTATATTAGTCAGTCTCACTTGTGCTGGATGCAGAATGATTATAGTATTTTATTTTACAAGCCTCAATGTTTGTCTTTTTGCTATTTACATAAAAATGCTAATATCCTACATGTAGGATCCATTAATGCGAATTTAAAAATTTTGTCATTACCATTTTTTAATTGTTACGTAATTGCGTTTTGATCATTACCTTATTACTAATTACAGTATTACTCTTTCAGGTTTCGGTGTGAGTCCTCTTGAAAAATGTCACCGATATGCCCGTCAGGGAATACGTAGAAATCGTAATCACTTTGGCTGTTGGCTGCATCATTATAGTGGGTTTGCTGCTATGTTACAGTTATGTATTTCGTCACATGTGTTGCCCAATAAGGCCCAAGAAACCCACAAACAGACAAATGAACAGACGAGAATCAATATCTATGAAGTACCTCACACATGTATCCAGTCAACCTACCGACACAAGCATGGTTTAGAATTATAGTGTTGTACAATTGTACATAATTTACTATTTTATGTAGGGATTAAATAGTTTGTCGTAAGTTGTATATAAATATGATAATTTTTATAAACATAAAAGTAACGTACATCCGTAAAAAAACTTTTCTAGTTTTTAATATATTATAGTATAAGCACAAACTGTTAAGAGTTAGATTATTAAATTATTAAATTGCAATGTAATATTGTAACACTAATATTTCAAAATATTAAAATATTTTTTTACTCCGCACAAGAAGCGTGGCTTTTAACTGGGAATTTAAATAACGGATTTGGAATACATTTTTATTATAAATTAAAAAAAAATCTGAAATAGATCAACTATTTGTTCAATAATGAGTACTAAGATTATTATTTTGCTACAAAATATTTAAGGATTCGTAATGTAATAAATACATTGTATTTACTTTCTACAACGTAGAACTTATATAAATATAAATGTATGTAGCTTCTGTTTCACGTATCTCAAAGTAGCATTTCTATACCTATTATTCACCTTATTTCAGGTGAGATTTCCCTTTAAAAGCCATACTCAACAGAATGTATGTATATCCATGAAATTTTATTATATAATGAATTTAGTTCCAAGAAACCCAAAGAGACTGCTTCAAAATGATGCGATATAATGTATGTATATGCTATGAAGGTAAATAAGGTCCAAATAAATCATAGCATTACTATTATTATTTTTACTTATATCTTTTAATATTTATAAGTCAATAAATGATGAGCTATAGAAAAATTGTTTTATTGAAGCGAAACAATTGCCAAACTCACTACCCACGTAGCAAAGGCACGTGAAAATGACGTGAAAAAATGGTCAGTGAATGACGAGAAATGTCGAGTTAGATGACGTAAATGAAACGTGAAAATGACTTCAATGTCTCAGATGAATGACGTCTTATGTTAGATATTAATTCGACGTCTGTTTCAGGTTATATTTACATTAATTAAACAAAATTAAACAGGCTCTCCATTTTCCAAAATATGATGGGTTACAGAATTAGCCGCTATGTAGATGAATGCACAATTCATAGGTTAAGCACCCATTGGTTTTATCATAAAACCAGTGGGTGCTTAACACATTAAACAGATAAGTAGCATAAAACTTGTATGCTGCCTCAGCTCAGCTACAGAATAAATTATCCTCAACACCTAATTATATATAATTGTTATATGATCCATCCAAATTAATCGATGTTCCCTGACAAAATTTGAACATTGCAATGCATGTTATTTATTTTCTATAACTTCATAAGAGTATAAGATAAAGTATGACTAATTACTACTGTCAGTGGTGTGCATGTGGCGCCATCCAGATATAATTTCTGCAACAAACTACATGGTAAGCAAGAAAATTTTATGCATTAATATAGATGAGTAGAAAAACGTTAAAAAAACGCCATCATCTACCATTTATTTCACCTGTAGATTTAGAATGTTTGTAATCCGATAATATAAATAAATTAACACCGAAAAAAGACGGCAATATGACGTGATATGTAGCATGTCATTATATCGTCATTTTTAGTCCACTGACGTCTTTCTAACCAGAATCGCTAGATTTTGACGTCATTATAACGTACCCTTGCTACCTGGGTAGTGTCTTCTCAGTGTAATCAAGGGTGTCGCAATGGAGGGTTGCTACCCCCAATAATCGTGGTCGAGTTGCAGGGCTGGCTCCAGGTATTTTGCTGCCCCGGGCACAGTTTTATTTTGCCGCCCCTCATTATATAAATAACATTAGGGTCAGGCGGGGTAAAAATGAGACAAATTGACATCTTTCAATTTTTAGGTTCCTTAGAATCGAGTCATATTCAATGAAAGATTGGTATCATATGTAAAAAGGAGAGGAAAAACTATATTTTTTTTACTAAAAAGTACCGTTAATTGATAAACAAAAATAAACAGTGTCTCATTTTTACCCTCCAAGTGGGGTAAAAAAAAGACAGTGGATGGTAAATAAAAGACACGTGATTTATTCCCATTCTTATTGACGTCATGCAAATGGAAGTGCAAAAATAAGACAGAGGAGGGTTTTTTCTTTTATATGTGATTTATTCAGATTTTTTACTAAACAAGAAGGGGCTTACAGAAGGGCTAGCTTCTTCTAAAATAGGAAGCTTACCCCGCTTTTACTCTTTTCGTTAAAATCAAATTTTTGATTATTTAAAACTAGCAGATTAATAAACTTGATCACAAAATGTGAAGTATGACGTATGACACTTCTAGTTGACGTGTGCCAAATACGGACAATGCAAATAGAGAAACTATAAAATCCCCAAAAAAGTACTAAGGTGCATTCAAAAATGATTTAAAGTGATTTAAAGAGTTTACTGAATAATATTTTTTCCCTCATTAACAGTAGGCATAGGACCTCATTGGATAACATAAAACAGTTCTGAATGTACAAAACAAACTTAAATAAAAAATTAAGTTTAATTTATTTCAATCTGGGTTGGACATCACCTTGTCTTTTTTTTTACACCGCTACCTGTCTGTCTCAGTTTTACCCCGCCTGACCTTATCTTTTCAGTCCGTTATTTTTTATAACATTTTAAGAGTCACCTACTGAATATTCTTGATGGTTTGTTTTTTTAATTATAAGGTTTACAGCAATTTTTGGATGTTCAGCAATATGATTACTGCATTTAAAAGGGTAAGATAAAATAATTGAAAAAAATAACCATATTGAAACTTAAAAAAAAATACCCCACCACAGAAATTAGACAAGAAATAAAATCACATATAAGAAACAGAATATATGCATGTAACCTACTTTATATACAAAAAAAACTAACAACAAATTATGTATATAAAGTTAACATTACTTTTACTATATTAGTGAAACAATTGTTTCCTAGCTTTTTATATTTTTTTATTAACTGGTGATTTGAAGAATTTGCCGCCCCGAGCAGCCGCCCGCTCCCCCCCCCCCCCTAGAACCAGCCCTGTCGAGTTGGGAAATTCAAGCTTCTAGTTGGGAGAATTTGCTTCTCACAAAATGCTAGATGAAATAAAGAAGGATATTTACTTGGCAGTCCTGCAAGCAGTAGTGTAGTGAGTAATATAGAATTCTAAATATAAAAGCTGCGGTTTGCTAAATAATATTCATATAGATAAATGCCTTCAAAAAAGGGTATTTTTCTTATTGCTCCTAAGTTTCTATATCTCAATATTACAATATATAAATAGAAAAGAGGAGTTGGGGAAATTTCTGTAATGAAAGTTGGGAATTATTAACCTCCCAGCCCCTCCAAAAAACCCCAACGACACTCTTAAGTGTAATAGCTTAGTGACTTAGGTGTTTGATACTTCCACTTTTTGAGTAAAAGCATATCCTTTTAACCATGTACAAAACAAGTTAAAATAAGTGCCTGCTCCCTTTCCCCCCTCAAAGGGGGTACATATCTGCCATTTTGAAAAAAATAAAAAATGGTTCGTATCTCTTTTATTTTTTGAAATTTTTTAAATCGAAAAAAAACTGTTTTACTTAGAATTGTATGTGCTTAATAAGAAACCATAAAAAAATATCGGAACTCTACCGTTTCACGTTTTGTTACCTGCTACACTCTCGTGTAAAAGAACTTTCTTTGTAAATTTTAGACAATTTTGTGTGCGATTGTAGAATTTTCTGTTCAGAATTCTAATATAAAAGGTATGTACCGTTTAAAAATTTGTTTTTTAAGACAGTAAACGCTTTGATTACTTTATTAATAATTTAAACACAAACTAATTAAAAATGAAAAAAATTGTATTAGAAACTGAAAGGTCTTTAACTAACTTCCAAAGCTTTCCAAGGCACAATTTTGATTTGTTTTTGAAATAAGGTATATGTAGAACTGTCTCCAAAAGAAAAAAGTTCTCAAAACATCCAACTTTTTTTATTTATTTATTTATTTATTTTTTTTCTGTAAAATAGGTCCGAAATATCAAATTTCTATGATTTTTAGTAGTTCAACGTAAATGTTTCTTTCTTTTCAGAATCGATTAAGATATCGAAGATGGTCACTAGACAACAGATATTCGACCTAATAAAACAATATCCAGCTCGCCAAATTTCAGAAAAAAACATAACACAAAATAAGTAGAAAACAAATTATATTTCTTATCTACATTTTCTTTGTTTTTTTTTATTAAAACACTGAAAATAATGAATAATAACTGAAATTAGTTAAGAAAGGCGTTAAGAATGAAAAAACAAAGATAAATAATTTTGATCAACTTTCACCGTCTATTCCGTTTTTTTTTTTAATAATTGGGATGTACAAATATTGTCCAAAGTTGTGACATTTGGACGTCCCTCGGTTGTCCGTCGGATGTACTTTGAACCAAAAACGAACGTCCATCGGATGTCCTGTATGTCCGCCGAGGTCGTCCTTCGGATATTCATAGGACAATGTTGTGTTATTAGGGAATGTAATCAGTGAGATAAACAAACAACTGGAACGGAAGCGAAATAGCAAAGTGAGACCAATTTCATAATTATGCAACCCGCCGTACTGTGGAATCTCTGTCTCTTTTTATCCTATTGGAACAAATGGGTAAAACTCGGATCTCAACAAATAAAATTTATTTATTTTAATTTTATGCAATGCAAAAAAAATGTTTGAAAATTTTTATTGTTGAAATAGGCCGCCTTTCAAAATTTCACACGAGGATGCTTGAGGAACTAAGGCCGGCCCCGTACCTAACATTCTACGTAAAATTATCAGTGAAAACGGTCGTGAAGTAAACCAACACTTTATTTTACAAGAATTTTAAAAAAAATCACTGTTTTATTCACAAGCTTAATACCCCTCCCTCTCTCTCTCTCTCTCTCTCTCTCTCTCTCTCTCTCTCTCTCTCTCTCTCTCTCTCTCCCTGTGTGAACGGTCAAAAGGTAGGTCCCCGGCCGCAACATAAGCTTTTTCGGACGCAAGACCGCTCGCTGAGAGTCGTCGTTCCATCCCTCATCAAAGTCGCCATTCAAAACAACTTGAGGTGCTAGCGTCCTCATCAAGTAATAAGTTTATACCTGGGACCTTATTCTTTACTTGAGAGAGTAGAATTAGTGAGCGAAAGGAAAAAGAAACAAATAGGAAACATAATGAAATAAAAAGAGAAAACATACTCCGATTCACTTCTCCTAAGCTGGAGAATGGGGGTCCTGGAGATAACGAGGTCTTAGAAAGGGCGAAGGTAAAACTAGGGCCGGAGGCAGGGAGGGGATAAATCCACGGGGCCCGAGCACTCGCAGGGGGTCCGTGGCTCTGCCTATATTACGTCATATACGCTAGTCATTCAGTTGTGCACATTTGGCGATTAAAAAAAAACAAAATTATATAAATATTTCAATTTTAACGAATTATTTAGCCTTTTAGCTGTTCATATTCATAACTATCATAATACTGTGAGACTTTTTTTAAATAGATTTAAAACTTAATGCGAAAAATAAAACGAAAAAACCTTGAGAGAGGGAATAGGCCCTCAATAATAAGCAGCCCCGGGGCCCGGTGAAGCTGTCGGCGGCCCTGGGTAAAACGACAACCGCATAACTTTGAAACCTATAACCATAACATTATTTCTTTCATCTAAATTTAAGTATAGCGAATTTTCTGTTATTATTATTAATACTTAAGTTATTAATAAAAGAACATAATTATGTTCCATATAAAAATTCCTATACGTTTGCTATATAAATTCTTTAAAAGTCTTTTTAGTTATTTTTAAAGCAATCTGCAATTAAATTTGTATACAGGATGTTTTAATTTATTGTCTGCACCCTACATCTTTTAAACCAATTATTACTTAAGATATGAAAAAAACACAATAAGGACCATAGTTTTTTGCGTCTTTCTCAAGCTACGTTTTGACATTTCCAAAAAACGAATAAGCATCTTTTTATATTCCAAAAATTAAAAAAGGCTGTCCTAAATTTTGCTTTTTTTAATTTTAAAATTTTCAAAATGAAAATTTGAATTGCATTGAAAGAAAGATAAAAGCGATCAAGGTGTTCAAATGCTTTAAAAAAATGTTCTCTATTTTATGCTCTTTTGTGCATACAAACTTTTAATTTAAAAAAGTTCCACCCATTGTCTTGACTTTGTTAGCTCATAATTTTTTCTCTTTACCATAGTTAAAATTATCTATTTCATTGGAACAAAAATACCCTAATGATACAGATAGATACTATTTTTAGCTGTTGGAACCATAAAAAAATGAGTTATAACAGCTGAGAGGCTGAATTTTGGAAAGGGCATAGCAGGATAAGCAATATAAGCGTGTAAAATCTTCCCCCAAACAAAATTTTGTTTATCAACTATTTGAAGGGGCTTACCCTAAATATGATTTTCCCAAAATTTCAAGCCTGCAGCCGCCATATTGGAGGTTTTTTATTTTCGTTTTTTTAAAATTCTCTCGGATACCGTTGCACGAAAAAATCCGAAAAAATTCACGGTTGTTACTTACATGTTGGACTATTTACTCGATTTTTTTCATAATTTTTAAATGCAAATTTCGTATGCAAAATAATTTGCAAATTTTGGCATACAATTTTTTGGCACTTTAAGAAAGAAGGCCACTCTGAATGTTTCATCGTAAATTACTCATTTATCAAGGCCTATTCTCAAATTATTTTCATATTTTTTAAAAATGTGGAAGGTAGTTAAAAATGTCAAACGAATGAAATTATACGTAAATGACAGACAGTTTTTCGTTTTTTTAACTATCTTCCACATTTTTTAAAAATATGAAATTAATTTGAAAATAGGCCTTGATAAATGAGTAATTTACGATGAAAAATTCAGAGTGACCTTATTTCTTAAAGCGCCAAAAAATTGTATGCAAAAATTTGCAAATTTTTTTTGCACACGAAATTTGCATTTAAAAATTATAAAAAAAATTGGGTAAATAGTCCAACATGTAAGTAATACCTGTGAATTTTTTCGGATTTTTTCGTACAACGCTATCCGAGAAAATTTAAAAAAACGAAAATCAAAAAACCCCCCACCACTCCTCCAATATGGCGGCTGCAGGCTTGAAATTTTGGGAAAATCATATTTAGGGTAAGCCCCTTCAAATAGTTGATAACAAACAAAATTTTGTTTGGGGGCAGATTTTACATACTTATCCTGCTATGCTCTTTTTAAAAATAACAAATAAAGGAATGTCTCGAAAACCGTTAGACTTTTAGGTTACTGGGGCTAAATATATATATATTCCAAATGTCCTCACCTATATCCACCTTTTCCGTTTGGCAAACCATCCTAAAACACCCTATATAATTACAAATTATATTATATATAAAAACTGTTATTTAAAATTTTGAAAACGGAAAGTGATTTTTTTTTTCCAAAGCGTTAGGAGCCATTCAACAGTACGTTCGCAAAAATATATGGGTTATTTTTAACCTCCCCTCGTAACATTTGTGAAACTCCCCACAAATGAATCTTCTTTTGCAGACTACCCATCTGCACATATTATATATATTTTTTTAAATATTCTGTTATTAGTTCGAATCTAAAATGTTAGCTATACCTGGCTAAGTATTTTCTAATATTTTTTTTGTCAAAACAAGCATTTCTTATGAACATCCTCTTTCCTACTTGTTGAATGGCCCTTTAACAGCTAATATAATTAGGTATTTCAGTTTTAATTGTATTAAAATATATTAGATTAAGTACCTAGCATTTATTCAGTCGTTTTTAGAGTTCTTGAAACATATATTATGCAACCTGCAATAAAAAATATATCTTTTTTTTAAGGACTTCGGTCACCCTTTCATTAACAGCTGGACTGTTTGTTGGGTCACGTTGGGTATATGTTTCTTAGATAAATAATTAATCAAGATCTGATAATTTTTTAATGGGGTCTTAATTTCAGATTTTGTATTAACAAAAATATCCAAGTTGGCAATGCCAGCAGCTTTTCACAACTTGTTTTCTATTGTGTGAAAGTTTGAAAGCACAGAAAGAATTAATCTGAATTATCTCGCCTTGATTTTATGTTTTATGATTCCGAAACGCTCCTATATTGGCCGTTGGATCCATTGTGACACTAGAAGCACGCAGAAAAATCTAGATTGACTTCCAGGCGGTTCTGGAACAACACACCTAAAAGTATAAAAGGATGCAACCCACAGTGCGCGTCAAATCAGTTGTGAGTTGCGTCCGGTCTAGTGTTTCGTTTTGACGTTTTAAGTAGACGCGTACATTGTCGTTTGTTTGTCGTTTGCAAAATAAGTTAGGTGTAAAACGCATATTTATACTAGCGTTTTGACTATTTCAAGTTTTGAAGTGATTGCTGGAAAGAATCGTTAATATTAATTAAAATTACGCAAATATGGCTCTTTTGGTGCCACTGCTGAATGAACATCAGCATATTATGTCCAGTTTACTTGGTGGCGGCGATCAACATTTGAAGTTGAAACTAAGTGACGATGATTTTTTGAGTCCTCTGATACCGAGAAGAGTACGTCGACATGTCGCGAGTTGCCCATACACAAGATTTTTATCCCATAAAGAAAAAAATTCAGTAGTTCCAGGGGATCACAAACACTTCCAGGTAAACATCGATGTACAGCAATTTTCACCAGAAGAAATCTCCGTCAAATGTGTTGATGATAATACTATTATGGTGGAATGTAAACATGAGGAGAAACAAGATGAGCATGGTTTTATCTTCAGACATTTCCTTAGAAAGTATAAAGTACCAGAAGGGCACGATGTCAAAAAATGCACTTCTAAGCTATCGTCAGATGGAGTATTAACTATAACTGCTCCGAAGATTGAAAATGAAAAAGCTGAAATTGAAATTCCAATTACATTTACAAATCAGCCATCCCAGATGCAAAGTTCTGCTGCTGTGGAAGTAGCGGCAGGTGGTTTGGAAGAAAAGGAATCCAAGAAAAAAGGAAAAACTGCTAAGAAATAAAATGCATTTTTGAGACCTACATAAATTATTAATACTTCATGTTTTGCTTTTCTGCTCTGTTCTACTTGTATTCGTTCATATTAAGTAATTGTCCTATTAATTAACAATTATTTTTTTCATAAATGTTACTACTACACATCGAGACTGATTATAATTTCAGGTTTTAGTAAATAATAGTAAGTCTTTTTAGTTAGTGTTTAGTAATGTCTGTTCCAAACAAATATTTTGTGTACTGTGTTTTTTTTTTAATAAAATTCTATAAAAAAACCTTTGATAATTTTTTTTTTTTTTTTTAATTAACAAGTTTATAAAAAAAGTGTCATTGGCAAGTTATTTCATTATTCATTCTGTTATCTGTTATTTTAGATATGGGGATACGAGTAGTATTGACACAGTGACTGCAAAAAATGACTAAAATTCGCCTGTTTTTACATGGTAGATAGCGGGCCAACGGAAAGAGCAAAATAAATCCTACATAGGGCTAAAATTAAACTTTGGGAAATTTTAAAGCGAGCATATTTTTAACTTTTTTGAAAAAATGCAAAGAGTAGAAAATATTTTAAAAAGTCAGTATATATATACATATAATGAAATGAATATTTTAAAAAATAAAACAAACAACTGTTATTACTTACTCAGATTTTATATTGTATGAATTATTTATGGATTATTATACATAATTCTGTAGTGTATTTGGAAGAGTTTAGGAAATTGTCCTACAACCCTCCAACCCCTTGTAATAATTAAAATACCAACTCCAGAAAACGAAAAAATTCATAAGTCCTACAGACATGACACAATCGTCATGGGATTTTCATATTACAATTATTGTTATGACTAGTCAAACCCATATCTACAGGGAAATTGAGCTACCACCCTCCTACCCCTTGTAATAATAAGAAAATCATGCCCAGGAATAGAAACAATTCGTAAGTCCTAACCACAATATAAAATCTGAGTAATAACAGTTGTTTTATTTTTTAAAATATACATTATATACTGCCTTTTTTAAATATTTTCTACCCTTGAATAGAGGTGATTTTTGCATTTTTTCAAAAAAGTAAAGAATATGCTCACCTTAAGATTTCTCATATAGGATTTATTTTGCTCTTTTCCTTGGCTCGCTATCTACTATGCAAAAACAGGTGAATTTTGCGGTCACTCTTTCCCGAAATCTCAAAGTGAATCCTCGAATTTGATGAGTTTGAAACATCGAACACAATTTCAGTAATCGGAAGTTGAATAGATGATGTGTGAATACTTTCATAGTGAAGCATTTATCATCTAGATCGTAATATTATTATGGACCACTGAATAGCTTTAAAAAATTAAATAACAAGTTGGAATGATCCAATATGAATCGACATGAATGAATTATTTAGGACATATTATACATCGACCACAGCATTTCTATGCTGTGCATGGACATCGAATTTGTTTGATTTACCACAGCATTTGTGTGGATTGAAAATCAATAAATATTCATAATCATTCAGCTGATGATTGCTCAAGTCAAATAATTGATAACTGTAGTAATGATAACGATTTTATTGCACAAAGAAAGTCCCACTTTTGGTTTTTTCACTTATATCTCTAAAACGGTGCGTCGTAGGGAAAAAAACCGCTGCCCAAGAAATCACTACTTCCACATCCAGATCTTCTATCCAAGTCACTCACAACAAAAAAACTTTGTATGTGGAAATAATTGTTTATGGAACTTTAATAATATAATATTTGAAATCCTCTACCCCCAAAAACCCGTAAAACGATACCCCACATCGGTAGTGAGGTGGGGGTGGTGATAGGGGGGTGGATGAAGTAAAAAAATATTTTGAGATTTCTAGTCCTTGTACACAGGGCCGGATTATCCATAAGGCTAAATAGGCTATAGCCTAGGGGCGCCGAAGCACGAGGAGGCGCTAAGGCAATTCAAAACTAACTAAATATATCTCCTGACGGCCGATGTGACAATGTACTGTTTACCATTGACTTTTGGAAAATAAATGCATTGTAACGTCGTATAATGCATAAAAAAAATAGCCATAAAGATGAGTTGGGATAATGAGCATAAAAAAATGTTTGTTTTTAAGAAAGACAAGCATAAAAAGTTTTTGTATCCGCCGTCTTATCTGGACCGAAATTAATAAATTTGTGTAAGCTTATGTAAACCCATTCTATGTAACTATTTTGGTTACATTTTGTAATTATATCCTTATTAAGAATTATAAATACTAAAATACCTAAATATTCGTTTACTTTTTTTTATTTTTAAGAGATATCAGGATCTGAGAGAGAAGTAAATAATATGAAATAGAAAATGCGATATAATTTAAAGTAGAGTCCTGTTCATACGTTTAAAGTAATTACCCTGAAGTTTTTTTTGCCGTAATCCTTTCCAGGCCCCCCATATGGGGGGTCTGTTGGGTACCGAGGGGCCCGCCAGAGCTTTTGGCAAATTTTTTTTTCAAATTTCTCCCCCCGCTCATCAATTATTAAGAGTGAGGGCCCGTTGGCTCACGAGGAGCCCGCCAGAGATTTTGGCAAATTTTTTTTTCAAATTTCTTCCCTTTGCTCATCAATTATTAAGCGCGAGGGCCTGTAGTGGGGGTCCGCCAGAGGTTTTGGCAAAATTTGTTTTTCAAATTTCTCGCCCCCGCTCATCAATTATTAAGTGCGGGGACCCGTTGGGTTCCGAGAGCCCTGTAGCGAGGTCCTGCTGGAGATTTTGACAAAAAAAATTTCCCGCTCATCAATTAGGCGCAGGGGTCCGCCAGTGAATTTAGTACCGGGGCCCATGATTTGATGCAGAGGGCCTGATCCTTCCGGGTATAGCCGAAGGCCTTCCTTATATCTACGTCGGTACTTTTTTTTTATACAAGAAAATTATTTGTTATTTGATTATTTTATTTTGATAAAATTGTCGAATTTATTACCTCTGTATTGTATAGTTCAGCGAAGAGATGTTTACCTAAACCCGCGGATAGTACAAAAAAGCACACGACCCTCTCTGCACTTTATATGGAAGTCTACAGACGATCCAACCAACCAACCGACCTTCTCGGTACACTTTGGATATTGCCATGCAAACTCGTAAAAGTGAGCTGGTCTGCTGTCGCTACGCTTTGAAGACGCTGAAATTTCAGCAGACCAGCTCACTTTTACGAGTTGTCATGGAAATTTTCAAAGTGTACCGAGAAGGTTAGTTGGTTGGATCGTCTGTACACCTCTGTATACCTTCCGCGCCGGTGTCATTGTTCGTCCTAAAGCGCTAAAGCAAAAAACGCTACAATTTGCCTGGCATGCGCCAGTTCAACTTTTGCCAATTAAGGAAATATATACGTCTTGATATATTGAAAAGGAACATATATCCTTTTCAATATATCAACATTTTACAGGATTATTTATAGGAAAATAGGAACGGAAAGAGATGATAGATATTATATCTTTCCGCTCCTATAGTAATGCCGCTGCCTTTATTGTAGCCCCTGGCCACTCTTCCTGGCCAATTTTTTTTTACAAACTTTTTTTATATATCCCCCCCCCCCGCTCATCAATTTTGAATCTGGACAAAAAATGTTTTTTTTTTTAGATTTCACCTCCTCACTCATTAATGTTCTTCTTCTTCCTATGAATAAGAGGGCGCAAATACATGATTAGTCTAGGGGCGCGCCAATCTTTAATCCGGGCCTGCTTGTACACACACTAAGTCACAATTTTTTTTCATCCCCTTTAATAATGGGGTGGGGGTGGCAAATATTTTTTTGAAACCTCTGCTTCTCTTGTATATACTAAATACCAATTTTGTGGACTCTTACCTGCTTGATTTACCTATCATTCTAAGCCTATTTGAACAATAAAATTTTTTTTGTCGTTACTATACTTTCACTGGATGTGGAAGTAATTATACCAAATGAAAGCTCATACAACTTTCATTTTATATACTTTTTTCGAATTCGCAACCGTTTTCGAACTAGACGCTCCGGAAAAGTCGAAAAGTCGAAAAACAGATTTTTACCTCACATTTTTCATCAAAAATTCCTTCATATCGTCTAAACTATTAATCTGAGAGGAAGTTGTGGATAATTTAATTCTACTCACAGTTTTGTGGCTGTCGTTGGTGAGGATGTGGATCTCGCTGTCCTTTTGATAGCTTCCACTCCTCCCACCCAAGACATCCTGCTGCTGAAACCCGGCTGTGGGAAAACCAAAACAGTGGCGCTGTTCACCCAAGAGATGCAGCAGCATGGATTTGAACACATCCTGTTCTTACATTCATTCATTTACCGGCTACGACACAACATCTTCAACTTTAAGGAAGAACAAGGTAGGCTTCTCAAAATTGTACTTAAAGTCAGAAATCATCAAGGAAGCGGCAGTGATCTTTTAGGTTGAAGAGGCTGGGAAGATTTGCTTCCTCAAATGGTATGGGGCACCAGCAAGACAGACCTCCCTCAACCAGTATCGCTTCCAATCGTTCATGAGGTCAGTGGCAAATATTAAGCCTGACATCAGCTCTCTCCCACCAACTGAGAGCGCAGCTAAACAGCTTTCCTGGCGCAACTACCACCAAGTGCAGCAGTGGCTCGGGAATGAGCTGCCCCTCAAAAGTGGGGGTGGAAACATGTAGGAGACACCCTAGTTCCAATTACAACAGAAGATTCACCAGCACCGGAGGTCTTTATCTTTATTTAGCATCTTAGCTAATTTTACAATACTACAGTACAGTACAGTACAGTTGTATACACTATTAAATACATTACTATTTTATAATGAAAATACAACTAAAATTTTACATAACGTATAACTCATTAAAATTTACTTAGGATAGGGATAATTACATAAAAAAAATAACAAAAAACAACAAAAAATAACAAAGCAAAAAATAATAATAATAATAACATAGAAATTAAATAAAATATATTAATTACATTCATATAGTAAATAAGATTTTAGTTTATTTTTAAATGTATTAATAGCGACGCAGTTCTTTAAGGAATCGTTAAGGTTATTGTATCTAACAATTCCTTTATGATAAAGAGATTTTTCCGTTAGTTTTTTGTTTTTAGTTATGACTCGTATATCTGTCCGTGTGCGTGTGTTATAATTGTGTATGTCGGTGTTAAGTACTATTTTTGATGTCAAATATGTTGGAGTCAAAGATAACTTCATTTTATGGATTAAAATAAGTGTTTGGTATTCTAAGTAATATTGCACTGACAGCCAATTAAGGTTACTTAGCATTGTTCTAATGGAAGTGTCTCGTGGAACTCGTAAAATAATCCTCATGGCTCTGTTCTGCAATTTCTGCAACCTGTCTATTTCATTTTTATTAGCCACATACAAAATAGATGCCGCGAACGTCAAATGAGGAAGGATTAAAGTATTATATATAGTGATTTTTGACCATTGGGTTAAGAAGGGAGCAATCCTCGATAAAAAATTTGTATTTTTTGATATTTTATTGATAATATAAGATGCATGTTCTTTGAATGTTAGGTTTTTATCAATTAATATACCTAAGTACTTAATTTTCTCGACAACTTCAATCTTAACGCCCTCTACTGATATTCCGAAAATACTTTTAAACTCTTGATATTTCTGGTTATTACTAATTAACATAAATTTCGTTTTTGATGCGTTTAATTTTAAAAGGTTACCATTGCACCACCTAACTATATTTCTCAACTCATTATTTATATTATCTACAAGGGTTGCTAAATCTTTAGAAGAGAAATATAACAGCGTATCATCAGCAAATAGATGTATTTGACAGTTTACAACGGATTTTACAATGTCGTTAATATATATTAAAAAGAGCAGCGGTCCTAGTGTACTGCCCTGCGGTACTCCGTTTTTATTCAATATTTCATTAGATACTTCCCCGTTTACCTTTGTGACTTGTTTTCTGTTTTGTAGATAATCTACTAGCCAACTTAGTGCTATATCTGTTATACCATAACCCTTTAGTTTCTTAATTAATTTATCTCTATCGATAGTTTCAAAAGCCCGTTTTATGTCTAAAAATACTGCACCTATCATTGAACCTTTATCATATTGTTCTTTCCAATCGTACAAAACATTTTGTACTGCAGTTTCACAACTGTGCCCTTCTCTAAATCCGGACTGGTTTAAGAATAAAATTTTGTTTTCTACTATGTATTCCGATACTTGTTTGTAAACTATTCTTTCGATCAGCTTTTCTATAGTAACTAACATATTGATGGGTCTTAAATCACTAGCGTCTTTTACATTATTTACTTTAGGGACTGGTATAACTGTAGATATTTTGAGAACTGATGGAAGCTTGCCTGTCTCTAACGAAGTATTGACTAAATTTAAGAGTGGTTTTTCAACGCTATGGTATATATTTTTAAGAAACTCTGCAGTTATTTCGTCTGGACTACCCTTATTTGGCAAAGAAAATACGATATTTTGCAATTCGTTGTAGTCAATTAACTCAAATGTACTAAGTGTATGGCCTGGTGTTTCAATTTCATCAATAAAATCAATTTGATTAGTTGTATCTATGTCTGAAATAATATTATCTATGCTATTAATATAAAAAGAATTTAATTTATTGCTCATTTCCGTTGGATCTGATACTTCCACATCATTAATTTTAATTTTTTTAAGGTTAGAATCTTTTGTCGTGGATATTAGTGGTTTTAATGTATCCCACATTTTTTTGGGGTCATTTTTACAATAATCTATTTTATTTTGATAATATAATTTTTTCTCTTCTCGTATTGTCTTTTGTGCTACATTTCTCTTATGTTTGTATATTTCCCTATTCAGTTGGGTTTTATTTTATTTATAAATTTTATAACTGAGGTCTCTTTGTGCGGTCGCGTCACGTATTTTATTGTTCCACCACTCCTGAAACCTGGCTCTAATGACTACTTCTTTTTTTGGTGCAACTTCCTCTAACTTATTTTTGATAGTAGAAATAAACGAGTCATATTTATCGTCGACGTTTCTGTGTGTATAATTCCAGTTTACTAGCGAGAGATTTTGATTAAGTTCAGCAAAATTGATTTGGCCGCGAGAAAGTAGATGTTTGTCTTGTTTGTCACTTTTTCCAGTATTAAGATTAACACAAACTATATAGTGGTCAGTTATTTTAGGTGTTTGATGCACCGTACATTCTAGGTCAACGATGTCTGAGAAGACTAAGTCGATTATGCTACCACCAGTGTCATTTGGATGAGTCACACTCCCTACCCACTGATGAAAGCCTACATCACTCATTAGGTTTTTTAATCTAATTTTATAAGTATTGTTTACTGTCCAGTTAATATTAAAATCTCCTACAATAATTCGAGGACAAGTGGTATCTCGAATATTTTGATACCATTCTTCAAGATCCCTTAAAAAATCTGCGTCGCTACTACTAGGTGAATGATATATACACACCAAAACATAATGCTTACCATTGACGGAAATTTTGACACTTAACAACCAAAAATACTGAAAACGATATTTTGCCGCTGCACGAAGGATTGTGGTAGTGGCAAATGTGGATGCCAGGAAGCAATGGAGGAACCCTTGCCAGGAGCCTCACGGCCAAAGAGGATGAAAATGTGAATCCAGAGAAAGTGAGAGTTTAACATTGAGAAGTTATTGAGAGTGAGAACAATGAGAATTATTGAAATCGAATAAAATTACTTCCCTTATATGTGACTTTTTTTTATCATCTTTAAAATACAATTTCCTATTTTTCAGCTAAAAATCTGTTTTTCGAAAATTTTCACTTTTCTGGAGAGTGTAGCTCGAGAATTTCATGAGCTTTCATTTGGTATAAGAAAATTTTTCTCTGCGACGCACCGTTTTCGAGATATAAGCGAAAAACCAAAAGTGGGACTTTCTTTGTGCCCCCTCCCTCCGGCTTACCTCCTAGATGTCAGGATTTTCAGTATGTTCACTCCCTAAGCACCCTGAACAACTTTTTAAAGAAATCGCTTAGGTCCCTGCTCACTCACTCTACACCTCCTCTATTGACTGAACTATAGGTTCCTTATTAGAAAAGCAATTTTTGAAAGATGATTTTGACAGATACACAATGTGTTCTTCCCATGTCAGTATCGGATCAATATAAACCCTCAAAAATTTTACTTGCTCAGAATCAGAATTATTGTTTTTGGTTGGTTGCGCATTACGCAGTGGCAGAATTAATGTTTGAGTTTTGCTATTATTTACGCTTAGTACATTTGCTATAAACCAACTTTTAACATTTGAATGTATATTTGATATACATCAAATTATCGAAAAACTTATTTTGAATCAGTTCGGTTTATCATCTGCAAACAGAATGGATGCAGCATCTGAGCAACAGTTAGGTAAATCATTGACATAAATTAAAAATAGAATGGGTCCTAGAACGGAGCCTTGTGGTACGCCATGCCTCACCTACTGCCACCTGGATGTGCTCGCATTATAACTCACATACAAAAATCTGTCCGAACGATATGAGTTAATTAACGTTATACTATTGCTATCAAGCTTATAAGCCCCCAATTTTCATGTAAGATGTTGTGGGACACAGTCAAAAGCTTTTGCTAGGTCTAGAAATGATGCATGTGTACATGTTTTCTTCATATCCCCTTAATACTATTTGTGTCAATTTATTTATTGCCAATGTGGTGGATCTATTGTTTCTAAATGGCTATAAATAAACTAACTGAAATAATATCAGCTAGTTATGATAAAGGCGAATTTGTTGGAGCTCTATGCTGTGATTTAACTAAAGCCTTTGACTGTATATCTGTTGAAATACTCATAGAAAAGCTGCATTACTATGGGTTTCACAATTCACTACAACTTATAAACTCTTATCTCTCCAACAGGAAACAACAAGTAATTGTTAATGACGTACATTACAATGTTGATATCATCGAACATGGTGTTCCTCAGGGTTCATTGTTGGGTCCTACCCTGTTTATAACATACGTCAACGATATAACATCAAGTGTACCCAACAATGACCTTATACTATTCGCAGATGATACCACTGTAGTATCCAGAAATAAACAGCTTTCCTTACTGCTTAAAAATATGGAGGATGCACAGTCGAAGGTGACAAACTGGTTTGCAACTAATAAACTCAGTCTCAACAGCAGTAAATCTGAGACCATTATCTTTACACTGCGAGAGGCTAAGGAATGGAATAATCCTTAGTCAGTTCGCTTTTTGGGTGTACACTTAGATCCTAAACTTACATGGGAGGCACATGTGAATCATGTAGCAAACACCCTGACAACTAATATCTTTGTCATAAGAAACTTGATAGGAATTGTAGCCCAGCCAGTACTTAAAACTATCTACCATGCACTAATCCAAACTAAGCTAAGTTACGCAATTTTAGCCTGGAGCCATGCACCTTCGGCCTCAAGATTATTCAGTCTTCAACGCAGAGCTGTACATTTAATTGATGGGCTAGGATATAGGGAAGACTGTAAAAAGAGTTTCATTGAGTTAAAGATTCTGTCCTTGCCATGTTTATTTATACTTGAATGCCTTATGTACGTAAAAAATAATAGCGAGCGGTATCTAATGCATAACAATGTACATAATTATGAAACTAGAAATAATTTCAGTATTTACTTAGATTATCATAGAGTATATAAATCACGTACAAGCATTTCCTATTTTGGACCTAAATTTTTCAATCTCCTCCCAAGTAATATCAAAAACCTGCAACCAAGATTAATTTAAAAATAAAATCAAGGAGTATTTGCTCAATAATGTTTTTTTTCTATGATTGTGCTAAAAGTCAAATTTTCTAACTTCAAAATGACTGCAGAAAATATCACTTTGTCGCACGCCGTACGGCAAAGAATTTGCCACACGCCTTGATTACATCTTCACACACCGGAATAAAATAGTGTGTTTACCTTAAAGAATTTTATATTACTTACTGGTAATAACAATTAAATTCTATAAATGTACATTAATTACACATGAATTGCAATTACAAAGTCAAATTTTCTAACTTCAGAATGACTGCGGAAAATGTCACTTTAAATAAAATCTGACAGGCAGCAAATTTAAAATTTTGGAAAGACTTTTAAAAAGGGAAATAACTTCACAACCGTAGAAAAAATAGTATGTAACACACATGTGGCAAGCTTCACTGCAAAACTCGTATGATAGGAACACTCGCTGCGCTCGTGTTCCTACTTTCATACATCGTTTTGCAATGAAGCCCTTGCCACACTTGTATTACAATCTACTATTATTCACTAAATGAATTTTGTAATAATAATTTTTCAGATTTTGTAATAATAATTTTTCAGATTTTGTAATAGGAACTTAAAAGTTACAATTATTTCCATTTTATATTTTACATTAATTGTTTATTGTTAGTTTGTTCACATCATCGTTATTGTAGTTTATTACTTTTATTACTTTACTTACTAATTTGACATGTGTAAACAATTTATTGTATTAACACGAATAAAGAATTGAATTGAATTGAATTGAATAAAGCCATACTGACATGGAGAAAACAATGCATTGTTCTCAGAGTACTCTGTGATTTGAATTTTTAAAGCTGCTTCTAGCATTTTTGCAAGAACAAGGGAAATGGGCCTGTAATTATTTACATCATAATAAATTCCTTCTTAAAAATAGAGATAACTTTTGCAATTTTAAAGCATTTAGAGAAAACGTGGCTATTTATACACATTCATTTGGTAAGAGGCAGAATGATAACGTTTAGTAATGTTTTGATTATTTTTACGGTTATGTCATATAGTCATATGGATCTTTGCTTTTACTCTCTTTAAAGTTTCTTTACTATTGATCTTACTTGGTTAAACGTTATTTCCTTAAAATTGAAATTTGATCCGGAACAGTTTGAGGCGTAAGTTTTAATACAGTCTGCTGGACTTTTATCTGTTTTAGGTAAATTTTTTACTGTTTTCTGCAATATTGACAAAGAAATCACTGAAGTTGTTTGCACTGATGTTTGTAGTTTCTGGTGAGTTTAGGACTTGGTTATTACGTCCCACATAGCAAATCGACTATTTTTACAAGTTTTTATATATTGGTCATTTGCTTTTCGTTTACTATCAGATAATGCCTTTTTATATTTTGCTCTAAATTCTTTTAATTCCTTATTAGTTTCATAGTTCGGATTGTTTTTATTGGCATTACTTAGGAATTGAAGACTTTCTCTCATTTGCTTGAGATTCTCATTGACCCAGTCAACGTCGCCCTTTTTTTTATAAACTATTTATGGATTTTGATAAATCACTTTAAAGAAGTTTATTAAAAATGGTTGATGTTTACTTATGAAATTATTTGTTCTCCTTGCAGTCATAGAAAAAAATATTGTAAACAATACGTTTGAAAACATCTTTTCGATACTTGTTTAAAATACTATTTCTATGGTGCTGGCACCGGTTGAGAATCCCCATATCCAATCTATTGGGTACAGAGTTTGGGCCAAGGCTTGCGAAAGGCCCATAGAGAGGGCCCGTCTGACCCACAGGTGGACCAACACTCTGGTCACCGAGAAATGGAAATTTTCCAGTGGGTCCTCTTTTTCGAGTTTCCCCTCCCCGCTCATCAATTTTCGTATTCGAGAAAAAGCGAGGCCTGTTAAGCCCAGCGGATACGTGGCCCGCAATTTGATGCGAGGGGCCTGATATTAGTAAGACAAAAGTGAGCTCATTAGTAGGAATAAGTAGTTGATCGAATCTTAAAAAAAAAAATAAGTTTCGTGCATATCACATTCAAAACACCAGGAACTAAGTGATGTCGATTTTCAAAGTCGTTTACACAGTTTTATAATTAGGCTAGAAGTACAACGCAAGATGTCACCTTCTTCAATAACGTTTTATTCATTACTTTTAAAAATGGATTTGTTAATAGGCACAATTTCCATTATTATGCTTCGGAAAATACTCACTTTTCCAGGAAAGTTGATAAAAACACAGATGGTCTATAAACATTTGGGGAGGAATTTTTGGAGAACAAGTTATAGGGCCACATTTCTTTGATGGTACATTGACTGGAACCGTTTATCTTCATTTTCTGGAGAACTGTCTGCCACAATTACGGGTGAATCTTCCTGTGGCTCCACCACATTATTTAAATGCAGTAAAGAACCACCTAAATATCTACCTTCAATGGATTGGAAGAAATCGCCCCACTAAAAAGTCTGCAAAATCCCCAAATCTTACAAAAATGGATTTCTATTTATGGGGATATGTTAAGAAAATTGTGTATAAAGACACATCAACAACAATCCAAGATATGAAGGAAAGGACAACTGCAAAAAAAAGATCTATCCCACTGGCAACTTTTGGAACAGTAGAAACCTCATTTCAAAAGCGAATAGATATGTGTGTCAATCAAAATGTGGAGACTTATTATAATTTTTTCTGTCGAATTATTTGAAGAGGAGTGACGTTTTGCTGATCTTTATCGATGGTAAGAATTCGAACTACGTAAAATGTATATTGTTCATCATATCTTTAAATGTTGAAGTTTGACATTTTTTATCTTGCCTCGTATTTTAAAAAAAGTTTTGGGGGCCAAAATGGGTCTTATCGCCATCTCTCCTTTAATGGCTGATGAAAAAACTAGCACTATGGTTATTAGTATTCACCAGTTAACAATATTTTCAATTCATAGCAGTTTTACCGTCCATATTATTTAAAAAGTTAAACAATTCTTAGGTTACATTCGTTATCATATTCTTTAAATAATTAATCCAAGGGTATAAATCATTGTTTCATTGTTTTATTAGACTTCTACAACAACAGGTGCTTCATCATCCTCATCAGATTCCAGATGTTCAAAGTCCCACTGATACTGTTCTGTTAACGTCTTTTGGAATCTATTTACTTTGGTTTTTAGTTGACCATCTACATCAGAGTTTTGCACAGCTCTAAACAAATTTCTTAATTTAACATAAACAAAGTTATTATTTGTCACTATATCTGCTAGAAAGTCCTCGGGAATTTCTTTTATCTGTATTTCTATTAAAGAAATAAACAAATCATACAGTTTCCTATGTTTTTTTACAGCTATGTCACAAGAACAGAACAAGTTAAAGATTTGCTTCCAGTGTTCAAAAGCTTCTAAACTATGTCCAACCAGAAAACATATATAGCAGAATTCCAATTCTCCTAGTAGGTCATTAGGCCTAAAAAAATAATCTATTTTCAACATAAAAAAATTTTGGTTTCTTAAATATATAAATATATACAAGGGTGCTATAAAACTATTTGTAAAATGCCTTGAAAATTCTATTTTGCTGTAACAATATCCTTAATACCACCATAAAGCAACTTGTAGACTAAAAGGGCCCACTCTTATGAAGGTTGTTAAGGCCTTTTTAAATTCCATCAAAAAACTCCTTAGTGAGGTATAGTGTCGCTCTTGAAAACCCTGTTCAAGCCGTTTTAAAACCTTTCTTAAAACCTATTTTAAAGCTGTCGGAAGCTTTTTTATTAGCTTCCTGCATTTCTAGAAAACACCTAGAAGGCTACCTTAAAACTGGTTTTTAAAACTCTTATTTATTTATTCAATACATTTGTCCAACAGTACAAAAGAACCAATTACAGGGCAGGAAAGCGACAAAAAAAGTCCATATTAGAACTGAGAAGCTATAAGAATGTCTACGAAGGAATACAAATAATTTTATTATTGCATTTATTTTTTGTAAAATGATTTAACCAAACACACCATATCAGACTTATTGAAGATAAAATGGAATTTGAAATTTATAAAGGGTAGAGTAGCACTATAACCTCTTTAAGGCCGATTTAAAAGGTAAAAAAAAAAAAATAAAATCAACGGCAGTTTATCGTTAAAACTACGAAAGAAATGCCCAAAAAACAACTGCGCCTCAGAAATAATAATGATTTTAATATCCATACAAAATTTGCATAGACGCGTAATCAGAAATTTAAAAAAGTAGGCCGTTTCTCGGTTCCCATGGTAATTTTCAGTCGTTTCTTGTAATTCTACCTTAATTTGCTAAAGAAAAAGTGATAATTATTGATAATTGACCTTGAACATTTGTCAAAATGACTTTTAAATTGTTCCTTGTGGAAGAACAAGTCGACAACAAACAATATAACCCCACCAGTTAAAAGATAAGTCGACATTTAGTTATCAGTGTTTAGTTTTAGTGCATGTTCTTATTTCATTTTGTTGTCACTTTTGTTTTGTTCTCAGTCTCTGTTAGAAACTGCAGTTCTTTTGAATTGACATACAAGTTTTTAGATTATGGTAACCTCAATAGAAATATTTTTCATTATATTATTTCAAATGTAACGATACTGAAAATTGTACGGTATTATTACATGGGACAACCAACAAGTTGTAAAAATTTAATATGTTATACGCTATGGTATTCGATACCAAATAAGTGCAGAGCCACACATCACCCGTACGGCGGAGCGGATGGGATAGCAGAGTGGGCAGCGGAGCGCTTAAAGCCACGGATCCTTATGTAAGTGTCCACACATACAGCGGAGAGGAAAGCGTACAGCAAGCATAGTAGCTGACTGGCAGCGGAGATATTAAATTTATTTGAAATATTCAAGCGCATTCAGGCGTTGTCTGCAAAAATGTGAAGACTAGACCATGAATTGTGAAACTTTGATCAGTGAAGTGTTTAGCCGCAAGCAACTTTGGGATATGTCACATCCTCAGCATCACAATAGAGGTGTGTTTGATAAATTATGGGCAGAAATTTCCGAGATCATGAATATTCTAAACTTTCGTACAGAAATAGATCCGAAAAGGACATTTTCACAATAAACTTTTTCTTATGAATGACCGCGGTTTTGTTATACTATTGTTTTTATTATACTGTTTTCCCCAACTCCAGAATATGCCCGTCAAGTCACGCTTCAATCGTCATTATGTATGGCCGTTGTCCGTTTTACGCTACGCCCTACTCTTTGCTGTCCTCTCCACCACCCGTCATATGTGTGGCCGTGCACTAAAATGTTAGCATGCAAAATGTCACGTACCCTCCACTAGATAGCCTATCGTCTAATTACAAGATTCAGTAAATACAAACATTTTTTTACCTTTGATAACTGGTTATCATTGTATCAAAGACATATGAAGAATCCAAACAATGCTGTGTTATTTCTGAGGGTGTTGAACCTTCTGGATAGTTATTTATCGGAAATGCAGTTAACCTGAGTTCAGTTCCTTCTCTTGGTTTTAAATCTGGTAAGAGATCCTCCTCTGTTTGATCTGACAGTCGTGATCGTTTTGTGTTCTTACTTGAGCTTCTAGAACTGCAAGGTGCTGTTTCCTCAGTTTTTTTACCTCTTGGTCTATCGGCATCGCTGCAAGATACCAGTTCTAACGCTGACTGTATGTAGCCAGAAATTGGATTCAATTTTTGCACCAAATTATCTACAAATTCCATTCATTAACACATTGTTGTGCAGTGTAACATTAGATTTAATATTACACTTATTAAAAAATTGTCCTCATTTTATTCTTGGTATAATTTAGGTAATTACTAAAAATGTCCCTATAATATATAATAAATCTCTAATACAAACAAAATACTGAAGATGAAATTTATTCCCATGAATTACATGAATATGAATAATTGTCTTTGCTTCATTTATAGAAAATTAGAACCCAGTCAGAGCCAACATTTTTTTAAATTTAATCTTAAATCATTACTTCAAAAAATTTTCAATTCTGGTGGTAGTGTATACCATTGACCATATCCAACTTTTTTCATGTTTGCATTTTGAGCTTCGATGACAGTATTACTGTATAACACGACTATACAGTTCTGATAAGTGTATACCTGTAATATTTGATGTCAAGTTCTTCCATTTATCCCAAATAACATATGGATAGGGTCCTAAGAAATTATCCAAAGCTCTAAGATTGTCTTTCAATTTTACTATTTCATCTTCACTTACGACTTCTACGCTAATGCACTCATTTTTTGTATCCCATTTTTTTACAAGTACTTCAGACTTCTTAAAATTATGGAAAAATCCGGTTCGTGGAGACGTATCTCCCGTATTTGACACGGCACTGTAAAATATATAATGAATCCCCGGTGGTATCATTTTTACACCGCGAAATTTTTCTCCTGTGTTCCACGACTTCATATCAATACCAAATTCTGTTCCTTCTGGAACGCCTAAGAATATAAATATTCCACCTTCCTCATACAACTTCTTCGCTGTTTGTTGATCCATAAGTTCATATATCAATATCAAGTAGTATTAAATAATAAATGGGAAATAAGTTTGAAAATCAGCAGTAAACACATCTGAGTTTGAGGTTATTTCAGCTATTTGTTTCTTCTTCTCCTTTTACAGCAGTTTTTAATGCAGAGTAGTACTCTTTGCCTATGGTAGTACTCTGTGTGCTTTCTTTCTACCGACAATCTTAGCTTACCTAAATTGGAGCTCCTTATCTAAACTAACTTGTAAAATAAAAAGAACGATCAAATCAAAACAGACCAGAAATTTTACTAATGCGCGTTGTTAAGATTCAGATATTTTGACCAATCACCGCCTCGAAATCATCTCAAACAGACTTTGCATAGGTAAGGGGGAGGCACGGTGAATAAACGATACGGTTGCATCAATCAGCAGCTTTAGGACGACAGAGACGCGGGGGGCGGGAAATCGAATGAAAGAGATAGACATATCTGATTTCCGTGCAAAAGACAGAGACAAAGATGCTTGTAGTGTCTACAGGTGACGTAGGCTGTAGACCCTAGCGGAATCTTTGTCTCTGTCTTCTGCACGGAAATCAGATATGTCTGTCTCTTTCATTCGATTTCCCGCCCCCCGCGTCTCTCTCGTCCTAAAGCTGCTGAGGGGGAGGTACTTGACTAAGCTGTTCTAAGATAAAAACTACCAACTAAATTATATTTCTTAAGTTTAGCTCAGTTCACTAGTAAAAAGAAAGCAACTATTTTCAACTTTATTTGTTAGATCGCAACTTGTTTTTGGCATAAGTATATCTATAATCTATATTATATGGATTTTTGGTTGTTGGATGGTTTTATGCAGATGTAATCAATTTCTATTATTAATTTTATAGACATTAGTGGTAGGAGTGCTTTTGGGTCTTCTCCCTGAGGGGGGGAGGAGTAAACGTGTGTAGCAGCATATTATTAGTCTTCTTTGAATTTCTGGAGGACGCATATATATTTTCTTTAATAATTACTTTAGTATACAGATAACGGCAGCCAAGTACATACGTACAGGGTGGCTATTCTTGAACTTGAGGGAGTAGAATGTGTAAGAGAAAACAATCGTTTTCTACTCCCTCATGTAAAGTTCGTATTCTTGAATTTATTTTCCCCAGCCAGGTAGACGAAAACACTCCCTACTTATTCCCTTACTTTTAGCAAGAGAAAGTCGAGGGAAAGCAGAAAAGAATCATTTTTTAAGTACTTTGTAGGTTATGATCGTGCGTGTGGAGACTTGTCAATCTTGTCATATTAATTCGGTTTTATTTAAGTAATGGATATCGAAGATTTAGTGGCTAGACAAGTTTTGGATGATTTAGAAGATGCGAAGGAACAGTTTGAAAATGCGAAAAATATTCGAATTTTAGGAAAAACGGATCAAATTTTTGTTCGTTTATTTTTATATCCGCAATTTTGTTCATCAGGATGAGGGTTAGTTCGTATTTTACAAAATTGTCGCATGATGTAGAGGTTAGGTTACTGCTGCCATTGAATTAAATCCTAATATTTTGAGAAAAAAATGCTTTAGTATAAATATTGATGTATTTCCAAATATTACACATATGGATACTGCGAATTACTTGGTTTGCATAGACGGAAGGATGAGTTCAAACCATTCAAGTCTTGAAGCTGTTTGTGGCTAGGTGAAAGAAGTACTCTGCAAGAAATTTACAGAATAAAAGCTTGTTGCTTAACAGTGATCAACAATTCTTTCCATATATATACTTGCCTAATTATATGTTGCTTTATAAATAATTGCTAACGTACAAATTAATTTTTCAGGTTATAAACTCGTAGCATCGTGAACAAAAGCAATTGACTCCTTGGACTATTGCAGATTCAGATGGTTCCTTAGTACTTACTGTAAATATGTTGCTAGTCTAGACAAAACATGTTCACTACTTAGCGACAAGAAGTATTTCCTTTTAGTTTTTTAATAGTAAATATGGCTATGGTCGAGGTATTAACCGCTGTAATTTTTTTTAAGACACCATAAAAATTAAGCAATGAAGATTGAAGTGCTATAAACTATTTGAGGTACATGTAATAAGACGTACATAATTTCTTCCATCAGTTAACCTTTCGTCTATAATGTATCTATAGTTTGGACTATATAATCCATTGTAATTTCTGTAAGAATTTTATTTTTCATATATTGTTATTTATTTTATTAAATATTTCCTTTTTATTATGTTTTATTTATCACTCTACTACTATATATTGTTATAGTAAATCGGAATAGTTAATTATGTCAAACTTGTACTTAGGTACGTGCATGTAACTGAAAGCAAAACAAAGTATCTTTACTAATTAAATAATTTATTATCCAAGGTCTATTAGTACTTCTAAGGATAATCGAGAAGAAAGTTATAATTTATATTGTAAGAAAAAATAAATGATTGTAACATAACGTGTATACTTTATATTAACCCTTTCGCTGCGCAGTGCAGTTTCACGTATTCTCGTGTAGTGCGCAATAAATGGACCGCTTGCGAGTATACGTGCTTGAAGCACGCAGATCCAATATTACGTTACTATTTGATTTGGTTTATTGTATGCATTGTCTATTATATATAAAATTGAAAGAAAAACAAAAACCAAGTGCTCTAGTTTCAATAATAATAATTCATTTTTAAAAAATGGTTAAAAACAGTACAAGTAAACATAAACACAAAACATTCTTATCAAAAACATTAAGGTACAACAAAAACTTGTGTAAGTATATAAAAATGTATTAATAGTACATATACGCGTGTTAAATCGCTTTGAGCAGTCTGAACCAATTTAAAAACAACAGGGGAGTTAACACGCTTGGAGCACAGTGGGCCCATTTATTTTTCGCGCATATACATGCTTTGAGCAGTGAAAGGGTTAATATCTAACTAAGCAATAAAAGTAACATTCATAGTTTATATATTATAACAAAAAGGGCTTTTATAGCTACAATTCAACACTCATAGCCCATTTAGACTTTGTTTATATGTTCACTGAACTTAGACCACTTCAAAGTTTTAATTTTATACTTCTTCAATGTTCAATAGTCCAACATTCAGTTTTTAAACACTACACGATATACTTTAAAAGGGCACATTGCATCACTTGTTGACAGCGGGTAGGTACTCTGGAATTTCCTTTCTTAATTTATGTACTTCATCAAATATCTTTATGAAGCCTGCAAATTTTCTTCTTTAAAACAATTTCTGCCATTGCACTTTTCTCTCTCTTGATACAGCTCCACACCTTCGCTCAACTAAAATTTAAACAAGAAATAATTATTAAAAATACTGACAAACCAATATAAAATGTTAATTTTCTTTACCCTGAATTGTTTACTGCTTGTTTTAGCAGCAGTAATTATTATCATAAGCAGTTTCAGTTTCACATGGGTTTTAAATTATATCCCTCATTGAGAAAGGATGCTCAATTGGATCATTCATCATGGTCTTGTAATACGGCTGTTTTTCCTACAACATAACCCACGTTAAAAATCAAATTCTTCTTACATTATGCAACATACCACTAATAAAATCCTTAGAAGACTCTTGTAAAATCATTTATTTTAATTGTTTGAAATCAGTTGCAGTCTTTTAACCCCCAACTTCTTCTGATTGTAAATGGAGGTTATTTTATAAAAATTTGGATTGTCACACTTCCACAATTAATAATAATAAACCAAAAACTTGTCATTTTGTATGTAAAATATACATATAAACAATAATATTACGAAAAGTTCAGTCAGTTGCCATTTGACAGTTATAGAATTTCACTAGAATAAATATGTTTTTGATCTGTCAACTGTCACGCCACCACCAAACAATTTTTGGCCACCACAGCTGATAAATATCAGATAAAGGAGAGTTCTGGTTGGTTATATCGTGAAGAACAATATGACTACACTGTAGACTTCTCCCTCAAACTTTCACCGGTCCCTCGTTATTCCTTTTGTTCAAGAATACATGTTTTTCGAGTAGGGGAATGTCAAGTGAAAGGCGAGGGAATAAATTCGCCGGGGAGTAACAATTTCTCTCGCGCTCAAGAATAGCCACCCAGGTACGAATTTATGGGGGACTAGACATATATTCATATACACGGGTGCAAAGCAGATTGAATGCTTAACGATACGAAGGAATTTAAATGGTGGGGGTGGGGGCTCGGCCTGCGCATGTAGACTCGGCCCGATGTACACGTACGTACTTACTTGCTTGTCGTTATTTGCAGAAGCATACGAATTTCAACCAATCACAGAAACTTGTATACTAGCTGAAAGCCCATAAACGCACTGCTTAGACATCTTAAGTAATATTCATTCATTTTATCGATATTGATTTCGCCATGGAAGTCGTGATTACATCTGGGCTGGCTCCAGGTATTTTGCCGCCCCGGGCACAGTTTCATTTTGCCGCCCCCCCTCTTAAATAAATAACATTAGGGTCAGGCGGGGTAAAAATTAGATAAAATGACATCTTTCAATGTTTAGGTTGTTTAGAATCGAGTCATATTTAATGAAAGATTGACAGGAAAAATTATATTTCTATGTATTTTTTACTAAAAAGTACCGTTAAATGATAAACAAAAATAAACAGTGTCTTATTTTTACCCTCCAAGTGGGGTAAAAAAAAAGACAGTGGAGGGCAAATGAAAGACACGTAAATTATTCCCATTCTTATTGACGTCGTACAAATGGACGTGTAAAAAAATCGTTGCCCAAGGAATCACTACTTCCACATCCAGATTCTCTATCCAGGCCACTCACAACGAAAAAACTTTGTATGTGGAAATAGTTGTTTAACCCATAAAACGATAACCCACATCGGTAGTGGGGTGAGGGTGGTGACAGGGGGGTGGTAGTGGGGGTGGATGAAGTAAAAAAAATATTTTGAGGCTTCTGGTTCTTGTACATACACTAAATCACAATTTTTTTTCGCCCCCTTTTAATAAGAGGGTGGGGGTGGTAATGGGGGTGGCTAATGCCAAAAATTTTTTTGAGACCTTAGCTTCTCTTGTATATACTAAATACCAATTTTATGGACTCTTACATGCTTTATTTGCCCATTTACCCCAAATTTACCCCAATTTAACCCCCAACCCTTCGTCGGAACAACATGAAAATATAATCTAGTTCCAGATCTCGTTAAAGTACACATGTGTACCTCAAGTCAATATCTTAAACAATTCCAGAGTAAACATGCGCACAAAAGAAGTTACAGACCGACAGACAGACAGAATTTTTTTTTTCGCTCAAACTTAAACTCTCGACGTTTCGTAACATTTTAAGCCTATTTGAACAATAAAAATTTTTAAAAAATTTTTTGTCGTTACTGTACTTCCACTGGATGTGGAAGTAATAAGACAGAGGAGGGTTTTTTCTTTTATACGTAATTTATTCAGATTTTTTACTAAACAAGAAGGGGTTTGCGGAAGGGCTAGCTTCTCCTAAATTAGGAAGCTGAAATGGGCCTGCTTCAGTCTGCCCATTTGGTTTCTTTAGTCTCTTATTTACCCTGCTTGTAATTTTCTCGTTAAAAATGATGATTTAAAGCTAGCAGATTAATAAACTTGATCATAAAATGTGAAGTATGATACTTCTAGTTGACGTCTGCCAAATGCGGACAATGCAAATAGAGAAACTATAAAATCCCCAAAAAAGTACTGAAGTGAATTAAAGAGTTTTTCTACACCTATTTAATTATATGACAAATATTAGCATTTTTTTGGTGAAAAATCGTACCCATAATTCACTGTAGTGAATTATCGCTTCATAATTCACTACATCCGGCCAATCACAAATACAAATTTAAAAATCATTGTTTCGCGGATTCAACGATATTTTGAAATCGACCGCGATCAACTCTGCTGCTGCGGCTGACAATCAACTCGGGTGACAGTGACAAGTGCACCGCCATACCGCCATTTTTTTTTACGTTTTCGGCTTATTACGTATAGGTACCGATTAAAGCTATCAAATTTCAGTCTAATTTATTTGTTTAATAGATGTAGAAAAAGCATAGTATTACATTCGCGATTATGGCCATTATTCCCTCAGATGATTTGCGCCACTCGCCTACGGCTCGTGGGCTTAAACGTCATCTTCGTGAATAATGGCTATCATAATCGCTCATATAATAATATACTATTACTGAATAATATTTTTTCCCGCATTAACAGTAGGCATAGGACCTGATTGGATAACATAAAACAGTTCTGAATGTACAAAACAAACTTGAATAAAAAATTAAGTTCAATTTATTTCAATCTGGGTTGGATAACACCTTGTCTTTTATTTACCCCACCTGACCCTATCTTTTCAGTCCGTTATTTTTTATAACATTTTAAGAGTCACCTAGTGAATATTCTTGATGGTTTGTTTTTTTAGTTATAAGGTTTACAGCAATTTTTGAATTTTCAGCAATATGATTACTGTATATTTAAAAGGGTAAAATAAAATAATTGAAAAAATTAACCGTATTGAAACTTAAAAAAATACCACATCACAGAAATTAGACAAGAAATAAAATCACATATAAGAAACAGAATGTATGTATGTAACCTACTTTATATACAAAAAAAACTAACAATAACAAATTATTTATGTAAAGTTGATATTACTATTACTATATTAGTGAAACGATTGTTTCCTAGCTTTTTTTATATTTTTTGGTAACTGTGGATTTGAAGAATTTGCCGCCCGCTTCGCCCCCCCCCCCCCCCCCCAGAGCCAGCCCTGGATTACATCACGCTTTAAAATGAGTGACATCAAAAAATCACAGTAACGATACACGACGTGATTGAGAAATCACGATATCGCCCATTATTACCAGTGATAGTCCGCCAAATTATTTTCAAACAATTTCATCAATAGAAAACTATATAGGATCCTCGTATCATTCGAAATCGAATCTATGAGAATAACTTTAAATCCTTGTACTTGCCACAGACTTAGGAACAAAGTCTATGGTACTTGCACAAATATTAAATTCAGAGGAACACATCCAAGGACCGTTAACTACTTCCTTGGAACACACCTATTATATCAGTTTACATAGTCGCCAGAAGATGGCACTGTCGATTATTATTTTATATGTTCTAGTTTTCTGGGATTGTGTGTCTTATGGTAAAATGTCATAAGTACATAACGTTTTCGAGTTGCATGGAGAGTTCTAGAGTCGTTGTTATCCTTGTTCGTGATAAATCGATCTTTTTTCATTCTGCCAGTGAAACTTACCATTCGAATTTTCCAGAATATCGTAGACGATTTCTTTGTGAGCGGTGCGAGAGTCTGGAATAGTTGAATATTTGCTGTGTCACAAGGCGTTGACGGAGCTGGCATATTAAAATTGCTCACCACGTTTTCGTTGATTAAGTTTCAGGATATTGATTATTTCTGAGTAAGTAAATAATTCTTGCCTGTAGATAATTTGTTTTTTCATTTTCGTATTCAATATTTCAGATCTAATTAACACAGAAAATGGTGAAAGAGACTAAATTTTATGACATATTGGGTGTCAAACCTGGTTGTTCCCAGGATGATCTGAAAAAAGCCTATAGGAAATTAGCATTAAAGTATCACCCTGACAAAAATCCTAATGAAGGAGAGAAGTTTAAACAAATATCCCAGGCCTATGAAGTACTCTCCGATCCAGAGAAAAAACGGGTATATGACCAAGGTGGCGAGCAAGCCCTGAAGGAGGGAGGTGGTGGCGGAGGATTTTCTAGCCCCATGGACTTGTTCGATATGTTCTTCGGTGCTGGGTTTGGAGGTGGACGAGCAAGAAGGCGAGAGCGTAGGGGCAAAGACGTTGTTCATCAACTTACAGTTACTTTGGAGGAACTTTACAAGGGTGCTGTTAGGAAATTAGCTTTGCAGAAAAATGTTATTTGTGACAAATGCGAAGGCCGAGGTGGTAAGAAAGGTGCTGTTGAGCAGTGCCCTACATGTCGAGGAACTGGTATGCAGGTGCAAGTCCAACAGTTGGGACCAGGTAATTATATTTTTAATTGTAATGTATCTAAATTGTTGTCATTATCATATTGATGAAATATGTAGGTATAGGTTTTTTTCATTGATTAAATATCGATAAGAAAAAGGAAAAATGTTAAACATAATGTGAAATCTAACAATTTGTTGGAAACTTCTAGAACATGGCTATACATTTATATATTTGACCTTCAACGACAAAATTGGAATTGAACATTATAAATTAGTTTCTGAAAATAGGTACAATAAACAATGTTTGTTTACTAGGTAATTCAAAGTTTTTATACTAAATCTCTGGAGTATTTTGTACAAAATTTTCTGGATGTACACAAGGAGCTTCTCACTGGTCAAAATTTTGTACAGTATTGCCAATTGCCGGCAATAAAGTAGTATTTTTTTGTTATTGCTGATGTATTACCTACCATTATTGCCAATTTATTTCCTGCTTATTGCCATTTAATGCCTCTTTATTCCTACTATTGCCTTGGTGTTGCCATAGTTGAAAAATATTGCCAGGCTTGTTGCCTGTTATTCCTAAGAATGTTATATAAAATTATTTCTTTTTTGCACCATAATGCCTACGGGCGGATATAAGTTTATTTATCAGAAATAAATATACAAAAGAAAAAGCAAATAACACAAACTGTAGTGTATTTAACGATAGTCTAGTGTACTTTCTTTTGAATACATTTTCATAAAAGCTTGCTGTCTAAAAAGTTTTTTCTACCATTTTGTTACTTTTATATATTTTTATACTTAATAAGAATAATTCTCTGCCATATTGACGCTGCAATCTTGAATTGTTAATTTAAAAAATTCGCAATTCACGATCCTAAAAACCCCCAGATGCACAGTTTGAGTTGAATCGAATCATATACGGTAAAATTCGTCCGCCATCTTGCATTCTCAATTTTTTACAAAAAATTCGTAATTCGCGATCATAAACACACCAGATAATTATTTTAAGTCGAATCAGATTATACGCGGTAAAATTCGACTACAATTTCTGCTCGTGTGTGCTTAATCAAAAACCTTAGTACATTTTACTCTAAAATTATAGATAGTAAAATTTAGTTTATGTATGACAGTTTACACACCTAGGGAGATCACCTTGTATAAAAGATATGTCCCAATTTCAATAGAAAGTATTCTACCATGCTCTTTTACAGGGGCACCAAATTTGAAATAAAAAATTTAAGTCTAATAAAACTCATTGCATTTACAATACATTTATAAAACTTACATGTACACACACAGATAGAAATAATATTTTAAATCAAGAATATTTGTTTCTTATATGTGTTTTTATATTTGTTATTTGTTTCTTATATATGTTCCACTGTTCACGGTAACACCTTTGTAGCTCAGTTATTAGTCACCCAATTTTAACCAAGTTTGGAGAGGTATCAAAGACCTTTATTACCCTTTTTTAAGTAAACAAAACTTATTTCAGTCATTGGCGTGCATTTTTATTAAGAAGAAAAGGGTCGATTTTTCGAGAAATTATATTAGGCATGTTTTTGTTGAAAAACTAATGCAATATTATTGATCAGCATATTGTAGAACCGCTATATCCAGAATTTAACATTTTGATTTTAGGTTTTTGAATTACGGCCCACTTAAAATTACCTATTTTAAACATTAAATAATCAATAAATTGGTAACGAAATATTTTTCGAAAAAAAGTCATTCTTCATTTTCTCTTTTCACTTTTTTTACTATCCCATATCATCGAAACTTTCAAATTTCGAAGGCCAAGAATTTGCATTGAAAAATTTTGGGTCCTCAAACCTGTAAATTATTCGGACATTAAGGATTACCGAATTTGAAAGTATCGATAATATGGGGTGGTAGAAAAAACGAATTTAAAGAGAAAATAAAGAATAATTTTGTTTCGAAAAAAATTTCGTTACCAATTTATTGATTATTTAATGTTTAAAATAGGTATCCAAATAAATCTCATCTGATTATATTTAACCATAGAATTACAGATAATTCTCCATCAATTAATCTACTTCAACAGACACTCCGACCTTCTCAATCTTGCAAGTACCTAGGTATCAATATTGACAGCAAGCTAAATTTTAAGTCTCACACAAAATGGTGTAAACAAAGTGTTGTATCAAGAACTAAACACTTTAGATCCCTTACATATAGAAATGAAGGTATAAATACGTCAACGGCATGTAACATATACAAAATGATTTGCCGACCCATACTGGAATATGGTTTCCTTCTATTTGGAAATTGTCGAAAGCCAGCCTTAAATAACATCGAAGTAGGGGAAAGAAGTAGTCTGAGGAAGATCACGAAAATTAGGCACCCCAACAATCCATTGCACAATCCCTCTAATAACCTTCTTTACCAAAAAACCAAAATTGAACCTATACTCTCCAGATTCCAAAGACTCTCAAAAAAATTCTCCAGCAATTTATCTAACATCGAATTAATAAATCCTTTAATTTACCCAACAAATCCCAATATCCCACCCAAAAGAGTATTCCCTACCCAAACAATCTACGAATCCCTTGTGTTATTACGTAATCAACAATAGTATAAAATACACTCATAATAATATTATATATAGAGAATATTATTTAGGTATTATGCAAATGACAACTTACACACTTTTTATTTATTATAAAAATACCTACTTTCTGTATATTGTTGCCCTAATCTGGGCACGCTAATATACTAGTCAGGTAAATACTTTAAAACACTCATTATTGGAGAATCAATCAAAACAACTACTCTTCTAGCTAATACTGACGAAGTATTGAATTACGTGATAGGATTCTTAGCATTTTAAAGAACAAAAATATATTGAAAATACTTAAATCATTTATTCAAATTTAATCATTCACACTTTTTTATTTAATATGAAATTATCTACTTTCTGTATATTGGTGCCTTAGTCGGGTCACGCTAATATACTACTTAGGAAAACACTTTAAAGCACTCATTATTGGAAGACCAATCAAAACAACTACTCTTCTAGCTAATACTGACGAAGTATTGAATTACATGATAGGATTCCTGGCATTTTAAGGCAAAAAAAAATATATTGAAAATAGTTAAATTATTTATTGAAATTCAGTCATTCACAACAATTCTTGAACCATACATTCTATTTCAACTCTAGAAAAGTTGTACAAGTTTTTTCGAACTCGTTAGTTCTCATCAGTAGAGTATAGAAACATTCATTCATTATTTACAAGCCTATTCTTGATTTATTTTTACAATTAATTATTTTTATTTATTTGCTTTTATCATGATTAGAGAATATTATTTAGGTATTATGCAAATGACAACTTACACACTTTTTATTTATTATAAAAATACCTACTTTCTGTATATTGTTGCCCTAATCTGGGCACGCTAATATACTAGTCAGGTAAATACTTTAAAACACTCATTATTGGAGAATCAATCAAAACAACTACTCTTCTAGCTAATACTGACGAAGTATTGAATTACGTGATAGGATTCTTAGCATTTTAAAGAACAAAAATATATTGAAAATACTTAAATCATTTATTCAAATTTAATCATTCACACTTTTTTATTTAATATGAAATTATCTACTTTCTGTATATTGGTGCCTTAGTCGGGTCACGCTAATATACTACTTAGGAAAACACTTTAAAGCACTCATTATTGGAAGACCAATCAAAACAACTACTCTTCTAGCTAATACTGACGAAGTATTGAATTACATGATAGGATTCCTGGCATTTTAAGGCAAAAAAATGCCAGGAATCCTATCATGTAATTCAATACTTCGTCAGTATTAGCTAGAAGAGTAGTTGTTTTGATTGGTCTTCCAATAATGAGTGCTTTAAAGTGTTTTCCTAAGTAGTATATTAGCGTGACCCGACTAAGGCACCAATATACAGAAAGTAGATAATTTCATATTAAATAAAAAAGTGTGAATGATTAAATTTGAATAAATGATTTAAGTATTTTCAATATATTTTTGTTCTTTAAAATGCTAAGAATCCTATCACGTAATTCAATACTTCGTCAGTATTAGCTAGAAGAGTAGTTGTTTTGATTGATTCTCCAATAATGAGTGTTTTAAAGTATTTACCTGACTAGTATATTAGCGTGCCCAGATTAGGGCAACAATATACAGAAAGTAGGTATTTTTATAATAAATAAAAAGTGTGTAAGTTGTCATTTGCATAATACCTAAATAATATTCTCTAATCATGATAAAAGCAAATAAATAAAAATAATTAATTGTAAAAATATTATATATCATTACTAGTTTTTTTTTTTTTGTAAAAACCTTATAAGTAAACATAAGATGTGTTATATTTTTTTAAATTAATAAGTATTGTAAATATAATATAATGTACACAGGCTGGAAGACTTAGGTCGTTAGCCAATTGGAATTTCCAATAAAGCTTTGTACTACTACTAAAATAGGTAATTTTAAGTGGGCGGTAATTCAAAAACCAAAAATCAAAATGTTGTTAAATTCTGGATATGGCGGTTCTACCTCGGGTTCTACAGCATGCTGATCAATAATATTGCATTAGTTTTTCAACAAAAAAATGTCTAATATAATTTCTCGAAAACTCGACCCTTTTTTTCATAACAAAAATGCACGCCAATGACTGAAATAAGTTTTGTTTTACTTAAAAAAGGTCTTTAATACTCATCGAAACTTGGTTAAAATTGGGTGACTAATAACTGACACATGAAACAAATATTCTTGATTCAAAACTTTATTTCTATCTGCGCAGACATTTTTTATTTTATATCTGAATTCAATGTGTTATGAAATCGCCACCATATTTTTTGTTGAACGTTGCTGAATTACTGAACGGACGGCAGATGGGGTAGTTCACATATTTCAACAAATTCAGAATAATTTCAGAGGTTATCCTTTCAAAGTAGACAAGGTGGAAGATACGATCAACAGGCTTTTATAGTAACGTTTAATAACAAACACAAAACTACTTTCTAGAAGGCAATGCATTTTCCTTGGTATTTCTGCTATAATTAATACTTATAACAAAGTTGCGGCAATATCTGCATTAAATAATAAACATCTACCTTAGTAAACTCTCGACCCTTGATAAGAAAATTTGCAATATAAAATACCTATATAATGAGAATTAGTACTTATAGTTGACTACACACTTATTATGTGTGTAAAAAATGTCGGCGTCTTTGGCGGTGTGGTGAAGATCAAAGACATTTTATACATGTAAACAAGTCTGTAGTCAACTATACCAGTATTATTTACTGTTCATTTATAGCTGTTAATAATTATTATTCTTTGTAACATGAACAAATTGTCAGAAAATTCTGTCAAAACACAATGAAAGCGATAATATAAGATATTAACTTTAAGCACTAAGAACATGTAAGAAATTATCATGCTTAGAAAACTAATTCGAGACGACTTACATCATGTGCGCTGTATGCAATGGTTTATACGCTCCAATTATACAGGGTTCATAGCAATTTTTCAAATTTAAATTCCTTGACTTTTCCAGGTTTTCCAAGGACTTTCTGAAGGTTTTCCCTGGCCTAATAATTGATGAGCATTGCTGGAAGTATAATTTTTAGTTTTATAATTTGAGATTTAAAAATTTTCAAATTCCCTAACTTTTTATGAAGATTACTAAAATTTCCTGATTTTTCAATAAAATTTCCAAATTCCCTGATTTTTTCAGGTTCTCCAGGTCGCTATGAACCCTGTTGATATGGACAACAGAGAGGAATACTATCCGTTAGCTTCTAAATTGCAAAAACAAGATTTTTCGATATTTTACGATTCAATACGTTATACTCGTTATTGCCACTTATTGCCCACTATTGCCACTTATTGTCGTATATTACCCTATATTGCCAGTTATTCTCAAGTATTGCTTTTAATTGCCATATATTACTCTTTATTGCTACTTATTTCCTATATATTGCCAACGATTTGTACAGTATTGCCACCAGTGAGAAGCCCCTCGGATGTACACGATGATCATCTTTTTGTGTAAAAAACTTGCTTTAGTTGCCCACTAAAATAAAACAATAATATTTAATATTCTCCATATTCGTAGATAGTTTCCAATTTTTCTTGGTCTATTTTTGTGACTTTATTCACCCGGCCGGGGCCGTGGAGAGAAAATGCGGGCCCGGTAGGGAAAAAGGTTCGCAACCACTCACCTCCCCCTCCCGACATGCCTGCACCCGGCACAAACAGAAAATTTTGCTTAGGTAATGTTATGGACAAGGCAATTGTTTTTACGTCTATCTTTTTCAGATTGAAATATTTGATCAGTGATCATGGATCATATGTATCATACAATTATATTACTACATAAAATGGCTGCCGATAACTTAGCATTCACCCATAATCAGTCGACTAAATGCCTTTCAACTTTTGTCATCTCGTATATGTTTAAATACATAAAAGATGGAAGAACAGTCGCTGCACATTATCTGATCTGCCGTCGGTTAAATATAGATATCACTGACGACAAGGTGATACAGGTCTGAGTTTTGATGGTTTCCGGGTCTGTTTGTGTTTGCCCATAGATATTATATCTTCTAAGGTCCAACACCTCACAGTCATGTATAATATGTTCTACAGTTGATGGTTCCTTACCGCACAGTCTGCAGTTAAGGTCGCCAGCAAACTTTCCGATTGAATGCAGGTACTTCTTAACAGGAAAATGTCTCGTCAGAAGACCCATTATAGTTCTCAACTGGATCCTATTCTTTGTGAGCAGTTCTTCAGTTTGTTTTGAACATGGTCCATTGATAAGTGTCCTATAAGTCCCACTCTTTAATTACCCTTCTGGCTGAGCCTTTTGTGATGTCCAGGGTGGATTCTGGGTCATAGAATATTTTAGCTGCTCATCAGCTCTTTCGTTGCCCTCTATACTGGTATGTCCCAGCACCCCGAGTAGACTTACTCTGTTCCGCTCACCCAGAATTTTGAGCTCTTCATGACAGTCCCAAACCAGTCCAGAACACACCTTGTTATAGGCATGTGGACCTCTTAGGCAGCATTAAAGTCATTGCCGTTTTCTTAACAGAAAGAAAGTTTTTATGATATGCGTATGATACAGAAGGGCTAAATAGAGAACAGAATGCTGCGATGGTTGGAAGCTTTTGTGGAGGCCGGAGATGCCTAATTTGAGTGTTTATTAGCATAATTTCTTAAATCATAAATATACATATTCATTTTTTGTCATGACATTACATGTCTTATTTGTAACTATTAAAGAACTGTAACCTACCAAGTATGGTATATCACTGTACTCATAATGACGTGGGGATGCGATTTCAGACTCTACTTGACACAGGATACAATTTGAAAAAAAATTGGGGATGGTTTCTTAAGGGTTGCAAGAGGCAACATGGTTCCAGACGAATTCTTTCATGCCTTTTCAAATTTTTTTTATTTATATTTTTATCTTTTCAAATAACGGAGATATCGCCTGTTTACGTAATTCTGCATTCCACACTAAAAAACTGCTGCCTAAGGAATTACTACTTCCACATCCAAATTTCCTAGGGGGGAGGGGGAGGGGGAGGTAGTGATACATAAATATTTGGAGGCATTTGGTTCTTGTACAAACATACACTAAATGACTTTTTTTATCACGCTGAAGGGTTGAGGGTTAACTAGGTAAATCAAGCAAGTAAGCATCCGTAAAATTGGTATGTAGTATATAAAAAAGAAGCTAAGGTCTCAAAAAATTTTTGTTATTAGTTAGCCACACCCATTACCACCCCATTATTAAAAGAGGTGAAAAAAAATAAAATTGTGATTGATGTACAGGCCCCCCCGTATGGGGGGCCTGTACTGGGTACTGAGTTTAGAGTAGCCGGGGGCCCGCCAGAGATTTTGGCAAAATTTTTTTTTCAAATTTCTCCCCCTGCTCATCAATTATTAAGCGTGGGGGCCCGTTGGCTTCTGGAGATTTCGGCAATTTTTTTTTTTTTTTCAAATTTCTCCTCCCCGCTCATCAATTATTAAGCGCGAGGGCCCCATAGCGAAGACAATTTTTTTTTTCCCGCTCATCAATTGTTATGCGCGGGGGCCCGCCAGTGAATTTGGTACCGGGGCCCATGATTTGATGCGGGGGGCCTGCTGATGTAGCATATCGTTTTATGTGTCTTATTTTTGGAGTCGACGATTTCAAATATATCATTAAAATTCCATAAACAATTATTTCCGCATACAAAATTTTTTTGTTGTGAGAGACTTCGATAGAAAATCTGGATGTGGAAGTAGTGATTTCTTGGGCAACAGTTTTGCAGTGGTCATAAAATAATTATATAAAATACAGTTATACGATTCAAACACCTAAAAAGTCTTGATTTTTTTTTTTATTAAAAATGTATAGATCTAAAATTGACATTATTTTAATTCTCTAACCATGTTCTAGAATGGATTAAAGACTTGTTTCTCATTTGTAAAATTAATTTCCTTGGATACACTCGTGTCAACATCTGTTTCCATGGATTTATCTATCACACAAATTTAATACAATACTAAGGACCGGTCTTTTCACATCCTATTAAACTTGTTCAGTATATAAATTCCATGGAAACAATTACTGATAGGAACTTACTCGGGACATAATTTGCCCATAGTGCGGTAGTTTAGCTAGGATATTTCAACATATTGTTTATTTTTGATAAAAGCACCAAAGGGTGTAGCAGAATAAGCATGGTAAAACGGCCCCAGAAGCGTTTTGGCCTAATTCGGTGTCAGTAGATCGACAATAGGAAAAGAAATGTTTTCCTCGAGTCCCCCCATCGCCACGGGTAACCCCTGTACCCTAATAAACATGACATTTCGTTTTCATTTTTTATCTCTTCGAGTTGTGCGTTAATTATTATCAAAAAAATAGACGATATACATGTAATTTAAGTTCATCTTAGGAAACAAAATCTGCTGATTTTGCGGCCTCCTTCGAATAAAAAAAAATATTTAAAAATTAGAATATTTATTTTTTCATGAAAATATTGATTCGCATACACAAAACTTTTACCAAAAATACATTGTTATGAGTAGTTTATTCTAGATTTTTTTCAAATTTTTTGAAGCGGTGCGTCATAATTAAAAAAAATAAAAACTGTTACGACGCATTGTTTAGTGGTGCTTAACCATTGAAACCGTCCGGCGTACCAGATCAGTGTATTCGTATTATCTGAACCCGCTGAAACCGAATCTGCCTTTTTTGGGGGGTGTGTTTTTCGGGGTTACTTAGGGGTGAAAAACGAGCCAATCTGTCAATTCTAACTTCGAATCCAGATTCAGCAGATCAAAATACCCTTTACAATACAATACAAGCTGTAGAAATTTGGAATCCTATATTAGGACCATCCTGTATAATTAACCTGTAATGTTCTATTTGATTGTTCGGTGTGTTATTATCTACTTACGTCTACATATCACGACATATCTGGATTAAAAAATTTTTTTAATAGAGTACTATGGAGACGGTGGAAGTTCACACCGTTACGTTCTTCAAATTTCCCAATGTGTATGTTTCGAGAATGGCTGTTCATAAATTGTCAAAAAAATTTAAAAAACTTGTTCAGTGCTTGAGATAAAGAAAAAGAAAAAAAATGTATGATCAAAATGACGCTGCCACAATATTAGTGTTGGAATCTGTCTTTTGTTAAGAAATCGAGGAGGTTTAAAAAACTTGCATCCAAAAAATTTTTAAAGAGAGTAAAATATTTAACCATACCTTGGAAGCAAAACGACCAGATTTCTGTTTATGGGCTGAAAATAAAATTTTAAGTGGCAACACGATTTTTTATAGATAGATAGATAGTTTTATTGGTGTCAGATACACAAAGTGTTTACACACGTCAAAATAGCTATAAATTTATCATGTTCTCCGACGAGTCAACATTTTCAACAAATGGGACTCTAGCTTCACAACTTTAGGTATTGGAATGAGACCAACCCCGAATTTAGAATTTTTACTGAAAGGTAATATTTAAAAAAAGTTAACGTCTGGTGCATTTGCATTTATAAATTCAGAATTCTTTATCTGATATTTACTCGCCTTGTTCGAATTCAATTAGCTGAATAAAAATTAGACAAAAACCGACAAGTATTTTACTAAAAATTCACTTTTTTCGAAACATTGCAATATTCCAATGAAATTTTGAATTTTGATAGACCATATAAATTGAAACAACTTTTTTATTTCATATTTTGTTCCAAAATAAAAAATATAACCAGTATACTCTTACGGAATTTTGAGTTTTTGTAATTTTATAAAAAATATAATTTTTCTCATCGTCATTACTATTTTTTAGGCAAACAAAAACTTTTATAAAGTATAACATTTTCTCTAAAAGTTAAAAATGTTGGCCATTGTAAACCCCATCCACGGACTTACTGTTTATAACTTACAAACTATCTGGCATGTTTTCATTCAAAACATTCAATAAACATTCACTAAAACCTTCAGCAGCAAACTTTGTCTAACTTCTGTTGTCTTCCGGGTGTCCACTGGCGGCCATTTTGGAAAATGGCCGCCAGGGGGCAGTTGGCCGATGGCTCCACATCCAAAATTGTTCATATTACATCGGTCTACCTCTGCGCCAAATTTGGTGCTTTTATCAAAAAGTACACGATAGGTTAGCTAATCCGCTGTACTACCAATAAAATTGATGAGATATTAAAATATTGGCTCTGATGGAAACATGGAAAATGCAAAGGAGTTACTACAGATTGTTCTATTTGGAAGAGACTGTAGGGAAATATAATTTATATTAGATCTGAGATGTTCATTTATCTATTGTATGATTTGATTATCTCTTAATTTTCTGATTCTTAGTATTTCATAATAAATAAAAGTTTATGAAAATTTTATCCAAAAATTCCAATTAAACTTAAACCAGTAAACCAGATCCTTCTCCATTATTCAAAGTATTTGAAGCGCTTCGGTAAAAAATTGATATTCATGCATAGTAGGTATTTCTGCTGCCTAAAACTGAAATTACGTTCATTCTTAAAAAAATTTATTTATCCGGGACGGGAAATTTGTCGGGTAAATCGAGTTCTATGCGTGCAAAATACATTTTAAATATTTAATGTATGTTCAATTTATTATGTGTTTATTTAGTGAGTAACTAATATAAAAATATCTGGTACATTACATAACTTTCAAATAAAGATTTTATGAATATAATATTGCAGTAAAATAGCAAAATATCATGAAACTAATTCATAATGGGCTGAATTTAGAATGTGATGTTTTTTTAATCATTTACAAATTGCTAAATAGTCCACGCAAATTCGACATTTTAGAAGAAATAATTTATAAAGTAATAATATTTGAGATGCGTACTCTAGATAGAGTTAGAAAAAGATACTCGAAAAGTCCCCCCCCCCCCCCCAATTATGGGTGGAACGTCCCTTTTTTTTGCAAAAAAACCACCCCTAGCGGGGACTTAAAGCTGGTTTTTCACTTTTATCTTGTACACCGTTCATCAGAAGAGAAAAAAGTATAGGAAATAAAAGAATTGTCGTTAAATTCTGCATAAAAAAATGTCCTATTAACCTTCTAGCTTATCTCCACCTATTTCGTGCTAACAGCCTCCGAACAGAGGAGAGCACAGGTAAAAATCGATCCTATTCGAAGATTAACGAGAAAAATGCGAGATCTTTACTGTTTTGGTCTGCGCACAGGAGAATATCAGAAAGAAATATTCTAACAAATACATATATTAATAGCGATTGTCAAACCTCAAGGCCCTTGCATCAGTCAGGACCAAGACAGTACTGGTTCAAAATTGTAAACAGGCTCTCTGTGAACTTGGCTTACCAACTGGGTCAAACTTCTCTGGGTGCCTGGACACAGCAGCATTGAGCGTAACGAGTGGGCAGATGCTCTGGCCAGGGTGGGCTCTCAGCAGCCCCTACTGGGTCCGTAGCCGGTTCTCGGCTATGTAAGATCAAATGCCAAGAAGTCAATAACGAACTGGACTCGCTCCCAGCTCCTGGACCTCCTACCCAGGACTCCGGCAAGTGAAGCTCCTTATCTAGGGTCTTTGCCTTGCGAAGAAAACAAATTCTGCGGCTAAGCAGGAAACAGGTCAAAATCGTGGTAGGTCTTTGGAGTGGACACGACTCTTTCAGAAAACACCCGCATACTATAGGAGTGGTTGACAACTCCGACTCCAGGTTCTGCTGGGACGAGGAAGAAACTTCCATCCACGTCTTAGCTTCCTGCCCCAGTCTTGTGAACTTGAGGTACAAATACTTTGCACTGATTATCTTCCGTTACTGGAAGAAATAAGGAAGAATTTTGGCCTTTGGGTTAGAATCTGGCCTGAATGGGGGAATTCCCTAAATTCGTATCGGTAGCACAATGGGCCACAAGGCCTGAGTGCGGCGGCCTTTCGTCGCCTCGCTAAAAAGAAGAGATTTTATGAGCAACATTTTTACATAGAGGTGTTTTTGCCAAAAAGTGAACGGTTTAGCAGATAATGGGGGTGGTTTTTGCAATTTTAAAGGATGATGCAACCACGATAGGGATGGAAACTTTTCTTTATTGTCATTTTGGTGCCTTCTTAATATTTCTGCCAATTTTCAAAAGTTTATGAATTTTGTCAAATATATGATGGTTTTTGGCTTAATTTTACTGGATTACGTGTGTCATCATATCCAACAAAGCATTTGAGAACCTGTGGCAGCTAGTAAAAGAGGTTTGTATGAACAGGATATTTTCATATTATAGGGCGATAATTCGCTCATTCACTAATTGAAATACCACAGCATAGATAATTGATATTTTGTGACTAATTCAACTAAATTCCATTATTAGCACTGCTGGTTTTCCATAACTTTTATGGGAGTCCATAATTTTGTAATAATAAATGAACATTGTGATAGAGAAACCAGCTAAGACAGGATTCTTCCAATAGAAATACTTCAAATTAATGTAATTACTTCTCTAAAATTTAACTATCTCAGCAGAAATAATATTCTCACTGATGCACAATACGGTTTCCACAAAGATCTTTCTATGCAAGATGCTATATTAAATTCAGTTAATTCCAAAGTTAAGTCTTGATGACAAAAAGTGTAACTTATCAAGATATCTTAGGCCCCCTACTCTTTCTAATCTTTATAAACGACATTGTTGAACCATTGCCACAGCGCAATAACTTTATTTGCAGACGGTATGTCAGCATTTGTCTCAGCCAACAATGTAAATATGCTTAATACAGCAGCTAATGATTGTACAAATACTATCCTTGATTACAGCCTTGTGAATAGTTTGTTATTAAACTTCAATAAAACTGAACTGGTGTTGTTTAATACTACAGCTTCCGACTATAGTCTCCTGGTCAGAACTATGCCGGGTGTGCCTAGCATTAATCAGACTGATAACCAGTGGCAGATTTATACCTCTGCTGCCCTCCCACCCCCTTCCCACTCTCTGCTCCCTGCCTCAGCAGTTAAAAAATGATATTCCCTCTACACCTCACCTCCCGTTTTAAAGGGTTAATTCCCTCCTCGCTCACTCCATTTTACCTTCCTCCCCATAGGTTTGTCAATAGCACAAAGCACAAAATCATTAGTACTAGCAACAGTGATTTTAGATAAATTAAAAACTAGATCCATATATAATATTGTTTATTTTAGGTATCATATGAGAACCAGAACAAAATAAAATTTGAAATAAACTTCGGTATGCATTTAAAATGTTATTCATTTAGGCATAGGCCAAATAGGCCTAGGCCAGATAGACTTATCAGCTATTAATCAACAAAACAACTCCTATTGATTTAAGTTCGATAACAGATATTGAGAAAATTCTATGTACAGGGTGGTCGCGCGAATGTTAGTATCTCATTTAAAGGGCATAGCCGGGTAAGCATGGTGTGACTGCCCCCAAGCGTCTGGCGCTTATATCTGTGCAGTAGGAAGCAAAATCTTGGAAAGTAGCAATTTCACAAAATATTAGCCCGAAAAAGGAACCGGTTTGGGGTGAGTAAGGGAGGGTTGATTTTAGCAAAACTATTTTTTTCTAAGAAACGGCACATTCAATCGTTTTGTAAAAAATATATGTTAAAGACCTACTGAGAAAGTACTAAATAAAAAATCATGCTCAAATTCCGAAAACAGATACAGTAAAAAAAACATATATATTATTTTCAATTTTTTTTTAGGGTAACTTATCCCTGGGGTACCAGCCTGAATTTTTTTCTGTAGCATGTCTATGGACTCACTTATGTTATATTTTTTTCCCAGTCTTGTCCGAAGATTACGCCATACTTAAAAAAAATGCCGAAGTGTGCAGTGCCGTATGCATATTTTGTGGACAATTAACTCCTTGCAAGTAAAAAAGGCCAAACTGCAAAGTAAATATGGCTATCTGAGTAGTGTATACATATTAGTGACTAGTGATTATGGAGATGGTGAACGTTGTAAGAGAAACCAACATAAAACTGCAACGCTGATAGTTAATTAGGTGCTCAATAAAGTTGACTCTTGCGCCGCAAAAATCAGTTTATAGCCGTAATGTTAAATATCATTAAGGGTAAAACCTAAAGTCAGCGGTACTATGGAGTACCTTGTCAAAGACTGTCATTATTCACATATTACCGTCGGCGGGGATAAGAGCTTGGTTGTTAACAATTTGCAGCACTAAATCGTAGCATTACTAACCTGAGAAGGATATAGATGTTAATCTTCCTCACTGTCATCTGCAATCACTGTACTCATGCTATCCTTCTGGAACAATAGGGAGAGAACTTCTGCCGGTTTAGGTATGCTTGCTAGATATCATCCGTACGAAAGGTAATACACGACAGCAGCTACATGGGAACAACATCCAACAGTTTGATGCCCATTGGCACATTCACAGAAATGTCTTCTAACGCCGACACTGTGGGGAATATAGTCGAGGAAACATCGGTAAACCTTCGTTTTGATATGACGTGAACAAACTTGTATTTTGAGTACATTGGACTGGTCCTTAGCGTACTGAAGATTAAGTGTTCCGTCTTCATTTATGACTTCGAGGTACGAAATCGTTTGTTTATATTGATACGATCCGGTAAAAAACAGTTTTAAATCCGTCATTTCTGGGAAGTCCAGTACATCTTTGCTGGAAATATCTACACAAGGCAGTTTTGCAATTTCTTTGAATGTGCCAGTGGGAATCGAACTGTTGGATGTTGTTCCCATGTAGCTGCTGTCGTGCATTATCTTTCGCAAGGACGATATCTATCAAGCATACCTAAACCGGCGGAAGTTCTTTCTCTATTGTTTCAGAAGGATATCATGAGTGCAGTGATTGCAGATGACAGTGAGGAAGATTAACATCCATATCCACCACAGGTTAGTAATGCTACGATTTAGTGCTGCAAATTATTAACAACACATGAGTGTTAAGACCAAGCTCTTATCCCCGCCGACGGTAATATCGATAGTACCGCTGACTTTAGTTTTTACCCTTAATGATATTTAACATTCCGGCCATAAACTGATTTTTGCGGAGCAAAAGAGAGTTAAACTCTATTGATCACCTAATTAACTGGCGTTGCAGCGTTATATTGGTTTCTCTTACAACGTTCACCATTTCCTTAATCACTAATCACTAGTATGTATACACTACTCAGGTATCCATATTTACTTTGCATTTTGGCATTCTTTACGTGCAAGGGGTTAATTGTTGACAAAATATGCATACGACACTGCACACTTCGGCATTTTTTTTAAGTATGGCGTAATCTTCGCACAAGACTGTAGTAGAGTAAAATCTGGAAGTAAAGTCGCTTAGTTTTGGAGAGAAAAAAAAAAGGCGTAGAACCAAACCAGACTTAGTGGGATTCTTTAGTAAGATAATCGTGTACACGAAATCGTTTTTTACGACATTTTTCGGTGGTCGAGAACTTTTTTATTTCGGAAAAAAAATAGATTTTTAATGAAATATGTTTTTTAACGTCTCCACCGCTATATCTCTGAAAATATTTGTGCTATCAAGCTATTTTTTTTTTTTTAGATTAAAGTAGACACAATAGCGCTTCGAACAACGTCCCACGTGAACCCGATTTATTTTTTTTAAGTTGGTAAAATAATAGGAAACTCAAACTTGTTATTTTCAGTAACGTAATTTTAGGCAATCGAGAAAAAAGTTTATTTATGAAAATTTGTATATACATGCTGCGTACAAATTGAAGCCAATAGTTGAAAAAAGTTTTTAGGATAAAAATTTTTCATGTCCCGTTCATAGTATTGAGTCAGCGATTTTTTTTAACGGGCCAAAGTCATATTCTTGCGCGCTCGGCTGTAGCAAGCCTGCCGACTGCAACGATCTGACGATCCCGGTCGGGGTGTATAATATAATAGTTTAACTTATATCAATAGGTACAAAACCAGTAGTGATCAAAAGCATCTAGGGGATGAATATTATTGTTCAATATTTCATATATTGTACAGTAGTATTGATCATATGTTGTTAATATTAAGAAATTGTAAAATAAATATTAAATAGTCTCCTTTTAATAATAAAAAGACAGGTGGTAGTAGTACAGTACCTAGAGGTAAAAAAAACTTCGAAGTAATGTCATATTGAACGGATTTCGTTCATTTTTGGCAGTATAATAGTAAATGTTTCACAGGAAAGTTTCTATATTGAGCGGGGGCTTGTTAATTTATAGGGGGTGGATGCCACCCCCCTTTGAGGGGGCGGCACTTAAAAAATATATGAAGTACAATCATATTTTAAGAAGAAAAGGTTCTATGCAATTTTTCACATAAATTGAAGTTTTTAAGTTATAACGACTTCAAAATTGCGATTTTAGCTTAAAAAAAGGTATTTCTAAACGGCTTTCCTCAAGTATCTCAAAAAGTATTACTTTATTGAAAAAACGTTATAGACCAATTACAGAAAGTACAAACTAGGAATTAATTATATTTCTTGTTTATTGATGTAGGATTAATAATTTCGGAGATATTTAAGTTTACATTTGGCATCCAAGTGTTCGTAAGATAACTATTTAGAGAGAGAGTTAAATATCTCAGAAACTGTGACACCTACGCCAAGGATACTAATAGATACAATAATAGGTTATTAATTAAGCTCTTAACTATTTTTTTATTTGTTTATGTAGCATAAAAAACAAAGAAGTTATGACCGAAGCAATGTCCGTCTACACATTATTTTAATAACAACGTCGCCATTTTGTTACTGTAATTAGCCAGTAATTAAAAAAAAAATAATTTCAAACACGGTTTCTCATTAATATACAGCATGACGTAGATGCTCAAATTTTTTGGTTCGTATACAGCACTTGCTTTAGAAAAAATACAGTTTAAACTATAAAGGTATTTTCGATAAAACGTATTTTTTTTTCCTATTCCAAATATCTCAATAAATATTAGTTTTGTTCAAAAATGTGTAGAGACCAAAAATAAAGCTCATAAACTAATAATGAATTTCGCTTGTTTATTTATTTACATACATTTAATAGTTTCGGAGATATGAGTTTACAAATGGCATCCGAATGTTCATAAGACGAAAAATGCAGTTTAAATGTTAAATACCTCAGAAATTGTGACGCATGCTAAGAAAGGAAATTAAAGACAATTAATTGCGCTTTCAAATTATTTTTTACTCGTTTTGATACTCTAATTAGCCAATAATCTAAAAAAATTATCTTAAATACAGTTTTTCGTTAAAATGTAGCATTACCTAAATGCTCAAATTCTTTTTTGCTCATTTAAAGCACTTGCTTTAGAAAAAAATGTATTTTAAACATTAAAGGTAATTTCGAAACCCTTGGATACCAAAAATAAACTTAAATATTTCCGAAATTATTAATCCTACATCAATAAACAAAAAATATAATTAATTCCCAGTTTGTAGGGTGCTTTCTGTAATTGGAGTATAACATTTTTTCGATAAAGTAATACTTTTCGAGATACTTGACGAAAGCCGTTTGAAAATACCTTTTTTAAAAGCTTTTTAGTTTAATTTACTATAAATTTACAATTTATCAAGTATGTAAATTAAAATAAACAATATGTTAGTTCTGTCAAAATTCCTGTTAGTATTTAATTTCAGTTTATTTTAAATAAAATGGAGAATTTCAATAATTGATATATACTTAATGATGTAAGAAGATATAAAACTTAATAATCTACTATAGTTTTTAAGAAAAATACTGTGTCACACATCATTGAAAAGGTTTTTCTATGGCCTTTCAAATGGTGTAAAAATATATGTTCCATTTAAAAAAAAAACAAGGTAAAACTCATATCTCCGAAATTCGATTTTTAATTGTTTTTCTGAAATCATTTTTGGAAAATATATGTTATTTCTCATAACTTTTATTTTCAAACTTTTTTACGTAACTCCAAAAATAACGAAGTTAAATGAGGTTCTAACGTTCGCGCGACCACCCTGTGCTGTTGACTGTAATAAGGATCTCTAGTCTAGTTAAGCTAAAATCGCAATTTTGAAGTCGTTATAACTTAAAAACTATCAATTTATGTGAAAAATTGCATGGAACCTTTTCTTCTTAAAATTTGATTCTATTTCAGCTCCAATAAATATATATATTTTTTAAGTGCCACCCCCTGAGAGGGGGTGGCACAATTTTCTGAATGATATCTAATTTTTTGGATGACAGTAAGCAACTCCACCCCAACCTAGAATGCCATATATTAATCTAGATTCAACTAACGCTATTTCTACGCGACTAATCTGACCAACCTGCATGCGAGGTGTATTAATTGCGTCCCAATGTCGCGTTTAGCGCTGATAAAAAAAATCGCTGTTGCCAAACGGTACACTTTAGGCAAAAACATATTTTTTCAAAAACTTTTGTGATTATTAGGCTTTATTTTCTTCGCTGCATGTATGCAAATATTTTCAAAAATAAAAAAGTTTATCGATTGGTGAAGATTTCAATACACAAAATATGTATTTTTAGTTTATTTGATTTTTAGAAAAATGAAAGTGCGAATTGTGCCCAAACCGTTTATATTGGTAAAAGCGCTACAGTGTGTGCTTTAATTTGACACAAAACAAATTTCGGTACCTTTAATAGTTTTAAAGATATGGCGCGGTGGAAACAAAAAAAAACAATTTTCTTTAAAAATACATTTTTTTCACTTTTTATTGATCTAAAAAGTTCGAGACCACAAAAAAATGTCGTAAAATATGATTTCATATGCCCGGTGACATACTCAAAGGAACCTAATATGTTTGAACTGGTTCTACGCCAAAAAAAAAAAACGACACGATAGACTTAAGAAATCGCTGCTCTACTGGGAAAAAAATATAACATAAGTGAGTCCCCAGACATGCTACAGAAAAAAATTCAGGCTGGTACCCCAGGGATAAGTTACCCTAAAAAAAATTTGAAAATAATATATATGTTTTTTTTACTGTGTCTGTTTTCGGAATTTGAGCATGATTTTTTATTTAGTACTTCCTCGGTAGGTCTTTAACATATATTTTTTACAAAACGATTGAATGCGCCGTTTCTTAGAAAAAAAATAGTTTTGCTAAAATCAACCCTCCCTTACTCACCCCAAACCGGTTCCTTTTTCGGGCTAATATTTTGTGAAATTGCTACTTTCCAAGATTGCTTCCTACTGCACAAATATAAGCGCCAGACGCTTGGGGGCAGTCACACCATGCTTACCCGGCTATGCCCTTTGTTATTTTTTGAGTTACGTAAAAAAGTACAAAAATAAAAGTTATAGAAAATCACGTGTATTTTCCAAAAATTATTTCAGAATAGCAATTGAAAGTCGCATTTCGGAGATATGAACTTTACTTTGGTTTTGTTTAAGCAGAACACTCCATATATATTTACACGATTTGAAAGGCTTTTTAATTATATATAATACATGGTATTTATCTTAATTTCTTTTTTTTTTTTGTCTAATTTACTATAAATTTACAATTTATCAAGTATGTAAATTAAAATAAACAATATGTTAGTTCTGTCAAAATTCCTGTTAGTATTTAATTTCAGTTTATTTTAAATAAAATGGAGAATTTCAATAATTGATATATACTTAATGATGTAAGAAGATATAAAACTTAATAATCTACTATAGTTTTAAGAAAAATACTGTGTCACACATCATTGAAAAGGTTTTTCTATGGCCTTTCAAATGGTGTAAAAATATATGTTCCATTTAAAAAAAAAACAAGGTAAAACTCATATCTCCGAAATTCGATTTTTAATTGTTTTTCTGAAATCATTTTTGGAAAATATATGTTATTTCTCATAACTTTTATTTTCAAACTTTTTTACGTAACTCCAAAAATAACGAAGTTAAATGAGGTTCTAACGTTCGCGCGACCACCCTGTGCTGTTGACTGTAATAAGGATCTCTAGTCTAGTTAAAATAAAAAATACGTTCTCAAAAATCTCAAATAAATTAAAAATGCTCAGATAGTTCATACTAATATTAATAATTTTTTATTTTTATGTGCCTTTGGTATTTTTCAAAAAATTTGCTGCCTCTGGATTTTGCCGCCCTGGGCTATAGCCCCTATAACCCCCCCCCCCCCCCTAAATCCGCCACTGCTGATAACACGAAATTTTTGGCTCTTCAGATTGACAACAGGTTATCATGGAACTCTCAAATCAATAGTGTTCTAAAAAAACTCTCACTCAATTGTCTTATTATTTGGAGACTCAGGTCATCTGTGAATTTAAAAATTTCGCTTTCATACTATTTTTCGTATGTAAATTCAGCATTGTGTTATGGCATTGTCAGCTGGGGCAATGCATATCGATTAAATGAAGTACTATCTGCGCAAAAAAAGTAGTTCGTACAATGAAATTTAAAGCCTCTAGACACTCCTGTCGAGAACTGTTCAGAGACCTAAAAATTCATACTGTTATCTCTATATACATCTTTCAGTGTGCAATTTGCGTCAAGAATAACATTAGTCAATATACATCAACTGCAGATATAATTAGCAACTATACACTACGCTTTAGTGACAACCTAAGATTATCCCAACGTAGACTTGCCTCGACGGCTAAAAGTAGCTATATAATGCCATTTCCAATCATTTACCTGAAAATCTCAAGTCCTATTATTTCCATAACTACTTTTAAGAAAGAAATCAAAACTCTCAAGACGGCTTTTACAGCTTGAATGAATATTTTACTGGTGATCTGAATTAAATTGTACTTCATTTTATTCTCCCTAATAGTTTTGTCATTATTCGTGATTCTCGGGGTTGCTCTGTGCTGGCATGGTACGGGTTTTTTCTTTTGTGTGTCTTTCTCTTATTAAGTCTTATCTATTTATATGTGTAGTTGTAAGTTTTATACGTTCTTATTTTACTTTCTACATTAATTCACTTATCGACGAACTCGTGTCATTGTATAATAATCTATGTAGAATTTTTGATAAATAAATATAATCAATTTGTAGTATACTAAACTTTAAACTTGCTCTCCTAAACAATTTTACGTTTGGCGCCTGAAATCCTCTGGTTCTTAACCTTCCTTACTTTGAAAACTCCCAATTAATGGTAAAACACTTCAAATTGTAAAGTGTTATGAATGCTATATTACTATAATTAAGCTTTAACAACTGCTCCAATTTTAAATATGTTTTCTTGAAATCAAAATACATCTAAGAATTTACAGATCATGTTCTTCTAGTGTATGTTGATAATAAATCAAATTTGCAAAGAATTATTTTAAAAACAAGTGAAATTTATTATTTTTGCTTTTCAGGTATGCTTCAACAAATTCAAAGCGTATGCCCCGAATGTAGAGGCCAGGGCGAGAGAATTAACCCTAAAGATCGTTGCAAGCAGTGCCAAGGCAAGAAAGTTGTTAGGGATCGCAAAATTTTGGAAGTCCATGTGGATAAAGGTATGACAGATGGACAGAAAATCATTTTCAATGGAGAGGGTGATCAGGAGCCCGAACTAGAAGCTGGCGATATAATAATCGTTCTTGATGAAAGAGAACATCCTATATTTAAGAGATCAGGCAATGACTTAATTCTTCGTATGGAAATTCAACTTGTCGAGGCCCTTTGCGGTTTCCAGAAAGTTATTAGGACTTTGGATGATCGTGATTTAGTTGTTACAGTTCTTCCAGGAGAAGTTATCAAGCATGGAGATGTTAAATGCGTCTTGAACGAAGGTATGCCACAGTACAAGAATCCATTTGAGAAGGGCCGTCTTATTGTCCAGTTCTGGGTACAATTCCCCAAAACTTTGCCTCCAGAAGTCATTCCTGCATTAGAAAATGCCTTGCCACCAAGAAACGAATGCATGATTCCCGATCATGCAGAAGAAGTAATATTAGTTGACTTTGATCCAGAACAAGAAGCTAGAAAACGCCATTCTAGGAATGCGTATGACGAGGACGATGAGATGCATGGGCCTGGTAGAGTACAGTGCGCTACTAACTAAATTAATTCGATGTTTCCGCATCATTATTCCAAGGGTATTACGTAATTGAGCACTCTCTTATTTAAGAAATATTTAGTGTAGATTGGATTTTTATTTAAATTTAGGTAGCGAAATATAATGGACGTTATTTATTACACATTGACATAGTAATCACTTAATTCAGTGTATTGAATGTATATGTGGCTGTATGATTTCTTTCTATGGCTCCTTATTTCCAAATACAGTTATTTTTTAGAAACGTGCATTTTTCTTGTATTTACAGCATAAGTATTGTTTGACAGTCAAAAAGAGAAGCTCGTTTAGAGAGAGAGACAAGATTCCGAATTAAACCTCTCGTGGTTTTTTTACGCATGCATCAGCAGGTTAGCTTTTTCGAATCTGTATCAGATATTCCAGAGACGGCTTTTACGTAAATGTATTATATTGTAAAAACCGAATGAGACATTCCCAAACAATATACAAACCATGAAGTGATGAAATATTATTAACGTTTCATCGTCTTGTGTCATCTTGTCCATGTTTCCTTATAAAATATGTAAAGTGTTATTCGTATATATTTGTAATCATCAATGGCGGCCGGCGAGGACGCGGACGAGCTTGATGCGCCGAAAAAATTGTTGTAAATCAAAGAGTACAACTGTAGTAGTTTGTGTAAATTGTGGCAATGTCTTTCACAAGTCTTGCATAAAGAGAGATCTTCCTGAGATAAACTGTGTGGCAGGAGATTCAAGAATCATATGCTGTAAATCAAATGTAGAGAACCAGAAAGAAGAAAATGTTAACAAGCTAAGATCAGACAAAGAAAGGTTGGAAATATTGCTCAAAAAATGGGAAGAAAAGTATGAATTATTGTTAGATAATAATAAGTTATTAAAAGATAATAATACATTGTTAATAAAGAATAACCAACTGCTAGAAGAAAAAATTGAAGCCTTACAAAAAGTGTCACATAAAAAAGAAAATAAAAACATCAATACAAATAAATCCTACAGTGCCGTAGTCAGTCAAAAATTCAAACAGGGGCCAAATGCCAAGAAAGCAGGAATTTCCAATGTGGCTAATACAGAGTGTTCCAAATTTGATGATGATAATGAAGCTTATAATGAACTCGCAAATTTACAGAGTAAAAAAATGAACGAGATAATAAATCTCACTAAGGATAAAATCGATTACATTGGGCAACCTAGTAATTTCGAAGAGAAACCCAAAGGAGAAACAGATATTGGTTTTGAATTTCAAAGACATCAACGTAAATCATATAATAAACGAATAGGAACGGCAGCAGTAAATAATAATCAGGATAACCTAGAATTTGAGGGAGAAGAAAGGAAAGTATGGCTCTACATCTACCGAGTAAAGAGGCATGTAAATGCCGATATGATAAAAAAAATTTTACTAAAGAAGCCAGGATACAAGGACCTGCCAGTCGAAGCTAAAGAACTCCCGGGGATTCCAAATAGGTTAAAATGCTTTGTAGTTACTGCTCCGCTATCTAGAAAGGATGAAATGTATAACCCAGAATTCTGGCCGAAGGGAATTGGCATAAAAAGATTTAGTTTCACTAGGCACAAAGATTTTTTAGAAGATAATGGTGCAGATTTTTTAGCATAGAGAAACAATCAAGTAAATATACAAAGAGCAAAAATAAAATAAGCCGTGAAACAAATACACAACAAATAAGTGTAATCCATCAGAATGCTCAATCTATAGGAAACAGCACTAACGAATTGAATATGATCTTAAATTTCTCTATTTTTCATCTAAATATCCAATGTCTGCGTAACAAGAAGATGGAACTTGAAGCACAAAACCATATATATGATGTCATGTGTTTAAGCGAACACTGGATATTCGAAAATGAAATCTCTCAAATTAAATTTGATAATTACGATGTTATAAGTTGTTTTTGCAGGAAGCTTCATATTCATGGGGGTGTGGTAATTCTAGTTAATCATAAATCTGCAAAAGATTTTGTTACAAGAGATGACATTTGTCGGCTGTCAATTGAAATCCACTGTGAAATATGTGCAGTACAATGTGAAAAGCAAAAGCTCATAATAATTACTGTATATCGATCTCCATTAGGAGATTTCAATATATTTCTCGATACATTTACAAAGGTTTTAAATATTATCAGTCGGTACAAACAATACACTGTCGTTATAAATGGGGACTTTAATATAAACTTTAACAATAAAAATAACAATCATACTGTCATCTTTACTGATCTAATAAAAACGTATGGTTTATCTGTAACAATAGATGCAAATACCAGAGGGGATTCTTGCCTGGACAACTTCTTAATCAACTCAGAAAGTACTTTTCAAACTTCTGTAATTGACACTCATTTATCAGACCATATGGCGATTACAATAAATTTTCCTGTCAATAGTACTAATACTGAGAGTACCACAAATTTTAATTGTAGACCTGTAACAGATGAGGGTCTATTTTTCTTAAATAGTCTTGTAGAAAACGTATGTTGGGACTTTGTGGACGATCCAAACATAAATATTGAGGTGAAATCAGAAATGTTTATAACCTTCTTATGCAATGCAGTAGAGCTCGCCTTTCCAGAGAAAAAATTCAAACAAAAAGACACACTCAGGGTGACCTGGTTCACGAAGGAACTAAGGGATATGAGGGACACGTTACATTTTATGCAAGAAACAGTAAAAGCTACAAACTCGCCTGAACTTAAACAAACTATGCAAAAATACAGGAAAAATTATAACATTGCAATTGCAAATGCTAAACGTAATGCTAATGATACATACATTAAATCTCATACTAACAAATCTAGTGCAATCTGGCAAGTGGTACGAGAAAATACGATCTCGCAGCCAAAAAATTTAAACAGCGACACTAACATAAGTCCAGATGATTTCAACAATTTCTTTGCAGAAATTGCTAAGAATATCATTGATGAGCTCCCTAATAGTGATTTTACCGCAGAAGAATTTCTATATAACAATGATAAGACAACACATCAAGCAGGCCAACCTGACTTTAATTTCGGTGAGTTAACTTTCATTGAAGTTAGAGACATAATTTTCAATTTAAAAAATAAAAATAGCAAAGATTTTTATAATCTTAACACTAAGATACTCAAAAGGATAGCCAATATCATTGTTATTCCTCTTACAAAATTACTCAATTTATGTTTAAAACTTTCTGTTTTCCCAAAAGTTTTTAAAATTTCCCGTGTTGTACCTATACACAAAAAAGGTCCTATAAACTTACTAGATAAGTACCGACCAATTTCAATTATTCCAATTATAGCAAAAGTCTTTGAAAAGGCCTTAAAATCCAGAATATGTCTTTTTTTTGAAAGTAATAGTTTGTTTAATGCAAATCAGTATGGTTTTCGCAATGCACGTTCAACCACAATGGCAATCAACAAATTAGTTGAAGTTATAAACATTGGATTTGAGACTGGTGTCCACACAGGGGCTTTGTTTTGCGACTTAAGCAAGGCTTTTGACTGTGTTTCCTCTAGTATACTTATAAAAAAACTTAGTTATTACAAATTTTCTGAATCGAGTTTGAAATTAATACAGTCTTACTTAACAGACCGCATGCAATTGGTTGAAACCGGTAATAGTCGCTCCCAAATGAGAACAGTAGAATTCGGAGTACCACAGGGGTCGGTACTGGGACCAGTACTATTCCTCATCTATATCAACGATTTGGTATATGCTGGCCCCAGAGCTGACTTTATCCTCTTCGCTGATGACACAACTGCGGTAAATAGAGACGAAAACTGTAATGCGCTCCAGTTAGTCATGGAGGAAACGCAGTCAGAGGTCACTGCCTGGTTCGTCGCAAATCGACTAAGCTTAAATGCTACCAAAACAGAAACCATGCTTTTTAGCTTACGTAATATGAATCTAAAAAATAACTCAGAGTCAGTAAAATTTCTTGGGGTACAGATAGACCCTAAGCTGTCATGGAATATTCACATTGACAAATTATGTAATAAGTTAACTTCTAGTATCTTTGCAATTAGAAATCTGTCCTCAATAGTGTCCAGGCAAGTACTTCTAATAACTTACCATGCAATTGTTCAGTCAAAGATAGCATATGCTATTCATGCTTGGGGCCATGCTCCAAGCATGAAACGCGTATTTGGGTTACAGAGGAAAGCAATACGAATTATAAACAAGCTTGAATATAGGGAAGATTGTACACCAGCGTATATTGAACTTAAAATTCTCACAGTACCCTCACTATATATCTTACAGTGCCTCATGTTCGTTAGAGATAATCTACCAAGTTATGTTACCCATGATGAAATTCACTCGTATGACACAAGACATAAGACAAACATTTATATCGACTTTCACAGAATAAACAAATCTAAATCGGGAATATCTTACTTTGGTCCTAAGTTGTTTAACCTGCTACCATCCCCCGTGAAACTGTTGCCTTCTAAAAGTTTTAAAAATGTAGTAAAAAAATATCTTATATCTAAGTGTTTTTACTCTATGGAAGATTTTTGTAATAATGATTTTACAGATATGGTAAATCTGGTACCTTAGCACATACATGCACATGTTTGTTTTTTAATTTCCCTTTGTCAATTAAAGATATACACTTAAAGGATTGAAAACAAGGATTTTATTTGTTGGCAATTATTTGTAACCATTTAAAGTATTAATATGTATCTACAGCATATCGTGTTTGTTGTGATCTTATATGTATAACTAAGTTAATTATTGTCATATTTGTTGTAAAAGTGGATCTTCCGATTAGTCAATTTTAATTACATAGTTTTTATTCCAAAATTGTAGAATAGCAATTTTATACATACATCAGACTTTTTCATCATAAGATAGGTTTTAATACAATTTTTATAATTTTGATAAATATTTATGATCTAGTCATAATTAATTTGTTTTACAAGTAGTGTGATTCGTTGCATTAAGTAATGTGTACTGTAAACTTTTCTTGACTTGTGTAATCTCTGTTTTTTTAGCACCAATAAATCTTTCTTTCTTTCTTTCTTTCTTTGTTACATGCACGAAAATTTTTACTCGATTACACATCACTTAGAGTCAACACTAGTTTTGATGACCTTCACCACAGCGGTTGGGGTCTACATTGCCGAGTTGCCAAATTAAATCCCCAAGGTCAAATTTCTCAAGTGAAATTTATGAGTGGGATCGCTCGTAGAGTCGCGTCTTTATATATTATATTGTTAGTCTTTGCTCTAGTGTAGTAACACTGTTACGTCTTCGCAATTATGTTTAATTAGCCTTTTTCCTCAGATGATTTAAAAAAGATCCACTAGAGGCAGCACTAGTGGAGGGTACACGTTTTGATTTTCTTATTGACAGCAACGTTAAACGTACCTCTTATTATTGTTAAAATAAATAAATACTGTGAATAAAAAAGTAATTTATCATGCCCACTAAACATTGTGCATTCGCGAATTGTACATCTGACAGTCGATACAAGCAGGATAATGTAAAATTTGTGCCTTTTATAAAACCGCAAGTTGACAAGAAAAAGTATTTGGAGTGGATTCATTTATCGTGAAGAACAGATTTAGCAATAGAAAAAATCAAAAAACATACTTATGTTTGTACTAAACATTTTATAAATTCTAATGGTCCAACAATTGAAAACCCAAATCCGTTATCAGCGACTGTATCAAAGGTTAGTAATTGTTTATTTTATGAGGTTATATTCGAGACCAATGAGTTCATTAATATTATTGATATTCATTCTTCTAAACATTTACCACCAATTCCAATAAAAATTTGTTTACCATTACCATTCGCAATACAATCCTCAATTCTTGAATATAAAAAAAGTATTAACTCTTTGCGGTCCAATTTTATTTTTATGCGCATTCTTCCTGGGTCCTATTTATTTTCCGCAAATTTTTATTGAGATAATAAATCAAATTTAAAGATTTTCATGTAACATTAAATTGAAATATATACTTGGAATTTGATACACGTCTATATTATAACAACCTAGGAAACTAGATTATATTTGGAGACGATTCCGTTGAAGGGTTGGGGGTAAATAGGGGAAAATAAGTAAAGCAAGCTAGTAAAAGTCCTGAAACTTGGGATATGCTGTATATACTAGAAGCCAAGGTCCGAAATTTGGGATTTGTTGTATGTACTAGAAACCAAGGCTTTAATTTTTTTTATGTTTTCCACCCCCCCACCACCCCCACTCTAATATTAATAAAATAAAGTTCCACATACTGGAGTGAAGATATACTATGAAGACTTTTCCATTTATTTTATTACCAATTTTTATTATAATACAAAAATACCTATTGGTGTTTGTAATTTTTTTTCAGTGTGATATCTTTTGAAACATTCGCCAGGATGAAGTCCAGGCTTACGGGTGCAGGTATCGTAGAAGTAAACAGTTTCCCTTCGCCCATCTCGTACTTTTCGGTTACTACAAACTGCACAGGTTGTTTATTTAGCCGCTCTTCGGTTTCTGATGTTGACGGACGGCCTTTCCTAGATCTGTGGGGATTTCGAACATTTCCGACAAGTTGCTGCACCAGTGATTTTCTGTATTTGAGGTAACTTTTGCAGTGCAAATCATCTTGACCTCTCTGAATACTATATAGTATGTAACTGTTTACTATTGCCACTTCTAGAAGCCAGAAAAACATTTTCCTCCACCATTTGAGTGACTTCCTTGTAAAGCCATAGCTTGCAATGTAATGATCTGCACGATCAATGACTCCCGTATTTTTTGTATAGTCCAGAATTACAATAGGTTTTCTAACTTCTATATGTCCTATTCGGTTTCTTCTCTGTACGAACTGTGTTTCTGTGTTATGATATGTCGAAAGGATATGGACATTTCTTCCAAGTTAGTACCATCATGTTATCATCTTTTCTATAAGTGACTGTATCGTGTTTTGCCGGTTTCACTCTTTTTTTTTCTTATTTCTTCTGATATACCTTTCCGATTGGACAATACGTTGCTTGAATTTGAAGATTCAGAAGTTCCATGGCGAGGTCTGTTCCTGTGTAAAATCGATCTGTGTATAAGTGATATCCACTGCCGTTGGACGTTTCCAGTAATCTATTACATAAATGTAACGTTATTCTAGATGTGAATGGGAGATCAGGACGAATGAGTCCTGCAGTTGTACTAGCTCCATAATAAGGTAATAATACACTTATGTAGTCCGTTTTAGATTCTGCTAAGACATATACTCTTAGACCCCACTTAGTTGGTTTTTTTGGATTATACATCTTGAAAACTATTCTTCCTTTGAATCCAACTGTGCTTTCATCCACAGCAATATGTTGGTCAGGAACATAGTGTTCTCGACACTTATTATCAATGTAGTAAACAACATTCTTCACTTTCTGTCCTCTAGTTGATCTGTTTGGATGTGCTGGAGGGGGAGTCAAATAGAAAGCCCAATATATTTGAAGGAATCGATACCTGGGAAAAATATCTTTGAAAAAAGATTGCTTGTCAGTCCACTCCTCACTGAAGTACTCTTTTATAGATGACTTTTCATGCAAAGCCATATTCATGATGATACCCAAGAATGCCTTTATTTCTGGAACAGTAACATCTCTCCAGTTTCACCATATTGAATGTTTCTGTAATGATGTCAACTTTTGTATTTTTTCTGCTCCATACAATTAGTTTCTACAACTATCTCCTGTATTAGATTGTCTGTGAAAAATAGTTGAAAGAAGTCTAACCTATCACTGGTCTATTTTGTGGCATTTTGTAGCCACTATTAGCTGTAAATGGCAGTCTAATGAAATCTCGATCATTCTGATCCCATATTTTCCACATGGAGGTCTCGTCCTCATCGCCTTCTACATCAGTTTGCTCCTCACTCTCATCTCCCTCAGTATCACTTCCCTCTCCATCCTCATCCCTATCACTTTCTTCATCATTATCACTCTCTTCAAACTCAATTTCGGAGTCACTATATTCAGAATCATCTGTTTCTGAGTTTCGCCTTCTTTTTCGTGAAGTTGTCTCCATTTTGTTATATTTTCCTACAAGTTTTCCGTTTTCAAATATGTAAAGAAAAATAGAAAACAAACTTACCAATAGTAATAACAGAATTGTATTTACTGTAATATCCGAATTTATAGTACTTACTAGTGTAAGTAACACTTACGCAAAATCTTTCTCAAACTAAATGAAATATTTACACTATCAAAAATCTAATAATAAATGTACCTTCAGCAAAATCGAAATAGAACTGATCAACAAAGGTAGAGATAAATGCTATTCATGATTTTTGTCCTCGTTACTTTACTCATAAATTGTGAAGTATAAAGAAGCACATACAGTGATTAATATGTTTTATAAACATTGTCAGATTATAAAGAGTACATTCAGAACCTCGAAAAATGTTTTTATTTCATGGCGGGGCTGCCCCGACGTGGGAGCGCAACATAATAATTTTAATGTCGGGGCTATCCCGACATAGGACCTCAAAGAGTTAATAACAAAATTAACATAAAATATTTAAATCTTTGACAGCATGATGACATTCAAGACGAATAATCAACGACAACTAACCTTTCTACTAGTACATTTTTATTTTTAAATCCCGGACAAGATGGTCTTGTACTTTTGCAAATTTCAATTTTGCTCCAGATACATCATCTTTCGTTAATTCCATTTTAAAAAAGTACGTCAATAGGAAAATCAAAACGTGTACCCCCCACTAGTGCTGCCTATAGTGGATATTTTTTAAATCTTCCGAGGAAACAGGCTAATTCAAATTTAGTTACTTTTATTTTGTTCTAAAAATTGACTTGACGGAACATTGCCTTTTAGCGCATGTGTGGTAGTTTTGAAGAGAAAAAAGAAGACTTGCTATGTGACCTTTGTACAAAACAGACACGTCTTACCGCTATCGAGCATTTTTTATAAAAGAAACGGTTGTTATTATTCCCTTTTGTCTCTTGCCTTTCTTTCGTGCTCTGTATTTCGAGTCTGAATCTGCTAAAAACAAGTACTTATGAAGTCTTACTAGTGGCATCTAAAGATCTTGGGTCGATTCCTATGTAATAAGATAAGAAATATAAATAGCAAAATAATGTAGGTGAAAGAAAGCGATATATTAACATGTTAAGAGTTCCGCTGGCGACTAAAAGTAGCTAAAGAGAAAAGTGGCAACAGCATAAGTGAAATCTGTGCTTTTCAGCAAATTATTTGTCCATTTCTCTTCTCTTCTACCCATCATGGGTTGTAACTTGTTTAACTGTTCGCTGAGCATATTAAATCTATGACAACATTTTTTAAGTTTAAAAAGGCTTTAAAATCATTGGACATAAACAGCTATAATGTTGACGAATTTTTACTAAATGTGTGACTACTTTTCTCTCGTTTTGTGAGCATTTTATTAAGTATTTTTTCATGAAAAAAAGACTTGATATAAAGCCGTTCTGTGTTCTTTTAGTAAAAGGAGATCTTTTTTCCTAGTGCTATGTGGATGATCAGGTCTAATCTCGTTAAATTTGATTCTGTTTTTGTTAACAAAACACGACAACTCATAAATAGGCCAGGAAACGAAGACATTAATTCGGAAATAAATAGTGCTCCATGGATTATTATTTTAAGTTGTAGGGTTGACCCTTAGGAGTAACATACCAAAAGTCCCCAGCCGTGAACCTAATGCGCTAGGCGGGAGGGGGGTGGAAAGGGTCGGTTTGTAGGTTTTTCGTTATTAACTCGAAAACTAAGCATCCTTGCGAAAAGGTCATTCTATACAAAATGAAAGTAAATTAAATTATCTACAAAAAAGATTCTATTCATTTTTTCGCTAGGGGCAGTAGTTAAGGGTGTACGTGAGTTTGAAAATGCGAATAGCTGGAAAAACTGTGTATTGTGGGAGGTAATACTTAACAAGTGGAAAATTTTATATTTCAAGTATTTACAAGGCCATATTAAGTAATTCATCGACAAGATCATCATCGTCGTCGCCGTTGATGCTGACGATTGGAGGGCCGTTGGTACATGAAGCGCGGCAATTGCTGCACACAAGCGAGCAAGGTATGCCTGCTTTGCGGTATCCGCAACAGCCCCCGCAACTAGTTGTGCACCTGCAAAATATGTTATTTGTGCTTGTGACGGGGGTAAGGAAACCATCCGACCCCCTCATCCATCCCCAAGCAGTTGGCTCCTGCTGCTGATCTCCATATAGCCATTGCTGAATATGCAAACAATAATTCGTCCTTTGTAGTTTAAAAAAATGTGACACAATCTTGTCTAAGCGCAATACAAAACATAAGTTAATGTAAACAAGCATATATTGATACAAACCTGCAAATGAACTCTAAGGGAGTGTTGGCGAGCAGCCGCTCTGGTGGGTGGAAGTGCTGCAAAATCAGGCTTTGGCTTTGTCGAGGCTTTAACAAAGGCCTGGTGTCGTACCCCGTTCAGGTCTGCACCTTGTGGGGCCTGGGACAATGCCAAAAAAAGCTGCTCTCCTGCATCAGCTACCATGTTCTGTGTTGCTGAGGGATCACAGAAGACTTTGTAGATGTCTGTGACCTGCTCCTCGGCTCTTCTGTGATTCCTCAGCAACACAGGACATGGTAGCTGATGCAGGAGAGCAGTTTTTTTTTGCATTGTACCAGGCCCCACAAGGAGCAGACCTGAACGGGGTACGACAGCAGGCCTTTGTTAAAGCCACGACAAAGCCAAAGCCTGATTCTGCGGCACTTCCACTCATCAGAGCGGCTGCTCGCCAACACTCCCTTAAGAGTTCATTTGCAGGTTTGTATCAATATATGCTTGTTTACATTAACTTATGTTTTGTATTGTGCTTAAACAAGATTGTGTCACATTTTTTTAAACTACAAAGGACGAATTATTGTTTGCATATTCAGCAATGGCTATATGCGATCAGCAGCAGGAGCCAATTGCTTGGGGATGGATGAGGGGGTCGGATGGCTTCCTTACCTCCGTCACAAGCACGGACCCAGTTGCGCCATAATCCGTCCTAAATAACATATTTTGCGGGGGCCATTGCGTATGCCGCAAAGTAGGCATACCTTGCTCACTCGTGTGCAGCAGTTGCCGCGCTTCTACTTGTTAAGCCTTACCTCCCACAGTACACAGTTTTTCCAGCTATTCACATTTTCAAACTCACGTACACCCTTAACTACTGCCCCTAGCGAAAAAATGAATAGAATCTTTTTTGTAGATAATTTAATTTACTTTCATTTTGCTTAGGATGCTTAGTTTTCGAGATAATAACGAAAAACCTACAAACCAACCCACCTGACGCATGAGGTCCACGGCTGAGGACTTCTGGTATGTTACTCCTAAGGGTCAAACCTACAACTTAAAATAATAATCTGTTGAGCACTATTTATTTCCGAATTGGGGGATTTTTCGGTCTTCATTTCCTGTTCTAAAATGTAAATAGAGTTCAAGGTAAGAATGTTTAAGCTTTTAAAGGCTTCCATGCAGGAAGTATTATATCCAAGATTGGCTATTATACGTATTGCTTTTTTTTTGCAGTAAAAAAACTATTTGCCTCGGATGACGAACCCCAATATTCCGTACTTTATGCAAGAATGAAAAGAAGCAAAATACAACTGTCTTAACTATTGATAAGCCTCATTGTTTAGATGTTATCGCCAAGGCATAGCAGATCGTTGACAGTTTTCCACACATATCATGAATGTGATTAGACCATTTAAGGCTACAGTCAATTTTCAAACCAAGCATTTTCGATTCATTGGCATACTTCACGCTTGTAGTAGGAGATAGATGGATATGGTGTTGAAGACAATATTAGACTGCAAAGTTCTAAAGAGAATACAGGTTGTTTTACTTTGGTTAATACACAATTTATTATTTTCAGTCCACAAAATTACTTTATCATATATAGTTTTTGCAGTCTTCAGCATCAGCTAGATTTTATTAAAATGTTCGTATCATCAGCATACAAAACTGTCAAACATGATGGATGTTGAATAAAATTCAGCATATCATTGATATAAATAATAAAAAGTGTGTGCCCCAATATAGACCCTTGAGGTACTCCAACACTGACAGTCTGCGAGTCAGATACAGCATCCTCAATACAGACCTGCTGATTTCTATTTGCAAGATATGATGCAAACCAATCATGAGCAACACCTTTAACTCCATATTTCTCAAGTTTTGTCAATAATATAGAGTGATCTACACAGTCAAAAGCAGGGCCGGTTTATGAATTTGTGCGCCCCTAGGCACTAAATTTTTTGGCGCCCCCTTAGTGGCTAAATGAAATGGCGCCGAAGGCGAAAGCTAGTGTCGCAGGCAAATTCGTCGGAGGCGAAAATTTTTGGCTGGTAAACAAAATGGCGCCGCAGGCGAAAATTTTTTTGTGGCACCACTGAATAGTTTGCCAAAAAATGATTTTTTTGGGGTTTTTATTGCTCTTTAATTTTAATTTTGTTACCTTAAGACGAACCTGAACCAACCTACATTTGTTTAAAAGTAAATACAGATGAAAAATTCATTTTTGTTATATTTTACTGAAAAACATAACTATAGGACAAAAAAACAGCACACAAAAAGGACTTGGAAAAAACGGTTCAACAAAAACTATACAACTAAAAAAGCCAACAAATAATAAAAAATATTTAAAAATAAACAAATCTAGGTTCTAGAAATATAACATTAAATAAAACGAAACACAAAACAAAACAAATTGTCGCTTGCTTTCTCAGATGCAAACTGATCTATTAGACTAGTTCACAAGTTCAAAGCCGTGTTAATACTTGATAAAGCTCGTAAAAATATGAGTGAGGGTTCATTGGATTCAGAATGACGTCTAGAAAAATGTGCAAAAGTTTCGCATATAATCAATTGCAAAAGTTATAAACAAATGAAGATTTAAAAAATAACAAGTTTCGTTTTTTGAAAATAACTCGAAAACTATTAATATTTAAGGAATTTTAAAGAGGAATAAATTTCCAATAAAATATTTATAACAAATATAATGGCAAACAATTTTTTTTTCAAAAATAGTAATTTATCTGTTTGTTTATAAAATTTATTTAAACAAATAGCAATCAAAATTTAAAGTTTATGTAATTTTATAGTGTTTATGAATATAAAAACAGTAATAATAATTAAAATTAATAAAAAAAAATTTCAACCTCACTTTTTCATTGTTTAGTTTTTGTTAGGTTAAATAATTAATAACAAATAGACTATAACAATTAAAAACATTGCAATGTCATAATCCCATAAAGTATAGTTGACATAAGGTCTCCACAAAGCGAAATAATTTTAGTGGCTTTTTTTAACAATTATCCGACTTGAAAAATAAACGCAAACTCTAAAAAAATGTATTAATTAACAATAGGCTCATTTTATGAAAAATCGGTGAAACATTTTTTTTCCAATGGGATGATATTGTCCCTCTAAATGTCTAAATAATACCATAATTTTTTAAAATTTTTAAACAAAAAAATATTTTTACTTATTACGGCCGGTTTCAGAGCATCATAGCGGCTTAGTGTTCGCCGGGCCGAGCTCTATCTTCAACATTAAATTAAAATTATTAATATTAGAAATAAAGTTTCGGGAGTTAGGACTTTTTATTGGAAATTTCTTCCTCTTTAAGAAGCTTTCTTTAAAATTTCTTAAATATTAATAGTTTTCGAGTTATTTGCAAAAAACGAAACGCGCTATTTTTTTAATCTTCATTTGTTTATAACTTTTGCAATTGTTTATGTGCGGGTTTGAAACTTTTGAACATTTTTCTAGACGTCATTCCGGATCCAATGAGCCCTCACCCATATTTTTACGAGCTTTATCAAGCATTAAGACGGCCTTGAACTTGTGAACTAGTCTATATTATGCTGTTGGAGTCTATTGTATCTAACAGGTCACTATTTAAGTGTAGGAGGGCTAATTCACTTAGTCTTTCGTTTTCTAATGAATTTCTTAAATAATTTTTTACATATTGTAACGTTGAAAAAGATTTCTCCCCTGTACAGTAGGGTGCATCGATTTTCTTTTTTTTTTTTACCTAATCCAAAATGGCGGGCGCCCAAAAGTTGTGTGATAGGGTTGTAAATAATACGTTAAAATTTCAAATTAAAATATTAACCCTTAGGGGTAGCGGGTTGGGGTCAAAGGTAAACATTTTTGATATTCTATATGAGGCGCTCGCGCGCAAACCCCGATAAATCCACACACACACAAAGTTGTGGGAAATTACAAAAAACTTCTCAAGCAAAAACCAATAAGTCTTTTTTTGTTCTTTTTAAGTCAAAAAATATCTTCTAGGCTGTAGAATATAAGACCAAAAAATAAGAACAATGCTACTTTATTTATTTATTTTTTTTTAACTTTTCTTGCTGGATTTATCGGATTTTGCTATGTAAATACGAATTTATCGATTTTTGCTTTAAAATAAAACATTAAAGATGCAGAAAAATAAATTTTGACAACATTAATAATTTATTAAAAATAAATAAAAACATTCATTGTTAACAAAAATTAATTCTCAATATCTGTTAAAATTTCAGATAAAACCGTTATAATATATTGTATAAAAATGGATTTATCTGCTTTTGATCCCGATAATATTGGATTTATCTAGTTTTGTTCGAAACGGTCAACTTTAACATTAGATTTATATGGGATTTATGGCGTTTTGGTTACTCCAAAGATTACTTATAGGCTTGTAGAGTTTAGTCTAACATACATGAAACTATTACAAACTCAAAATTGACTTTTTGTGGATTTATCGGGGTTTGCGCGCGAGTGCCTCATATATTCAAAATGGCGGATGCGCAAAACTTGTGTTTTAGGGTTATAAGCAACAGGTAGAAATTTTAGTGAAAAATATTTAGGTTTAGGGGTAGCGGGTGAGGGGTTAAAAGTCCAATTTTTTTTATTTTGTGCATATCTAAAATATGAAAAATTTTTTTGTTGTTACTAAAATGGCGGGCGCGGAAAAGTTTGGTCTTGGGGTTGAAATTGGCTGGTAAAAATTTTAAACCAAAATATTAAGACTCAAGGGTAGCGGGTTAGCATGAAAAACCAAAAAGATAGTACGTACCCTTACAAATATTATCAATACTTATCAATTAGTAATATTTTTAAACTATGTTTAATTACGATATTAAATTTAAATTACTTATTACTACCTACGTATTTGTTATCTAATGTACGCATGCCCATAATACAGCATGCGGTGTGTTCTGCATACATGAAAGCTCGGTGAACAGTGAACACTCAGTTTTAGCCGAAACTTTATATAGATGCGGTTTTTCCGATAGAGCTTATATTTCGATTTAACTAGAGCGTTTGATACTGTTGACCACAATTTGCTTCTGGAGAAACTGTATCGCATTGGTGTGCGTGGCAATGCGTACAACTGGGCTGCATCATATTTGCAGAACAGAACGCAGATTGTGGTCTTAGACAAATTTAAATCTAGTCCAAGAGAAGTCACTATGAGAGTACCTCAAGGCTCAATTTTGGGTCCTTTATTCTTTATTATTTTTATAAACGATATATTTTACTCGTGCACTTCTCCATACAAAACAATAATCTATGCTGATGACACTAATCAACTGATAGCAGAAAACAATTTATTAAAGTCAGTGATGAAAGCAAATATATCTGCTAATGAATTAAATACATGGTGCCAGAATAATGGACTATTTCTTAATATAAGTAAGACATTTTTTATGCTTTATCAACAGAAAAACATGAATAACAATTTTAGCCCCTTTATTAAGATAAATCACAAGTCAATCGAACAAGTGAACTCAATCAAATTTCTAGGAATTACAATAGATCAAAAACTAACATGGGAAAAGCATATTGACAATATATCATCTAAGTTAAGCGGTATATGTTTTATTATCAGACAATTACGTACAACCGTTTCCATGGAGATACTTAAACTAGCATATCATGGACTTGTTCAGTCAATTCTAAGTTATGGTTTAATTTTCTGGGGTAATTCAGCACACATTCATAAAATTCTGGTCATGCAGAAAAGAATTGTTAAATGTATGGTGGGCGCAAGTATGCAAACATCATGCAAACCAATATTTATTAATTTATCAATATTAACAGTTACTTCTCTCTATATATACCTAATTGTTATAAACGTAAGAAAAGAAGAACACTTATTTATCAGAAACAGTGCAGTTCATAATTATGATACAAGAAACAGCCATAAAGTGTACCAGCCATTTTCAAGGTTAACCGTTGGTAAAAATTCTCATGTTTATCAAGGTATAATATGTTTTAATAAAGTTGTAAGTATTTTAGGCGAAATAGAAAACTTTAACGATTTTAAACATTCATTCTATAATTATTTAGTAAATAAGGCTTTTTATTCTGTGGATGAGTTTTTGCACTCCTAATATATATTTTATTTGTGTGTTTACTTTATCATTTTTATACATTAATTATATATTTTATTTGTGTAAGCCTGCTTTAAATGTTTTGATGTAATGAGTATGTTGTGTATGACCAGTCTGATAAGTTGTATACATTTCTGTGTAAACTTTATAGATGAATAAAGTATCTATCTATCTATCACTGATTGCTTCTTCAGTACCTACTCCAAGATTTTGGTTTAATTAATGAATCTAACACAACGCATGTAATTGATAAAAACGAAATTAGAAGAGCTATAAAAGAATAGAGGTGAATTATCATCATGTGGTACGCCAATATCATTACGTGGACTTTATTTCGATGGGCGTAAAGACAAGGCCATGAAATTAATAGATAACCGTCGAAAGATAACAATTGAAGAACATATAGTTTTAATTGGAGAGCCCGTTCATCACATTTGGGACATGTCACACCTTCTACAGGTTCAGCTGTAAACATCATTAACGCCATTATCAGTTATTTTGAAAATTCTCGAATCCCAACTAATACCTTAAAAGTCGTCGGATGTGATGGAACGGCTACAAATACTGGTCCTAAAGGTGGTGTTATAGCTCTACTTGAAAAACATTTTAAGAGACCACTTCAGTGGTTCATTTGTCAACTGCATGCAAATGAACTTCCACTAAAAGGCACTTGATCGACGGAATTTCAAGATTTTCAGGTATAATAGGAAAGTCGTTAGTCAAATGCGAGCAGATGCCAGTAGCTGCATTTAAGATTATTAAATCCGAAATTCCTATAGTTAAGGTGAAAGATCTTAACATATATCAGTTATATTTTTATGAAATATGCCAAGCAGTAATAACGGGATATGTTTATATTAATCTTTCAAAACGAGAACCTGGCAGAATAGTCCACTCGCGATGGCTGACGACAACAAATAGAATACTTCGCTTATATGTTGCTCTGCAAATTTGGTTATATCAGCAACTTATGTTGTCAAAGTGTATGCGCCAATGTGGTTCAAAATAGAAGCATATCCATCATGTCTGCAAGGTGCTTCAAATGTATGGAAGACCATACAATTATTCAGATATTTATCAGAAGAGTTGTAGTTGATCCCGTCGTAATACGAAATGGATATTTTGCACACCCTGAGAACATACTACTAGGAATGCTGGGTGATGAAAACCGGTGTATAGGGAGTTGGCTGTTCGCAGAATATTAAAAGCTAGAAAAGGCAATAATACCGACTTAAGAAAGTTTACACTTGCTCCGTTGAAACTAAATGCTACAAATTAGTATGAGATGATTGATTGGCAAGAATGTGAATATAATGAGCCACCATTAACAGTTGATTTAACTGAAGAGGACCTTAATCAAATTATAAATAATCCTGAATTGTCTGATAATTGAAATAAAGAAATTTCCTAATCACACACAAGCTGTGAAAAGGGCAGTAAAGCTTGTAACTGAAGCTTCAGCGCTGGATGGATTAATTAGAACAACGATTAGATCCTGTGACAAAATTCCCAAATTCAACACAGAGAAAGATTACTACAAGCAAGTTTTACGATAATGTTTATAGTACTTTTATTTTTACTTTTTATTCTTTAATAAAATCAAGTTTATTTTCACATAAGTACCTTCGTTATCAAACTTCCAATAAAGAAATTAAAACAAAAGTTTATTGTTTCACACTATGATGATAAAACAAATAATTTCCCTTAAAAAAATGGGACCTTTGAGCTTGTAGGGAATAGAAATGGATCCAATGCAGAACAAAGAAAATATCAAGTTGACTTTTAACCCTAACCCGCTACCCTTAAATCTTAATATTTTTGTCTTAAGTTTTTACCTCTTATTATAACTGTAAAGCACAACTTTTTCACATCAGCCATTTTGAATATATAGAATATCAAAAATGTTTACCTTTGACCCCAACCCGCCACCCCTAAGGGTTAATATTTTAATTTGAAATTTTAACGTATTATTTACAACCCTATCACACAACTTTTGGGCGCCCGCCATTTTGGATTAGGTGAGAAAAAAGAAAATTGATGCACCCTACTGTACAGTTCAAAGTGCCAAATTTATAAATATTCATAAAGCGACTTCTATGTTAGGAAATGTAGAGGTAAGACCTTTAAATCTAATAAATTTTAGCATTTCTCCAATCCAAAAACTAATTAAATCCGTCATTATCATTGTCCATTTGATGTTTGCTGTTCGCTTTTATGATGAATTAAGAATAGGTAGGTATTACAGGCATCTCTGCATTTTATGTTTTAGATTTAAAAATGTTTTTTTTTCCAGAATTATTGTTATTGCGTCGACGCCCCTAGGCATGTGCCTAGTGGGTAAACCAGCACTGGCCAAAAGCCCTTGAAAAATCTAGAAAGAGTCCCAGAGCTATTTGCCCTTTTTGTCCATGGACATTATACAATACCATTTACAAAATCACTTAAAGCAGTGTCTATGCTTTTTTCTTTTGTAAAACTGGGAGAAAGCTTATTATGCATCATTAAAAACTTATTATCTCAGAGTTTACTGCAGACTCAAAAACATTTTTAAGAGATGTCAATAAATCGTATAAATCTACTGGTGACAGAAGTTCACATAAGGTACAATATATTAAAAAAGAATCGTGAGGAAAATAAATACAGCTAAAAAACTATAACGATTCACTAATATGCTCAATTCAGAAAATAAATCCAAAACTACATGACAGATAATTAAAAAGCAATACCAAAATTTAAAATCAAAAAAACTTTCCTGAAGAATTTATTGATGATAATGGAGATTTATTGTCTGATATGTAATCACTAATCAGCATCAACAGCTGGAGACATTTAATATCTATTCTATTAGTTTTACAAAGCCAACCCCCTAAATGCAATCCAAGGCCGAGTTTCCTGTTACAAACTCATCCCTCGTTTAATTTTTTTAATTTTATTTGCAAATGGTGGTCATATACTAGTACAGTAACGAGGTTCATATTGTCATGAATTCAATTTCGTTTTTTTTTTAATACAATTTAATAATATAATTACATCAAAGAATCTTTTCGATATTATGCGGTAGCTTGCTATAATTTATACGGTGTGGATGCCACTTCTTTTCAGAGGGTGGTACTCAAAAGAAAAACTGAACTGAAGGAGAATCAAATCTTTTTGTTTAAAACACTTGCTTTAAAAAAATCTCATCTGCCATATTGAATTTTTTTATATTGACTCCAGATTCGTAAGCAGTGACTCCAAAACATGAATATACTCTGCGTTTCAAAAATAAATTAGCAATACTTTTTCAAATATTAAGATTTAGATTTACTCATGGTAAGAGTGTCGGGACCATATAGAATATGAAGATGATATTTTATACTATAAGAAACACCCATAAGAAAAAACCGCTGCCCAAGGAATCACTACTTCCACATCCATATTTTCTATCCAAGTCACTCACAACAAAAAAACTTTGTATTTGGAAATAAGTTCCATAAACTTTAATAATATAATATTTGAAATCCTCTACCCCAAAAACCCATAAAACGATACCCCACAGTGGTAGTGGGGTGCATGGGCGCAGCCAGAGGGGGAGCCATGGGGCTCGCCCCCCCCCCCCCCACCAAGCCGTCTTCCATGAGCCAAAAAATAAAGAAGCAGTATCTAAATTATCCCTTGAAATAAATATTTTGTAATTAATGCCAATATTATCTAATAGAGGAATCTACATACACATCCGTTTTCAACCATTTTCTGAAAAATTTTCCTCATCTGGGGAGGCCAGTTCTATTGCCCCCCCCCCCAGATGAATTTTCTGGCTGCGCCACTGGTGGGGTGGGGATGGTGACAGGGGGTGGTAGTGGGGGGTGGATGAAGTAAAAAAATATTTTGAGGTTTCTAGTTCTTGTACATACACTAAATCACAATTTTTTTTCATCCCCTTTGGTGGTAATGGGGGTGGCTAATGCCAAATTTTTTTTTTGAGACCTTGTATATACTAAATACCAACTTTATGGACTCCTGCTTTATTTACACATTTACCCCCCAATCCTTTGTCGGAACAACATGAAAATATAATCTAGTTCCAGATCTTCGTAAAGTACATGTGTACCAAATTTCAAGTGTCAATATCTTAAACGGTTCCAGAGTAAACGTGCGCTCAAAAAAAAGTTACAGGCACCGACAGACAGACAGAAAATTTTTTTTCGCTTAAACTTAAAATCTCGACGTTTCATGACATTTTAAGCCTATTTGAACAATAAAAATTTTCAAAAATGTTTTTGTCGTTACTATACTTCCACTGAATGTGGAAGTAATTATTAAAACATATTTTACATTATTACTTTTCCACACCCAGTGGAAGTATATGGTAACACAAAAAAATTTTTGAAAATTTTTAGTATTCAAATAGGTTCAAAATGTCATGAAATGTCGAGATTATAAGTTTGAGCAAAAAAAATTAAGATATTGACTTGAAAGGCCTTGACAGGTTAAGATAAGTGTTCGCGCCTTTGAAACCTTTTTACGTGTGGTTCCTTCCAGTGATATATCTTTGCGTAAGATACTACCACAAAAAATGTTGACCTCAAAAACTTCATATCTGTTTTATCTGTTTTGAAAAATTTTTTTTTTCGAAAATCCGAAAACAAATTTTTCTCAATCAAGTGAACCAATTTGTATTTCACATATATTGTAAATCTACTCAAGACAATTTATTGATGATATTTTCAGGAAATTTTTTCATGAAAAAAACAAAAATTGATGCTTTTGAATTTTTTGAAAAATTTAAGTACGTACTTACACGTTAGCGACCACTTGTAAAGTTACGAACAGTGTTGCCAACAGAACTTTCTAAAATTCTCCGCCTACTGCCTTAAAATTCTCCGCCAATCGAAGAAATTCTCCGCCGAAAATAAAATATCTAAATCTTCTATTACAACAAAAAATATATTGATCTTTATTTGCTTCTCAATATGTAATCCATTAGTCCGTTACTAATTTGCACAAGCTGATATTTTAATTCATCAGTAATGAATTGACCATATTTTTGTGAAGTTGGTTACTACCAGTTATTTCACAATTTGATGTTGGCTATGCGTTATTACTGTTATTCGGAGTGGGCGACATCTACATTCTGGTAGAATAATATGTTCGGGAGTAAATAAGGAATCATTTTACTATCGATGTTAAATAGAAGTTTAACTTTATTGTTATTGTTTTTAATAGTACCACAAATATCTACTATATTAAATACCAAAACGTTCTTGTTCACACCACTTTCTGATATTCTTGCGAAAATCTCGGAGTTAGCGACATCTACATTCTAGTAGTATAACGCACGTTCAGGAATAAACAATAAATCAGTTTACAGCGCCACCTATTGGTAGGTGATTTTTGTGAATAGTTGGCTATGCTGATTTTAGTTGAAAATATATAGCCAATATCAAAACTCTAAAGTTACTAGTAGCAACCAATTTAAGAAAAATATGGTCAATTAATAAAACCTGGTTGTGATGAATCACCACAACCAGGTTTGGAGCACGCTTGAGATTAGTGAACTCTATATACATCTCAGATAAACAAAGAAATATATGGATAAATAATCTCATTTGAAGTACACAGAAGTTGTGTGTAGGGAGGATAACCTTCAAAGGGGCAGAGTGGAGAGGAATGTTTATGTTTATGGAGTCGCCTAATCAGAGGCGTAGACAGATAAGGGGGTTAAAATTTTTAAAATAATCAATTAATGTTCTCGACTAATACTTAATACTATATCTGACAATAATACGACTCTATTGAGACAAAAAGAGTACTGTTTGATTAGAATTTTTACAAAACGTGTTATTGAAGAGAAATGAAAGTATTGAACTATCAATTCTCAAAGTTAAATGGTTCTTAAACGATAAGTTACTCTACATTTTCTGAGTAAAAAAAAAATTAACTTTTAGTTAGGATATAAAAGTAACTTGATATAGGTATATCCTGGGGTTATGCGGTCTTTATAATAAAATTATTATTTTTGCTACATTTCGGTTTATTCAACCATCGTCAGAGAACTACAATTAAATGAAGACAAATATTTTTTCAAATGCTATTTTTTATACACATGGATTTAAATTGTATGTGTAAAAAAAATAGCATTTAAAAAAATATTGGTCTTCACTTAATTGTAGTTCTCTGACGATGGTTGAATAAACCGAAACGTAAGAAAAGAGTAATTTTATTATAAAGACCGATAACCCAGGATATAACTGCATCAAGTTAATTTGATATCAACGGTCAAGAAAATAAAAACATCTATATATGTTAGCATATAAATGAAACCAACTAGTATTTTTTCATATTACAGTATAACATATTCATCTAAAAGTTTACATACTTATCACTCAACAGTACCGGCAAGCGTTTGATTAGGTATGACAATAAGAGCAAGCGAGAGCGAAACAACTAAGCTATTTTTTTTTATCGTATAACACATCCTACTCGTGCCACCTGCTTTCCTCACCACATGTGCGTAGGCAGCTCTGTTCGCATGCCTAATCCAAGACTTTCCGATACTGTATAATGAATCTGGTCATATGCTACCCGTACCATATATATAAAACAAAAATAACATCATATTACTTTTAAATCTCTATATTGTAAACAAATATTCTCTACATAATGCACTACCTTATAGAGCGGGAGCTAAGTGGCTTTTTCGGCAGCTCATCGCTTTATGAACTTTGAGATATTTTTATGGTTTAATGGATGATAACAATTCATAAAATCGACTTCTGGCGGGGCACCTCCTGTCAGGAGCGTCACGTACACTGTTTAAAAATCAGTGAAATCATGTCATCGTTACAAGGCTCATTTTTTTTGTGTGTACACATTTTATGTTTAGAATGAATAAAATATGATCGCCAGAAAGTGTGGGCCGTCAGGAGGCGCAGCCAGAAAGGTAATAATGATACAATACATGTGAGATACGGTACGGAGTCAAGTTAGCCGAACGTGTTAAATTCCTGTATATTTAAGAGCCTATGGTACTTTTGTTGACTTTGTTTATGGGGAGGCTATTCTATTGTTGAAGGAGCTTATTTACGTTTTAAAAAGGAGCCAGAACTTGTAACGATGAGTTTAGAAATCTGAGATGAAATATGCGGAAAAAAATCCAATTTTCTTAAAAAATCCTAAACATTTTCTTTCTGGGAATTTTTTTCTGTGTTCAAAACATAAAATATGTTCAACCTTAAAAAAGTTTATAACGATGATGTTATATAACTTCGTTTTTTTACCTCTTTGACCTTTCTGGTTGCGCTCCTGATGGCCCACACTTTCTGGCGATCTTATTTTATTCATTCTAAACATAAAATGTGTACACACAAAAAAACTTGGCTTTGTAACGATGATATAATTTCACTGATTTTTATATCTTGAACCATGGCCAACTCGATGGGCTGACATAAGCCAGAAGTCTATTTTGTCAAGTTCGATAGAATTAATCAGCGCATAGAAAATGCTTGTAACGATGAGTGCCCGAAAAAGCCACTTAGCTCCCGCACCATTACTTCCAGTTTTTAATTTTAATATTGTTGAATATAGTTACGATAAAGATAACAGATTCTTTATCAAATCTGTTTTCGATACAATGCATCAAATTATTTCAATCTGATATGGCTATTAAAAAATATAATAAATTGCAGTTAATTTTCTAACTTAGTAAATTTAATTTATATCGGTATCTTGGCAGGGCCGTGGAGAGAAAATATGGACCCTCAAAAAATTTTAAAATTTCCGGGCCCCCTAGACAAGCCCGGGGGCATCACGCCTTCTCTCTCGTCGGGTCTGTAGGTATCGATTCTGAATTAATTCCAGTAAAAGCAAAGATAAAGCAGAGAGTAGCCTCCACTCGACTCTTGTTAGTATTAAAAAGCAAATTATATGAGACACCCTTGATACGATAACGGAAGTGAAATGAGTCTCTTGGTAAAACTACTAGGAAACAAACATTTTTCTTAAACATCTTTTTCCTGTCCGGGTTACATAAAAGTCATCAAACTTGAAACGATTAAAGCATACGTAATTGTAAATGCTTCAAATTTTGGTCAGTTACCTGTAGGAGAGCGGGTCACTTTTTTCTAAACGTAATATTTTATGGGAGCCTACGGAATAACAACATAACGTACCACATATATCAGGCAACCCCAACAATTTCAAAGTCAAGACTGTTCAGAAGGGGGTTACACATTTAGAAAAACGCAGATATACATCCATTACATATCAACGTTGCCAATTTTAAAGCTGGGGATCGAACCCAGTGCATTATTATTTTGAAAAGTTAATACAGTCTATTATTATGTAATAATGTAAACATTCTGTAAAGTTTGAAATACTCGTACCAAATTTAAATAGTAACATTTAAATTTAGAGAAATAAATCTAAATCTATTAATCTATCTGATAATCACACAACTGTCTTTTTACGTTTTTTACTTGAGTGTAAAGACGAGAGAGGCAGAAGGAAAAATTATTTATTGCTAGATCAACAAAACAATAAGACAATAAACCTAACTATAACCCTAACCTACGACTATGTACACAACAATGCTTGCATATAAAACGAACGAGATTACTCCCTTTTGTAGGTCTTTTAGTAAATTAAACAATCCGTAGTCATTTTTGAACCGTATAAAACGTGATTAAACTGCAAAATCAACACAAAATTGTTTATAACTGGATAAAAACAGCGTTAAAAGCAATAAAACAATATGGCGGCACAAGAAAATGTAAACAATGGTCAACGTCCTTCGGAAGAGAACCAATGAACGCCTCGATAGACATGTAAACAATGAATACGTGATATACCTTACGCGGAGACGGAAAGTATTATTTATCCATATATTTCTTTGTTTATCTGAGATATACATAGTACTGGAATGAGTATTCAGGAAACTGAGACAGGTAACCTTCAAATATGGCTTTCTCTCTCTAAAGCTTCTTCCAACTCCAGCCTATCGGTCCTTACTCCAATATAGTTTCGAGCTCACTGCTTGAGGTCATTGGTAGCAGGGGCGGACTGGCAAGGGAAAGGACCGGTAAGACTTCAGGGATCGGAGGCCCGGCAGGAGCGTGCTGGGCAGAGCTGTGGAGAGAAAATACGGGCCCGAGGAAGAAATTTTTTTTTAGAAAATGAGCGGAGGGCAGTGCCGGTTTTAAATATAAATTGCCCCTGCCTAGGTCAATTTTGCGCCCCCCTCTCGCTTGTTATTAATTTATGGGCAAGGGACAAAAACTTTCAGAGAAAATTTTTGAAGAGCGGGGGAAGAAATCAAGAAAAACTTTTCTAGTCCGAAAACTGTTTTCATGTTTAGGCACTAAGACCTAAAACCATGACGCCCCCCACAAAGCGGCGCCCCTAGGCCCGGGCCTATAAGGCCTAGTCACAAAACCGGCCCTGGCGGAGGGAAGAAATCCGAAAAAAAATCCGGGCCACAAACACGAGCCAGGGCCCGGAAGGCTTCAAAGGGCCCGAGATCGGCTAAGGCCCGGTGTGACTTTGCCTCCCTGTCCCCCAGCCAGTCCGCCCCTGATTGGTAGACAACCGGCCTCTGTTGACCCCCTACTGAAACTGAATACCCACATATCGCCATCTGTTATCACTTACATAAACTACCAAGCTGCAAGAAAACAGAGAGCTACATTATTTTGTTATTTGTTTTAATAAAGAAATAATGATAAATTCGGTCACCCTATATTCTCCGCCAATTCTCCGTCAAAAAGGTATTCTCCGCCAGATTCTCCGCAGCCAGTCAAACTCTCCGAAAAGCGGAGAATTCTCCGGCTATTGACAACACTGGTTACGAATTGATTTGGCTGTAGTCGTGACATCTATTGATGTCTAGTGCCAACATAAAAGAAAATAGCCGCCATTCAAGCAAGAAATTCTTTAAGTCTTGAAGAAAACCAAATCTATGATCTGGATATTAACACTGCTATTGTCTGGCAGATGGCGCGGTAATACAGAGAACTAACTGAACTGTTTTTGTGCAATGCATCATGGCGACTATCGCTGAGGCTTCTGGGAGTGTGGATGGTTTCCATTTTTCAGTGTCTAGTTTTACGCGGTGTGAAACGTAAGCGAGAGAAAGTGGTTGTTTGTTATAAGTGTTTATTATTATTTCATCTTTTTAGCATTATTCCATATGAAACAAATTGAAAGATGACAATATGGGGCATATTTCAGCAAGCTACAACCTAATTTTACATAAGCAGGTGTTGGGTTAACCCGAAGTTGTGATCAAAACATATTTTTGAGGAACTCTGCTGCTCCAACAGATTGTAATGGTAATTTTCGGTAATTGCAGCCACTTACAAAATACTAATACGACATGCAGGTAATTTATAACTTCGTAATATCTGATAATATTTACAACTGTCATAGAAGTGTGCCTTTAAATTTTATTGCGGGCTGTAAAATTAACCTTTTACTTTCTCTTTAACTTATAAATTACGGTCAATAATCCGTTTGTTGATGCTCAAGTGTATTTGAAGTTTGTTTTAATGTAAAGTCAACGTTTTTCTTTATTTTTTAGATCAACTGCGAGCTAAAAAGGGGCTCATCAACAAGAGAGCCGTTGATATGCTGTTACGATGGCAGGAAAGCCTGACTTATCAGCTGCCCCTGGTGTACAAAATGTAGTGGTTTATGTTTCAAATGACAACTTTGCACAAGCATACGCAGTCGGACCGCAAAATGTGCCACAAAACAATCACCAGGCTATCCACGGCGTTGGATATCCAAATACATCTCATTCTATGGCCTCCGTGGTTGGCCCTACAAAAACCTTTTCAGATAAACAAGTTATTAAATCTCCTGAATACACATCCAACGGCCAAGTAGTAAATAGTTCTGTTTCACAACAAGGAGGTTATTTTACAGGTGTGATATCCCAAAACGGGTTCCCACAACCTATAGTGAACAATATAAGTTATCAGAATGGAGCCGTTATTAAGAACTACAATAACAGCGAAGTGTTATCAGGTGAGAGGCAGGCGGGCCCTGGCAGGCCTGATATCAAAGTGCGGGACGAGTGTGACAATCGTGATAGTTACGTGGAGCCGGGTTACGTGACCGTTATGGGGGCAGAAGTGCCCTCACAAAGTGTTCGTTGTGATTCAGTGCGCTCTGAAGCTGCTGAATCAAGCTGTAGCAGCTTGAGTTCTGCAGATGAAGGGTTGGTAGTAGTGCAGAACCAACCACCCGAGATGGTGGTGTATGATCCTAGTGTTAGTGTGCGACCTGCGGGTGTTGTATTGGCTGTCGGACCACCCCCTATAAACCAACAAACACAGAACAGTTCTTCCGTAGTGGGAACTTTAAACGCGAGCCAACAACCTTTCGTCATAGTGCCGTACGGATGGAAAAGACTTTTAAATAATGGAACCATCATTTATATCAGGTAAGTTCTTGATTTCTATCGAAACACATTTAAAACTGTCCACAGCTAAAACACGAGAGTGCAGCGCAGTACCTAAATTTTGTTCTTGATTTCATACGAGGTAGTCTGCTTACTCTCCTTAATAAAATTGGCAGGATAATTTCCAAGATTTTCTTCTTAGATCCTATATTTGTCTGGGTACTCACCTCTCGTGCTGCTTTTAGGAACAATATGATTAACCTATAGATCTGTGTATGTGTTTACGAAACATCTTTTTTATAAATAGTTTTGCTTATCCGTAAAACTGTCTAGGTAATCACTAAGTGATTTGACAGTTTTATAAGTCTTATCAAATTATCTTTTTTATAAATAGTTTTGCTTATCCGTAAAACTGTCTAGGTAATCACTAAGTGATTGAATTGAATAATTTGAAAACACCACTAAATTCAGCTAAAATGAGTAATTTAGGTATGTATAGTCTATAAAATACTGAATAGTTGTCTGTACTTACTCTCTTCAGATACAAATTTTCGAGGAAAAATATATATTTTTTCAGAAATAAAATAATCCAATTAGACAGAGTATCACTTTCCAATAGGTATTTGGCAATATTTGTAAACATAATCACTATGTTGCACCTAGTTATTCAAATTAGCATTGACTGAACTTTGTGACCGAACCCTTGTGTGCTATGGTTGGTTGTATATCTTATACAGATTCGGCCAATGCATTTTTATTTATGGGCCCTGAGATAAACGAGTGCAAGCCAGTAAACAGAAAAATTAGGAAAAGAAAGATGTATCTATTCCAACTACAATGCATAGGCAGTTAGAAGCGATAGGTACCGATGCCTTAACGTTGACCACGAAAAGGTGAGAAGAATAAGATTTCACGAAGTGTGGAACGTGCTGGGAGCAGTGCATCAGTCTTTCTTTTTCTAATTTCTCTGTTTTTTATCATTTATCATAGGATATATAATTTCCCGATTCTGTTTATTTATAAGACTGTTATAATAACCAAAGATTGTTAAAAATAATAAATTTCTCCATAAACTCAATAAGTACTTACCTCGGTACCTACTTACTTAAAAAAGTTTTTTCAAGTTGTTAAATCGCAGTAGATAAGTCGACCAGATACTTACATCATTCTACATGCATTTTTAGGTCTTTTTTTAAAATAACCTAGGTACAAGGTAGACTAATAGTTCTAGTCGAGGTCCGAGTTGAGGTCCTAGTTCTTAAATGTCAGATATTTAATATATACTTACGACAAGATTTCGGACAGGATTAAATAAATTCATAAGTTTTAATAAAAACTATCAGCCTTGATGTTGATTTGCATTGTGATTTACCAAATAACTACTTAGGTAATAATATTTTTTGTATTTGTTTTGAGTTTATTACTTTATTCTAGTTTTATAAGACCATTTTGGATTTTTACAAATCATTATTTACTGGATTACCTAACATTCTTAACAAGTTTAAAAATAAACACTATAGCTGATAAACCGAATGATAAACGGTTTTTTAAATTTTACTGAGAATTTTACTATCTCTTCACTTCCGAGATGATGTGTAGAATTGCGCACTTGAGGGAATCTTATAAGAGATTCCTTTGTAGTATTGAAAAATAAAATAATAATAATAACAAGTGCCAATATATTAAGTTTTGTTCTTATCAAATAGAAATAAATAGAAATTAATTTACTTACCGCAAAATATTAATTTGTCTATATTTTCTACTGTCATCGTTTTTTACACTATTCAGAGCTCTCCGAATCGCAACGATAAATTCCAGACGGCTTTTACCCCGAGGTGTTTACGTAGACCTAATATTATATTGTAAATAAGTACATATTGCCAAATAATATGAAAACGACGAAATGACAAAATATTAATATTTCATCGACTTCTGTCATGTTGTCCGTCTTGTCTTGTGCAATAGGTAAAGTATTTGTTCACTTATAGAAGGGATTGAAATTAATAATAGCCCTCCTGCTGTTGCTTTTTAAAATTCTTAATATATACTTATCGTTAACTCGTGTTTGGGTGTTCAGAAAATTGTTTTAGTGAATATACTTGCAAAATTATACTAGTGCCACAAGGATATACTAAGTTTTGAGTTAGTTATTATTGGATGTGTATTGTTATGGTAATTGTTTGTATGTAAATAAATAACAAACAAACGAAACAAACTAAAATCGAGACTAAAATATATATGGTCCTAATTTTTTCATGTCATTAAAAAAAACTGGTAATGGGGACAAACAAAAAACCTATATGACTTTTTCCTCTAGAGGCACTTTGAAAAAACTGACCTAAGTCAAATTTTGAATGTTAAGGTAGGTAGGAGGTATTTGAGAACCACTGCTTTTCTGGGTCAATGGACTAGTTCCGAATTATATAAGTTTCTTACTTACTTATGAAAAGACATAAAAAAGTGTAATTACCGGCTTTGTGTCCTCGCCGTTGCGCGATCTCAAACAAAGAAGCGCGGCACTTTGATGGAACCTCATTAGCGTGTTTGATGATCAAGGACGCCGACATACGCGAGGATAATAAAGCCTACTCCAATATTCCAGCAGTTCTCAAACAAGATTACTAAAAATTTTTGAAATTTTTGTTTATTTTTTCTCTTCAAAACTATAAGCTTTAGATGTTTTTGTTTGTCTAGTCGTTCCCCACCACCAGTTTTTATTAATGATATGAAACTAATTACACCCTGTATATACCTACATGAACATTTTATGGACACAAGTCACCTACAACCAACTCTGGTTTTGACTACATTTACCGCTCCGGACTAAAAGAAAAATTATTTTGAAATTTTTTACTTTGCTTTTAGTCCAATAAGTACTTAAGTAATTATAAAAATTTCCGTCACAAAAAATGTTATCTGAGATTTTCCTTCAGTAACTGTTAGTAGATGTATAACCCCTCCAGGTTATACATCACAAAACCATAAAAATCCGTTCTAGGGATGCCGCGCAACCTCCCCAAAAAACTTCGGTGAAAAAAAGCCTTATTTTTAACTGATAACTCGTTAACCGTTGAAGATATAAAAAAATTGCTTGTCATAAAAAAGAAAGCTTGACTAATTTCCTAAAAAAAAGTCCTATGGTAATTTTGTTGTATATGCCATGGTTTTCGAGAAAATCGATATTAAAAAAAATTCCAAAATTTGTATTTTTAATGCGCGCGAATTTTCGTTTATTTGAAATTTTTTGCGCGCGGCCTATAGAAAAAGTTGAATTGCTTGAAAACCATACAAGCTAGGAAGAAAAATCAAAATGGGTTTTAAAGGGGATATAAAATAATACTCTCTTATGTTGCCATTTTTGATGGCTATTGATATTTATTAGTATATAAAAATAACATAGTTATCTCTTAATTTTTTGGGTCTCTAAATATTCACAGGCCCATAAAAAATAACTGACTTTAATATAAGTTATAAATGCATTATATTTTAGTTCAAGGTAGTACTTCAATGCAGAAAAAGTTAGGAATAAAAATATTCACATTTACAAATTTACCAGCATGTTGAAGTTACCAAAATTTTGGCCAATTTTTTATTGCTTCCTAAAAATAAAAAAAGATCCAAACCTCTTGAAAATTTAGCTCAAAAAATTTTTTTTGAGTTCATATATACCTAACTAAGTATTGTTTCTAATCATTTAATAGTTAAAAAATTGCATAAAAAAGATATCATCAAAAAATTGAATACCTATGTAGCCTTTTTTGGATTTTTTTTTGAATTAATCTAGCGTCCTTGTATTTTAATATTTTTTAATGTACCTGGTCTAAAAATAAAGGTAAGACTTCATATTAATTGATCATACCATTTAAAATTATATACTTACTATATTTCTCAGGGAAAAAAAAATGCTATTGTAAAATATATTTTTTTAAAATTTGTAAATAAACTCAGATCAAAACTCATTACTAAAGTTTCATTTCTTGTTACTTTTGACATAACCTCAAAATTAGTAAAAATAGGTTATAGTGACTTATAATTTTTGATGATGATAAAGTTATTAAATCTTTCATTTGCTTCTTTTTCCATAACATGTCAACAATTGGCAAAGATCTGCTTAAAAAAATAAAAAAAAAAATTTTACTTACACAATCTCCAAATTATAAAACATATAGGGACTTTTATTATTTTTTATGGTTACAAAATAAAGTTATTAAGTAATTGAATGTATTTCATATCTGATTCTATTTTTTATAATATGTTAACAATTGGCAAATATATATTCAAATAAATCGGGAAAAAATCAATTTTTACTAACATGACCTTAAAAACCCTAGAAATCTAGTTACTTACTTTTATAATTTTCTATGGTGAAAAATTGATGTTTCGTTTGCTTACTTATTTTCTTAGATAGGTATGTTGATAATTGGTGAAGATACTACCTAACGATTATATAACGCATTTTCTAAAAATTCAATTTTTCTTATATTTTTAATATCGATTTTCTCGAAAACTAAGTAGGCATATACAAAAAAATTATAGGACTTTCTTTTTAGGAAATTAGCAAAGCTTTCTTTTTATAATGAGCAATTTTTTTATATCTTCAACGGTTAACGAGTTATCAGTAAAATAAGGCTTTTTTCACCGACTGGGATCTACTAGATAAAAGTATATTTAGGTATGCCTTGAAAATCATTTTTTTAGAATCTTCATCTTGTGGACTTAATGTATTGCCTTATTAATACCTCAATTAATAACCGGCCTATATCAATTAAGTACTAATTTTTCATCTCCTAGACATGTTTAAATCAATTAATAAATACCTATACACGTCTTATTATGAAAAAGTTGACTAGACCTGAGTCAAGCTCTACATCCTTTTCAAGATTTTAAGTGCCCGTGTATAATTGCCTAGCCTAGAGCCTCTATATAGAGTTACACGTTACATACGAGAAAACATCTGCGTATCTGAGTTTTTTAACATACAGATTCAAGGACGTTGGTTTTATGCTGAAGAGTTGAGATAGAACAAGATTTTGTCAGAACCGTTTTATAAGGATAGGATTTTGCAGAGTGAGAGGAAAATGTGCGTTTATTTTCGATTTATTATAAATAATTAAAAAACCAAACATAGTATAATCTTTAAAACTGTTTTAAATAGGGTGAAGTGGGGTAAGTAACTGCGGGGTTAGTGTAACCGTAACTACCAATTTTCTTTGTATGCCAGATAATGACAGTCTTTATTAATATTTATCAGTAGTAAAGGCTTTTCTTCATAAATCAATAATTTTTCACAGAAATGCGAAGGCAGTAAAATATTTAGAATTTTTTTAAAATGTCCATGTATTTTAACGTGAATGTCAAGTGTCCAACTAATAAATTAAAATTATGTAAAATTGGGTATGGTTAAATATAAAACGAAAAACTTCTAGGGTAAGTTTTCCCAACGTTTTCAGTTTTGACATAAAAAATTGTCCATGTGAAACCGATAAAAAAATTAATTCCTGGTTCCACTTGCCCCTTCTAGAACCATAGAGGGGGCAAGTGGAACCGATGGCTCTGGGGCGAGTGTAATTGTTGGTTACACTTTCCCCAGTAGCTGTGAAGAATAACGAAATTTGCAGAATCCTCAGAACCGGTGGTTACCTTTCTGAAGAAAAATTACAGTTACAATATTTACATGGCCTGAAAAAGCGGATGAGTCGGAAGCGAGGTCGAAAGTATTATTAAGAGATATTGTATTAATACTTCCAGAACCACAGATAGGTCGCCGAGGAGATTTAACTTTTCCTGTGTCTTTTTCAGCATATAATGTGAAATAAATGCACATTAAATATTTTTACTATATTATCCTTTCAGATATCCGACATGCTTTATTGTCTATTTAAGTTATTTTAATTTATTTGGAGTTAATGTACATATTGGTTCAGTTAAAAAAAAAAAAGTGTTTTAATATTACATGTGTGTTACCTTTACAAAAAACCTATTAACTTAGTTATAAAAAATAGTAGCTTAATGATTTTTTTTTTCTTAGATATCATTTCTTTTTAAGAATAGCACACTTGCCCCAGACACAAATACATACGTTTCATACGTCTATAACAAGCTCTGGTTACACTTGCCCCAACTGGCGGGGCAAGTGTAACCACATGACAGCTACACATCTTTTTGGATCTAAATAAAAAAATCTGTGAAAATTTTCAAAAAATCCTCTATTCACTCTTTTACTGAAGGTCTAAGGTTACTGTGGGACGAAACGTTTTACTATATTAGAACGCGTTTAATTAATGTGTGCCTACAAAACCTAACTAGCAATTTTCACCGTTACGCTTACCCCACTTCACTCTAATTGCTATTATTCTAACGAATACAACTAGGTATATATATTTTACTTCCACATCCAGTGGAAGTATAGTAACGACAAAAACATTTTTAAAAATTTTTATTGTTCAAATAGGCTTAGAATGTCACGAAACGTCGAGATTTTAAGTTTGAGCGAAAAAAAATTTTCTGTCTGTCGGTCTGTCTGTAACTTTTTTTGTGCGCACGTTTATTCTGGAACCGTTTGAGATATTTTTTTTTTTTTTTTTTTAAATGCCTTATTTATATTAACGTCCTGGCGAAGTTTAGCTAATGCTACTCTACCACTTAACCAGAACGGCGAGATGAGTTACGGTAACCCATCCAAGTGATGGACTCGCCCGGCCGTGCTTAACTTCGCCGATCGAGCCCAGTCACTGAAACCGGTACCGTACCTTACCTCACATATTGACTTGAAATTTGGTACACATATGTACTTTAACGGGATCTAGAACTAGATTATATTTTCATCTTGTTCCGTCGAAGGGTTGAGGGGTAAATTGGGGTAAATTTGGGGAAAATAGGTAAATCAAGCAGGTAAGAGTACATAAAATTGATATTTAGTATATACAAGAGAAGTTAAGGTCTCAAAAAAAATTTTGGCATTAGCCACCCCCATTACTACCCCCACTCCATTATTAAAGGGGATGAAAAAAATTTTGATTTAGGGTGTGTACAAGAACCAGAAACCTCAAAATGTTTTTTTACTTCATCCACCCCCACTACCACCACCCCCTATCACTACCCCCACCCCGTTACCGATGTGGGGTATCGTTTTATGGGTTTTTGGGGTAGAGGATTTCAAATATTATATTATTAAAGTTCTATAAACAATTATTTCCACATATAAAATTTTTTCGTTATGAGTGACTTGGATAGAAAATCTAGATGTGGAAGTAGTGATTCCTTGGGCAGCGGTTTTTTATTGTACATTTCTGTTGTAAGTACTTGAATATAGTCCGGTAAACTCTGAGGTGGCGTACCTATGTATGAGTTGGTAACACGACGATATGCGATGCGCATAAAACTATCGCAGTGACAAAGAGATGAACTAGTTGCGTATGTCTTATTCTCTTAGTTTTATATGATGAAGTGACCTTTGGACGCGCCAGCTTAGAGTTTACTCGACTATATCGTAGTTTGTCAATGAAAATAGTTCCTAATGTCATTATTAGAGTGGCATTTAACTATATACAAAATTTACGATAAAAACTGTAAAAGGTTGTAAGTATTCCTTAGAGCAGTGGGAAGTATCTGAAACTCGATCTGAAACTATTTTAAAGATTATACCATTTACTTATGGTTTTTTAGATATTTATAATAAACCGAAAATAAAGGCATATTTCCTTCTCACTTTGCAAAATCCTATCCTACCTAGAGGTATTTTTGTGATATTTACTTTTGAGCGACCATAGAAGCGAAAAAATCGAATTCGAGATTTAGACCGATTTGGACGTTTCATAGTCCTTACTTACATGCTGGAAACCGGTCAAGTGCGAGCCAAGATTTCCGTGGTATGTGCAATATACCGGGTGTTTTCGAAGTACATATATATTGTTACTTATTACTTTTACTTCCACATCCAGTGGAAGTATAGTAACGGCAAAAAATTTTTAAAAATTTTTATTGTTTAAATAGGCTTAGAATGTCATGAAACGTCGAGATTTTAAGTTTGAGCGAAAAAAAAATTTTTCTGTCGGTCTGTCTGTAACTTTTTTTTTGTGCGCACGTTTATTCTGGAACCGTTTAAGATATTGACTTGAAATTTGGTACACATATGTGTTTTAACGAGATCTGGAACTAGATTATATTTTCATCTTGTTCCGTCGAAGGAAAATTGGGTAAATTTGGGGTAAATAGGTAAACCAAGCAGGTAAGAATCCATAAAATTGGTATTTAGTATATACAAGAGAAGCTAAGGTCTCCAAAAAATTTTTGCCATTAGCCACTCCTATTATCACCCCCACCCCATTATTAAAGGGGATGAAAAAAATATGTGATTTAGTGTGTGTACAAGAACCAGAAACCTCAAAATATTTTTTACTTCATCCACCCCCACTACCAACCCCCTATCACAACCCCCACCCCACTACCGATGTGGGGTATCATTTTATGGGTTTTTGGGGTAGAGGATTTCAAATATTATAAGAGTTCCATAAACAATTATTTCCGCGTACAAATTTTTTTCGTTGTGAGTGACTTGGATAGAAAATCTGGATGTGGAAGTGGTGATTCCTTGGGCAGCGGTTTTTTAATTGAGTAAGTTAAAGTGTTGAGCCACGCTTTGTGATACCTTCACCATTATTTCTAGGTTTATGTAATTTATTCTTTTATATAATAATATGTACTTAACACATTTTATTTTATTTACTTATTTCATGTAAGTAGATGGGGCCTAGGTACGCATTGCAACAACTGAAATAGCGAACTGTCTTGATGCATATAAAATAGTAATGTTACAAACAATATTTTTCAATTTAAAAATGAATGCACAAGGCAATTAAATTTTGACTAATTAAGTAATATTTTATGATTTACAGAACTACAAATTAAGAATTTTTACCTAACCTATAGATATATTTTCAATTCTGTCCTAATCCAAGCTAAAAACGTACTCTTCGCCAATTTACTGAGCTTTTTATATAATTGTGTTACACATTCTATAGGATACACTTCGCAGTTTTCTTGTAAATAATGTTAATTTTTGGACATCCTAAATTTTGTGATACCAACTTTGTTGTGAAAAAATATAGGTACTTATGAAAAAAATATTGAAAAAAAAAACATCCAACCTGTCTGGGATTCGAACACACGATCTTTGGATTGGATTTAGCCACTAGACCATCACACATTACTACAAAAATTGAATGTCTGTAATATATAGGTACCTATCTTTCGAGAATCATATTTCAACGCATTAGATACCTACTTATATTATTATAAAATAAATATTAGTACTTAAAATGTATAAACAAAAAAAAATATATTATAGTAGTAGTAGACGAGGAGGTACTTCTTTTTTTTTGTTTTTTTTTTCTGTAGGTACCTACTTAAGTACCTAAGTACTTATTTATTTTTATTTTTTGTTTTTTTTTTGTTATTTTATTGTAGGTTTTTCTGTTATTGTTTTGGTTGTTTCGTTCATAAATCTTTTTTTTATAATCACGAATAAGTATGTATCTTCTAGGGAATTTTTTTATAGGTTATGTTAATTTTAACAATAACTTCTTCGCCGCAGTACTATATCTTAAAGTACCTACAATATTTTACGAGTATTTTCCGTTTGATTTATCAAGTCGGATATAATGCCGATTGTAAACAGATTTTTGTCCAAAAAATGGTAATTTTCTCACTGTGCGGCATGTGTTGGTAAATATTTTAAATGTAAGTATTGCTTACATATTATTTTTTGTCATTATAAGCATCTACTTTCTAATGTGATCGCGTAGCCGCTACCAATTCATTTTGATTTTGTTTCCTGATATATCATATCCTAGCTGCTTTCACTTCATATTAAGTAAATTATTTAACGCTATTTTAATCGATCTCACAAGTTTTCTGTTTAATATTATGAGAGCGGAGAAATTATTGTTTTCAAATTGTAAGTCTTATTTAATCGCGAGCATTAAATGATAATGAGATTTGCTACGACCAAGGCTTCGTCGCAGTGACGTTGGAATACCATTAATAAACTCGTAGATAACGTCATTATCCCGGACACTTCATCTGTAATTACTATTTGTTCGCGCAATGTAATTGAAAAATATTAATTATAATCCATTGAGGCGATGTACAATTTAGATCTGATTAGAAACGCGTCTATGTGGAGTTAATAGGGAAATAAATCATACTCCGTTAGGCGAGTCTTTCTAATAATCGCAGTTGTGTAGTAAGTATGACTGTTATTTGTAGTTTTAACATGATATTAAGACCAAACTTGTTTATTTCAGCATCTCGGGTAATTTTGTTGCATCAGATTCAAATATGCTCTAATTGAACCTCTAACCCTTATAACTTTTTCCTTATAACAGAATTACTAAATTGTATTCATAGAAAAACGATCAAGATAACTAAGGCAAAATATATCAGAAACCAGAAATACCACATCCCATGTATTCGATATGCAACCCCCAGATCCATAGCCAAGGGTGTCCAAAAGAGGGCTATGCTTCTAAAAAAACGCAGACATACATTCATACCCACCGACATTGTCAGTGCCGGGGCTGGGGCTCGAACCAGTGTACGGTAGACAATGCGACTAGCATATTCGCCATACAATACGCTTTATCCGAGCTACCGTGTCGTCAACCATATACATATGCACAGGAATAAGTAGGTAGATATGATGTATACTGATCTCGAAGGCCTTTTGCACCATTAATCACTGTTTAATTTTCCCAGAATTTATTCGGCTTAATGACTGGCTAGTTGGTATGATACCAGTGCCATTGAAACTTATGCACACACATAGAAGCTTTTTAGTTAATTTCAAAATTCCACTCGAACGTATAGACCAGTGCCAAACCGGTTTCCAGAGGCCAAAAGTCTGAAAAATTCTTAGCAGTATATGGATGGTGGGAAAATTTAGGATTAATGGTATATAATTGGGAAAAAATCGATTGGACCGCAACAGATAACCGGAAGTGGGGTGGGGTTGCGAAAAGGTGTGTGTTTAAGGGTAAAACGTGGTTTTTTACGATTTCTGGCAAAAGTAGACCTCCTATCGAAAAAAGTTTAATGTAAAAGTTGTAGATAATTGAGAGATCTGCATCTTTTATTTGAACCATTTTTTTACATAACCTTAAAAATTTTGAGAAAAACGCGAAACGAAACGAAAAACCACTTTTTTGTTTTTTTATTTTTATCTTCCACAAAAATAATTTAATTTTGATGAAATTCGGTGAAAATGTACATTGTTATGCATCAAAAAAGCTGTATTTTTTTGACGCGTAATCATTTATTGAATTTTTTGCGAATTTAATTTGAAAAAAAGGCCTATTTTCAATCAAAAAAGTTGATTAACAATGTTTTGATTTTTGAACATTTCAGGACGGTATTTTTTTCATTAAAACCTCTACTTTAAGATAGCGTAAAAAAACATACTGTTACTCTGAAAAAACATTGTCAAAAATGGAAAAAACCAAAAAAATACTTTTTTCAAGATCGTTTTTACCGTAAATGTCACTAATTCTCCATTGTTCATTTAAATGAAGTGTTGTAAGTTATGCAAAACGGTAATTTCAATGTTATTCGTAATAAGGGAACAATAATTTTACCTAAGAAATAGCTAAAACTGACCATTTTTAGGCAAGAAAAAAACTTTTTTATGCTTTATATACACACATACATTGAAACAATTTTATTGACATACATATTTCAAAATATTCAAAGTTGAGAAATTGAATTATGGCGGGGCAGTTTTTCTACAGGCAGTTTTTCTACTACGTCGAGTGCGCACGCACTTCTTTTTAACCCCCGACCCCAAAAGAGGTGTCTGTCTGTCTCTGTCTGTGGCTCCATATCTCTTCAACGGGTGATCCGATTTTGATGTAGTTTTTTTTATTTGAAAGAGTATTTTGTCGAGAATGTTATAAGCCATATTAGATTTTGATGTTTGGTCGTCATCTTGAATTCGCCATGTTGAACTTCTCTAGAAATCGTTCGATTGAAGTAAAATTGAAAATGTGCAGACAATTACGGAATCCGAACATGATTTAGGCCTCATTTTGATTCGGTCATATGAAACTGGTACGATTAGATAAATTGATCGGGAGTTTTTAAAAATTTTCAATTTTACTTGTTCGTTCTTTTCTTCCAGCTCGCTTGCAACCCATCCGTCCTTGCCTTTTCACGCGTTCAAAACTGGCACGTCGTTGTAAACAAGCAGACACTACGCAGAAAACAGTTACGTTGTATTTGATGGGTATCCCGAAGCTGATGTGACTTATTACAAAGACAGCATCAACATTAACCGCTTCAACAGCAAGATCAATGAGTACGAAGAAAGGCGAACGTTCACGCAGAAAAACTGGAGGAAGTATCCCTACATTTGAGTTTCGTAGTCATACAAAAATTCCATTTACTCTAATGAACAAACTAAGAAAAAAATGATAGAAACACTGTTAGAAAAATTTCAATCTGAACGAATTTTATGTAAACAAGCAGAAGAAGATGCTGATGCCCTAATTATTAATACAGCCATTGAATTAGCTGAAGATCCTACAAAAATCTTAGTAATTGTGGGTCAGGATATTGATCTTCTAGTTCTGTTGAACCAATTAAATTCAAATAATTCCGATATTTATTTATTTTTTCACCGGAAAAGGGAAAAAACAATTGTAAAATCATTACTGGCTAACCAAAATTTATCAAAGCTCGCAGAAATTTTTTATCGGTGAAATGCAGACAAACAAACAATACAATAGCCGAAAATGGATTGAAGCTAATAGCGTCTATTTATAAATGTAAGAAAAAGGATATGTCACTGAACGAATTTGAAAATATATCAAACCACTACGGTAAGGACTTCATTTAATTTAGAAAAACTACCACCAACTGAGGGAGCAGCTGAACAACACAGCTACAAGGCTTATTTTCAAATTCAAACTTGGCTTGGTAACACACTTACAGCTACGGATTGGGGATGGAAGCACCATCTAACCGGAATAATGCCTAAATTGACAGAAAAAGAATTAATTCCTGAAAGTTTGCTGAAATCTATCTGCTGCAGCTGTGAAACTGGTTGTGGTAGTAAAAGATGCGGCTGTCGAAAGCATGGAGTAAAATGCTCTATTCTATGCTTGAATTGTCACGGGGCCGAAAACTATTCTAACTCTGAAATACAACCATTAGAAGAAATCAGCGATTCGGAGGAGATATGTTCAAAATAATATTGAATATAAAGATCTAGATGAACTTGAGGACCTTGATGAAGTCGAAGACTTTTCGAAGTTTCTGAAGAAACCGAAAAATGTGTTGAGTTTGATGATGTAGACCAGCTTCCCAAAAAAATGAGTTTATTATAAATTTTGATTATGTATTTCTACTTTGTTAATTGATTTAATGTAAAGTACGTAACAAACTTATTTTTAATGTGAGAGTGCCCATAAAGCATAAAAAAGTTTTTTTCTTGCCTAAAAATGGTAATTTTTAGCAATTTCTTAGGTAAAGTTATTGTTTAAACATTTCTGTTTTCAGCAGTCCGAACCTTAAACGGTTAATACGTAATACGTTACGTATAACATTGAAATTACCGTTTTGCATAACTTACAACAGTTCATTTAAATGAACAATGGAGAATTAGTGACATTTACGGTAAAATCGATCTTGAAAAAAGTATTTTTTTGTTTTTTTCCATTTTTGACAATGTTTTTCCAGAGTAACAGCATCTTTTTTTACGCTATCTTAAAGTAGAGGCTTTAATGAAAAAAATACCGTCCTGAAATTTTCAAAAATCAAAACTTTGTTAATCAACTTTTTTGATTGAACATTAAATTCGCAAAAAAAATCAAAAAATAAATATTACGCCTCAAAAAAATTACAGCTTTTTTAATGCATAACAATGTACATTTTCACCGAATTTTATCAACATTAAATTATTTTTGTGGAAGATAAAAATAAAAAAACAAAAAAGTGGTTTTTCGTTTCGTTTTGCGTTTTTCTCAAAATTTTTGAGGTTATGTAAAAAAATGATTCAAATAAAAGTTGTAGATCTCTCAATTATCTACAACTTTTAGATTAAACTTTTTTCGATAGGAGGTCTACTTTTGCCAGAAATCGTAAAAAAACACTGACCCACTTCCGGTTATCTGTTGCGGTCCAATCGATTTTTCCCCAATTATATACCATTAATCCTAAATTTTCCCACCACCCGTATACTGCTAAGAATTTTTTTTATCAAAAACTATTGGCACTGGTCTAGTAGTCGCGGACACAGCTAGTTCTATATAATAGTACAGGAAAAGAATGAAGAGAATGACCGTAACTCAAAAAAAAATTGTGCAGACTTTAAACTTTGGTTATAAGTTTAAAATAGGCCAAAGTTCACGAAACAAAAAAGTGTGGGATTTTTACGGATCAGCGGGAATCTATGTGGGGGATAAAAATGGGTATTTTTGATTTAAAAGAAATCGATTTTTCCCTATTTTCTCGGGAAATATGACATTTACAAAAAAATAGTTCAATAAAAGTTGTACTCACCTACATATGGGTGTTTCTCTACTAATGGGGAAATTTGTGTCCAGAGGAAACTAAATTTCAAAAAACACAAAATACTAATATTTTTTTCATTAAAATTAAAGTAAATGATTGGTTATGTCAACCCTATATTTTAAGGTATAACTACAAATTGCCGAAATGTTCAAATTTTATGGAAATAGAGTTAAATTATTGTCAGTACCCTGGTGTGTCCCAAACCTGAAATCAAAGATACCAACTGTTGTAAATATTAATTTTTTTTTTATTCATTATTATTATTACTCAAACTATTTTATGATAATGGTTGTTGGCAGTGTACATTGTTATATGATCTTTTTTGAAAATTATCGTCTCAAAATACTGCATAAAACATTGTCCTACACTTTTTGACGTCAATCCCCAGCCACATTTAAAAATCTATTGGAAGCGAATCTACGTTTGGATTAACCACGTAGGTATGCTAAACTGAACGCATCCAACATGAAGTTTGTACAAATGAAACATGACGTTTTGGCGCTATTTTGTTTAGTAGTCAATCGGTCTTTGGTACTAAGCAGACGTGTCTGGACCACTCAATAAATCAGTTCTCTGGTTAGCTTTTTTTGGGTTTAATTTTCCCAATTTGAATTATTGTTCAGTTATTATACATTTTATAAACCAAAATATACTACTATTGCCACTAGTGGATTGCGTAATTATTGTAACTTTTTTAATAACGATCGATTCTTAACGAATTTGTCAGTACCCTGTCGTCAGCCCCCTGCCAAAAAATAATAATAAATTAATAATTACCTAGTTTTTAGTATAATTAATATAAAAATCGACACAAAAATTGATATTCTGAAGATATTCTTAAATTCTTAAGAACCAGATATTAGATTTTCATCTTCTTTTTGATTTAGAATTGTTTTCTTTTTGAGAATTTTAATTTTAGTTTCAAAAGAGTTTTGTTGATTTATGTTACTCTAGAGAATAATACAAAACTTTAAATATAATAATCTATTATAATTTCTTTAATTTTTGTTCCACAAAGTCAATTCAATGGGCAAGGGTCTCAGTACCCTGGAATCATATTTTAGTAAATCGTAAATAAAATGAATACTGCTGGATAACTTGACTGGCCCTTCATAATAGAGGAAGAGTTAGACTGTACCTTTATATTAAAGTAGTGTTATCCCCTATTAATTAAATAAAGTCCTCGGACAAACTTGTATGGGCAGATTTCCCGTTAGTAGAGAAACACCCATATTATTATATTATTTACCTTCAGTACCCACTTTTGTTTAATACCCTTTTGATAAATATGAAAAGTCACTAAGATTACTTTTAGAGTTAAATGCCCATTTCTGTGGGTAAAAATCCATGCAAATACTTGATGCTATTAAAATTTATCGAGATTTAAATCATTCCAAGGTCTGTTTTTAATTTTCAGCAATAATGAATGTTTGAGGTTCGCATAATTACATAGCTAAGTGAATTTAAAGCCGAGCTATGACATGACGTAAGCATGATTTAAAAGCCACAGAAACAGATGGTCTACTTTTACGACACTGACTTCAGATAAAAGTCTGCAAGAGACAGGCTAAGCAGGTCGATACCGAACAAAGATCCCAAGGGTCCTATTGGACGCTTTCTAGCCTTTATAATTATTTTGTGCAAGAGATAATAGGGCATGCTGCAGATTTCCAAGGAAACTGTTCAAACCGTAACGATTTATGGCCACTTCTTTTTATCTATACATCGGTCTTCCTTTTTTTAGATCAGCTTTACGCCAAGGATAATAATTCCGAAACAATGCTAAAAATCGGATATGTCCGGATATCCGAATTAGACGGGCCTTAGATCCCGTCATGGCGTGAACAAAAGACGAATAATAAAATAATTGTGTAGAAGTTGTTTCATCCCATTATATGTGATTACATCCGCCCGTTTTATTTTTTCCACCCAAGCACGACTTTTTGTGGTGTGTCCTGTAATAATGCTTAAAAAATTAATATAAACGTCCACCGAGGCGTCCACAATAATTTCAGATAAACCATCAATTTTTAAAAGGTATCTGAATTTGGTTTACTCTACTCACAGGTATTCTTGACTTGTTATTCTAAATGGATTATTTTTTTAGGCAAGATCTTGATCGGCGAATCATTTGGCAGAATATTTGGTGCAATCTCAAGAAAATTCTGTCTCTGAGTTTTCAGGGTAAAAGATAAAATATAGTTTGTACGTATTTTTCAAAGATTTAGTTAATTTGTTTTTCAGTCGAATTGATTTAATTTAATTATTTTTGGCGACAACATTCCACCTGAAATTTTATTGTTGATTCTTATGTATTATGACCTCTTGATTACGAAAAAAATATTTGTACCCAAAAATTCCTTGTGCGTCAAAAGTTATATGCACTTTTTGACTGTTTTCACGGATTTTCAACTTATCTACTTAATATATCTTGTACTAGTAATCGAATGGGAATTTTAAAAATAGTGGCTTATTTAAAATAAAATTCTTAAAAATATAGACCTGTCCGATATGTATTAGTCAATCCGCCATCTTGGAGAAAAAACAGGAAACACCAAAAATAGCCGAAAAAATCAAAATTGAATGTCTTTTCTATAAGAAGGAATAGTTTCACCAAAGTTGGCAAAAATAAAACTCATTTATGGTCAAATATAATGCATCAATCCCGGACACGTATGTCAAGTAACGGCCAAAGATGGCGGACGAAATAAAATTTTTAATTATTCGTCAATTATCAAGGAGACTTTTTTTTTCTTTTCGATTGTACGTCATTTTATGTACTTTCATCTCCAGTTAATTGTATTTTTCAGATAATTTCCTTGGATACAATTATGTCAATAATTGTTTCCGTGGGATCTATATATAGAATCGAACTGGAGATAAAAGTACCGGGTCTTAGGGAATAGAGTTATTTTTTTTAAATTTTCGAGAAAGTGCATTTTTACAATTTTCAAAAATGTATTTTCTTTGACCCTTCTTTTTTCACTCAATTTCATAGAAACAAAATGAAATATACTATAGAAAGTCTCGTATAACTTCAAAAATTTGATACAAAATGAAACTTCATTAATTTGAAAAGCAAATTTATTAAGCATAGGCATGGTAATATGATCAATAATCCGAACCAAGCAGTCAAGACTAGGGTAGTATTATTTTTGATGGGTATGCCGATGAGCAGAAGAGCACTAAGAATACCGAACGCTTTCCTCGTTTAGAAAAAAATGTTTACGTAGATATTTCAATCACAAGTGACATTATGAAATCCTCGGTTAGTCAAAAAAAAGTTCAAAGTAATAGTAAAAATAAGGGTAGCTTTATAAAATTATTGCGCGAAGAGTTAATAGATAATGACTTTAACGTCTAACTATGCAGGGAAGACGCCGGTACTAAATCGTTCTGCTATTGATTTGAAAACCGAAGACAATCAAGTTACAATAGTTCAACTAGCATGGAATCATCAAATCTATTTTTACAAACCTACGATTAATAAAATAATTGACAAACGTTATGATGAAAATAGAATTGTCTGAAATTCCACCTACTGAAGAGGTAATAGAAAAACACTGTTTAAGAGTATATTTTTAAGTCAAAAAATGATTAGGTTCTGAGAAAAATCCGTTACAATTCGGGTGGCTTAAAACTGAGAATGGCTTAATGCCTGATGTTATGAGTGAAAGTAATGCTTTTCCTAAAAATTTACTAAGTGATATTTCTTGTAAATGTAAGAAAGGCTGTAAAAATAATCAGTGTAACTGTAGAAAACTGAATATATAATGTTCTATTCTATGTGTCTATTGTAAAGGAGATAGTTGTGCCATGCTTCTTCTACCTTTGATGAATCGGCTATCGATGAGGAATGCAGTGAAATTATGGCATATGACGGTAATGAAATTAATATAGTAAGTATATTTCGTTTTTCGATGAAAACTGGGTGAAAAAAAGAAGCGTCAAAGAAAAAACATTTTTGAAAATTGTAAAATTGCACTTCGTTTTTAAATAAAAAAAATCTTTTTTTGAAAATAGAAAAAAAATAAATTCTATCCCCTAAAAGTACATAAAATAACGTACAATCGAAAAGAAAAAAAAGTGACGTACAATGCCTCCTTGATAATTGACGAAGAAAAAAATTTATTTCGTCCGTCATCTTTGACCGCTCTATTTGACATACGGTGTCCGGAATTGGTGCATTATATTTGACCATCAAGGAGTTTTACTTTTTGGTGAAATTACCCCTTCTTATAGAAAACATATTCAATTTTGATTTTTTCGGCTATTGTTGATGTTTTCAATTTTTTTCCAAGATGGCGGATTGACCAATACATATCGGACAAATCTATATTTTTAAAGAATTTTATTTCAAATAAGCCACTTTTTTTAAAATTTTCGGCACAAATATTTTTTTCGTAATCAGGAGGTCATAATATATGAAAATCAACAATAAAATTGCAGGTGGAATGTTGTCCCCGAAAAAAATCAATTCAACTGCACTATATGTATCTGATTTAAGTAAGTATAATCTTTGAAGGAGTTTCAAGAAAAATCCAATGTTCTTTTTATATGCAAAATTGACTCAATCTAACTTTGTGGTGTGCAGGATCTTTTCAAGTCAATACCTTAAACCGTTCCACAGAAATCGTGCGCGCAAAAAAGTTACAGACCGACAGACAGAATTTTGTTTTGCTCAAACTTAAAATCACGACATGACATTCTAAGCCCATTGGAACAAAAAAAAATTCAAAATTTTTTGGCACCATTACTATATTTCCATGATGTGGAAGTAATTGATATTCGATGCAATCACTGTGAAATCTCATGAAGTCTTTGTGAAATCCCTGTAATTTGTAATATTTGACGGTTATTTGTTAAGACGCTTCCCTCACCAGTGGCGTGTCCAGGGGGGCAGGGGGGCAAATGCCCCGCCCCAGAGCTACAACAACTCTCTGACTTAATTATTACTTCGAGTTTAAGAAGACTGAAAACTTACCTCAGAAATACAATCAGAAACAATCACAAGTCATCTTAATGGCTTAGCCCAACTAAATTTTCACCAAGAGATTCCTGTAACTTGCGATGAAGAATGTCAGGAGCTCGTAAAAGTCAAGAGAAGACTAAATATTTAGTAATATACGTTTTGTTTCTGTTATTCTGTTTCATTTTATAAGAGAATTTATGTTTCGTTAATTACCTTTGATTAAATAATTTACCAATTTGCTCTCTTTGTTAATTTTCATTGGCAACTAGAATAATTCTTGATTTCTTGAAAAAGAAGCTTTTTGCATTTGACGTAACAGGCAGGCCTTTCGAGAGGGGGGGCGAAGGTGATCGCGCCCGGGGCCCGGGCTTGTTGGGGGGGGGGGGAATTCTCTCCCCCTGCTCGTCAAAAATGTTTTTGAGATTTCTACCCCCCTCCCCCCCGCTCATCACTAATTTTCCGAATTTTTTTCTCACCGGGACCGTATTTTGTGTTTATCGCTCTGGTAATAGGTTGAGTAAAAAATAAAAAGATCAGGATTTGCCCCCCCTAGGATTAATTTCTGGTTACGCCACTGTCCCTCACGACCTGCTTCTCAAAATTCTGAGTCGCAAATTTCTTGCAGTCAATTATGGTATTAAGAATTAAATTTACCGAGAAATATTTAACTACTATTACATTTTGTGGAAATTAAGAGAAATTTTCGCAATATATCCTGTTTCTTCGCAGGAAATCTGGCATTATTCAAGTATAAATTATTATATACCTATAAATCTCACTGTAAATAATTAACTCCATTAAAGTTTTTGCCGGCTTTCGCTTTGTTGTTAAAACAAATCGCTCCTCGCCATAAAGTAATTATATTTGCGATTTCCTGACTTCATGTATGGAATTATGGCCGCATAAAAACGCAACCGGCTAATCACTGTTCATTATTCATTTATAGCTCGAATGGTGTGTAATAAGTCGAACGTAATCTGCTGCTGTTGCCTTACTTGTCTTTGGCTTACCTATTATTACCTATGATTTGCTCACTCTACTCATTTTCTGACTAATACCCGCTTATCTCTTATCAGAATGAGACATCGTATATGCGCCAACATCGGTGCCAACTTTCGCCCCCAGCTAGCGCCCTCTTGGGCGACGCTCGAGTCACGCAATCCATTTAATCCACTGAATTTTAAAAATTCCGACTTTAAAATTTATGATCCAGGATATTTCCTTTCCTGAAGATCAACATTCTTGATTATTTTACTATATTTGTAATTTATACAGGGTGTAATCAGTTTCATGTCATAAAAAAAACTGGTAATGGCGACCGAAACAAAAAACCTTTATGACTTTTTCATTTAGGGGTACTTTGAAAAAACTGACCTAGATCAACAATTTGAATGTTAGGGTAGGAAACATTTGAGAACCACTGTCTTTCTGGGTCAATGGACGTGTAGTTCCCTTTAAATTGTCATAAAAAAGATAAAACAGTGCAAAGATTACCGATCGACTCGTTCTCGCCGGCACGCCGCGACCCGCGGCTTCAAACCAAAGAAGGGCGGCACCTTTGATGATCACCTCAACGGAACCAATTATAAAAATGTAAATAATTCGTTATCTCTTTGCAGAACTGCAAGCAAATGATGGGTGTAAAGGTTTAAACACAGCATTTCTTTACATGTGTTTTTTTAATTTAGAACAAATATTGGAGCTTTTATTGTTGTTTATAATTTTTCAGATTTAAATGTGATTTATTAACATTTGTAACCTAAATGAGTGTTCTGGGTTAAAAGCTTAAAAAATGAGAAATTATTGCTTGACATAAGGAAATAAAGAGTTAGACGTATGAGATACGATAACAGAAAACAATTGTGTATTTTAAGTTAGGAAAAGATTTGATTTATTTAACGAATTGCCGATCAGGTATCGAAAACTAAAATATTCGATAAATCTAGAACTTACCAATAAATTTATTGATTTACATAAATTGTTCGAAATGGCTTCCGTCTGCATCAATACACTTTTCGGCACGTCGAACTAAGGGCATACGCACTCCGTTCAACACATTTGGTAAATTAGGATCATTTTTTACGGTTTCTATGCACATTAAAATACCGACTATCAACTAATGTTGTCAATAAAGAAAATAAAAATAAAAACTTGTCCAAAATCTAAAAAGCAACACAAAAAACGAACAAGTAGTGTCTGTACGTAATCAAGAACTTAACAACTTGAACGTCAATAAAATAAAACTGTAAATACGTGGCCCAAAATTCAAAAAGAACAAAAGCAACTTAAGCAACATACAAAAACAACGGACGGGTTCGACGTGTGTACTTAACGAAGTGCCCACAGAAACTAAGATATTGCACAAGGGAGAGTATAGTTTTGTTCAGATCTACTAAGCACTCAGAAAACGCCGACGTCTTTCACCTTTACCGCACCGCTAGAGACCTTACCTTACCTACTTTTAAAAAGCCATAAAAAAGTGTGATTATCAACTTGTGTCCTCGCCGGCGCGCGGCTCTAACAGAGG